>CM060923.1:637970372-638599539 GCA_030737875.1 Allium sativum | reverse complement strand
TTGATGAAATTATGCTTCATTGCAAGACCTACAAAGAGAAAACACATTGAATGATACCTTACTACCTATCTTTATTAACACGTTTACCAAAATTTTAGGCAAACCATGAACATTCCAAAATGCGCTTTTATAGGTAAATGAAAACAAGTATTTGAATCTCACCCAAAAGTTAATGTTTATTTTTTATTTAGAAATTTTCTATAAGGTAAATGAGGTCACAAGTTTCAATTGCAATCGTTATATAACTTGATGTTTATTTTCGATGACAAATATTTTCTTATATGTAAATATAAGGTTATGGTTCTTTATTATTTTCAAATTTATTTTTTTCAACTTGCAAATTTTACAGAACTCAACATGGAGGACACTGGACACACCATGTTATGGGAGAACCAAATCCAATTAACCAAACTGTCACCTAAAGGGAAAAAACCCTTAATTTTATAACTATGATCAAATTAAGTTACAAATAGGGTAGCAATTGACCCCTTTTGAATGTGGTCTTAACAGACAATAGAAAAAACTGTTAGATTATGAACTTTGTTCAACCCATACAACCAAAAATAAAGAAATAGAACTACCATTAATGCCAACAACAAAGCTGCAGCCCAAGATTTTATCCATAAATATATATACATGGTTAGTTCGATCTTGAATGATTTATAAAAAAAATCTTCTGAAATTGGTTTTTAATAATGAGGTCTAAGCATTATATAATATATACTACATTACAGTGAGTTAAATCCGAGTAAGTAATATTTCGCATCATGTTTTAACTACTTGAACAATCGTGCTATTTTTTTCCCTAAATTTATTTAACAATTTTTTTTGCCCAGTGTACACTCTTCTGATTTAAATGCCAACCAATATGACAGTACTATAGTTTTGATTCCTCATCCGTAATATCCAGAACTCTGATTAAATTATGAGAGGTACTTGCAGTGTTCACTTAAACTTCAAAATAAATTAAAAGCTGTGAGCTGGCTTGAAGAATCACTGAAAATCACTTGGATTACCAGTCAAACGTAGTTGAGATTTATAATTAAGATCAATTGTGGATACGCTAATGAATAAATTGACCTGCTTGATTTATGTTGCCATCTCTTCACAAAATGGAGGCCTAGGGAAGTCTATGGTGTATCACATGGCTTATATAATTAAGATAAACCAAAATGACATGTCTGTCTGTTTGAAACTATTGGATATGACTTATGATTCTAGATGACGCGTATTTTAGTTTAAGATAGTCGAATTTTATCAACTAACTATTCTAACATGTAGGCAATTCAAATCAAAGGTAACCTTAACATGGAAAATAAGCTGTTAAAGAACACAAGAAGTTGGAAACTAATTAATTGAAACAAAACACAGACATGACAAAGAGATATAGTGCCACTCAATGTAAATTTGTATGCACATATGGAAATATACACACATGCACAACTGCTCTTATAGGTGAGCTAACCGGCTAATAATGCTTGGCCGGCCCTGCTCCAGACATGTGAGCTAAAGGGTAGCCAAGCCAGTGGCCTGGCCCCTATAATTCGGCAGCAATAACAAGCAGGCTGCTGGTACTGATGCTTTTCCTTTTTTTTTAATGTATAAAACAAGTGAAATACACACGCCTGAAACTAAAGCTACATGCACACACTGGAACTTAACAGAGCATCCAATATATATGTTTCAGAAATATGCATGCACATGTGCAAACATTCAAATGTAGTAGACAATAAGCATTCAAATGAAATATTTCTGTTCTCACTCTTTTTTTCTTTGCAGACATGTACTGGACTCCATGCAAGTTCGCAGAAAAAATATGGCATTTCATATGAATGAGAACTTCACATATCACTGGTTTCCACCTTTGGTTAAGTTTGAAGATGGGTGAGGGTATATATTTGCTCAATGCACAACAAACAAGTACAATCTCTTCGTCAATTCACCTAACTAATACTCACACACAACACAACCAAATCTACATGGTTAGCAGGATAGAAATTTGAGGTTGCAAACATAACAAAAACTTTGTATTTCAAGCACGATATGCAGACAATTTATATATACACTAACCATAGACAATCTATACGTGGTTATTCTCGTTCTTTGTACAAATAATTATAAATATGACATGGTTATGATTTTACAATGCTACAAGTAAATAAAATTTTCAATATATTTACAGTTATTCCCATTCTTTGTTAAGTTTTTGCCACTGTTTTTTCATAATTTGGAAACTGCAGTAAAATTAATGTTAAAACATATATTCATGTAACATATCCAACTTTAAACAGGGTACATGAGATAGTTTGTTGCTATTAAGGAAAGTAGTTAAACATTCACAATTCCTTAGAATGTCGCTTGAGTTGAACTCGGTTCGAAAACCATGGTGAGCTCACTCTCAAACTGGGCTTTTAACGCAGATTTCAGACTGAGTTCAGCTCAGTTTAGAAGCTAAGTTGAGCTCAACTAAAAAACCGAGCTAAATTTTGTTTAAACTTATACTTTAACTTGGTTTTTAAGCGAGTTTAACTCTGCTTGGAAAATTCCACCACCGCATAACGATACAAGTTCTATGGATAAGAAAATGACTTTCACATGGAAGTTTGTTTAACAATACTCGTAAAATGGCAAGCTTTAGGTAAAAACAGAAATGTACACATAATGATGAGTTTGCAAATGAGAAAATTTTCTACGTAAGAAAATACATATAATTTATTTTAGTACATTGCATATAGAAAAAGGAAGACATTCAAGCTAACATGCTCATAGTGGAACAACATTGATAACATCTCATTGAATATAACTTTGATCCTGTGAGTGAAACTCAAGTGAACCCAAACTAAAATCTACACAGCCCACACACGTCCACTGGCCGCAACTAAGAAATATTTTTCGTGCAACGTATTTAATGACAGTTTTACTGTAATCTTTTCAATATATTTTTTAATCTGAAGGCCAAATTTGACCAAAATTTAACGTCTTATTCTCTAACAATAGAAACTTGCTCTTTTGAAGCTCATTTTTACAAGGACTATGACTAACAAGGGCTACAACCCAGACTCCAAATAGAAATTATGGATATTGCAGCTTGAATCTCAACTTTTGCAGCTGAAATAAGGATGTGTATTCATTTTGCAGTTGAAACGAAGACGATATTGCAGAATATGCTAACATTAGAATAGAAATTATGGATATTGCAACTTGAATCTCAACTTTTGCTACTGTTATTTGGGTTGTGCATTGTTATCATCTTCTAACATATATGAAAAGTAAATCCCAAGTTCAATCTACTTCCACTTCTATTTAATGCTTCTTCTATCACTCATTTATTTGTTAATTTTGAAACATAAGTAAGCCTGCTAATACTAGGAGCGCTGCTCAAATCAAAATACACCAAAAAGTAATTTAAAACCGTTCTCAACTTTGACACCTCTCAAATGTAAATGAATAAACAAATTCTTAGCACATAACAATTGTTTGTCTATTTTTTTCTTTGAAATGAGTAACCAGAAAATTTCTACAAAATGTAGAACATATATTTCGACAATGTCTACAGATATTTCATAGTTAACCTAATTTAACAAATATAATCACTTAGCAGTTAATAATTTATAATCAAATAAACATTGGAAATTCCAAATACAAACGTCCAATTTCAGCAGGCATGCTATACTGTATTCAGTTCACACATCCATTGATATAAAAAAAAAATACTTAGAGAAATGACAAGAAGAGTAGGAAGATCGCTTCCTTCTCTCACCCAATCAAGCAAATTACGATACAATTTTCTAGATCCCTTTGATTATTTTTATTAGATTTAAAAAGCTAAGGCAATTAATTCTAACAGACGATATATATAGATCTAACCTCAGTTTTTTTATTAGATCAATGAAATGTTGTCGAATGAGTAAGCGCTTACTTTGAAACTGAATCCCTAAACCCTACTCACCGAAGCAGAGGATACCTAGGTCGATAAGTAAAAAAAATCTCCTAGGTCGATAAGAAGAAGGCAGCTTGGTCCGTTAATTGATGATGCTCGAATTGATCAAAATAGAGGTTTATTCCTCGAATTTTCTCTTCAGGAATAACGAAGTAGAGCGGAAGAGAGAGGTGAAATGATGAGAGCGGTTCAGCGGCCTGAGTTTTCGAGTGAGGACGTGTCGAAGGTTACTATTGTATTTAAGGTTGATTACATTTAACTTTAACTTAATAATCAGAATTAATAAATTAAAAGAACGAATTAACTAAACTGAAACACTAAATGATTGTTGCAAGTCTGGAAACACAACCTATATATTTCAAATTAAAAGTATCGTGTGTTTCAAATTCCTCTTTTTGGTGTAGTGTACAGTCAATGTGTACGAAAACTCTAAATGATATTAAAGAGATTTAAGATTGTTTCCTAGTGCCAAAGTGAAAACCTGGTGTTAGGAGTGTTATGTTGCTTCACGTAGTGTACATGACAACTGATGTCGCTAATAAGGTTATAAGAATTATATAAAATAGATATAAGAAATAATAGGCTCAAGTTTACAGAAAAATGGCAACAACTAACAGATAATTTCATAAAAACTTATAAATTTTGCTTCCAAATGGTTATCCAATGTATTTCAAGTGCGAGAGGAGAGAAATAATTGTATATGGTTTCTGTAAACACATTAAATGCATCATTAAAAAAGGATAATTTTAGGTACTTTGCATAAGGAGGAAGTCTACCCAAAAACCTGTAATTGGATCCAATGTAAAATGTTTTTAATTAAAAATAAAATAACCATTATTTATGCTAATAAAAACATACATTAGCTAAAAATTTGAAATATACATAAAATCGTCTACAAAAAAGAACATAAAATAAATTTTGACCTAACATTCAAAAAATGCATCTTTCCCCTAAATGAATGCGAATTAACCATTTGTAGGATGAATTGTGAAAGTCCCTATATTAATATAATGTAAAACACTATCACAGGGGGAAATGCTTTTGTAATGGAAAATCTGTTTAAATAAAAAGTTAAAGTAGATGTATCTTGGATATTTTTATTTAACATACCTCATGTACTGACACAAAACAGTAGCTATTGTGCCCTCTCAACTTAATCGCCCTGAAAATTCCAACTGTTTCTCTTCGACATAGTTTACCCAAAAAAAATCCAATTTTACTGAGTCAGCTTTCAATTTTATTGCACACATACACTCTATAAAACAAAGCATCGGACTTTAGTAAAACTGATCTTTGGGCTTAGTTTGGCTATAAGCGGATTCATCAGAATCACTACCCTTGTGTATATGATTTTTGTTAGCCTATTGCATATCATAAAACCAAAGTGAATCTTTGTATAAAAATTTTGTAAATTCATTTTTGCTTCATAAACAGAAGCAACAATGAATAAAGAAAATTATTACTTATCTATACCTTCTTGGGCATGAATCAAAATGAGCTGAAACATGTAATCCTCAATAGTTATTGAAACAAAACACCTAATTAAAGAATATGAAATGTAACTAATAATACAGTCTCAACTGGTGTTGTGGAAATTAACCCAATATAAGACAACAATAAGCTTTTTGAAAGAAAAAAAATCAAAATAGCAATCACACAATTTTTTCGTATGTAATATCGCTTTAGACAACAAACTTGATTTTTTTAAGGTAGCAATTGCTTCATCGTGTTCATAACTTAGAAATAAAAAACTAAAAAGTGAAAATCATTATGGAATTTCATTATAAAATTAAACCTCATTTTGGTTGAATAAAGGGTATGATATCAAAAATTAAGCTATTCTAATAATAAAGATAAGAAGCTATAAAGAATTGATACAATATGGTGAAAACTATAATATGCATATATTAAAAGGAAAAATTATCAATGATTGTAAAAGACAGGACATATTTTCAAGTAGGATAATATGTAAAAATCAAGAGATCAGGCAAAAATCCAGTTCTATGTGATAACTGATGCTTCCAGTTGAATTATCTTTGTTTACTATTCTAATTTTTTTATGTTTATGAAATCAATTTTTTAGCATCAAATATAAATATTGAGGTATAAACAATCAGTGAAGATCATATATCTCCACAGCTTAACGTTTTAGTGTTTGTTGATACTTTTTTTTGACAAAGCTATCACACGTCAAGTTTTCAACTAACAACGCATTCAAGCATCAATAACATCGCCAATGAACACAAAGCGATTTGGTCAAAATCGCGTCGCAAGCACAAAAAGCCTAAACCTCCTACCGTAAACACAAAAAGGTCAAAAGCGGATAGGCCTGAAACTCCTATCGCAAACACAAAGCGGCATAGGATGAGAGTTGCATACACTTTTGTGGTGTGACGACGGAAACCGTGCGAGGAGGGTACCCCTGGGAGGTACCTTGATATTGAGGTAGCTACATATATGTTATATTAGGTTAATCTACTGGGAGATAGATGGGTACGACGTGTGTGTAAGGTCATTAATGCTATTAACCCAAAACCCTAATAAATAAGAAAAGGTAACTGAATGGTATATGTAGGGTTAATCCAGAATGTGCAACTTAAGTCCAGTCACCAGAACTATTGTTCTGACCCCCTCCTCATAACATATCCTTAGGTTAGGCTTTTGGCAGAGATATGATAGTTTGGGATACTATTTAGGCAGTATTATTACCTTGGTAAGGCTATATTTGATTATATTATATTTTATCCATTCCGCGGTGAGATGTTTTATGAGCTCTGATGTATTTAATATCTCTGTCTTTTCTGCAAGATACCAGACAAGCAAACTCGAGTTTCAGCATATTGGAATTTTTGAAGAAAAAAATTGGTTTGTCGAAATTCGGGTTGTTACAATGGGTTTTCTATCAAACATATAAAAATTAAATAAATAATTATTACAACACGTACTAGTCAATATTTCGTAGCAATTATAAAGTTACTCTAAGGCAAACAACTAACTTTATCAAGCATATGCATAAGTTGCAGTCCCATCTTCATCTAGTGCTCCACTACTAAAGGAAAAAGGAAAGGACTTTACCTTCCAAAGTATGCTTTCCATTTGTGTTGTTCTTACATGTTTTTTATACAATAACAAGGCTTCACGTTACTTCATCTGATTACTTGGTTGATAGCTTGTGAATGAATTTTTAGATAGTCAACAAATGATTGTGAAAAACCCTGTTAGCGGCTTGACTAGCATATTTATGGTACCTTTAGCTCGATTTTACTGAGTTATGAATGGTCCTTTGGTTATAATTGTTTTGTTTTAAGTTTCAGGGTGTTTGGTACTATTTTGTGGATAAACTGACTTGAGGGGTATAAAGTAGCAGTGAATCACGAAAGGTCGTTAGCAATGCTGATAATGGGCAGAGATTGAATTTAGGTTGCTAGTAAGGTGATGGTTAGTTTCATATATTTGCGTGAGATCCCACATGATGTTTCATCATCTACGCCTATAGCTGATAGAGTTAAACGCATGTACTACGCGAAATTATGTAACTGATCGTATATTGATAAATACACAATAAAACTTTGTTTAGAGTAATTTTTTTATTTGTATACAGTATTCGTTATAATGTGTCACATTAATTATATAATTTAAGTATATTAATAGAAAATTCATAAGTACTGTATTTTGCAGTGGCCTGTACAATTCGTTGTAGTAAAATTTCATTCTAAACAAAAATGTTCTTTTTATTTTATTTTATTATAGTCGAGATACTTCGACATATAGTACTTATGGTTGCGAGCACTTCAAGAGGTTACGTAGCGATGATATTAGATTTTTTTCTTTTTGCATTTACAAAAGGAACATTACATATAAAAATAATTATTTTTCTTGTGTCAAAAAACAATAAAGCATTTGAATAGTACTAGCCAGCTAAATAAATATTTCAATTTCTTTTCATTAATATATTGTTACCACCCATTTTATATTATTAAATGTCGTATTTAATTATTACCCGTATTATATTGTTAGATGCTCTATTTAAATCCACATTTGCATGAAGCTTATGTATTTTTATTTTTTAAGTTGGGCAGTCCACGTTGGCGTCGACGTTCGACGCGTCGACGTTCGATGCGTCGACCGTGTAACCCACTGAACTACCCAGCTCAAGCTAACCGTTGTGGGGGAGATGACGCATCCGACGTAAACGTCTCTTCACATTTCCCTCCCCTCTTTATATTTTCAACTCTCTCATTCATCCAACTCTTTTCTCTTATACGTTCTTCACATCGAATGGCGGACCCAAGTCGAGGAAGTGATGATTCCGATGTGGAAGATTTGCAAGAAATCCAGATGATCAAATTGTATTATGCCACACGACGACCTCACACGACCTGGATACACAATTCTAAAGTTAACGGTATCAATTGGATTAATGAAATACTTATAGGTCATGCAGATCGGTGTCATCGAAATTTTCGAATGAATAGGTTTTGTTTTATGCCATTGTATAAACTATTGGAATCAAATGGATTGCAGTCAGCGATGCACGCTACAATGTAAGAAATGGTAGCCATCTTTCTATATACAATCACTTTGGCTATTCCTTTATGGCAGGTTGCTAAAAGATTTCAACGATCAATTAACACTGTTAACCGTTATTGAAACACCCCACCTCCGTTAAGGTCACTCACAAAGGGAATGCCTTAACTTTGGTGGAGCATTATAGGTAAAAGACAAATAATTTACAAGATAGATATATATAAGCAGCGGAAAAAAACTAATTTTATTTCAAACGTGGTTCATAACAAAACATTACAGCAAACTGTTTCAAACCAACTTCCAAATCATTACATTAAAATCTATGTCTTTATTATTACATAAAGAAGCATAAAACAAAATAAAACTGCATGAATCCCCAAGTAGTAGTGTGTCCAAAGCCATAGCCAAAGGTAAGAGGTTCGAAGCTATACATCACAGAGTCTTCAAGCTTGGAAAGATGAACGGTCCAAATTAAGTTGTGATATTCCCTCCCTGGGTACCTGAGGGGGGGGAACGGAAGAAAAGAGAGCGAAAGAAAATGGGTCAGACATAAGTCTGGTAAGTCCAGTGATTATTCAGCATGTAAACTGATAAGAGAACCATGACTTGAATAAGCTGGACACAGGACAATAACAAGGAAATAAGGTAACATAGGATAAGGTAAGATAAACAGGGCAAGATAAACAAGGCAAGATAAACAAGGCAAGATAAACTAGTCATATTATTGCACTCATGTCCATATTCTCTGCACCTAGTAGATATTTCAACCATCATCATGAGTTCAAACCCAGTGATCCCTTTTCATTGATCGGCTCCTACTCGCACGCATTTATTACTTGTGTCCTACGGCCCCGCTCGATTGTAGATACCTATGCTGGTCCCACCATGGGGTGTATCAAATCCTATAGTGGCAACCCAACACGATTCAAGATGCACAGTGTATAGTTACTGATGCCCAGTGCCTGCTTTTTCCACTCCGGAGTACGTGCACGCCCATACTCCGTCGGAACCTAAACTGACGCACCAACCGCCGTTGTTTTGACCGCTTATAATCAGCCCAATAATCGTGCCCCACCCTGCCTAGTTCAGGGTATCATGATACATCTATGTGGGTTACTGCTGAAATGGGTCCCCGTTACTAGGGTTTCCTAGTCAACATGTTAAATTGGTTAAGTGTCCAAGTTAACCTAAACCCTCCTATCAGTTTAGTTAATATGTTGCATTGGTTAAGTGTTGCCTTAATTAACTTAAACTTAACCCTACCATTCCTGACTTAGCTTTAATTCATTTATTAAAGCACCAACCACTCACATTAGACATGTATTGTTGCGCTTACTGGATGTGCCGGTCGGGTCCGGGAAGGTTTACACCGCAACTCGGTCTAACCGCGGGTTCTTTTGGGCTCGATGCACTAACCTCCCACATTAGATATATACTGTTACGGTTGTTGGATGTGTCGGGCGGTTCCGGGCAGTCTTACACCGTAACTCAATCTAACCTCGAGTTAGGCATATTCGTCTTTTCTAAATTTACGTATTTACCTCTTTATACTTAAATGTAAATTATTGTCATTCAAGTCAAGCCCCACTTTCTCTTTTAAATCAAGTTCATAATTTTAGGTATAAAAATTTATACCACTTTATGCCATAAAACATTTACATGTTTATGAGCCAAGTATGCCAATTATATGTTATTTCATATATTTCCCCAACGTTACCCCCGTTGAACGTTCGCAAAAATCACGTAAAATGTTAGGCTCGATACATAGCCTAACTTATACACAAAAGGGGATAAAGAGGAACATGTAATAATTCCAACATCATAAAAATATGGATCTAACTACACATGCATCATATGAACTTAGCATCGAACAATATACATAAACTTGCAAATTTAGATCTACTCAACATGAATCATGAAATAGGGGTTTTACAAAGAACTACATAAACTAAAAATTAGGCATGTAGTCATGAACTTTGAAAATTAGTTGGATCAAGTTTAACATGAACCTAAACATATTAGTATGTAGTTTTTGGAGCATATATGTGATCATGGTTGAACTTGCATAAACATAGCAAAATTCCCAAATTGTCATACAACATATAGGTGTTATTACAAAATCATGCGACATGAAATGTCATCGCCAAATTATGCACATTATGATATCCATTGCCAAATTATACAATATGGTATGTCATCGCCAAATTACACAATATGATATGCCATTGCCAAATTATAATATGTCATCGCCAATTTATGTCATCGGCAAAGTATACAACATAATATGTCATCTCCAACTTATTCAACATGATATGTCATTGCCAAAGTATAATATGTCATCGCTAAATTACACAACATATATGTCATTGGCAAATTATACAACATATGGATCCAAAGCATTTAACTTTTATCATCAAATTACATACAAGATGGTCACAACTTAGCATGACAAGAATCATAGTCTCAATCAATTCAGTTTTAACAAAAAGGATAGACATAGATTTACATTAGGCGATGTTCTACATCCAGTTATTTAGTTACAATTCTAATATCGTTTAGGTCTAAATGATAACTGGACTTACAAAAAGGAGGCTAATCTTGAGTTCTGGGATCTATATTCTGAATTTGAATAGCTCTCCTTTGTTGTAGACGTTGAATTCTCTTAGTTGAATTAGACTTGATTTGCAATTCCGACTTGCTTTCTAGTTGAATGAGAATGGCGGCTATTCTAGGCTAAGTACTGACAGCATGACGGTCTTAGGAATATTTTTGTGTGGCTGTAGGGTTTGGATTTAGGTTGCTTATATAGAAGTTTGATTTAATAGGAGCCGTCAGATTAACCTAGAGCAAATCAAAGCCATTCAATCCCAAGAGAACCAACCAGAACTTGCCACGCAAGCCCTAATGACACTGCAATTCGTCACAGGAGAAAACACGTCAGATTTCAGATCTGACCCGAGGGGGAGGTCGACACCCTGATCGACCTGTATGGGGGGAGGTCGACCCCCTGGTCGACCTGGCCTTGGGCAGGAAAATTCCCGCCCAGCCCGCTTCTGCTTCTGATTTTGAATTTTGAATTTTCTGAACTTTACTCTGAGTTGTTTATTTAAACTCTCGAATGTTCTGAAGGTCATAACTCCTTCATACAGAGTCCGTTTCACGCAAACTCGAACTCTATCTCAAGCAGAATTCCAAGACAAATGCAATGGCATAATCCGTTTCCCTTAGTTCTTACATTTGTAATTAATTATTATTTAATTTGTAACATTGATGTTTACAGAAAATACGGGGTGTTACATTCTCCCCTCCTTAAACGATTTCGTCCCTGAAATCTTCAAGTCAAGAAGAACGTATATCCTACCATCCAATCGTCCATCTACGCAGCCATCAAACACAGGCATCCATTGTCCTTAAAAGACTTCTAATGCTTCTTGATCATATGCATAGTGTGTGTACATGTCCTGATCTAATGCAAAATCAGGCGGTCTACTGATTCAGTTGACCTCCTTAATGCAATTTATGTCAGTGCCATGAATCCATTATGTATGCAATCATCCCTAATCATACTTTCTACATGAGTGCACAATCATTCATACAAATGCAACATCCACATGATAACACATCAAGTTTCAATCATATACAAGTACATATATGTATATGCAATATGAAAGTGACTGAGCCGATCTAACACCTAATGTGTGTGTATATGCATCCACGAGCAACCACTAGCAATCACTTGCAACCACTTGCAACCATCAATCATAACATGTTTCAAATACATGTTTACATCCATTGGTTTCTTCCTAAGGATCGAGAACAACACTGAGGAAAATACTAAAAAGATAGATACGAACATGAACAAACTTAAGGAAAAAGAGATCAAAGATGTACCCTAAAAAAGAAAAGGGTAGGCTACGCGTATCTTGGCCTCAGTCTCCCAAGTTGCGTCTTCCTCAGCGTCACTCCATTGAACTTTAACAAGTTTGACTTCGTGGTTGCGTAGCTTTTTGAATTATGTACCCAAGATACGAGTTGTAACTCTTCTCACAATCGCCTCTCGTTCTACTTCCACTTCCTCTAATATGATTGGTTCCACCACTTCCGCAGACTCATGTAAGCACTTCCGTAAGTGAGAAACGTGAAAGATATTATGAACTCCACCCAATCTTTCGGGCAGCTCTACTCTGTAAGCCATCTTCCCAATCTTCTCAATGATAGGAAACGACCCTACAAATCTTGGTGCCAACTTTCATGCGGATCCGAAGCGAATGACGTTCCTCAAAGGAGATACTTTAAGGAAAACCTTGTCTCCAACCTTAAACTCAAGGTCGGTCCTTCTTTTGTCTGCGTAGGACTTCTGTCTATCTTGGCAGTCTTCATTCTTCTTCCTATCAAGTCCACTTTTTTTGAAGTTTCTCTAATCATATCTGGTCCAAGTATGAGCTTGTCTGTAGACTCCCACCAACAAGTTGGGTCTTCCATATAAAGCTTCGAAGAGTGCCATGCCTGTGGTGGCTTGTTAGCTATTGTTGTAGGCAAACTCCACCAAAGGAAGATGATCCTCCGAAGTCAAGAATGCATAATCTCAAGAGGTCTTCTAATACTTTGTTCACCCTTTCTGTCTGACCATCGGTTTGGGGGTGATAGGTCGTGCTTAAGCATAGCTGTGTGCCTATAGCCTCTTGCAAGCTCTTCCAAAACTTGCTCGTAAAGATAGGATCTCGGTCACTCACAATGCTAGAGGGTATCCCATGGAGTCGAACAATCTCTTTAAGATAAATGGATGCTAAAGATGAGGCAGTCCTCCTACTCTTAACGGGTATAAAGTGAGCGCTTGTTGTGAGCCTGTCCACTATTACCCAAATACTGGTATTGCCCCTTATTGACCTAGACAGCCCATCAATAAAGTCCATTGAAATGCTATCCCATTTCCACTGTGGGACCTCTAGAGGATGAAGCAAATCACCAGGCTTCTTTTGCTCCGCCTTGACTTGCTGGCATATTAAGCACTTAGAGACAAATTCAGCTACATCCTACTTCATGTCATTCCAAAAGAAAACTCTTTTTACGTCTTACACATTTTGTCTCCACCCGGATGTATGGTCAACTTGGAATGGTGTGCCTCTTCAAGAACCTTCTTCACCAAATCCCTTGCTTGTGGGACGCATAGTCTTCCATCCCGCCTCAACCAACCTTTATCGTCGATGGAGTATCTATTGAGGCGACTAGAAGTCTCACCCCTAATTTGCTTATCCATCACATCAACTAGTTGAGGGTCTTCACGTTGTGCGGTTCCTATTGAGTCCAAAAGACTAGGCCGTACTCTAGTGATGCTAACAAACCAGTCACATGATCGATGGAGGGTCTAAAGTCAAAATTGGCTATGTACTCCAAGCTCTGCCTTTCTACAAAGAGAGGGATTAAGGTCAGCTTCTTTCTACTCAAGGCGTCTGCTACTACATTGCCCTTGCCAGGGGTATAGGAAATCTCGAAGTCGTAGGATGCTAAGAATTCCATCCACCTTTGTTGCCTCAAGTTAAGATCTTTCTGCGAGAAAAAGTACTTCAACGATTTATGATTAGTATACAATTCAAATTTCTCACCTAGGAGATAGTGGCGCCAGGACTTAAGCGCAAAGACGATGGCAGCCAATTCTAGATCGTGGGTTGGGTAGTTTTTCTCATGTACTTTCAACTATCTGCCTCCATAAGCTACTACCTTCCCCTCTTGCATCAAGACAACACCTAGTCCCGTACCACAGGCGTCCGTGTATACGGTAAACATCTTGCTTCCATCCGACAATGTCAGAACTGGGGTTGTTGTCAGAGCCCTCTTTAATCATTCGAAAGCAATATCGCAATCCAAATCCCAATTGAAAGTTAGGATCTTCTTCGTCAACTTTGTAAGCAAAGCTGAGATTTTCGCAAAGTCTTTAATGAACTTTCGGTAAAAGCCAGCTAGCCCGAGGAAGCTTCGGACTTTGGTCGCATTCCGTGGAACCTTCCAATCTTGCACCGCAACTACTTTCGCGGGGTCCACAGCTAACCCTTCCTTGGATACCACATGTCCAAGAAATCTCACTTATTCTCTCCAAAAATGGCATTTGGAGAATTTGGCTTTCAACTGATGTGCTCAAAGAATGTCCATGACTTCTTTCAAATGTTGAGCATGCTCTTCCTCACTCTTTGAGAAAATCAAAATGTCATCTACGAAGACCACCAAAAACTTATTGAGGAACTCCCTGAACACCCTGCTCATCAAGTCAACGAAATAAGCGGGTGCGTTTGTCAAGCCGAAAGGCATGACAAGCCACTCGAAGAAACCATCCGGAGTTCTAAACGCGGTCTTATCAATATTGTCTTCAGCCACCTTTAGCTGGTGAAACCCGATAGCTAGATCTAGTTGGGAGAAAACCGATGCACCTACAAGCTGATCGAACAAGTCGTCTATTCTTGGAAGTGGATGCCTATTCTTCTTGGTCAGCTTGTTTAACTCCCTATAATCAACGCATAGGCGAAGTGAGCCATCTGCTTTGGTTGCGAATACTACTGGAGCACCCCATTCAGAAATACTCCGCCTTATAAACCCTTTCTCAAGCAACTCTTTAACTTGCTTGCTGAGTTCTTTCCTCTCCCTTGGAGCCATGTGTCTAACGGGTAAAGCAACGGGTTTTGCATTATCAATGAGGTATATGTGGAAGTCTATCTCCCTCTTCGGAGGTAACCCCTTGACCTCTTCAAAGACATCCGAGTATTCACGGACTACTTTATCAGACTGCAAATTCTCAATAGACGCATCAAGAGATTCTAGATAGCTAAGCATAACAGAGTTCATGGGATTACAAGAAATTTCGAGAGTGTTACCGAGGCGTCATGAGTCTAACCACTCTCTTTTCACAATCGAAGATGGCACCATTACTGGATAGCCAATCCATGCCTAGAATCAACCCATAGCCCGTGAAGCCCAAAACATAGGCATTGCATCTAAACCCCACACTTAGTATAGAAATTTCCAAATCCAAACAAATCATTGGCAAATAAGTTGAGCCCCCAATTGGATTTGAAACAACCAAGGGAACCTCTACTAAACTGGTGTCTAGGTGCAGAGATTCAACTAAAGCAGTAGATATAAAAGAGTGCGATGCGCCAGAATCAAAGAGTGTACGAACAGGATGATCAAAAAGGTAAACTAAACTCTCAATAGAAACATTTCTACCTCGTTCTTGCAGAGGTGCCATGAGAGCGTGAACCTGCCCTCCAGAAGTAGATCCAGCTCTCTGCCCTAGCCCTTGCTTTCTTGGGCAGTCCCTACCCATGTGTCCCGTCTCGCCGCAATGGAAACAACCACCCATCTTTCTTTTCTTCTTTCTGTAGTCCTTAACCAGATGTCCAGGAATGCCACAAAAATTACACTTCCTCTTATCACGGGGTTTGTTGTTCTTCCGCCCTTCTTGGAATTTGTCTTCTTGCTCTGTGATCCTTCCCCTTTCTTATCTTGAGGTACTTTCACCTTTGTCTCTTTCTTGCCAGCCTTATCTTCTTCTTGTAACAGTGCTATGTCCACTAGCCTCTCTTAAGTTGCACCCATTGGTATATGGGACATAGCTACGCTGTGCAGTGGCTCATTCAATCCTTTAACACAATGGAAAGCCTTCTTATGTGGAGTGTTCACTAACTCCAATCCGAACCTAGCCATCTGGTTGAATTTGTTAACGTATTCCTTGACCGACATACTCCCTTGTTTGAGAGCTAAGAACTTCTCCATTTGTAGGCTTCGTTCAGCTTGTGAGAGGAATTTCATTTCAAACCTCATTCTAAAATCCATCCAAGTTTCAATTGTTCTTTCAGCATTAGTGACTTCCCACCAATAGGAGGCTTCGTCTTTAAGCAACCATACCGCCAACTGTATTTTCTGCCTATCATCCACTTCGAAGATATCGAACAAATCCTCAGTTTCCTTGAGCTAGTTTCTTTCTTCCACGAAGGATTCATTTCCATTGAAGTTCTTTCCACCCATGGCTCGAAAGTCCCTACATAATTTTGAGAAAGCATTTGCACGCGGAGGAGGAACCACGGCAGCTGGGGGAGGAGGAATGTCTGTTGGGCCTACGGCATTAGCCCTAGCCTCTAGGTACCTTCTGAACCAGCCAGGTACCGGCACACCCTCTGGAAGGTTAAGATCCCCAGACATGCTGAAACGAAAAAGGAAAGATTCAAAACAAAGGATAGAAAGATAGTGCATATGGATTTGGGGGATTATGCCTTTTTAAAAAAAAAAAATTCTTGAAAATTGATTCTTTAAAATTCTTTTTGAAAAACAATTTTCAAAAATTTTATCTGATCTAGTAAACCTTTGCTCCGATACCAAGTGAAACACCTCACCTCCGTTAAGGTCACTCACAAAGGGAATGCCTCAACTTTGGTGGAGCATTATAGGTAAAAGACAAAAATAATTTACAAGACATATATATATATATATATATATATATACACACACACACACATATATATATATATATAAGCAGCGGAAAAGACTAACTTTATTTCAAACGTGGTTCATAACAAAACATTACAACAAACTATTTCAAACCAACTTCCAAATCATTACATCAAAACCTCTGTCTTGATTATTACATAAAGAAGCATAAAACAAAATAAAACTGCATAAATCCCAAAATAGTAGTGTGTCCAAAGACATAGCCAAAGGTAAGAGGTTCGAAGCTATACATCACTGAGTCTTCAAGCTTGGAAAGATGAATGGTCCAAATTAAGCTGAGCTATTCCCTCCCTAGGTACCTGAGGGGGGGAAACAGAAGAAAAGAGAGCGAAAGAAAACGGGTCAGACATAAGTCTGGTAAGTCCAGTGATTATTCAGCATGTAAACTGATAAGAGAACCATGACTTGAATAAGCTGGACATAGGACAATAACAAGGAAATAAGTTAACATAGGATAAGGTAAGATAAACAGGGCATGATAAACAAGGCAAGATAAACTAATCATATTATCGCACTCATGTCCATATTCTCTGCACCTACTAGATACTTCAACCATCATCATGAGTTCAAACCCAGTGATCCCTTTTCATTGATCGGCTCCTACTCGCACGCATTTACTACTTATGTCCTACGGCCCCGCTCGATTGTAGATACCAGTGTTGGTCCCACCATGGGTGTATCAAATCCTATAATGGCAACCCGACACGATTCAAGATGCACAGTGTATAACTACTGACGCCCAGTGCCTGCTTTTTCCACTCCGGAGTACGTGCATGACTTTACTCCATCGGAACCTATACTGACGCACCAACCGCCGTTGTTTTGACCGCTTATAATCAGCCCAGTAATCGTGCCCCACCCTGCCTAGTTCAGGGTATCATGATACATCTATGTGGGTTACTGCTGAAATAGGTCCCCGTTACTAGGGTTTCCTAGTCAACATGTTAAATTGGTTAAGCGTCCAAGTTAACCTAACCCCTCCCATCAGTTTAGTTAACATGTTGCATTGGTTAAGTGTTGCCGTAATTAACTTAACCCTACCATTCTGACTTAGCTTTAATTCATTTATTAAAGCACCAACCACTCACATTTGACAGGTATTGTTGCGGTTACTGTATGTGTTGGTCGGGTCCGGGCAGTTTTGCATCGCAACTCAGTCGAACCTCGGGTTCTTTTAGGCTCGATGCACTAACCTCCCACGTTAGATATATATTGTTACGGTTGCTGGATGTGCCGGGCAGTTCCGGGCAGTCTTACACCATAACTCGATCTAACCTCGGGTTAGGCATATTCGTCTTTTCTAAATTTACATATTTACCTCTTTATATTTATATGTAAATTATTGTCATTCAGGTCAAACCCCACTTTCTCTTTTATATCAAGTTCATAATTTTAGGTATAAAAATTTATACCACTTTATGCCATAAAACATTTACATGTTTATGAGCCAAGTATGCCAATTATATGTTATTTCATATTTTTCCCCAATGTTACCCCCGTTGAACGTTCGCATAAATCACATAAAATGTTAGGCTCGATACATAGCCTAACTTATACACAAAAGGGGAAAAAGAGGAACATGTAATAATTCCAACATCATAAAAATGTGGATCTAACTACACATGCATCATATGAACTTGGCATTGAACAATATACATGAATTTAAAAATTTAGATCTACTCAACATGAATCATGAAATAGGGGTTTTACATAGAACTACATAAACTTAAATTTAGGCATGTAGTCGTGAACTTTGCAAATTAGTTAGATCAAGGTTAACATGAACCTAATTATATTAGCATGTAGTTTTTGGATCATATATGTGATCATGGTTGAACTTGCATAAACATAGAAAAATTCCCAAATTGTCATACAACATATAAGTGTTATTACCAAATCATACGACATGAAATGTCATCGCCAAATTATGCACAATATGATATCCATCGCCAAATTATACAATATGGTATGTCATCGCCAAATTACACAATATGATATCCATCGCCAAATTATACAATATGGTATGTCATCGCCAAATTACACAATATGATATGCCATCGCCAAATTATAATATGTCATCGCCAAAGTATACGACATAATATGTCATCTCCAACTTATTCAACATGATATGTCATTGCCAAAGTATAATATGTCATCGCTAAATTACACAACGTATATGTCATTGGCAAATTATACAACATATAGATACAAAGCATTTAACTTTTATCATCAAATTACATACAACATGGTCACAACTTAGCATGATAAGAATCATAGTCTCAATCAATTCAGTTTTAACAAAAAGGATAGGCATAGATTTACATTATGCGATGTTCTACATCCAGTTATTTAGTCACAATTCTAATATCGTTTAGGTCTAAATGATAACTGGACTTACAAAAAGGAGGCTAGTCTTGAGTTCTGGGATCTGTATTCTGAATTTGAATAGCTCTCCTTTGTTGTAGACGTTGAATTCTCTTAGTTGAATTAGACTTGATTTGCAATTCCTACTTGCTTTCTAGTTGAATGAGAATGGCGGCTATTCTAGGCTAAGTACTGACAGCATGACGGTCTTAGGAATATTTTTGTGTGGCTTTAGGGTTTGGATTTAGGTTGCTTATATAGAAGTTTGATTGAATAGGAGCCGTCGGATTAACCTAGAGCAAATCAAAGCCATTCAATCCCAAGAGAACCAACCAGAACTTGCCACGCAAGCCTAATGACACAACAATTCGTCATAGGAGAAAACACGTCAGATTTCAGATCTGACCCGAGGGGGAGGTCGACACCCAGGTCGATCCCCTGGTCGACCTGTATGGGGGGAGGTCGGCCCCCTGGTCGACCTCCTCGTTGAACTGGCCTTGGGCGGGAAAATTCCCGCCCAGCCCGCTTCTGCTTCTGTTTCGAATTTTGAATTTTTTGGACTTTATTCTGAGCTTTTTATTTAAATTCTCGAATGTTGTGAAGGTCATAACTCCTTCATACGGAGTCCGTTTGACGCAAACTCAGACTCTATCTCAAGCAGAATTCCGAGACGAACACAATGGTGTAACCCGTTTCCCTTAATTCTTAGATTTGTAATTAATCATTCTTTAATTTGTAACTTTAATGTGGTGTTACGGTTATTTTCATACAATTATGAATTTTGTCATATTACTTTCTCTGGATATTATTAGGCCGATCGATCCTCAAATAATAAAATTCTAGAAGAAATCCGTTCTTCACCACGATACTACCCATTTCGTAGAAATTGTATTGGAGCTACTGATGATTCATATGTAATGGCTCATGTTCCTTAAGAAGATATGCAACGATTTATAGGACATAAAGGTGTGCCTACACAAAATATAATGGCTGTATACGCTTTTGACTTCACATATATGCTCCTCAGGGCATGGTGCCACTGAACTGCCAATGATTCTATAGTCTTTCGTGAAGTTGTAAATACTCATGTTCTGTATTTTCCGCATCCATCGAGAGGAAAATATTATTTAGTGGATTCAGGTTATCCACTATTGGGAGGGTATTTACCACCTTATCGCACTGTAAGTTATCATATTTCAGATTTTCAATGATACACAGAGTGAACTAAAGACAGAGAATGAAGTTTTCAACTACTACCATTTGAGTTTGCGTATGGCAATCAAAGAACTTTTGGATTTTTTTATAAGGAAAACGGTTGTGGAGCACATAGCTATACAGTCGATTAGCATTATATATATATACTAGTCTGGTTGAGAGGTCCAACCAATGGCATAAAGTTTAGGACATAAACCATCCTATAAGAAGTTTACAGAAGAGCCATAATACATAGTGCATACATACATATAATAATGATAGGCAGTGCACTACATAAATTTGCCGAACCAACCCACGGAGATAGCAAAAGTGTAGGATGTTCGATCAAAGCACCACAATTGTTCATCAATGGAAGGCCAAGCTGCTCCCCTGAGTGCCAGGCAATGGTGGCGCTTGGAGAGTGTATCTAAAGCGTGCATGTCGGGAAGCACTTGTATAGGATTCAAATAAATGAACGATATAACCGCAAATACCAAAGAAGTGCTTTTTTGTTTATTAAAAATTTGAGCATTACACTCTAACGAAATGCACCAGCTAAAGATCGGCACAAATGAATCAATCATCAGGTCCGGGGGGTTATGTTGCCAGTATTCGAAGAAAGATGTGAGAGTAGGGACGAAGCCTAGCAGGAAGGAGCTGGTTGCAGTTGCAGCCCAGACCCTAAAGGAGAAGCCACAATCAAAGAAGAGGTGATCAATAGTTTCATCGTGAGTGGTGCAGAAGGTACAACAGGGGTCAGCAGTGATGTGCAATCTCCTGAGTCTGCTCTTAGTATTGATGCGATTATGAATGAGGCACCATTGGAAGAAAATCAAGCGGGGTGGAAGACGACATTTCCAAAGGCATGCAAAAGAGAAATAGTGGCCTGGATGGGAGAGGAAGTTGTAACAAGAAGATACGGTAAAGCCTTTATTTGGGCTCAAAGCCCAATAATAATAGTCATGCCAGCAGAATGGTTGATTAAAAGAGTAGTGTTACAAATTTGCAAAATATACGATAAGATATCAAGGCCAAAAAGACCAGGGGAAGAGGCCCAATAAGTCAAGGCCCAAGATGCTCGAAGCAGAGTAATACGATACAGTGGTTAAAGAGAAAGAATTCAAATACAGATGAGAAAGGGGTAGATGACTACACCATATATCAAACCAAAAAAGGCAACCATTGTCATTACCCAGATTAATATGGAAGAGAGATTTAATCCTCGGAGTAGTGGGGATAACCCCCACCCAAAAGGGGATGGTATGGAGGCGGGAGGGAAATGAAGAACAAGATTTGGGTTCGAAGCATAAAGACGAGCGAGGATCCAATTCTTCCAAATGAAGGAACCAGGAGTAAGAAGGCGCAATAGCCATTTGGCTAACAACACCTGATTGAAGAGGGAAAGATTTTTTATTCCTAAACCACCATGCTCTCAAGGTAAGTAAAATATTTGTCAATCAATTAAACATTTAGCTTTACCCCTGTTCCATAGAAAGGAGCTCCGTATAGCATTTATTCCAGAGATAACCCAAGCCGGGAGTTTGTGAAAGGACATCCAATAAGAGGGGATAACTGAGAGAACGGACTGAACAAGGGT
Source organism: Allium sativum (assembly GCA_030737875.1). Lineage (NCBI taxonomy): Eukaryota > Viridiplantae > Streptophyta > Magnoliopsida > Asparagales > Amaryllidaceae > Allium > Allium sativum. The sequence continues at coordinate 638,577,421 of CM060923.1, read as the reverse complement.
GAGTCGACCAGCCATGGACAGAGAATTAGCTTTCCATGATGTCAATCTATGTTCGATCTTAGATATAAGGGGAAGCCAATCAGATTTGAAAAGTTTAGTTGGGCGAAGAGGGATGCCAAGGTAGGTCATTGGGAAAGATTCAAGTTTGTAGTTTAAGCAATTAGAGATTGAAGGCCCCAAATCAGATGAATTGCCAAGCTTGATAACGGAGCTCTTGCTAAAATTAATGGATAAACCGGAGATGAGTCGAAGGTGTACAGAAGCACCTTGAGGCAATGGAAGTGGAGAGGGGTGGGGGAGAAGAAAAGAGTAGTATCGTCAACAAACTGAAGATTAGGGATAGAGGAGCTAAAGTTGGGGAGCTTTATGCTAGAGACCAGATTCTTAGAAGTGACTAATTTAACCATTTGGTTAAAGACATCGGCGATTAGTACAAAGATGAAGGGCAAGAGGCGGTCTCCTTGTCTGAGGCCACACTTAGATTTGATGAGGCCACCAGTCTCTCCATTAATGCAGATGGTGGAGAAGCTTGTGTTCTACAAATGTTCTATCCAACTACACCATTTTGGTGGAAAACCACGATGCGCCATTAAGTCTATAATAAAGTTCCAATTTACGGAATCAAAAGCTTATGAGAAATCAGGTTTAAGTAGGACACCAGGTGTGGAAGTGAAGTGACAAAATGAAATGGCTTCTTGAGTGGTAGCTACGCAGTCCATGATATTGCGTCCTAAAATGAAAGCTGACTGTTCGGGAACAACAAGGGAGGCAATGAAAGTCTGCAATCTGTTGGCTAGTACTTTGGTGATGATTTTGAAGGTTGTGTTGAGGAGGAGGATCGGGCGGAAGGAGGTTAGAGTATTGGCGCCAGGAACCTCCTTTACCTCTCCCCTTCCCCCAACAACATTGACTTTCCCTTTTCTGAGGATGAATTTGGCTGCAGTTAAATCAACGGCGGATGATAAGGTCCTGGGGCTGATGGATTCGGCCCAGCTTTCTTTAAACTTTTGGCATTTATAAGAAATTTTTTGCAATCTCACGGAATATGTCAACTTATCCATATAATGTTCAGGTACAGATTGTCATAGTGTCACTTTCACAATGACTATTCACAATTTCATACGAAGGCACAACGCCGGGGATCCTGACTTTATGACATATGACGATAATCCAGATCTGGTGTCTAAAGAATATCTAGAAGAGTACTATAGCAATCAGAATCGTGAAAATAATGATCGTGAACAAGTTCAATGAAATGCAATAACAACTACTATGATATTAGTTCGAGATACCATACGAAATGAACTAGTTCGTGCTGGGTTTCGTTAGGAATTGTCTGTATTTTTTGATACGCGGTATTCAATTTGTAGTTTGTATTTGCAAACTGCTTTGTATTTCGTATTTTGTATTCTGCATTTTCAGTTTGAACTATATGTACTCAGTATTATGTATCACATATGTATCTATTTTATTTAAAAATAATTAGCACAAGTAATGTAATAATATAAATAATAATTTTCTCTCTTTTGCAAACATAAAAAGAACGCAATCTCTTTTTTCGAACTTGTTTGTTCCTTCTTTGGTCCCCTCAATTTAACCATTTCATTTGTCCATTTCGATTAAGAAAAGAACGACTCAAAATACATTTCCTTACTGATTTTGGTTGTGTTTTCCCTTTCGCACATGATTTGGTATCCAGACCACAGCAAAAAGCTGAATCTTCACAGTATTTACATAGTCCAATCCAACGGTTCTTATTAATTATACTGGAAATTTGCGTGAAGGGCTAACTAGTCCGGTCCAATTAGTTTTAAGGACGTGGGTTTAAAACAATTAGTTTCCAGGACAAAATTGATCGTTTTGTTCTTAAATCACATTTGTTTTTTATTATCTCAAATCAAACACAATTATTTTGTAACAACCCAGAAAATTAGAACCAATTAAAAAAATTTGTTTTGGCAATTTTAATGAATTTTGAATATTTAAAATGAATTATTTTAAATAATAACGATGTAAAATTTATTTTTGACGAAGTTAAAACGAATAATTTTATTTTAAATATAAAAGGAATTGGAAATGGCGCGGTAGTTTGAAAATTCGATTTCAAATTTCAAATGAATGTACATAATTCAAAATAAACCGGATTTTGGCGAAACCAAAAATATTAGAATCTATTTGAGAATATCTATCCAACGAATCCGAAAAATCAAAATTTTATAGCGGGAACAAAAAGTTGTGCCCTATTGAAAATTCAGAATAGTCGCTATGGAAATATAGCCCTTAAAGATAGAAATTTTCCAAATGACCTCCGTTTTCGACGAAACCACTTTTGTTGGATCCGGAATGTCAAATGATTTCTAGATTCCAATTTTCATAATTTTTGGAATCAATATGTGAGCGTGGCGAAGTTAAACGTGTTTTGACAGTTTCAGTCAATTTGGATCGACCAGAAAATGGCCATTTTTCAAATGGTCACCAAATTCGACGAAATTAGTTTTGTTAGGACTATATTGTTAAAACATAGCTAGATTTATTTTTCGGGAATTTTTAGAGTCCGTATGTGACCCCAGTAAATTGAAATGTACGTTTAAAATTGAATATATAGATTTAAATTTTAATTTAAATGAAAACTGATCGAAACGATCAAATTGGCTTGCGAAACATATCCCAATGTGTTCGGAATAGAGGTAATTAGCTGGGGACGACAGGCGTTGGGCCTCGTTTGGAGATTGAGTAGAAAAGTTAATTTTTAGGAAAATTAAAATAAATAAATTATATAATATCCTTACACCCTCTTCCCTCCTCTCTCTCTTCTTCAGCCAACACCCAATAGAAAAAAAAGAAAGAAATCGACGATTTCCATCGCGCCTCCAGGTGGACCTGCACCACCGCCGCTGGAGGAGCTCCACCACGCCCATCTCCCCTCCCTCGCCTCGCCGTCAGCCTCTCCCCTTCCCCTCTGATAAAACCGTGCCCCCTCAAAGCCATAGCCCCCATCCAAAAATCCGTCGTCAGCCACTTTTGAGCCTGCCTCCCACCGCCGACACTAGACCCGAACCCCGCCCCTTCCCTTCACCGATGCGACACTAGCCTCCCTTGAAGACAGCACCCGACGCCAAAACTCCCCCTTTCTTCGATAAACAAAATTTGTGAGTTTTTCTTTCTATTTTCTTTCTGATTTTATTTCCAATATAAAGTTTGGATTTTTAGTATTTAAAGTTTGGATTTTTAATAGTTTTGATTTTTAAAACAACAATGAAGTTTTGATTTCTAAAACAACAATATAGTTTTGATTTTTAAAACAACAAAGAAGAGATTTTTGAAAATATATAGATACGATTTTTATATTTTAAGATGAGATTTTTTATATATATGGAATGTTTAGATTTTTCATAATATAAAGATTTGATTTTTATAATGTTTTCATTGTGATGAAAGGGCGATTTTTATGATGTATGTAATGATATAAAAATATGATTTTTATATTATAGAGATAATAAAAATATGATTTTTATTTTTTGAAAGGCGATATAAAAATAAAAATTTTATTATATATAAAGCGCTATAAAAATATAATTTTTACAATGTGGTGGCAAAATAAAGAATTTGATTTTTATATACATGTAGCGAAATAAAAATATAATCTTTTCTATACGTGTAGCATCATAAAAATGTGATTTTTATATATAAAGTAGCGATGTAAAGATATGATTTTTAGTATGAAGTGGTATTTTAAAATTGTGAATTTTATTTTAGAAGTAGCGGTTTAAAAATATATGATTTTTATATATGAAGTGCCATTATAAAAATGTGATTTTTAAAATAAAACATCATATTAAAAATGCGATTTTTACTATGAACAGTGGGAAAAGATCGCATTGGAATTTTAGGCAAATCCGAACCGTTCAGAAATAGAGAATGGAGGAGTCGAAACCCAAGGTGAGACCTCCTCACTATAATTTTCTTTATACAGTTATTTATTTGATAACTGCATATATTAACTGTTCCCCGTCGTCCACAGACCATGGATGACTTGTTTGTTTGGTTGTGTGGTTGATTGGATTATTTGTTTGAATTTGGTTGTTTAGGTAAGATGAATTGATTAGAATTGATGTGTATACGGCGCGAGCCAATATCAGGGGAGGGGTAATGCTAGACATTACCCGATTTCAATATCGCGCCGTTATAATGGCGATTTTTTTTGAAATAAAATGTGTTACTTAAAAATAACATTTTTTATTGAATGTATGAACTGTTAAAAATAGCAAAGTGTTGAAATAAATATTTTAACGTTAAAAATATAATTTTTAATGTATAAATGAATGGCATGAAATTTTCCTGAAAAGAATTGAAAATTCATTTACAAATCGGACGATTTATTTATGTACACACATTTATCTCACATTGATTAGGACGATAAAATTTTACACACCGCCCAACTGCACAAATAAAATCCGTGCTTGATTGATTGAAACCCCACACGGGTATTGGGATGATATTTGACACACACTAATCCCAATTGATTAGTATTATGTCGATCGATTGGTTGACAGGCTGTTATAAGTGTTAAATGTTTATATTTAATGCTTATGCGGTGTAGAATGCACTCTGGATGTTGGTTGACTGTGTCTGATTGTTGTTGTGTACATGTGTTGTATGAAATCCATATAAATAACATTATATGGTAATTGGCTGTGTCTGATTCCAGTTCCGAAAGATTGAACATTTTAAAATAACGAATATTTTAAAATAATGAATATTTAAAAATAATATTCAGTCAAAGATCAAAATCTGATTTTGATGTCCTATTTGGGATGGACACGAATATATTTAAATATATAAAGCCGTGTTGATTAGATTAACGTCATTTAGATGTGAACGATATTTATATCGATTTTATTCATTTTTATAATGAATATTGAAAAGGAATTGATTTCAAAATCTAATGTTTTGAAAATATTATCATTTATATATTAATGATATGGAATATTCAATTTTGATTTGAAATTGATTATGAAGTTAAAATCGTTTTGAATACGAATTTAAAACGATTTATAAAATATGTTTTAAATGGAAATCGACGAAATATATATTATATATATAATATAATGGCCTGAATAGAACACGCCGCGTTGCAGTAGTTCGCGAATTACAACCATTGACTTCGAATGGATATTATGGGAGATCCGACCGTCGGATTCTCCTAAAACCGGAACCGTTGGGTTCGTATCGAAAAGAGCTTTATAATAAATATTAGAGATTTGAAATCTAACGGTTGGATTTGGAATTATGTCCAAATCAAATTTGGAAAAGGTCGCTGTAAGTGCAGTTCGATGGCCGTTTATGGAAATGGATTGTACGGGCCTTAATAAAATTATTTAAAATGTAAATAATTAGTGTAAAATCATAAGAAATGATTTGGAAAAAATTGGGATGAAAAATTCCATATTTGAAAAGATAAAAATGGATTTTTATCGAAATGAACTAGTTATGAACTAGAATTATAATCCAATTATTTTTAAATTAATAAAGTGGATTTGAAATGGTTTTAAAAATAACTAGAATTTCCAGTATATGAATTAGAATGGATTTGAATCGAAATTATCTTCGGAATATTTCGATATTAGATTCCGTGATTATACAGGCATTGTGGGGGAATTTGGAAGATATATATATATCGTTATTCCAATACGATGTTTGTTGAGTTCGGAATTCAATAGTGAATATAAGCCGATATATTTTCTATTCAGAGTCTTATATTTAATATCAAATGGGATTTTGGGTTTGTCGTGAATGGTGTCTTCAGTAACACTGTTCTTGAATCCCATGTGAGGAGAATGAATATTTTAATTAAGATTGTTAGAGTTCCCAATTATATTTAATAATTGGAATAAAATGGAATGTGAACTGGGTTTATCGTGAACTGTGTTTTTAGCGACATTCGTTCTCTAACCTGATTTATAGTGAAATGTGATTTGGAATTTATAAATCTTTTGTTAAGATTTAAAGGAGATTTTCAAAAGTAAAGTTTTTCAATTTAACATATTAAATTGGAATTGAATGGAATTCGTTTTGGTAATAATCGAAGTGAGCTTCTGTAGAAGAAGACTGTTAATATATATATATATATATATATATATATATATGGAATTTAAAAGGCCTTGTCGTTATTCCATTTATATTATCAGTTGGGTATGGAAGTTCATATCGATTATATATATTGATCTGTTTTCCGTGAAGATTCCATTGTTAATGGAATGTGATTTTAGGTTTATCGTGAACTATGTTTTAAATGACATTAGTTCTTTAACCCAGTTAAAGATAAGATAAATTTCTTAACTTTGAATAATCATTAAGTAATGATTTTTGGAAATTAAAACTGAATCAGAGTTTTAATGAATAGTTAAATAGATTGAAAGGTGAATTCGATAACTAAAATTATCAAATTCGAGAAATGATCGAAAATGGAGTACTACCAGTTTTACTCCAGGCGATAGTTAAATCTTTAATTAGATTTGAACGTGAAATGTTAATTTAATTTACCGATGACACCGTGGTGTTAGATATGAAGTATTACCAGTTTTGCTTCATGGGATGAATAGGTTGGGATTGGGAAATTAAACAAATGATTACTTCGGTAAGGAGCGCTAATCCCGACTAGTTTGGATAAACATAATTTGGTTTGAATTGATATCCAAAGGAAGATTAAAGAATAAATTTAAAGAATTTATCTTTGATAAAATTAATGGAAACCTTTCCCAAAGTATAAAAATATTTGAATAAAGGAATATTCTGGATTGGAATGAGGCGTATGTTGTATTTTTATAGCACTTGTTTATTATATACGCGAGTTATTCAGAAAGACCGGGTTTATCCCATTCTGAATAACTGATTCGACGATATGTCGAGGATGAAGACGGTGTTTGAAGACCGTAGGTCTTCACATCATTTGGATGATTACTGGTGTCTTGATTAGATTGTACACCCAAGACAAGGTAATAAGTGGTGATCGTTCCAGACGTACTTGGAGATCAACCGGATATGTGAGGGCCTCTCTCCTGTATTGGACATATGGGACGAGGAATAAGGTGCCTCCGGTTTCGTTTAGACCCAGAACGAACTTGTAAATGGATGCGTGTCTGACATCGGATTTCATTCTGTGTGATTGATAGATATCGGTTGAATAGCATGAATTGCCTATGTGACATGCTGAGATGCAAATGATCAAGGCTTCTGCTGAAAAGCAGAGTCTTGTGGTTGATGATCAAAGCACGGCTTTAATACAGCATAGCTTTGTGTAGCGTTAATTAGCGATCCTCACACCCCGGTGTGAACTAGAAACGGGAGAGGACTTCAGGGAAGGAAAGCGTTTCCTTCTAGCTAGGAGTGGTGTTAATGTTTTGCAAGCCCTGACGTTTTACTTATGTGGATGATGGATAGCGAGGCGCCTCGGTTATTGCGGTCTCTACGGAGCCGAAGGATGGTCTTTATACAGACCAGATTGACACCCCATAGGGCGGGAAACGCAGTGCTCAGGCATTTTAATCCACTTCGTGTGGACTGGCCCTGACGATCCGAAGGCTTGACTGAGTACTTGCCTAAGACATGGGCTAGAGCGTCTCGAAGCGGTAAGGACGATCCCTTGCCTTAGTTCACATACGGAAATCCAACTTCTAATACATGACATTGCGGTTTTGATTGTAGAGCCTAGTATTGGCGACATGATATATGGTACCCATGCCGTCTAGGATTGATACATTTATAATTGAAGTTGTTTTATACACTATGCACTTATAATAGTATCGAATGATTTGTTTTAATGTACCAAACATGTTTAGCTACTATAAGGGAAAACCCTATCCTCCGTCTTGCGTTGCATTGTGTGATGGGACCTGGGTCTTATAATAGCCTCATTTTTCCAAAAAGCATTGCGATTGTTATATGCACTGGTATTCTTGGGAGGAAACCTGTTCCATGTTATATGGCGTGGTCCCTTGATATATCTGATTTAAAGTAAAGTTTTAAATAACTGTTTTAGTTCTCACACTAGTCACATGACTGGCCTGGAGTTTATCGTTTTAACCAAAACTCTGGGTGCCCCTAATTTCCACACGGGCAGCTAGTAATTTGGTTTTGCAGATTTATATTCACATGATCCTGGTTTACAGCTGGAATGATATTCGGAAAGATCTGTATCTGTTTATCTCTTTCAGTTGTGTTTTATATTATTTTTCCGCTGCTATGTAATTAAATGTAAGTTAAATCTCTGATGTATATTAAATATGTATTATTTATCCATACGTTGTTATATTCTTGTACTCTGATGTAAATTGTTGAAATAAGCAATGAAATGTTCTTCTGTTTGTGTTCTGATTTTTCATGTTCTCAACTCAATTCGACTTTCCTTCACGGGGAAGTTCAAATCAAATCGGCTTTCACTTAATCAAATTGGATTTTATCTTTGTATCTTATGATTCGATTATTCATATTTAAAGATGTGATTTTTGGTCCTTTTTTTGTCAGCCGATTTCATTTGTCGCGTATATCCGGATTATTTCGAATGTTTTTTTCCTGATTTGGATGTAGAAAGATATACGTGATTTTCTTTGTATCTCGTGACTCGATTTGTCGTGTATATACGCGATTTTCATTTATCGCATATATCTTGATTTTCAGTCCATTTGTTAATAATAATAACTACGATAAATAGTTCAATGATTAAATAATTAACTGTATGTGATTTTCTATTTTATTGTTAATTCAAACAAATAGTTTAACATATGACATTTATCTTTTTGAACTGTTCAAAAGATAATTGGTTTTATCTTTTTTGAACTGTGCAAAAGATAATGGATGAAATTTATTATTTTGTAATGGCATCATTTGTTAGTGAATTTGTAATGGCTGATGGTGTTATTCAGATAACTGAGCATGATATTTTCAACTGCTTTTTGGAAAAAAGATAAATCATTTTATCTTTCATTGATAATATTTTTAGTTTACCTGAATTTACTGATGAATTTGTAATTGTTGATGTTGAAACTTTAATAATGAATTTGATAATGAATTTCTAATGGCTGATGATGTTATTCAGATAACTGAGCATGAGTTTGTATTCTGTAATATGTTTCTACTGCATTTTGAAGAAAGATAAATCGTTTATCTTTTATTGATAATATTTTTAATTTACAATGATTTTGTAATGGCTGATTTTGAAATGTAATGATGAATTTGATAATAAATTTCTAATGGCTGATGATGTTTTCCAGATAACCGAGCACGATGTTTTTCAGATAATTGCATAATTTATATGTATGTAAATAATGATGTATATAGTGATTTTACTAATTATTTTCATTAGTTTATACCAGTATTTTTGTTTTCAATCTGCACATTGTTTGCTATTTTGGTTGTGTTAGTGGAAGCATTGATGGTGATATGGTTTGGATAAAGTTATATTTGATAGCTGAATTTCAAGTTCCCTTTTTGTTTCCTTCATATAATTAGATTATATGCTTTGTTCGAAACAAATTTCAAATCTTAATTGCAGTTAAGTAAAGCTGTTACTGAAGTTCTTGTGTCAACTTTGCAAATTTATTCATATCTGTGATCTTTTTAAAATGTACGTACACCTTTAAACATATTCGTTTGAAATTCCTATAGTTCAATGTTGAATGCATTCTTTGTATTGAATGCGATGGAAATGACAAAATGTTTTTTTATTACATATGTTTTTGCTATCAGCATATTATTTTGCAAAGTTTTTTAAAAAGATAAATGTATTTATCTTCTTTCTATACTTGTTGATATTGTTGATACTAACCTGAAATTGTTGATATAGTTTAATTTTGGTTTGAATAGTATAAACAGTAAACAAAGCAAAAATGATCATAAGCAAATGCAACTAAAGCACAATGGCCTGATATGCAAGACCAGACATACAACATCAACGAGCATATAGACAGCACCTCAGTAACATATCAAACAATGACTAAGCACATATATGATATGACAAAACGTAGTTGGTAAAAATAATACAACAAAATGTGACTGCGCATAAAGCATAGTGACACGAGTAATAATTTAGTAGAAGATGATGGGCTTAACCTTGCTAAACTACCAACAAATAATATCTACAAAAAGATAAAGCAAAGACCGAAGACACTTATAATATAACTAGTGCAAACCCATGCTATGCACACGGGACTCACCACATAATTTATTTAACATTTTTAGATTTGTTATTACGTAAAAATAAAAACATATGTTCATGATTTGTTTTTATTATTAGATTAGTTTTTTTCTTCTTAAATGTCAATTATAAATATATTTTGATAAATCCACTTAAATAATGTGAAATGCGAGAATTATAAGTAATTTTTTTATATTATAATGACTTTAAACAACAAATGTTAACACCAACTTTATACTGTTCTTAACTTTGTTGGCAATTATATTGTGGTGCCTTTTTACTACGTTTCAAGTCTAAGCAACATAAGTTCATTTGGGCTTATTCTGTGTTTAACACATAAATTTCAATATGTACATATTTCGCAACAATTATAGCATTTTGGGTCTAAAGTGGAGAAATCGCGCTTTAAGTGAAATATTGTTTCAAATTTTGTTGAAAGAATTAAAATTGCAACATTTTCATCATTACACAATTTGAAACGACCCAAACTTCCCCATTCGGGAAAGCCCGAATTGAGTTGAGAACACGACAAATCAGAACATAAACAATAGAACATTTCATTGTTATTATAACAATTATATCAGAAAATAATCAGAGATTAAAATACATTACATAGCAGCGGAAAATAATACATAACACAAATGAAAGAGATACACGGATACAAAGCTTTCCGAATATAGCTCCAACTGTAAATCCAGTATCCTGGGAAAAGAAATCCGCAAAACCAAAACTACTAGCTGCCCGTGTAGAAAATAGGGGCACCTAGAGTTTAGGTTAAAACAATAAACTCTAGGTCAGTCGTGGGACTGGTGTGAGAACTAAAACAATTATTAAAACATTACTTTAAAGTTGGGTAAATCAAGAGACCATGCCGTATACCATGGAACGGGTTTTCTCCTAAGAATACCAGTGCATAAAACAAACAACGCAATGCTTTTTAGAAAAATGAAGCTATTATAAGACTCATGTCCCATCACACAATGCAACGCAAGCCAGAGGATAGAGTTTTACCTTATAATAGCCAAAAGCGCTTGGTACATTTAAAACAAATCATTTTGATATTACTATAAGTGTATAGTGTATAAAACAACTTCAAATATAAATGTATCAATCATAGACAACATAGCACCATATACTATGTCGCCATACTAGTTCTACAACTAAAACTGAAATGTCACGTATTAGAAATTGGATTCCATCTATGAGTCGAGGCAAGGGATGGCTCCTCACTGGTATGAGACACTCTAGGAAATGTCTCAGGACTCGGACGCTGGCGAGCCCTGTGAACGGTAGGGTCGGTCAACACATACTTTAGTGGATTAATTATTCCTGAAAGATATGTTTCCAGGTCCTATCGGACATATCACTTGGCCAGTAGCGGCCAATATCTAGAGCCACTAGGGACTCAAACTAAGGCGCCCTGCAATCCATCATCCACATAAGTAAAAAAGTCTGGGCTCCATTGTAACAACCCGAAAATCTGGGTCAGTTTAAAATTTTTATTTTGGCAATTTTAGCGATTTTTGATTATTTAAAATGAATTATTTTAAATAATATCGACGAAAAATTTATTTTGAATATAATTCGAACGTATATATTGTATACGTCGTCGTTAGAATATAAATATTTATTTATATTTATAATAGAATTGAAAATTGCGCGGTAGTTCGATAATTCGATTTCAAACTTCAATTGAATGTACCGGGTGCAAAATAATCCGGATTTTAGTGAAACCAAAAATATTAGAATCTATTCGGGAATATCTTTCCAACGAATCTGAAAAATCAAAATTTCATAGCGGGAATCAAAAGATATGTTCAGTTGAAAATTCTGAATAGTCGCTATGGAATTCAGGCCCTTAAAAATGGGAATTTTGCAAACGACCTCGGATTTTGACGAAACCACTTTTGTTGGGTCCGAGATGTAAAGTTATTGCTAGATTCCAAATTTCATAATTTTTCGAATCAATATGTGAGCGTGGCAAAGGAAAACGCGTTTGACCAGTTTCAGTTGATTTTAATCGACTGGAAAATGGCCATTTTTCAAACGGTATCAGAATTCGACGAAACTAGTTTTGTTAGGACCGTATCATAAATACGAAGCTAGAAAATATTTTTCTGGAATTTTTCGAGTTAGTATGTTACCCCAGTGAATTGAAATGCGCGTTCAAATTCAATATATAGAGTTATATGTTGGTTTTGACGGAAACGGATCGAAACGATCGAATCAGCCTACGATACATATCCCATTGTGTTCGGAATGGGGGTAATTAGCTATGGACGACAGGCGATGGGCCTCGTTTAGAGGTCGAAAATAAAAGTTGCTTTTTGGGCGGAAAATAAAATAATTAAAAATAAAACTTTCCTCTCCCTCCCCACCTCGACCTCCCACCTGACTGCGACCCTCCGCCTCTTTTCCTACTTTTTTCCTTTTATTTATTTATTTTAGCTGATGAATCGAAAATGAAGGGAAAGGGGAGACCCTATGGTCACGATCCCGTTTTTGACTCATACCGGGTGTGCGGCTCGGGAATTAACGCTATACACAAAGCTACGCTATTTAAAATTGTGCTTTGATCATCAACCATAAGACGTTGCTTTTCAAACAAAAGCCTTGATCATTTGCATCTTAGCATGCCACACTGACAATTCACGCCATGCAACTGATGTCTATCAATATATAACCTTTAAGCTCGTACGTCTCAGAGAAGGGTGTTAAGCAAGAGAATAAATCCCCCACCACCAAACAAATATATATTTAATAGAAATCAATCAACACAGAACGAAATCCAATGTCAGACACACATCCATTTACAAGTCCATCTGGGTCTGAATGAATCCGGAGGCACCTTATCCCTCGTCCCATATGTCCAATACAGGAGAGAGGTCCTCGCATATCCGATCGATCTCCAAGTACGTCTAGACGATCACCACTTATTACTTTGTCTTGGGTGTACAGCCCAATCAAGACATCAGTAATCATCCAAACGATGTGAAGAACTCCAGTCTTCAACCACCGTCTTCATCGTTGACTTTTAGTGGTCGTATTCATTATTCAGAATGGGTTAAACCCGGTCTTTTCGAATAACTCCGTATTTTATAATCAATAATCAAGTGCTATAAAAACACATCATATGCCTCATTCCAATTCAGAATATTATTTTATTCAAATATTCACATCGTTAGGGAAAGGTTGCCATTAATTTTATCAAAGATAAATCCTTTAAATTTATTCTTTAATCTTCCTTTCGATATCAATTCAAAACCAAATTAAGGTTTATCAACTAGTCGGGATTATCGAGCCTTACCGAAGTAATCATTTATTATATTAATCCCCATCCCAACCTATTCATCCCATGGAGCAAAACTGGTAGTACCCTATATCTAACACCACTGCGCTATCAGTAAAATTAATTACCATTTCATGTTCAAATCTAATTAAAGATTTAACTATCGTCTAGAGTAAAACTGGTGGTACTCCATTCTCGATCATTTCCCAAATTTGATAATTTAAATTATCACCTCTCATTTCAATCTATTTAAAGATTCATTAAAACTCCACTTAGTTTTATTCTTCTAACAACCATTATTTAATGATTATTTAACTTTAAAAACACAAACATGCCACAATGACAATCTACATCGTACCACTGATTTCTACCAATATATAACCTCTAAGCTCATATGTCTCAGAGAAGGATGTTAAGCAAAAGAATAAATACTCCGCCACCAAACAGATATATATTTAGCAGAGATCAACAATACAGTTCGAAATACAATGGTAGACATGTAATCATGTCTTTAACTGGGTTAAAGAACCAATGTCATTTAAAACACAATTCGGGATAAACCCAAAATCATATTCCATAAACTATGGAATCTTCACGAAAAACAAATCATTACATATAATCGATATCAATTCCCCTATCTGACTAATAATATAAATGGAATAACAGCTAAGCATTTTAAATTCCATATATAGTAAAAGTCTTCCTCCACGGAAGCTCACTTCGATTATCACTAAATCTAATCCCATTCAATTCCAATTTAATATATTAAATTGGAAAAGCTTACTCTGGAAAATTTTCATTAAATCTTAATAAAAGATTCATATATTCCAAATCACATTTCATTGTTAATCGGGTTAAAGAACGAATGTCGTTAAAAACACAGTTCACAATAAACCCAAAATCCCATTCCATTTTATTCCGATTACTAAATATAACTGGAAATTCTAATAGTCTTAATTAAAAGATTTATTCTTTTCACAATTGGGTTTAAGAACAGTTATACTGAAGACACCATTCACGACAATCCCAAAATCCACTTTGATATTAAATATAAGGCACTGAATAGATATTATATCGATTTATATTCAATACTAAAACTAACGGATATCGTATTGGGAATAACGATATATATCTTTCTTCCAAATTCCTCCACAATATCCGTATAGTCATGGAATCCAATATCGAAATATCCCGAAGATGATTTCTATTCAAATCCATTCCATTTCACACATTGGAAAATTCTGGTTAAATTAAAACCATTCACAAATCCAATTTATTTATTTTGAAAATGTTGGATTATCTTTCTAGTTAATAACTAGTTCATTTTGATAAAAATATATTTTTATCTTTACAAACGTGCAATTTTTCGTTCAAATTATTTTCAAATCATTTATTATGATTTTACACAAATTATTAATATTTTTAATAATTTTATCTAGGCCATACAGTCGGTTTCCAATGACGACCACCGAACTGCATCCATAGCGACCTTTTCTGAAATTGATTTGGACATATCTCAAAATCTAACTGTTAGATTTCTAATATCTTATATTAATTGGAAATCTCTTTACGATACGAACCCAACGGTTCTAGTTTTAGGAGAATCCGACGGTCGGATCTCCCGTAATGTCAATTCGAAGTCAATGGTCGAAATTCGTGAACGGTCGCAGCGTGGCGCGTTCTGTTCAAGCCATTAATATATATATATATATATATTTCATTTAAAACGTATTTTATAAATTCGTTTTAAAAACGATTCCCACTTCCATTTCAATTTTAAATACAAATTGAATACTCCATATCATTATAATATTTAAATGATAATATTTTCAAAATATCATATTTTGAAATCATTTCCTTTTCGATATTCATTATAAAAATGAATAAAATCAATATAAATATCGTTTGCGTTAAAATAGCGCATACCTAATCAATACGGTTTCACATAGTTCAATATTTTCATGTCCATCCGAAATCGGACATCAAATTCACATTTTAATCCTTTATTGAATATTATTTTAAAATATTCGTTATTTTAAAATATTCGTTCCTTCTGAATTGAAATCAGACCCAATCAATTACTATATAATTTATTTATATGGATTTCATATAACACAAGTATACAACAACAATGATAACCGATCATTCACCATTTAGAGTGCATTACACAACTGCATAAGCATTAAATATAAATAATTAACGCTTACTACGGTCTGTCAACCAATCGATTGACATACAACTAAACAATTGGGATTAGTGTACGTCAAATATCATCCTCATATCCTTGTCAGTTAATTGGGTGCACATAAACAAATCGTTCGATTTGTAAATTGTAATAACCCGGAAATCCGAGCCAATTTAAAATTTTTATTTTGGCAATTTTAGTGAATTTTGAATATTTAAAATGGATTATTTTAAATAATAACGATGAAAAATTTATTTTGAATAGAATTCGAACGTATATATTTATTTGAATCGTCGTTAGAATATAATTATTTATTTATAATTATAAAAGGAATTGAAAATGGCGCGGTAGTTTGAAAATTCGATTTCAAAGTTCAAATGAATGTACAGGATTCAAAATAAACCGGATTTTAGCGAAACCAAAAGTATTAGAATCTAATTGAGGATATCTTTCCAACGAATCCAAAAAATTGAAATTTCATAGCGGGAATCAAAAGTTATGTCCAATTGAAAATTCAGAATAGTCGCTATGGAATTCTGGCACTTAAAAATGGACATTTTGCAAACGACCTCAGAATTCGACGAAACCACTTTTGTTGGATCCGTGATGTCAAGTCATTGCTAGGTTTCAAGATTCGTAATTTTCTGAATCAATATGTGAGCGTGGCAAAGGAAAACGCGTTTGACCATTTCAGTTGATTTTAATCGACTGGAAAATTGCCATTTTTCAAACGGTCTCAGAATTTGATGAAATTACTTTTGTTAGAATTGTATCGTCAATACGAAGCTAGAAAATATTTTTCTGGAATTTTTAGAGTTTGTATGTGGCCCCGGTAAATTAAAATGTACGTTCAAATTGAATATATACTAATTTATATCTTAATTTGAATGAAAACCAATCAAAATAGTCGAATTGGGATACGAAACATATCCCATTGTGTTCGGAATGGGGGTATTATGCTAGGGACGACAATTGCTGGGTTTAATTTGGAGTTCGTGACGATTTTGGAGATTTTAAACGAATTAAATAATTAAATAATTAAATAATATATTGTATATACCCTAGTCAAAATGGTCAAACCTAAACCCTAAGCCTCGTTCAAGATTTGCCGCCGCCATATGGGCGATTTTCACGACCGATTTCATCCTAGACTTTTGCCCCTCATTCTCCTAATCCACGCTATGTTTTTCCAAACTCAAGCACTAAAATCAAAGAGCTAAACACCCTCTATAATCTGAACGGGAGTGATCGAGAATTGTGAAGCAGTTCGTTTGGATTTGGGGGCCAAAGCCACCACGTTTCGAGGCTGATTACGGCAGCAGGTTGCGCGCGAGTTGACCAGAAGGCGGTGGCACTGGAGGAGCTCGTGACGGCGATCACTGTGATGGAGGAGGATCCAACTCCGGCGGCTTCCTGGAGGCGCATGGTGGAGAGATTGAAGGCGAGCCCGTTGTTTCTGGTGAATCGCGATTTACCTGAAGGGAGGAAGGAGCGGCCCATTCCTGGATCAATGTAATTATGTCCTTAACTATATTTAATTAAATATTAGTTTAATTACTGTAGTAATTAAAATGTAATGAAATTTATATACATATTTATATATTAGCATTAGTTTAAATTCAGTTTTGTTTTTAGGAAAAAAAAACATAGTAAATAAAAATATGTTGTTATAAAATTAAAGTTAGCTTTGTTATTAAAATTTGAATTAGCTTTGTTTTTGAAAATAAAATTAACGTTGTTTTTAAAATAGCATTGTTTTCAAAGTAATTTCGCATTATTTTCAAAGTAATTTTGCATTGTTTTTGCAAAGTGAATTTGCGTTGTTTTCAAATTAATTTGCATTGTTTTAAAAAAATATAACCATACTTTGTTTTAAAAATATAACCATGCTTTGTTTTAAAAATATAACCATACCTTGTTTTAAAAATATAACCATACTTTGTTTTAAAAATATAACCATACTTTGTTTTAAAAATATAACCATACTTTGTTTTAAAAAAATATAACCATACTTTGTTTTAAAAAAATATAACCATACTTTGTTTTAAAAATATAACCATACTTTGTTTTAAAAATATAACCATACATTGTTTTAAAAATATAAACATACTTTGTTTTAAAAATATAAATAACAGGGTTTATAAATATATTGGGTATTGTTTCAAAAATGTGATTTTTAAATAAATGGCATTGGTTTGAAAATAAAGTAGCTATAAAAATTCAATTTTTATTTATATGAAGTAGAAATAAAAATTTGATTTTTTTTATATATAACGCTAGAATAAAAATGTGATTTTTATTTAGATAATGACAGAATAAAAATGTGATTTTTAATATAAAAATCGTGTGAAACAGATGGCAATGGGAGCGACGAGAAGCAAATCCAAACCGTTCAGAAATAAAGAATGGCGGAGTGGAATCCTCGGTGAGAACTCCTCACCTTTAATTTATTTCTAGTTTGAAATATATACTAGGATGCAGACGGTGCTTAGCAGCACCCGACACCCGTCATCCACAGACCATGGATGGCTTGTTTGTTTGATTAATGTGTGGTGAAAATTGATTGTGTGATGTGAATAGAATAAATATTTTATAGTTAAAAATATAATTTTTAACGTTTATATAAAATAAATATTCGTAAACAAATCGGACGATTTGTTTATGTACACCGATTTGACTGATATGGATTGGGACGATAAATTTTACACATCGCCCAACTGCACAAATAAAATCTGTGTTTGATTGTTTGAAACCCCACACGGGTGTTGGGATGAAATTAGACATACACTAATCCCAATAATTAGCTGTATGTCGATCGATTGATTGACAGGCTGTTATAAGCGTTGAATATTTATATTTGATGCTTATACAGTGTAGAATGCACTCTGGATGATGGTTGATTATTTATCATTGCTATTATATACATGTGTTGTATGAAATCCATATAATTAACATTATATGGTAATTGTTTGGGCCCCATTCCAATTGAGAAAATAAAGAATGTTATAAAATAAATTATATTCATGTGTTGAATAAACAAAATAGTCATGTGTTGACAAATGCTCATGTGTTGAGAATATTCATGTGTTGAAACCGTTCATGTGTTGAAAGTATTCATGTGTTGAGTAAAATATTTTAACAATAAAATTCGCATCTTTATAATATAATATATAAAATTAGAAACTAACTGGAAACTAGTTAGGATGAGTGGTTTTCTGGGTATTGATCTGATGTTGGTTTCGGCCATCGGGGTTATTACTTAGGGAATCGTTCGCTTACTAATTTACGATTGGAGTTTGATTAAGAATTAAATGATAGAAATCATAATTTTATAAAATATATTAAATAACAAAAATAGTCATGTGTTGACGATACTCATGTGTTGAGAATATTCATGTATTGAAAGAAATATATATTCATGTGTTGAAGAAAATATTCATTTGTTGAATAGAATAAAGAAGTTATTGAAATATATAAAACCGTGTTGGTTAGATATGCGCCATTTTGATGCGAACGATATTTATATCGATAATATTCGTTTTTATAACGATTATAGAAAAGGAAGTGATTTTAAAATATAACGTTTTGAAAATATTATCATACATCTGTAACGGCGGGAATTTTCGACCCAGAAAATCAACATAAAAACACACTGTTGACTATTCAAGCATCGAAAAATACCGGGACATTAATAGAAGAATTTAGAGGGTGATAAAGAAAAGATAGAACTAATAGAATAGAAGAAGAAGAAGATCACAACTGAACAAAATCAGAGTAACACGAAACTCGCAGCGGAACAAAATAAGATGTATTATATAACATAACTTTGAATACAAAACTGTATTGTATATACATACCATTATCAGAGTACAATACATCATATCACAGCGGAAATAACTCTACATAACTAATGGTGAAGCTTCCTGCTTTTGAGCTCCTCCAAGTGATATATATATATATATATATATATATATATATATATATATCGATGATATGGAATATTCAATTTTGATTAGAAATTGAATATGAAGTTGAAATAGTTTTGACAATGAATTTAAAATGATTTATAAAATACGTTTTAAAAGGAAATCGACGAAATATATATAATATATATATTATATATATTAAATGGCCTGAATAGAACGCGCCGCGGTAGTTCGCGAATTTCGACCATTGAGTTCGAATGGATATTACGGGAGATCCAACTGTCGGATTCTCCTAAAACCGGAATTGTTGGGTTCGTATCGAAAAGAGCTTTCTAACGAATATTAGAGATTTAAAATCTAACGGTTGGATTTGGAATTATGTCCAAATCAAATTTGGAAAAGGCGCTGTAAGTGCAGTTCGATGGCCGTTGATGGAAATCAACTGTACGGGCCTTGATAAAATTATTAAAAATAGTAATAATTTGTGTAAAATCATAAGAAATGATTTGGGAAGAATTGGGATGAAAAATTCCATATTTGAAAAGATAAAAATAGATTTTTATTGAAATGAACTAATTTTGAACTAGAATTATAATTCTATTTATTTTTAAAATAAATAAATTGGATTTGAAATGGTTTTGAAAGTAACTAGGATTTCCAATAATTGAATTGGAATAGATTTGAATCGAAATTGTCTTTGGAATATTTTGATGTTGGATTTAGTGATGATACAGATATTGTTATGCGAATTTGAAAGATATATTTATATCGTTATTTCCAATACGATATTTGTTGGTCGTAGAATTTGATATTGAATATAAGCCGATATATTTTCTATTCAGAGCCTTGTATTTAATATCAAATGGGACTTGGGTTTGTGGTGAATGGTGTCTTCATTAACACTGTTCTTAAACCCAGTTGAGAAAAAGATTAAATCTTTTTATTTAAATTTAATGAAGTGTACCAATTAAATGTTATTTAATTGGAATTGAATTGGAATTGATTTTTGGGTTTATAGTGAACTGTGTTTTAAATAACACTTGTTCTTTAACCTGATAATTAATGGAATGTGATTTTGGGTTTATCGTGAACCGTGTTTTAGATGACATCGGTTTTTTAACCCAATCAAAGACAAGATGTGATTTCCCAAGTTAAATAATCATTAATATTGATTTTTGGGAAGATTAAAACCAAGTGGAGTTTTAATGAATCTTTAATTAGATTGAAATAATCGAGAATGGAGTATCACCAGTTTTGCTCCAGGCGATAGTTAAATCTTTAATTATATTTGAACGTGAAATGGTAATTGAATTTACCGATAACACCGTGGTGTTAGATACGATGTATGACCAGTTTTACTTCATGGGATGAATAGGTTGGGATCGGGAAATAAAATAAATGATTACTTCGGTGTGGTTCGCTAATCCTGACTAGTTTGAATTGATATTCAAAGAAGATTAAAGAATAAATTTAAAGAATTTAACTTTGATAAAATTAATGGGAACCTTTCCCAAAGTATAAGAATATTTGAATAAAAGAATATTCTGAATTGGAATGAGGCGTATGTTGTGTTTGTGTAACACTTGTTTATTATATACGCGAGTTATTCAGAAAGACCGGGTTTATCCCATTCTGAATAACTGATTCGACGTGGTGTCGAGGATGAAGACGGTGGTCGAAGACCGGAGGTCTTCACATCGTTTGGGTGATTACTGATGATCTTGATTGGGCTGTACACCCGAGAGGAGGGAATCAGTTGGTGATCGTCCAGACGTACTTGGAGAACGATGGATATGCTATGTACAAGGTGCCTCCAGTTTCGTTCAGACCCAGAACGAACTTGTAAATGTAATGTGTGTCTGACACTGGATTTTATTCTGTGTGATTGATTTCTATTAAATATATATCTGTTTGGCCGCGGAGAATTTATTCTCTTTCTTAACGCCCTTCTTTGAGACGTACGAGCTCAGAGGTTATATATTGATGGATATCAATCGCATGGAGTGAATTGCCTGTGTGGCATGCCTAAGTGGCAATTGATCAAGGCTTCTGTTGAAAAGCAAAGTCTTGTAGTTGATGATCAAAGCACCGCCTGTGTGGCATAGCTTTGTGTAACGTTGATTCGCGAGCCTCACACCCCAGTTGTGAACCAGAAACGGGAGAGGACAACAGGGAGAGCATGCGTTTCATTCTAGCTAGGGTGGTGTCAGTGACCTACCAGCCCTGACATTTATATTATTTTCACCTATGTGGTTGTTGGATTGCGAAGCGCCTCGGATATATCGGTGACTGTGTGGAGCCGATGGAGTCATTTGGCTCATTTACGCCCCAAAGGGCGGTGGACTGGCCCTGCATGTTGCCTAGGTACAGTTGCTGCTGAGTCCTAAGGCTCGGGGTAGAGAGTCTCGAAACGGTAGATTGCGCCTTGCCTTGGTTCATAGATGGAAACCCAACTTCCAATATGTGACATTTGTGGTTTTGATTGTAGAGCCTAGTATGGAGACATGATATATGGTACCCATGTTGTCTATGATTGATATTTATGATTGTAATTGTTTTGACACTATACACTTATAATAGTATCAAAAGATTTGTTTTTAATGTACCAAGCATGTTTGGCTATTATAAGGGAAAACCCTATCCTCCGGCTTGTGTTGCATTGTGTGATGGGACCTGGGTCTTATAATAGCTTCATTTTTCCAAAAAGCATTGCGCTGTTTTGTTATATGCACTGGTATTCTTGGGGTGAAACCCATTCCGTGTTATACTGCGTGGTCCCTTGATATATCTAATTTAAAGTAAAGTTTTAAATAACTGTTTTAGTTCTCCCACCAGTCACATGACTGACCTGGAGTTTATTGCTTTTAACCTAAACTTTGGGTGCCCTTATTTTGACACGGGCAGCTAGTAGTTTTGGGTTTTGCAGATTTATATTCACAGGATCCTGGTTTACAGCAGGAATGATATCCGGAAAGCTCTGTATCCGTATATCTCCTTCAGTTGTGTTTTGTATTATTTTCCGCTGCTATGTAATGTATTGTAATCTCTGATATTTTATAATGTGTAATATTGATTTATACTCTGCATATTCTTGTATTCTGATGGAATTGTTGTAATATACAATGAAATGTTCTTCTGTTTGTGTCCCGATGTGGCTTGTTCTCAAAACAATCAGGGGTTTCGAACGGTCTTGGTCGGTTTAGCGATCGATTCGGATCGAACGAAATTCCTTATTGTTACATGTGGTATCAGAGCTTTGGTTTACAGAGCTCGGAGAACAAGACACGTTAGAACCAAACAAAAGAATTCATCAGAGATTGAATTAGTAATATCCAATAAGAATGACTCGTTAGAGATGGGATCAGTAGTATCCTAGAACGAGTGTGAAGAGTATATTTTTAAAAATTGAAAACAAGTTTTGTTTTGAAAATTTAAATTCAATTATACGTATTTGATTATTTATTTTATATTGATTTGGACTATCAGGCATATAGAGATTTTAATATGCGTCTGATCCACGTGTATTGGAAGCCTCCAATATACTGGGTGGATAAAGAGTCACACTCTAGTCGCCCGGGGATAATTCTGGTGATGCGGCCGCATCATCAATATTTATATTTGAGTGCCGAAAGTGTGATATTTATATATTTCCATAGACTGGTGTGAGAACCAAAATTAGATAGGGCTTATTGTTGTGATTTGGCACCAAAAATGTGATTTTTTGAATAGGTATCAAAATTATGAATTTGAAACGTTAATTCACTAATTGATTGATGGTTATGTTGTTTGATTATTGTTTGATTAATTAAAATGTTGAACCATTTAGCCAAATTGTATCAAATATCGAATTGTATTGAAAATTTATCGCATATGCATGCGTATACATGTACTTACATTGAACAGGTCATAGCAAGGAGGCTAGAGAAGAAGAATAAAATTGTTTGCCTGACAAATAGGTATATGTTTATTGTATTTCTTGGGTTTTTGATGATTTTATGAGCCGATTGGCTATTTCTTTTTCTTTTTAGACTGGTGAGGGCCATGGGAGGCTATTTGAAATATCCCCAAGCTCCCGGTGCAGGGGAGGTTATAGCGAAAATTTTCGAAAATTTAGGGTGTTAGCCAAATTTTTGAAAAATTTGAAAAGTTCTTAGAAACTGAAAATTTGAAGAACTTAAGCCGTAAGGAAAATAATGAAAGTTGAGTTGATTAGTTAAACAACTTTCGGCTTCGTTCCTTTTCGGGGACGAAAAGTTTTAAGTGGGGGAGATTGTAATAACCCGGAAATCCGAGCCAATTAATTTTTTTTTTGGCAATTTTAGTGAATTTTGAATATTTAAAATGGATTATTTTAAATAATAACGACGAAAAATTTATTTTGAATAGAATTCGAACGTATATGTTTATTTGAATTGTCGTTAGAATATAATTATAAAAGGAATTGAAAATGGCGCGGAGGGTAGTAGACTGTGAGGGCTTTTTGGTGACAGTGAGGGCGGATGATGGGCGGAGGGTAGTGTTTGGTAGTCTACCTAGTGATGGGGTTATGGCTAGTTTTGTAAATTCCCTCGACATCCCGCAGGATGAGTTGTCAGATGTGCCCGTGGTTAGCCAGTATCCGGACGTCTTCGAGGAGGTGAGCGGGCTTCCACCACACCGAGAGATTGAGTTCCGTATTGATTTAGTGAAAGATGCCAGACCTATAGTGATGCCACTTCGTCGTATGGCACCAAGGGAGCAGCGAGAGCTCGCGGTGCAAGTCAGCATTCTTTTGAAGAAGGGATTTATTAGAAGGACTGTCTCCGAGTGGGGAGCACCAGTTGTATTTGCCACTAAGGCAGATGGTTCCCTTCGTTTGTGTGTGGACTATCGCGAGTTGAATAAGGTGACGAGGAAGAATAAGTATCCTCTACCGCGGATAGATGATTTGTTTGATCACCTGGAAGGAGCTAGAGTGTTCTCCCAGTTGGACCTCGCGACAGGATTTCATCAGCTACGAGTAGCGGATGAGAGTGTTCCGAAAACGGCATTTAGGACGCCGTCTGGATTTTATGAGTGGTTGGTCATGCCATTTGGGTTGACCAATGCACCAGCCTACTTTGTGGATCTTATGAATCGAGTATTCAGAGATCAGTTGAATAAGTTTGTTCTTGTGTTCGTGGATGATATCCTTGTTTATTCAAGGACAGAGGAGGAACACAAGGGACACTTGAGGATAGTGATGGAGGTGTTGAGGAGACACCAATTGAAAGCGAAATTCTCCAAGTGTCACTTTTGGAGAAGGGAAGTGAGATTCTTGGGTCATGTTGTTTCCGAGAATGGTATTGCCGTGGACCCTGCGAAGGTGGCTACGGTACAGGATTGGCTTACGCCCAAGAATGTAAAGGATGTAAGAAGTTTCTTGGGATTAGCTGGATATTATCGTAAGTTTATCCAGGACTTCTCCAAGATAGCAGCACCGTTGACTCAATTGACTAAGAAGAATCAGTCCTTCGTCTGGGACGGAGTGTGTGAGGATGCCTTCAAGAGTCTAAAGGAGAAGTTGACGCGTGCGCCAGTGTTAGTCATTCCTAAAGGGAATGAAGAGATGACGGTATACACGGATGCTTGTGGTACCGGACTGGGTGCAGTATTGATGCAAGGAGGTAGGGTTGTGGCTTATGCTAGTCGACAGCTAAAGCCGCATGAGAAGAAGTATCCTACCCATGATTTGGAATTAGCAGCGATCGTGTTTGCGCTGAAGATGTGGAGACACTATCTTTTGGGAGAAAGATTTGAGTTGTTTACCGATCATAAATCGTTAAAGTATCTCTTCTCTCAGAAAGATCTGAATCTCCGTCAGCAAAGATGGTTAGAGTTCTTGGCTTCGTATGATTTTGATATCGCATATACACCTGGGAAGGGTACTGCGGTAGCCGATGCTTTGAGTAGGAGACATGCCAGCTTAGGGGCAATGTTTCTTGAATGGAAGCAACTGGAGTATATCGCGGGGTTTGATTTCAGACCAAAGTGCGAATTGGATCCAGTCATGCTAGCTAGTTTGACGGTCATACCCACTTTGATAGTGCGGATTGGTTCAAGTCAGAGGGACGATCCTAATCTATTGGGAATCATCTCCAAGTTAGAGATGGACATCGACGGTGAGGAGATGAATGCGTATGGGCTTGATCGAAATGGATGGCTTCGGAAGAATGGAAGACTAGTTGTGCCCAACGTAAATGGTTTGAGAGATGAAGTGCTTAGAGAATGTCATCACTCAAAACTGACTATACATCTCGGTGGTAATAAAATGTATCGAGACATGAAGCAAACCTACTACTGGGAAGGGATGAAAAGAGACGTTGGGAAGTTTATATCCAAATGCATGAATTGCCAGCTAGTTAAAGCCGAGCAAAAGAAGCCTACTGGGTTGTTGCAACCATTAGAGATTCCCGAATGGAAATGGGAACAGGTCTCGATGGATTTCATCGATGATTTACCAAGGACTAGATCGGGATATGATAGCATTTGGGTAATTGTGAATCGATTGACTAAGAGCGCAAGATTTATACCAGTCAAATCGACCAGAACGGCAGCCAAGTTGGCAGAATTGTATATGAAGTAGGTAGTGAGATTTCATGGAGTACCCAAAAGTATTGTAAGTGACCGAGACCCGTTGTTCACTAGTGGGTTTTGGAAGAGCTTACAAGAGGCTCTAGGGTCAGAGTTACATCTCAGTACCGCATATCATCCTCAGACCGACGGTCAGACGGAGAGGGTGAATCGTATATTGGAAGATCTCTTGAGAGCTTGTATACTGGATTTTGGTGGATCGTGGGATGACCATTTGCATCTAGTAGAGTTTGCATATAATAATAGCTACCAATCCAGTATCGGTATGGCTCCATATGAAGCTTTGTACGGAAGACCGTGCAACTCGCCATCATGTTGGATAGAGACTCGCGAAAAGTTTGTGTTTGGACCAGATGTGGTGAGAGAAACTTCGGATAAGATTAAGATCATTCAGCAACGAATGAAAGCTGCCCAAGATAGGCAGAAGAGTTATGCTGATAAGAGGAAAAGAGACTTGAAATTCTCCATTGGTGACTTGGTGTTTGTCAAGATCTCTCCGTTAAAGAGCGTGATTCGATTTGGCATTAGAAGCAAATTGGCACCAAGATTTGTTGGCCCATTCCCTGTTCTTGAACTAGTCGGGAATTTGGCCTATAGAGTTGGCTTACCAGAGAAAATGGCGGGAGTTCACAATGTATTTCATGTTTCCCAACTAAGGAAGTTCGTTCACAACTCAGATATGACTATTTCACCTGATCAGTTAAAGGACTTCGAAGTAGAACCCGAGGCGGTTGGGAACCGCAAGCCGATTCGTATTGTGGGGCACGATACGAAGCAACTTCGAAGGAAGGCGGTGAAGCTAGTCAAGGTCCAGTGGGGCGAGAACGAGAGTGATTGTACTTGGGAGACAGAGGAGAGCATTAGGAAGGCATATCCAGAACTCTTTGCCTGGTAAGATTTACTTTGCGATTTAGTTATTCCGCATGCTAGGATAGACTTATTTTACTTGTTTTGCATGTTTGATGGTTGTTTTATGATTGATAGGCATGCGGGACCTTTGTGTGTGTTTTGATTAGGAAATTTCGGGGGCGAAATTTCTTAAGGGGGGAGAGTGTAATGACCCGCATTCTACGCATCGGGGGATCGTAGAATATTTATTTCCTTCCCGTATGAAGTTGTATGGTCATGTAACTTTGGGAAACATCCATTAGAGTCATTTCCCATGTTCATGATTTTTGTCGATTTTTAAATGACCATTTTGCCCTTAGTTGGTACTGTTTTGGCCATAACTTTTGATTGGAAAGGAATTTTGACTTGAAACCACTTCCATTGGATTCGTTTGATGGTTTATCTTTCCGTAGAGTGGTCATAATAGCCAAACGGACTTGTCGTTTGGGAGATATGGCTGAAATAAGGTTTAGAGGGTGAAAAACTGCTTAACCGGGCCAAATCGGATGATTAGCGAGTAGGCCCATAACCCATTTCGGGATTAGGGTTATGGGGAGGCTGAAATGAGATAGAGAATCATTCCATTTCAGTTTTCTAGCCTCCACTTATCACCAAGGAACCCTAAAAATGGCCTCTAACCTCTAAATCACCTCCAAATCACCTTTTGGTCAAGGATTTGGCTTAGCAACCTCTAATCAAGGAAGATCTACACCAAAGCAACATTGGAGTTGCTGTTTAGCATTGGGATTCACATCAAATCATAGATTTATTTCAGATCTTAGTTTATTTGTTGCTAAGGTGAGTGATTTGCATAGTTTTATACTAAATATGGCTAGTTAAGGGTAATTAGTGTTAATTAGCGAATTTAAGCATGATAAAATTCGGGAAAAATGTTCATAAATTCTTAAATGATGTTTTAGACCTCTGATATGAATTTGGGTTAATTTGGTTAAGTTTTATTAATCCTATCATTAGTTTCACCTAAACATGCTTAAGGGGAAATATGGGGTTTTGGGTATGTTTGATCCATTTTAACCTATCATATTGATGTTTTGATGTTTGTGGTTGATTATGCATGTTGCTATGACTGTATGATATGCTTTGTGATTGATTTTAATAGTTAGAATGGTCGAAAACGTCGTCGAATGGCGTAAGCACTTGCTGGAATAGTTTCAGAAAACAGTGTAGGTTTCAGATCGGATCGGATGTAGGGCTCGGATCGGATATGTTGAACTGGGCAAGGGATTCGATCGGATCGGAACCTGACACTTGGGAAAATTGGCAAAAAGGAAGGCCATGCTAACTGAACTGGGATCGGATCGGATTAAGGAGGACGGATCGGAGCGGAAGCATGAAGACGGATCAGAGCGGAAGCATGAAGATGGATCGGATCGAAGCACGTGAAGGATGAGGAGGCGGATCGGAGCGGAAGCATGAACTGGAGGGGGAATGGCACCCGACCCGACCCGAAGTGAAGCGCCCGACCCGACCCAAGGAGAAACACCCGACCCGAACCGTGCCAGAAGAAGACCCGACCCGAACCGATGGAGGACACCCGACCCGAACCGATGGCTTGAAGAGGAACCCGACCCGACCCAGTATTGACCAATAACCCGAGATGCAAAGGTAGTCCAATATGGGAAGTAAGAGCTCAGGATCCAGTTGGGAACCAATGAGTTCACTTCATGGTTGGGCTTTGCTGCGGGACGTGTGCTAAGGAGTTATCGACGTTCATAACTTCGATTCACCACTAAAAATGAATGATGGCTACTTATCAGTGCAGTAGGGTCATTATGACCTGAGGGGCAAGGTGATGGTAGCAAGACTACGTTATCAGTGCAGTAGGGTCATTATGACCTGAGGGGCAAGGTGATGCGTAGTAAACTATGAGCCAGCGCAGATGGGGTGAATAACTCCATGGGGCAAGTGGACATAGTAAGGATTGGTAAGGCTATGAGCCAGCGCAGATGGGGTGAATAACTCCATGGGGCAAGTGGACATAGCGAGGAATTAGTGGCTACATTTTCAGTGCAGTGAAGCCATTTATGACTTCATGGGGCAGAGTGATCGTAGCAAGGTATGTTGGGTGATCGAAGTGGTGAATATCGTATGCTTTACGCACTGAGTGAGGGATGTGAGGATGGATGCTATGTTTGATTGTTTACCATCACTATGATATGCACACCTCCCCCACCTCCGTATCTTTACACTGTTTGATATGGGACCTTAGAGTGTTGTACAGTATGTAGTGCTAACTCTTTTGTTGCAGGTCCAGGTTCAGGTATGTTTTAGTCTACCTGTTATTGTTCACTTTAGATGCTTATCGCTCATACCAGGCTTTATGTCTGACCTAGAGTTTTATGTCTCCTCTTATTACTCTGGGTGCTCACACGAGCAGACTAGAGACAGGTTAGCTGGTGATGCGCGAGTAGTTGATTCGGAGGCGGGCAGGAGGCTTCCACGTATGATATATATGCACATTCTCCCTGTGTCATTGGTGGTCGCTACTTGGGCATTAGTAGTGTACCTCATTTATCTTACCTTTGCTTTGAGATAGTTTGAAAAGTTGTAATAAGCTATATTTTGGATTTCCGCTGCTATGATGCTCAGTTCTGGTTTTTAGCTTATGCACTGTCTCTCCTATTTTATGTCAAGTATGTTATTATTATATTTTGTTCTATGCGCTGTGAGACATTCTACATGTTCTGTGTTAGTTCCTTTCCTTCTTCCTTTTCCTTCTGATGACCCGTTCCGTGCTAACTGGACATGTGTACAGCGCACTTTTGGAGTAAATGTCGGTTGGTACGGGGCGGGCTGTCACATATGAAGTAGAAATAAAAATGTGATTTTTATTTATATATATAATGCTAGAATAAAAATGTGATTTTTATTTAGATAATGACAGAATAAAAATGTGATTTTTAATATAAAAATCGTGTGAAACAGATGGTGATGGGACGGACGAGAAGCAAATCCAAACCGTTCAGAAATAAAGAATGGCGGGGTGGAACCCTCGATGAGAACTCCTTACCTTTAATTTATTTCTAGTTTGAAATATATACTAGGATGCAGACGGTACTTAGCAGCACCCGACACCGTCGTCCACAGACCATGGTTGGCTTGTTTGTTTGATTAATGTGTGGTGAAAATTGATTGTGTGATGTGAATAGAATAAATATTTTATAGTTGAAAATATAATTTTTAGCGTGTATATAAAATAAATATTCGTAAACAAATCGAACGATTTGTTTATGTACACCGATTTCACCGATATGGATTGGGACGATAAATTTTACACATAGCCCAACTGCATAAATAAAATCTGTGTTTGATTGTTTGAAACCCCACACGGGTGTTGGGATGAAATTAGACATACACTAATCCCAATAATTAGTTGTATGTCGATCGATTGATTGACAGGCTGTTATAAGCGTTGAATATTTATATTTGATGCTTATAAAGTGTAGAATGCACTATGGATGATGGTTGATTATTTGTCGTTGCTATTATATACATGTGTTGTATGGAATCCATATAATTAACATTATATGGTAATTGTTTGGGCCTCATTCCAATTAAGAAAATAAAGAATATTATAAAATAAATTATATTCATGTGTTGAATAAACAAAATAGTCATGTGTTGACAAATGCTCATGTGTTGAGAATATTCATGTGTTGAAACCGTTCATGTGTTGAAAGTATTCATGTGTTGAGTAAAATATTTTAACAATAAAATTCGCATCTTTATAATATAATATATAAAATTAGAAACTAACTGGAAACTAGTTAAGATGAGTGGTTTTCTGGGTATTGATCTGATGTTGGTTTCGGCCTTCGGGGTAATTACTTAGGGAATCGTTCTCTTACTAATTTACGGTTGGAGTCTGATTAAGAATTA
Organism: Allium sativum; assembly: GCA_030737875.1. Taxonomy (NCBI): domain Eukaryota; kingdom Viridiplantae; phylum Streptophyta; class Magnoliopsida; order Asparagales; family Amaryllidaceae; genus Allium; species Allium sativum. Next base: position 638,546,429 of record CM060923.1, on the reverse strand, counting down.
AACGATAGAAATCATAATTTTATAAAATATATTAAATAACAAAAATAGTCATGTGTTGACGATACTCATGTGTTGAGAATATTCATGTGTTGAAAGAAATATATATTCATGTGTTGAAGAAAATATTCATTTGTTGAATAGAATAAAGAAATTATTGAAATATATAAAGCCGTGTTGGTTAGATATGCGTCATTTTGACGCGAACAATATTTATATCGATTATATTCGTTTTTATAACGATTATAGAAAAGGAAGTGATTTCAAAATATAACGTTTTGAAAATATTATCAAATATATATATCGATGACATGGAATATTTAATTTTGATTAGAAATTGAATATGAAGTTGAAATCGTTTTGAAAATGAATTTAAAACGATTTATAAAATACGTTTTAAAAGGAAATCGACGAAATATATATAATTTATATATTAAATGGCCTGAATAGAACGCACCGCGCCGCGGTAGTTCGCGAATTTCGACCATTGAGTTCAAATGGATATTACGAGAGATCCGACCGTCGGATTCTCCTAAAACCAGAACCATTGGGTTCGTATCGAAAAGAGCTTTCTAATGAATATTAGAGATTTGAAATCTAACGGTTGGATTTGGAATTATGTCCAAATCAAATTTGGAAAAGGTCGTTGTAAGTGCAATTCGATGGCCATTGATGGAAATCGACTGTACGGGCCTTGATAAAATTATTAAAAATAGTAATAATTTGTGTAAAATCATAAGAAATGATTTGGGAAGAATTGGGATGAAAAATTCCATATTTGAAAAGATAAAAATAGATTTTTATCGAAATGAACTAGTTTTGAACTAGAATTATAATTCTATTTATTTTTAAAATAAATAAATTGGATTTGAAATGGTTTTAAAAGTAGCTAGGATTTCCAGTAATTGAATTGGAATGGATTTGAATCGAAATTGTCTTTGGAATATTTCGATGTTGGATTTAGTGATTATACAGATATTGTTATGGGAATTTGAAAGATATATTTATATCGTTATTTCCAATACGATATTTGTTGGTCGTAGAATTTGATACTGAATATAAGCCGATATATTTTCTATTCAGCCTTGTATTTAATATCAAATGGGATTTGGGTTTGTGGTGAATGGTGTCTTCATTAACACTGTTCTTAAACCCAGTTGAGAAAATGATTAAATCTTTTTATTTAGATTTAATGAAGTGTACCAATTAAATGGTATTTAATTGGAATTGAATTGGAATTGATTTTTGGGTTTATCGTGAATGGTGTTTTAAATAACACTTGTTCTTTAACCCGATAATTATTGTAATGTGATTTTGGGTTTATCGTGAACCGTGTTTTAGATGACATTGGTTCTTTAACCCAGTTAAAGACAGGATGTGATTTCCCAAGTTAAATAATCATTAATATTGATTTTTGGGAAGATTAAAACCAAGTGGAGTTTTAATGAATCTTTAATTAGATTGAAATAATCGAGAATGGAGTATCACCAGTTTTACTCCAGGCGATAGTTAAATCTTTAATTATATTTGAACGTGAAATGGCAATTGAATTTACCGATAACACTGTGGTGTTAGATACGATGTATGACCAGTTTTACTTCATGGGATGAATAGGTTGGGATCGTGAAATAAAATAAATGATTACTTCGGTGTGGTTCTCTAATCCCGACCAATTTGAATTTATATTCAAAGAAGATTAAAGAATAAATTTAAAGAATTTATCTTTGATAAAATTAATGGGAACCTTTCCCAGGTATAAGAATATTTGAATAAAAGAATATTCTGAATTGGAATGAGGCGTATGTTGTGTTTGTGTAACACTTGTTTATTATATACGCGAGTTATTCAGAAAGACCGGGTTTATCCCATTCTGAATAACTGATTCGACGTGGTGTCGAGGATGAAGACGGTGGTTGAAGACCGTAGGTCTTCACATTGTTTGGGTGATTACTGATGATCTTGATTGGGTTGTACACCCGAGAGGAGGGAATCAGTTGGTGATCGTCCAAACGTACTTGGAGATCGACGGATATGCGAGGTACAAGGTGCCTCCGGTTTCGTTCAGACCCAGAACGAACTTGTAAATGGACTGTGTGTCTGACACTGGATTTTATTTTGTGTGATTAATTTCTATTAAATATATATCTGTTTAGCGGCGGAGAATTTATTCTCTTGCTTAATGCCCTTCTCTGAGGCGTACGAGCACAGAGGTTATATATTGATGGATATCAATCGCATGGAGTGAATTGCCTGTGTGGCATGCCTAAGTGGCAATTGATCAAGGCTTCTGTTGAAAAGCAAAGTCTTGTAGTTGATGATCAAAGCACCGCCTGTGTGGCATAGCTTTTTATAACGTTGATTCGCGAGCCTCACACCCCGGTTGTGAACTAGAAACGGGAGAGGACAGCAGGGAGAGCATGCGTTTCATTCTAGCTACGGTGGTGTCAGTGACCTACCAGCCCTGACATTTATATTATTTTCACCTATGTGGTTGTTGGATTGCGAGGCGCCTCAGATATATCGGTGACTGTGTGGAGCCGATGGAGTCATTTGGCTCATTTACGCCCCAAAGGGCGGGGAAACGCATGTTCAGGGTTTAGTTTAATCCACATCAGTGGATTGGCCCTGCATGTTGCTTAGGTACAGTTGCGGCTGAGTCCTGAGGCTCGGGCTAGAGAGTCTCGAAACGTTAGGATTGCGCCTTGCCTTGGTTCACAGATGGAAACCCAACTTCCAATACGTGACATTTGCGGTTTTGATTGTAGAGCCTATTATTGGGACATGATATATGGTACACATGCCGTCTAAGATTGATACATTTATATTTGAAGTTGTTTTATACACTATGCACTTATAATAGTATCAAATGATTTGTTTTAACGTACCAAACATGTTTGGCTACTATAAGGGAAAACCCTATCCTCTGGCTTGCGTTGCATTGTGTGATGGGACCTGGGTCTTATAATAGCCTCATTTTTCAAAAAAGCATTGCGATGTTTTGTTATATGCACTGGTATTCTTAGGAGGAAACCTGTTTCGTGTTCTACGGCGTGGTCCCTTGATATATCTGATTTAAAGTAAAGTTTTAAATAACTGTTTTAGTTCTTGCACCAGTCACATGACTGACCTGGAGTTTATTGTTTTTAACCTAAACTTTGGGTGCCCTTATTTTGACACGGGCAGCTAGTAGTTTTGGGTTTTGCAGATTTATATTCACAGGATCCTGATTTATAGCTGGAATGATATCCGGAAAGCTCTGTATTCGTATATCTCCTTCAGTTGTGTTTTGTATTATTTTCTGCTGCTATGTAATCTATTGTAATCTCTGATATTTTATAATGTGTAATATTGATTTATACTCTGTATATTCTTGTATTCTAATGGAAATGTTGTAATATACAATGAAATGTTCTTCTGTTTGTGTCCCGATGTGGCTTGTTCTCAAAACAATCAGGGGTTTTGAACGATCTTGGTCGGTTTAGCGATCGATTCGGATCGAACGAAATTCCTTATTGTCACATAAATGAATATTTATTCCAGGAGAATTTTACGTTGTTCATTTGTACGTTAAAAAATATATTTTTAATGATAAGATATTTATTTCAAAACTTGACTATTATATATAGTTCATATATTCAATAAAAATGATATTTTTATTGTTCAAAGATTTATTCAACATATGAATATTTTATACAGTTCATATACACATTAAAAATTATATTTTTAATGAAAAATATCTATTTCAGAAAATTTCGACATTATAATGGCGCGGTATTAGAACCAGAGTAATGTATAGCATTACCCCTCTCCTGATACTGGCTCGCGCCATACACAATAATTAATCCCATCCACAAACCACAATATAATTCATTTCACCACAATACAATCAATTTTCCCAAAATTTAATCCAAACAAACATCCATGGTTTGTTCAATAAATAGCGCTAGGGGCTACTTAGCCCTGTCTACAAATTAAAATATTTTTTAACTGTAAAATAGTTTAAGTGAGGTGTTCTCACATTGGGATCCACTCCGCCGTTATTTTCTGACGTATTTATTTGTTGTTCTGGTTCCAGAATTTTCAAACGAGCTCCAATCTTCATGCCATCTTTTTTTCTAGCTGAAACGCGCCATTCTGGACAACTTTCGCCTAGTGGCCTTTCTTCCGAAAATACTCCATTTCGCCAAAATTTGCGAAAAGATAGTATTTGGACAGCAGACTTTGGACATGTTTTCTGAACAACTCTGCAATCCAAAATATGACCTCCATATACTCAAATCGAAGATAAAATCGTGCTCTTCGACTTTGGCATTATGGAGTTTGGCCATAGAGGCTCGGATTGGAAGATATTGGTAAAACAAGGTCAGGGGCTTAAATTAAAAACTGAAATTTGTAAAAATGGGATTTTTGGTCAGTGGGGAGGGGGGAGGGGGTCCACAGTGGGACTGAGTGGCGGAGGAGGGGCGCAGGTGGTCGGGAATGGGGGTCGGCGGCGTTGCTATGGGGACCGGCGGAAGGGATTTTAGGGGCTAGGGCTTACGGTGTTGAACGGAGGAAGGAGAGAGAGAAGGGGCGTTGGGGTCGGGGGGTGCGACTGAGTCAGGCGAAACAGCGACGGCCGTGGGGGAGGGGGCGGTGGCCTGGAGCCGCGGTGGCGTGGCCTGAAAGGGGAAATAGGTTTTTCTTTTTCTTTTTCTTTTTCGATTTCGGTATGAACGATAAGGGAGAAAATGGGGGGGGAGGGGGTTGACCTATTTATATATTTATTATTTCTAATTCCAAAATGTTAATTTTTCGTTCAGACTCCAAATCGAACACAACGACTGTTTCCCCTAGCTAAATACCCCCATTTCAGACACAATGAGATATATCCCGTAAGCCAATTCGACTATTTCGATCAGTTTTCATTAAAATTAAAATATAAATTAATATAACGTTCAAAATTGATTTCAACGTACATTTTAATTTACCAGGGCCACATACTAACTCCAAAAATTCCAGAAAAATAAATGTAGCTATGTTTTGATGATACAGTCCTAACAAACTAATTTCGTCGAATTTGGAGACCATTTGAAAAATGGTCATTTTCCAGTCGATTAAATTCAAACTGAAATTACCAAACACGTTTAAATTCATTGCGCTCACATATTAATTCCAAAAATTATAAAAATTGGAATCTAGCAATAATTTAACATTTTGGATCAAACAAAAGTGATTTCATCGAAAACGGAGGTCGTTTTCAAAATGGCTATTTTTAAGGGCTATATATTATATTAAAATATATATAAATTCCATAATGACTATTTTAAATTTTAAACTGGACATAACTTTCAATTTATATTATGAAATCTCAGTTTCTTACATTCGTTAGAAAGATATAATTAAACAGATTCAAATATTTCTGTTTTTACTGAAATCCAATTTATTTTGAATCTTATACATTCAATTGAAATTTAAAATCGAATTTTCAAACTACCGCGCCATTTCTAGCTCGTTTTATAATTAAAATAAATTTATACGTTCTAAATTTGATTTAAATAAATTTTTAGTCATTATTATTTAAAATAAATCATTTTAAATATTCCAAATCCTTTAATATAGCTAAAATAATTTTTTTAAATTGGTACAGAAATTCCTGGTTGTTACAATCTCCCCCACATAAAATCTTTTTGTCTTCAAAAAGGAACGAAGCTGAAAGTTTTTTAACTAACCAACTCAGCTTTCATTCTTCAACTTTTCGGTTTCTAAGAATTTTCTAATTTCTCAAAAATTTGGCTGACACCCTAAATTTTTGAATTTTTTTGCCATAACCTCCTTTGTACGGGGAGACCTTTAAAACCGCAACTTGCCTCGCAGGGCCCTCATCAATCCAAAGGAAAAAAGAAAAGCCAACCGACTAACCAATCGACTCATAAAATCACCAAAACCCAAGAAATTCAATAAGCATGTACCTATTTGTCGGGCATACAATTTTATTCCTCTTCTTAGCATCCATGCTATGACCTGCTCATTATATATACATGTACATATATGCAATTTCAATCAATTTTCAATTTAGTTCAATATTCGATCCGATATGGCTAAATTTTACCTTTCCATTATCATATTGGTTTTATTAGTGGAATCAATAATCATCCATCACAACCAGCAATCAGTTAGTGGATTAACTTTTCAATCATATATCATTAATAGATATACTCAAAAATCAAAATTTTAGTGCCAAATCACAACAATAAATCCTATCTAAGTTTTGATTCTCACACCAGCCAATTGGAAACATATAGATATCCCACTTTCGAAACTCAAACATAAATGCTGATGATGACATGTTATCATCAGAATCATCTCCGAGCGACTAGAGTGTGATTCTATATCCATCCAGTATATTTAAGGCTTCGTATATACGCTAGCTAGGCGTATATGCAAAATCTTCATATACTCGATAGTCCAAATCAATTTAAAATAAAATATTCAAATATGTATAATAAGGTTTAAATTTTCAAAACAAAATTCGTTTTCATTTTTATTTTAAAAATAACACTCTTCGAAGCTCATTCTAAGATACTACTGATCCCATCTCTAACGAGTCATTCTCATTGGATATTACTAATCCAATCTCTGATGAATTCTTTCGTTTGGTTCTAATGTGTCTTGTTCTCGAGCTCTGTAAACCAGAGCTCTGATACATGCTGAAACAACCCAAACTTCCCCTTTCGGGAAAGACTGGATTGAATTGAGAACACGAGAAATCAGAACATAAACAATAGAACATTCCATTGCTATTATAACGGTTACATCAGAAAATTACCAGAGATTAAAATACATTACATAGCAACGGAAAAATAATACATAACACAACTGAAAGAGATACATGGATACAAAGCTTTTCGAATATAGCTCCAGCTGTAAATCCAGGATCCTGGGAAAAGAAATCCGTAAAACCAAAACTACTAGATGCCCGTGTGGAAAATAGGGGCACCTAGAGTTTGGGTTAAAACAATAAACTTCAGGTCAGTCATGAGACTGGTGTGAGAACTAAAACGGTTATTAAAACTTTATTTTAAAGTTGGATAAATCAAGGGACCACGCCGTATACCACGGAACGGATTTTCTCCCAAGAATACCAGTGCATAAAACAAACAGCGCAATGCTTTTTGTAAAAATGAAGCAATTATAAGACTCAGGTCCCATCACACAGTGCAACGCAAGCTAGAGTATAGAGTTTTACCTTACAATAGCCAAACATGCTTGCTACATTTAAAACAAATCATTTTGATATTACTATAAGTGTATAGTGTATAAAACTACTTCAAATATAAAATGTATCAATCATAGACGGCATAGCTACCATATACTATGTCGTTATACTAGTTCTACAACTAAAATCGAAATGTCACGTATTGGAAATTGGATTCCATCTATGAGTCGACTTTGATATTAAATATAAGGCTCTGAGTAGAAATTATATCGACTTATATTTAATATCAAATTCTGAAACTAACGGATATCGTATTGGGAATAACGATATATATCTATCTTACAAATTCCTCCACAATATCTGTATAGTCACGGAATCCAATATCGAAATATTCGGAAGATGATTTCTATTCAAATCCATTCCAATTCACACATTGGAAAATTCTGGTTATTTTAAAACCATTCATAAATCCAAGTTATTTATTTTAAAAACATTGAATTATCTTCTTGTTAATAACTAGTTCATTTTGATAAAAATATATTTTTATCTTTACAAACATGCAATTTTTCATCCAAATTCTTTCCAAATCATTTATTATGATTTTACACAAGTTATTAATATTTTTAATAATTTTATCAAGGCCCATACAGTCGGTTTCCAATAACGGCCACCGAACTGCATCCATAGCGACCTTTTCTGAAATTGATTTGGATATATCTCCAAATCTAACCGTTAGATTTCAAATCTCTTATATTCATTGGAAATCCCTTTTCGATATGAACCCAACGGTTCCGGTTTTAGGAGAATCCGACGGTTGGATGTCCCGTAGCGTCAATTCGAAGTCAATGATCGAAATTCGCGAACAGTCGCAGCGCGGTGCGTTCTATTCAAGCCATTAATATATATATATAATATTTCATTCAAAACGTATTTTATAAATTCGTTTTAAAAACGATTACCATTTCCATTTCAATTTTAAATAAAAATTGAATACCCTGTATCATTATAATATTTAAATGATAATATTTTCAAAATATCAGATTTTGAAATCATTTCCTTTTTGATATTCATTATAAAAATGAATAAAATCGATATAAATATCGTTCGCGTTAAAATAGCGCATATCTAATCAATACGGCTTCGCATAGTTCAATATTTTCGTGTCCGTTCGAAATAGGACATCAAATTCACATTTTAATCCTTTACTGAATATTATTTTAAAATATTCGTTATTTTAAAATATTCATTCTTTCTGAATTGAAATCAGGCCTAATCAATTACCATATAATTTATTTATATGGATTTCATACAACACATGTATACAACAATAATGATAACCAATCATCCACCATCCAGAGTGCATTACACAACTGCATAAGCATTAAATATAAATAATTAACGCTTACTACAGTCTGTCAACTAACGGATTGACATACAACTAAACAATTGGGATTAGTGTACGTCAAATATCATCCCAATACCCGTGTAGGGTTACAACCAACCAATACTGAATATTATTTGTGTAGTTGGGCGATGTGTAAAATTTATCGTCCCAATCCATGTCAGTTAAATGGGTGTACATAAACAAATCGTCCGATTTGTAAATGAATATTTATTCCAAGAGAATTTTACGCCATTCATTTATATGTTAAAAATTATATTTTTAACGATAAAATATTTATTTCAACACTTGACTATTCTATATAGTTCATATATTCAATAAAAATGATATTTTTATTGTTTAAACATTTTATTCAACACATGAATATTTTATACAGTTCATATACACATTAAAAATTATATTTTTAATGAACAATATTTATTTCAGAAAATTTCGGAATTATAACGGCGCGATATTAGAACCAGAGTAATGTCTAGCATTACCTCTCTCCTGATACTGGCTCGCGCCATACACAATAATCAATCTAAGCCACAAACCACAATACAACTCATTTCACCACAATACAATCAATTTTCCCAAAATTCAATCCAAACAAACATCCATGGTTTGTACGATAAATAGTGTCAGAGCTTCTAAGCCCCGTCTGCAACCTAAAATATTTTTAACTGTAAAATAATTTGAGTGAGAAGGTGTTCTCACATTGGGATCCACTCCGCCATTATTTTCTAATGCACTGATTTGTTGTTCTGGTTCCATAATTTGCAAACGAGCTCCAATCTTCACGCCGTCTTTGTTTCTATCATAAACGCGCCATTCTGGACACATTTCGCCCAGTGACCTTTCTTCCGAAAATGCTTCATTTCGCCAGAATTTGCGAAAAGACAGTATTTGGACAACAGACTTTGGACGCGTTTTCTGAACAACTTTGCAATCCAAAATAAGACTTCCATATACTCAAATCAAAGATAAAATCGGTGTCTTTGACTTTGGCATTGTGGAGTTTTTGCCATAGGGGCTCAGATTGGAAGATATTAGTAAAACAAGGTCAGGGGCTTAAATTAAAAACTGAAATTTGTAAAAATGGGATTTTTGGTCAATGGGGGGGGGTCCACAGTGAGACCGAGTGGCGGAGGAGGGGCGCAAGTGGTCGGGGATGGTGGTCGGGGACGCGGTTGTGGGGACTGGCAGCAAGGGTTTTGGGGGCTAGGGCTTACGGTGTTGAATGGAGGTTGGAGAAAGAGAAGGGGCATCGGGGTCAGGGGGTGCGGCGGCGTCAGGCGAGGCGGCGACGGTTGTGGGAGAAGGGGCGACGGACTGGAACGGCGGTGGCGTGGCCTGAAAGGGGAAACAGGTATATCTTTTTTTTTCAATTTCGATCTGAACGATGAGGGAGAAGGGGGGTTGCCAATTTATTATTTTTAATTCCAAAAAGTTAATTTTTTAGTTCGGACTCCAAATCGAACCCAATGACTGTCGCCTCTAGCCAAATACCCCCATTCCGGACATAGTGGGATATGTCCCGTAAGCCAACTCAACTGTTTCGATCAGTTTTTATCAAAATTAAAATATAAATTAATATAACGTTCAAAATTGATTTCAACGTACATTTTAATTTACCGGGGCCACATACTGACTCCAAAAATTCCAGAAAAATAAATCTAGTTATGTTTTCATAATACGGTCCTAACAAAACTAATTTCGTCGAGCTTGGAGATCATTTGAAAAATGGCCATTTTCCAGTCGATTAAATTCAAACTGAAATTATCAAACATGTTTAAATTCACTACACTCACATATTAATTCCAAAATTTATGAAAATTGGAATTTAGCAATAATTTGATATTCCGGATCCAACAAAAGTGGTTTCGTCGAAAATGGAGGTCGGTTGCAAAATGGCTATTTTTAAGGGCTATATATTATATTAAAAAAAAAAAATATAAATTCCATGGCGACTATTTTAAATTTTAAACTGGACATAACTTTCAATTTATATTATGAAATCTCAGTTTCTTACATTCGTTAGAAAGATATAATTAAACAGATTCAAATAGTTATGGTTTTACTGAAATCTAATTTATTTTGAATCCTATACATTCAATTGAAATTTAAAATCGAATTTTCAAATTACCGCGCCATTTCAGGCTCGTTTTATAATTAAAATAAATTTATACGTTCTAACTTCGATTTAAATAATTTTTTAGTCGTTATTATTTAAAATAAATCATTTTAAATATTCCAAATCCTTTAAAATAGCTAAAATAATTTTTTTAAATTGGTTTAGAAATTCCGGGTTGTTACACATTTTGTCAAATACAATATTAAAATATTATGGTAGTTTGGAGTTGCAATATTTTCATTACTCATATAACATAATATAAATAAGAATAACATGTAAAATTTCATCAAGGATAATAATTAAATCAAAATGTAGAGGGAAACACTATCAACGGAACAAAAGTACATAAAATATTATTTTTCTTATTAATATATTAACATAAGTGACCATTTTATAGCACATAACAAAGTACTCTATAAAATAGACGACTAACCTTACATAGAGGCGATGAATATTAAAATGAATGCAATAGTTTTGTGTATTAAAATAACAATTTTATAAAATGCAAGAAAAAGAAAAAAAGTTTACTTGTTTTATGTAAAGTAAATCTGCAAAAAACTATGGTTTCTTTAAAGATAATTAATCATAAAAATTATAGATGAAACTTCATTCAAATTATATGTGTTGTGCATTAAATATATTCGTTATTTTCATTAAAATTATTTGTAGTAATTGTGTTGATAAAGCATCAATCATATCTCTCATCATTATGAAACCAAACGACACTGGTTAGAAGGAAACGATTGATTAAAAATAAATTCTTTAATCTATTAGGATTGATTAAAAAATTCCGGTTCTTTTAATGAATTAATTTTAACTAAAGATAATTGTTCCTTTACTTATATTACATACATGTAATATATTAACTGGAATTTTTTAACATAATTCAAGGGAAAATAACGTATCACGATAAAAATTAACTTATAAATGCACCTAAAATTTATTTTTCAAGTAGTTAATTATGGAAATAACTATAAGGAATAAAATGATTATAGTTAAGCCATGTAATATATCAGCATCAAAGAGAATAATATGTAACTAACTTTTCCAACTTATCGAATTACAAATTAAATAGAGTTAATTAGAATTGATTCTTTAATTACTTTAAATTCCAATTGGCAAATCAAAAGGAGTTAATTTGCTTTAATTATTGCATGGTAACAACATTTTCATCATCGTTAAAATTAAAAGCATTGTAACATAAAATAAACTTTAATAAAAATCATGGATATTTTCTTCATGGTTTTGTAATATCACTAATAATAAAGAGGAAGCTACAAATATGATTTTTTGTGAATATTTCATGATATATTAGACAAACAGTAAAAACATATAAATGTCGATAGCTGTATACAATAATACTCATATTTACAAAAGATAAAATAAATAGCTAGGACTACAAAAGGAACAATAAAAAACTAAGTTTGTAATATATGTAGCTATAACAAACTTTGTGCAAAACTTTAAAGTTGTCAACTAAAAAGAATACAAAAATAAACAAATATCGTATTGGAATAACGATATATATATCTTCCAATTTCCTCTACAATATCCGTATAATCATGGAATCCAATTATCGAAATATTCCGAAGATAATTTCGATTCAAATCCATTCCAATTCATACATAGGAAATTCTAGTTATTTTTAAAACCATTTCAAATCCAATTTAATTATTTAAAAATATTGGATTATAATTCTAGTTCATAACTAGTTCATTTCGATAAAATTAATATTTATCTTTTCAAATATGGAATTTTTCATCCTAATTCTTTCCAAATCATTTATTATGATTTTACACAAATTATTAATATTTCTAATAATTTTATCAAGGCTCGTACAGTCGATTTCCACAAACGGTCATCGAACTACACTTACAGTGACCTTTTCCAAATTTGATTTGGACATGATTTCAAATCCAGCCGTTAGATTTCAAATCTCTAATATTTGTTGGAAATCTCTTTTCGATACGAACCCAATGGTTCTGGTCCGACGGTCGGATCTCCCGTAATGTCCGTTCGAAGTCAACGGTCGAAATTCGCAACTACCGCGGCGCGGCGCGTTCTATTCAGGCCATTATATATATAATATATAATTTATATATATTTCATCGATTTGCATTTAAAACATATTTTATAAATCGTTTTAAATTCGTTTTTTAAAAACGATTTCAACTTCATATTCAATTTCAAATCAAAATTGAATATTCCATATCATCAATATATAAATGATAATATTTTCAAAACATTAGAGTTTGAAATCAATTCCTTTTCGATATTCATTATAAAAATGAATAAAATTGATATAAATATTGTTCACGTCAAAATGGCGTTAATCTAGTCAACGCAGCTTTATATATTTAAATATTTTCGTGTCCATCCCAAATCGGACATCAAAATCAGATTTTGATCTTTTACTGAATATTATTTTAAAATATTCATTATTTTAAAATCTTCGTTATTTTAAAATATTCGTTATTTTAAAATATTCATTCTTTCCGAACTGGAATCAGACACAGTCAGTTACCATATAATGTTATTTATCTGGATTTCATAAAACACATGTACACAACAACAATCAAACACTGTCAACCAGCATCCAGAGTGCATTCTACACCGCATAAGCATTAAATATAAACATTTAACACTTGTAACAGCCTGTCAAACAATCGATTGACATACAACTAAATATTGGGGTTAGTGTATGTCCAATATCATCCCAATACCTATGTGGGGTTTTCAATCAACAAAACACTGAATATTATTTGTGCAGTTGGGCGATGTGTAAAATATACCGTCCCAATCAGTATCAGTCAAATGTGTGTACATAAACAAATCATCCGATTTGTAAATGAATATTTATTTAATTCATATACACGTTAAAAATAATATTTTTTACGATAAAATATTATATTTCAACACATGAATATTTTATACATTCCATTTCACACCACAAACAATTTTCACAACAATCAAATAAAAAAGTCGTCCATGGTCTGTGGACGACAGGTGTCGGGTGCTGCTAAGCACCGTTTGCATCCTAGTATATATTTTTAACTAGAAAATAAATTAAAGTGAGAAGTTCTCACCTTTGGGATCCACTCCTCCATTTCATTTCTGAATTTTTGAATAGCTGGGATTTGCCCGAAATTTAACGCAGCCTTTTCCACGCCGTTCATATTAAAAATCGCATTTTGAATATGATGTTTATTTCAAAAATCACATTTTTATAATGGCACTTCATATATAAAAATCATATATTTTTACAACGCTTCTTTCTATATAAAAATTATATTTTTATAACTCTACTTCTTATATAAAGATTGAATTTTTATTTCGCTGCCACATTATAAAAATCGCATTTTTATATTGTTATCCCCATAATAAAAACCATATTTTTATAATGCTAAAAATCACATTTTTATATCGCCATATATATATAAATAAAAATCATATTTTTACTTCTAAGCTATTTATATAAGAATCAAATTTTTATCTTCGCTTTCTATGTATAACAATCTAATCTTCATCTTCGCTTTATACGAATAAAAATCTAATATTTTTAAATAAAAATAAAATCTTTTCTATGATAAAAATCTAATCTTTTACATCTCTAAAAATCGTATCTTTTTATGTTAAAAATATAATCTTTTCATTGAGAAAAATATAATCTTTACTAATTTAAAAACCAAACCTTTTCTTCATTAAAAATCTAATCTTTAAAATGATTTCATATTTATAAAAATTAAACCTTTAAACATAGTTATAATATAATAACTGAAAACAAAACAAAATAAATGTAAAAAAAATAAAAATACACCTTTAATTCGGATTTTTGCTGAAGGGAGAGGGGCTGCGGGGGTACTGGGCGGAGGCTGATAGCATAGGGGTGGCGTCGGGGTCATGGGTGGCCCGGGGGGGGGGGGGGTCTTGTTGTCGTCGCAGGTGGTGGAGGAGGTGAATGGTGGCGGCTGCAGGGAGGTCGCTATTGGATTGGGGCTGTGGGGGGTTTAGGGCTTCGTTGATTTGGGCGTTGGAGAGAAGAGATGGGGGGCGGAGGAGGAAAGGGCTGATTGGAGAAGGGAGGCGCTGCGTTGGGGAGGGCGTTGGGCGGCGTGGTGAATGAGGCGGAGGAGGGGTTTCGCGATGGCGCTTTTTTTATTTGATTCTGAAAAAATGAACGGGGAGGGGCGAGGGTGTTGACCGGGTAAGTGGAGAGAGGGAGGGAGTTCATTTAATTAATTTATTATTTACTTTAAATTTTAAAATCTATAAAGTTATTTTTTCATTTAACCTCCAAATTGCACCCGACGATTGTCGCTCCTATCTAATTACCCCCACTCTGAACGCAATCGGATATATTTTGTATGCCAGTTCGACTGTTACGATCCGTTTTCTTCAAAATTAAAATATAAATCAGTATATTCAATTTTAAATGTACATTTCAATTTACCGGGGCCACATACTAACTCTGAGAATTCCAGAAAAAATATTTCTAGCTTCGTATTGACGATACGGTCCTAACAAAACTAATTTCCTCGAATTTGGAGACCGTTTGAAAAATGGTCATTTTCTGGTCGATCCAAATTGAGTGAAACTGTTAAAACACGTTTTACTTCGCCACACTCACATATTGATTCCAAAAATTATGAAAATTGGAATCCAGCAATAATATGACATTCCGGATCCAACAAAAGTAGTCTCATCGAAAACGGAGGTCGTTTGCAAAATGGCTATTTTTAAGTGCCAAATTTCCATAGCGACTATTCTGAATTTTCAATTGGGCATAAAAAATTTTTCCTGCTATGAAATTTCAATTTTTCGGATTCGTTGGAAAGATATTTTCAAATAGATTCTAATATTTTTGGTTTCGCTAAAATCCGGTTTATTTTGAATCCTGTACATTCATTTGAAATTTGAAATCGAATTGTCAAACTACCGCACCATGTCCAATTCCTTTTATAATTAAAATAAATATTTATATTCTAACGTCGATTCAAATAAATATATACGTTCTAATTCTATTCAAAATAAATTTCTCGTCGTTATTATTTAAAATAAATCATTTTAAATATTTAAAATTCATTAAAATTGCATAAATAAAAATTTTAAATTGGTTTTGATTTTCTGGGTTGTTACAATCTCCCCCACTTAAAATCTTTTCGTCCTCGAAAAGGAGAGGAGCTGAAAGTTGTTTAACTAATCAACTCAACTTTCAGTTTGGCTTTCATTCTTCAACTTTTCAGTTTCTAAGAAATTCTAATTTTTCTAAAAATTTGGCTAACACCCTAAATTTTCGCCATAACCTCCTTTGTACGGGGGCACCGGGAAAACCGCCACATAGGCCCTCTCATCTCAAAAAGAAAAAGCCAAGCGGCTAGCCAATCGGCTCATAAAATCATCCAAACCCAAGAAATTAGTAAACATGTACCTATTTGTCGGGCATACGATTTTATTCCTCTTCTCTAGCCTCCTTGCTATGATCTGTTCAATGTATATACATGTATAGGCATGAAATTGCAATCAATTTTCAATTCTGTTCAATATTTTGATTCGATTTGGCTAATGGTTGAAATTTTTAATTAATCAACCAATAATCAAACATACAACCAGCAATCAATTAGTTGATTATCTTTTCAAATTCATAACTTGGATACATAGTCAAAAATCACATTTCTGGTGCCAAATCACAACAATAAACCCTATCTAGTTTTGGTTCTCACACCATTCAATTGGAAATATATAGATATCCTACTTTCGAAGCTCGAAAATAAATGCTGGTGATGACGCGTCAATCATCAGAATCATGCCCGAGTGACTAGAGTGTGACTCTATATCCATCCAGTATATTTGAGGCTTCGAATACATGTTAATTACGTGTATATTCAAAATCTCTATATACTTGATTGTCCAAATTCAATTTAAAATAAATATTCAAATACGAATAATAAGGTTTAAATTTTCAAAACAAAGTTTGTTTTCACTTTTATTTTAAAAACACTTCTCTTCACACTCGTTCTAGGATACTACTGATCCCATATCTAACGAGTCATTCTTATTGAATATTATTAATCCAATCTCTGATGAATTCTTTCGTGTGGTTCTAATGTGTCTTGTTCTCGAGCTCTGTAAAACCAAAGCTCTGGTACCAACTAAAACGAACCGAACTTCCCCGTGATGGAAAGCCCGGATTGAGTTGAGAACATGACAAATCAGAACACACACAAAAGAACATTTCATTGCTTATTACAACAATTTACATCAGTGTACAAGAATATAACAGAGTATGAACAAATAATATACATTTGATAAATATCAGAGATTTACAAATTACAATGCAGCTGAAAATAATACAAAATACAACTGAAAGAGATACACGGATACAGAGCTTTCCTGATATCATTCCAGCTGTAAACCAGGATCCTGTGAATATAAATATGCAAAAATCAAAACTACTAGCTTCTCGTGTGGAAAATAGGGCACCCAGAGTTTAGGTTAAAACAATAAACTCCAGGTCAGTCATGTGACTGGTGTGAGAACTAAAACGGTTATTTAAATCTTTACTTTAAAATATAGTATATCAAGGGACCATGCCATATAACACGGAACGGGTTTCCTCCCAAGAATACCAGTGCATAGAATAAACAGCGTAATTCTTTTTAGAAAAATTGAAGCTATTATAAGACTCAGGTCCCATTAAACAATGCAACGCAAGCCGGAGGATAGAGTTTTACCTTATAATAGCCAAACATGCTTGGTACATTTAAAACAAATCATTTTGATACTATTATAATATAAAGTGTATGAAAACAACTTCAAATATAAATGTATCAATCATAGACGGCATAGTGCCCCATACCACTATGTCGCCATACTAGGCTCTATAATCAAAACCGAAATGTCATTTATTGGAAATTGGATTTTCGTCGTGAGTCAAGGCAAGGGATGTCTTCCTCGTCGATTCGATACACTCTAGCAAATGCCTCAGGATCTCCCATAGTAGACCCTTGGATCCTCCAAGGCCGGTCCTCCCTTACGTTTGAGGATTGGCAATTCCTGAACACACGTTTCCCGGTCCTATAGGACCTATATCCATCGGCTCCCGCAGTAGCCAATATATCTGAGGCGCCTCGTAATCCAACAACCACATAGGTAAAATAACAACAATTTCAGGGCTAGTAAAACGCCGACACCACCCATAGCTAGAAAGAAAAGTCATGTCCTCCTTGGGTCCTTTATCCCGTTTTTAACTCATACCGAGGTGTGAGGCTCGCGAATTAACGTTATACACAAAACGACGCTATATTAAAGCTGTGCTTTGACCATCGACCACAAGACTCTGCTTTTCAACAGAAGCCTTGATCATTTTCATCTCAGCATGTCACACAGGAAATTCATGCCATGCGACTGATATCTATCGATATGTAACCTCTGAACTCGTACGTCTCAAAGAAGGGTGTTAAACAAGAGAATAAATTCTCCACCGCCAAACAGATGTATATTTAATAGAAATCAATCAACACAGAATAAAATCTAATGTCAGACACACATCCATTTACAAGTTCATTCGGGGTCTGAACGAAACCGGAGGCACCTTATTCCTTGTCCCATATGTCCAATACAGAAGAGAGGTCCTCGCATATCCGGTCGATCTCCAAGTACGTCTGGACGATCACCACTTATTACCTCGTCTTGGATGTACAGCCCAATCAAGACATCAGTAATCATCCAAATGATGTGAAGACCTCTGTTCTTCAACCACCATCTTCATCGTCGACTTATCGTCGAATCAGTTATTCAGAATGGGTATAAACCCGGCCTTTCCGAATAACTCACGTATATAATAAACAAGTGTTATAAAAATACAACATACGCCTCATTCAAATTCTGAATATCCTTTTATTTAAATATTCATATCCTTTGGGAAAGGTTCCCATTAATTTTATCAAAGATAAATTCTTTAAAATTTATTCTTTAATCTTCCTTTGGATATCAATCAAACCATATTAAGGTTTTCCAAACTAGTCGAGATTGACGTACCTTACCGAAGTAATCATTTATTTAATTTCCCAATCCTAACCTATTCATCCCATGGAGCAAAACTGGTATTACCCCGTAACTAACACCACGGTGTTATCGGTAAAATTAATTACCATTTCCCGTTCAAATCTAAGTAAAGATTTAACTACCGCTTGGAGCAAAACTGGTGATACTCCACTCTCGATCATTTCCCAAATTTGATAATTTAAATTATCAATTCACATTTCAAATTAATTAAAGATTCATTAAAACTCCACTTAGTTTTTATCTTCCCAAAAATCAATATTAATGATTATTTAACTTTGGAAACACAAACATGCCGCATCGACCATCTACACCGTACTATTGATTTCTGCCTATATATAACCTCTGAGCTCGTACGTCTCAGAGAAGGGTGTTAAGCAAGAGAATGAATTCTCCGCCACCAAATAGATCTATATTTAGCAGAGATCAACTTTACAGTTCGAAATACAATGACAGGCATGTAATCCTGTCTTTAACTGGGTTAAAGAACTAATGTCATTTAAAACACAGTTCACGATAAACCCAAATCACATTCCATTAATGGAATCTTCACTGAAAACAAATCAATATATAATCGATATCAATTTCCGTATCTGACTAATAACATAAATGGAATAACCACAAAGCCTTTTAAATTCCATATGTATTAACAGTCTTCCTCCACAAAAGTCCACTTCGATTATTATCAAATCGAATTCCATTCAATTTCAATTTAATATATTAAATTGGAAAAATTTACCTTGGAAAATTCCCGTTAAATCTTAATAAAAAGATTTATAAATTCCAAATCACATTTCACTGAAAATCGGGTTAAAGAACGAATGTCGTTAAAAAATAGTTCACAATAAATCCAAATCACATTCCATCAGTCTCTTACCGTAAATTAGTAAGAGAACAATTCCCTAGGTATTAACCCCGAAGGCCGAAACCAACATCAGATCAATACCCAAGAAACCATTCAACTTAGCTAATCTCCAATTAGTTTCTAATTTTCTTAACTCCATTGGGTTTAAGAACAGTAATTTTAAAGATACCATTCACGACAAACCAAAAATCTCATTCCATTGTTAATTGGGTTAAAGAACAAGCGTTATTTAAAACACCGTTCACGATAAACCCAAAAATTCAATTTAAATTCAATTCCAATTAAATATTAATTAACTAGAAAATTTCACTAAATCTTATCAAAAGATTTATTCCTTTCTCAGCTAGGTTTAAGCTGTGTTAGTGAAGACACCGTTAACGACAAACCCAAAATCCCATTTGATATTAAATACGACAAAGCTCTGAATAGAAAATATATAGACTTATATTCAATATCAAATTCTGAAATCAACAAATATCGTATTGGAATAACGACATATATATCTTCCAAATTCCCCTACAATATCCGTATAATCACGGAATCCAATTATCAAAATATTCCAAAGATAATTTTGATTCAAATCCATTCCAACTCATATATTGGAAATTCTGGTTATTTTCAAAAGGATTTCAAATCCAACTTAATAATTTAAAAATATTGGATTATAATTCTAGTTGATAACTAGTTCAATTCGATAAAATATATTTTTATCTTTTCAAATATGGAATTTTTCATCCTAATTCTTACGAAATCATTTATTATGATTTTACACTAATTATTAATATTTTTAATAATTTTATCAAGGCCCGTACAGTCGATTTCCATAAACGGTCATCGAACTGCACTTACAGCGACCTTTTCCAAATTTGATTTGGACATGATTCCAAATCCAACCATTAGATTTCAAATCTCGAATATTCGTTGGAAAGCTCTTTTAGATACGAACCCAACGGTTCTAGTTTTAGGAGAATCTGACGGTCGGATCTCCCGCTATGTCCGTTCGAAGTCAATAGTCGAAATTTGCGAACTGCTGTGAAGCGGCGCATTCTATTCAGGCCATAATATATATATATATATATATATATATTAAATATTATATTTCGTCGATTTCCATTTAAAACGTTTTTCATAAATCGTTTTAAATTTCATTTTTTAAAAACGATTTCAAATTCATATTCAATTTCAAATCAAAATTGAATATTCCATATCATCAATATATAAATGATAATATTTTCAAAACATTAGATTTTGAAATAAATTCCTTTTCGATATTCATTATAAAAATGAATAAAATCGATATAAATAGCGTTCACGTCATAATGGCGTTAATCTAATCAACACGGCTTTATATATTTAAACATTTTGGTGTCCATCCCAAATCAGACATCAAAATCAGATTTTGATCTTTTACTGAATATTATTTTAAAATATTCATTATTTTAAAATATTCGTTATTTTAAAATATTCATTCTTTCCGAACTGGTATCAGACACAGTCAATTACCATATAATGTTATTTATATGGATTTCATACAACACATGTACACAACAACAATCAAACACAGTCAACCAACATCCACATTCTACATCGCATAAGCATTACATATAAACATTTAACGCTTATAACAACCTGTCAACCAATCGATTGACATATAACTAAATATTGGGATTAGTGTATGTCCAATATCATCCCAATACCCGTGTGGGGTTTTTAATCAACAAAACACTGAATATTATTTGTGCAGTTGGGCGATGTGTAAGGACCCGTGACTTCCTCGTGAAGGAAAGAGCGGATACTTCGAGAACAACACACAAAAGAACGCAGACAGAAGAACATTTCATTGTTTATTACAACAATTCATCAGAATACAAGAATATACAGAGTATAAACAAATAATATACATTATAAAATATCAGAGATTACAATTCATTACATAGCAGCGGAAAATAATACAATACACAACTAGAAGTAATACACGGATACAGAGCTTTCCGAGTATCGTTCCAGCTGTAAATCAGGATCCTGTGAATACAAATCTGCAAAACCAAAACTACTAGCTGCCCATGTCAAAATAAGGGCACCCAGAGTTTAGGTTAAATCAATAAACTCCAGGTCATTCATGGGACTGGTGTGAGAACTAAAACATTTATAAATCTTTATTTTAAAGTTAGGTAAATCAAGGGACCACGCCGTATAACACGGAATGGGTTTCCTCCCAAGAATACCAGTGCATAAAACAAACAGCGCAATGCTAAATAAAGAAAAATGAAGCTATTATAAGACCCAGGGCCTATCACACAATGCAACGCAAGCCGGGGGATAGGGTTTTACCTTATAATAGCCAAAGAATGCTTGATACGCTAAATTTCATGTTTTAAATTTTTAATCAGACTCCAACTGTAAATTAGTAAGAGAACGATTCCCTAAGTATTAACCCTGAAGGCCGAAACCAACATCAGACTAATACCAAGGAAACCACTCATCTTCGATGTTTCCAGTTAGTTTATGATTTTATATACAATCATAAATATCAATCATAGGCGACATGAGCGTCCCATGCCACTATGTCGCCATATATTGGTTTACAATCTAAAACTGAAACGTCACGTATTGGAAGTTGGATTTCCATCTGTGAACCGAGGCAAAAGATAGTCCTCTACCGATTCGAGACGCTCTAGCCCGTGTCTCAGGAACAGAACGCATCGTCCCTTGGATCGTCAGGGCCGGTCCACCGATGTGGATTAAAATGCCTGAACACTGCGTTTCCCCGCCCTTTGGGGCGTAAATGAGCCAACAAATGACTCCATCGGCTTCACATAGTCACCGATAAATCCGAGGCGCCACGCAACAGCAACAACCACATAAGTCAAACTCGTCAGGGCGTGTAAAACCACTGACGCCACTTTTAGCTAGAAGGAAACGCATGCCCTCCCTGATGTCCTCTCCCATTTATGGTTCACAACCGGGGTGTGAGGCTCGTGGATCAACGTTACATAAAGCTATGCCACACAGGCCGTGCTTTGATCATCAACCACAAGACTCTGCTTTTCAATAGAAGCCTTAGTCATTTGCATCTTAGCATGCCACACAGGCAAACCATTCCATGCAACTGATATCCATCAATCACACAGAATGATATCCAATGTCAGACACACAGTCCATTTACAAGTTCGTTCTAGGTCTGAATGAAACCGGAGGCACCTTGTACCCCGCATATCCATCGATCTCCAAGTATGTCTGGACGACCACTAACTGATTCCCTCCTCTTCAGTGTACGACCCAATCAAGATCATCAGTAATCACCCAAACGACGTGAAGACCTCCGGTCTTCAACCACCGTCTTCATCTTCGACTTATCGTCGTATCAGTTATTCAGAATCGGATAAACTCGGTCTTTCCGAGTTACTCGCGTATATAATAAACAAGTGTTACACAAACACAACATACGCCTCATTCCAATTCATCAGTCACTAATCGTAAATTAACAAGAGAATAATTTCCTAAACATTAACCCCGAAGGCCGAAACCAACATCAGATCAATACCCAGGAAACCATTCTGCTTAGCTAACCTACAGTCAGTTTCTAAATTTCACATTCTTAGGGAAAGGTTCCCATTAATTTTATCAAAGATAAGTTCCTTTAAATTTATTCTTTAATCTTCCTTTGAATATCAATTCAAACTTGTCGGGATTAACGAACCTTACCGAAGTAATCATTTGTTTTAATTTCCCAATCCCAACCTATTCATCCCATGAAGTAAAACTGGTCATACTTCATATCTAACACCATGGTGTTATCGGTAAATTCAATTACCATTTCACGTTTAAATCTAATTAAAGATTTACCTATCGCCTGGAGCAAAACTGGTGATACTCCATTCTCTATCTTTTCAATCTGATTAAAGATTCATTAAAACTCCACTTAGTTTTAATCTTTGACCGGGTTAAAGAATCGGTGTCATTTAAAACACGGTTCACGATAAACACCAAAATCACATCACGTTTCAATCAGTCCCTAACCGTAAATTAGCAAGTGAGCAATTCCCTAAGTATGAACCCCGAAGGCCGAAACCAACATCAGATCAATACCCCAGAAACCATTCAACTTAACTAATCTCCAGTTAGTTTCTGATTTTCTTAACTCCTTTGGGTCTAAGAACAGTATTATTGAAGATACCGTTCACGACAACCCAAAATCACATTCCATTAATTATCAGGTTAAAGAACAAGTGTTATTTAAAACACTGTTCACGATAAACCCAACAATCAATACCAATTCAATTCCAATTAAATATTATTGATTGGTACACTTCATCAAATCTAAATAAAAAGATTTAATCTTTTTCTCAACTGGGCTTAAGGACAGTGTTAATGAAGACACCATTCACGACAAACCCAAATCACATTTGATACTAAATACATGGCTCTGAATAGAAAATATATCGGCTTATATTCAATATCAAATTCTACGACCAACAAATATCGTATTGGAAATAACGATATATATATATATCTTTCAAATTTCCATAACAACATCTGTATAATCACGAAATCCAACATCGAAATATTCCAAAGACAATTTCGATTCAAATCCATTCCAATTCAACTATTGGAAATTCTGGTTACTTTTAAAAACCTTTTCAAATTCAATTTATTTATTTAAAAATAAATAGAATTATAATTCTAGTTCAAAACTAGTTCATTTCGATAAAAATCTATTTTTATCTTTCCAAATATGGAGTTTTTCATCCCAATTCTTCACAAATCATTTCTTATGATTTTACACAAATTATTACTATTTTTAATAATTTTATCGAGGCCCGTACAGTCGATTTCCATCAACGGCCATCGAACTACACTTACAGCGACCTTTTTCAAATTTTATTTGGACATAATTCCAAATCCAACCGTTAGATTTCAAATTTCTAATATTTTTTAGAAAGCTCTTTTCGATACGAACCCAACGGTTCCGGTTTTAGAAGAAACCGACGGTCGGATCTCCCGCAATGTCCATTCGAAGTCAATGGTCGAAATTCGCGAACTGCCACGGCGCGACGCGTTCTATTCAGGCCATTATATATATATTATATATATTTCATCGATTTCCTTTCAAAACATATTTTATAATTCGTTTTCGAAACGATTTCTACTTCATTTCAAATTCAAATCAAAATTGAATTTTTCAATATAAATTCATTTTAATTTCAATTCAAATCGATTTCAATTCAATTTCAATTTAATTAGAATTTCAATTCATTCAATATAATTTAATTCGAATTTCAAATCTGTTCAATATAATTCGAATTTCAAAATCACTTTCAATATTCGTCGAAAAATGAATAAAATCGATATAAATATCGTTCGCGTCAAAATGGCGTCAATCTAATCAACACGGCTTCATATATTTCTATTTTCAAATATTCTATTTTAAATATTTCTTTTTCAAATATTTCTATTCAGATATTCTATTTCAAAACTGGAATGAGGCCCAATCAATTACCATATAATGTTAATTATATGGATTTTCTACAACACATGTATAAAATAACAACGATAAATAATCAACCATCATCCAGAGTGCACCACACAACTGCATAAGCATTAAATATAAATAATTAACGCTTACATAGTCTGTCGACCAATCGATCGACATACAGCTAAATAATTGGGATTAGTGTACGCCAAATATCATCCCAATACCCGTGTGGGGTTTCAAACCAACAAACACAGATTTTATTTGTGTAGTTGGGCGATGTGTAAAATTTATCGTCCCAATCAATATCAATCAAATCAGTGTATATAAACAAATCTCCGATTTGTTTACAAATATTTATTTTATATACACATTAAAAATTCTATTTTCAACTATAAAATATTTTTAACTATATAAATATTTTATTTCACATCACATCACACAATTAACAACACATCAAAATCAAACAAACAAGCATACAAGCCATCCATGGTTTGTGGACGACGGGTGTCAGGTGCTACTAAACACCGTCAGCATCCTAGTATATGTTTTAACTAAAAAATTAAACTAAAAGTGAGAAGTTCTCACCTTTGGGATCCACTCCTCCATTCATTATTTCTGAACGGTTCGGGTTGCGTTTTGATTTCAGTTGATACCATCGCTATCTTTTCCCGCTACTTCCTATGTAAAAATCGTATTTTTACAACGATGTTTATATAAAAATTATATTTTTACAACGCTACTTGCCATATAAAATTTATATTTTTATATCGCTATATATATATAAAAGATCCTATATTTATCCTCGCCATTTTATCTTTTCAAATCAATGCATTTTATATTTTCCAATCAAAGTGTTTTATATTTTCAAATCAAAGTGTTTTATATTTTCAAACTAAGAAAAAAAAATCATTTCTTTGTATATTTAAAAATCCAATCTTTTTATAAAGAAATATCAAATCTTTTTATATAAAAAAAAAATCATATTTTCAACTCGCTTTCATGTTAATAAAGATCATATTTTTATTCTGTGTTTGCATATATAAAAATCAGATTTTTATAGTGTTATTCATATAAAAATCACTTCTTTATATTTCTAAAAATCTCATCTTTTTATTCGCTATTCAAACATAAAAAGATCACATTTTTAATAATTAAAAATAAATCTAAACTTTATTCTCTACATGTAAAAATCCTATATTTTTATTTAAACAAGATTATATAATAAAACTGAAAGTAAAGTAAACGTAAATAAATAAAAACCCTTACTGTGTTAATTCATTGTCTTCTTTGGAACCGTCGAACTAGAGTTACAGCCGATTGGGCAGCGGAGACGAGGGCGTGCAGATCAAGGAGGAAGGGGCGGAGGGTTTCTGACCGTCGGAGGGGGCATGGGGGTCGATGGAGGTGGCAGATCCGAAGGGAAGGGGTGCGGGGGCGGCTCGCTGGCCAGAGGTTCAGGCGGAAACGGATTTGGGAGTGGGGGGCGTCTCGAGCTAGGGTTTGGCGGGGTTCTCGAGTTGGAGAAGGGGGAGCGAGTGGAGAGGGAGGCGGTGGCGTGGGTGGACTGCGACGGAGCGGCCTGGGGTGGGCGGAGGCGTCGTGGCGGCTTCGATTTTTTTTCTTTTTTCTTTTGATTTCTGAACTAACGGGGGGGGGGGGGGGATGGATATAGGGGGGGTTTTATAAAATTATATATATTTTTAATTTATTTTCAAAAAGGGTTGACTTTTTGTTCGGACTCCAATAAAGGCCCACCGACTGTCGTCCAAAGCTAATTACCCCCATTCTGAACACAATGGGATACGTCACGTAGGCTGATTCGATCGTTACAATCAGTTTTCGCTGAAATTAAAATATAAATCATTATATTGAATTTGAAACGTACATTTCAATTTACTGGGCCCACATACTAACTAGAAAAATTCCCGAAAAATATTTTCTAGCTTCGTATCGACGATACGGTCCTAACAAAACTAGTTTCACCAAATTCTGAGACCGTTTGAAAAATGGCCATTTTCCAATCGATTAAAATCAACTGAAACTGGTCAAACGCGTTTTCCTTTGCCACGCTCACATATTGATTCGAAAAATTATGAAATTCGAAACCTAGCAATAATTTGACATCACGGATCCAACAAAAGTAGTTTCGTCGAAAACTGAGGTCGTTTGCAAAATGGCTATTTTTAAGGGCCAAAATTCCATAGCGACTATTCTGAATTTTCAACTGGGCATAACTTTTTATCCCCGCTATCAAATTTCAATTTTTCGGATTCATTGGAAAGATATTCACAAATAGATTCTAATATTTTTGGTTTCACTAAAATCTGGTTTAATTTGCACCCGGTACATTCATTTGAACTTTGAAATCGAATTTTCGAACTATCGCGCCATTTTCAATTCCTTTTATAATTTAAAATAAATATTTATATTATAACGACGACGTATATAAATATTTATATTCTAACGACGACGTATATAAATATATACGTTCTAATTCCATTCAAACTAAATTTTTTGTCATTATTATTTAAAATAATTCATTTTAAATATTTAAAATTCATTAAAATTGCCAAAATAAAAATTTTAAATTGGCTCGGATTTTCCGGGTTATTACAATCTCCCCCACTTAAAACTTTTTGTCCCCGAAAAGGAATGAAGCCGAAAGTTGTTTAACAAACCAACTCAACTTTCGCTATTTCCATTACGGCTTAAGTTCTTCAACTTTTCAGTTTCTAAGAACCTTTCAAATTTTTCAAAAATTTGGCTAACTCCCTAAATTTTCGAAAAAATTCGCCATAACCTCCCCTGCACCGAGGACTTCGGGATATTTCATATATCCTCCCATGGCCTTCTTCAATCCAAAAGAAAAAGAAAAAGCCAATCGGCTCATAAAATCATCATCACCCAAACAAAACTGTAAATTATGGTAAACATGTACCTATTTGTCGGGCAAACAATTTTATTCTTCTGCTCTAGCCTCCTTGTTATGCCCTGTTCAGTGTAAGTACATGTATATGCATGCAAATGCGACTAATTTTCAATACAACTCACTATTTGATTCAATTTGGTTAAAGGTTCAACATTTTAATTAATCAACCAATAATCAAACAACACAATCAGCAATCAATTAGTTGATTTTCTTTTCAAATTCATAACTTTGATACATAGTCAAAAATCATATTTTTGATGCCAAATCACAACAATAAGCCCTATCTAATTTTGGTTCTCACACCAGTCAAAAGGAAATATATAGAAATCCCACTTTCGAAACTCGAATACCAATTCTGATGATGTTCGAACTATAGCGATCATCAGAACCATCTCCGGGCGACTAGAGTGTGATTCTATATCTATCCAGTATATTAAAACTTCGAATACACGCGGATCAGACGTATATGCAAAATCTTTATATACTGGATTGTCCAAATTCAATATAAAATAAATAATCAAATACGAACAGTTGATTTAAATTTTTAAAACAAAACCCGTTTTCATTTTAAAAGTATACTCTTCACACTCATTCTAGGATACTGCTGATCCTATCTCTAATGAGCCATTCCTGTTGAATATTACTAATCCAATCTCTGATGAATTCTTTCGTTTGGTTCTAACGTGTCTTATTCTCTGAGCTTTGTAAACCAAAGCTCTAATACCAAATGTAAGGACCCATGACTTCCCCGTGAAGGAAAGAGCGGATACTTCGAGAACAACACACAAAAGAACGCAGACAGAAGAACATTTCATTATTTATTACAACAATTCATCAGAATACAAGAATATACAGAGTATAAACAAATAATATGCATTATATAATATCAGAGATTAAAATTCATTACATAGCAGCGAAAAATAATACAATGCACAACTAGAAGTAATACATGGATACAGAGCTTTCCGCGTATCGTTCCAGCTGTAAATCAGGATCCTGTGAATACAAATCTGCAAAACCAAAACTACTAGCTGCCCATGTCAAAATAAAGGCACCCAGAGTTTAGGTTAAAACAATAAACTCCAGGTCAGTCATGGGACTGGTGTGAGAACTAAAACAGTTATTAATCTTTATTTTAAAGTTAGGTAAATCAAGGGACCACGCCGTATAACACGGAACGAGTTTCCTCCCAAGAATACCAGTGCATAAAACAAACAGCGCAATGCTAAATAAAGAAAAATGATGCTATTATAAGACCCAGGGCCTATCACACAATGCAACGCAAGCCGGGGGAAAGGGTTTTACCTTATAATAGCCAAAGAATGCTTGATATGCTAAATTTCATGTTTTAATTTTTAATCAGACTCCAACTGTAAATTAGTAAGAGAACGATTCCCTAAGTATTAACCCCGAAGGCCGAAACCAACATCAGACTAATAACAAGGAAAGCACTCATCTTCGCTCGATTCCAGTTAGTTTCTGATTTTATATACAATCATAAATATCAATCATAGGTGACATGAGCGTCCCATGCCACTATGTTGCCATATATAGGTTTACAATCTAAAATCGAAACGTCACGTATTGGAAGTTGGAGTTACACAAACACAACATACGCCTCATTCCAATTCATCAGTCACTAATCGTAAATTAACAAGAGAATAATTTCCCAAACATTAACCCCGAAGGCCGAAACCAACATCAGATCAATACCCAGGAAACCATTCTGCTTAGCTAACCTACAGTCAGTTTGTAAATTTCACATTCTTAGGGAAAGGTTCCCATTAATTTTATCAGAGATAAATTCCTTTAAATTTATTCTTTAATCTTCCTTTGAATATCAATTCAAACTAGTCGGGATTAACGAACCTTACCGAAGTAATCATTTGTTTTAATTTCCCAATCCCAACCTATTCATCCCATGAAGTAAAACTGGTCATACTTCATATCTAACACCACGGTGTTATCTGTAAATTCAATTACCATTTCACGTTTAAATATAATTAAAGATTTACCTATCGCCTGGAGCAAAATTGGTGATACTCCATTCTCGATCTTTTCAATCTAATTAAAGATTCATTAAAACTCCACTTAGTTTTAATCTTTGACTGGGTTAAAGAATAAGTGTCCTTTAAAACACGGTTCATGATAAACCCCAAAATCACATCACGTTTCAATCAGTCCCTAACCGTAAATTAGCAAGTGAGCAATTCCCTAAGTATTAACCCCGAAGGCCGAAACCAACATCAGATCAATACCCCAGAAACCATTCAACTTAACTAATCTCCAGTTCGTTTCTGATTTTCTTAACTCCTTTGGGTCTAAGAACAGTATTATTGAATATACCGTTCACGACAACCTAAAATCACATTCCATTAATTATCGGGTTAAAGAACAAGTGTTATTTATAACACTGTTCACGATAAACCCAACAATCAATACCAATTCAATTCCAATTAAATATTATTGATTGGTACACTTCATCAAATCTAAATAAAAAGATTTAATCTTTTTCTCAACTGGGCTTAAGGACAGTGTTAATGAAGACACCATTCACGACAAACCCAAATCACATTTGATATTAAATACAAGGCTCTGAATAGAAAATATATCGGCTTATATTCCATATCAAATTCTTCGACCAACAAATATCGTATTGGAAATAACGATATATATATATGTATCTTTCAAATTTCCATAACAACATCTGTATAATCACGAAATCCAACATCGAAATATTCCAAAGACAATTTCGATTCAAATCCATTCCAATTCAACTATTGGAAATTCTGGTTACTTTTAAAACCCTTTTCAAATTCAATTTATTTATTTAAAAATAAATAGAATTATAATTCTAGTTCAAAACTAGTTCATTTCGATAAAAATCTATTTTTGTCTTTCCAAATATAGAGTTTTTCATCCCAATTCTTCACAAATCATTTCTTATTATTTTACACAAATTATTACTATTTTTAATAATTTTATCGAGGCCTGTATTGTTGATTTCCATCAACGGCCATCGAACTGCACTTACAGCGACCTTTTTCAAATTTGATTTCGACATAATTCCAAATCCAACCGTTAGATTTTAAATTTCTAATATTTGTTAGAAAGCTCTTTTCGATACGAACCCAACGGTTCCGGTTTTAGGAGAATCCGACGGTCGGATCTCCCGCAATGTCCATTCGAAGTCAATGGTCGAAATTCGCGAACTGCCGCGGCGCGGCGCGTTCTATTCAGGCCATTATATATATAATATATATATTATATATATTTCGTCGATTTCCTTTCAAAACGTATTTTATAAATCGTTTTAAATTCGTTTTCGAAAACGATTTCTACTTCATTTCAAATTCAAAACAAAATTGAATTTTTCAACATAAATTCATTTTAATTTCAATTCAAATCGATTTCAATTCAATTTCAATTTAATTCGAATTTCAATTCATTTCAATTTAACTCGAATTTCAATTCATTCAATATAATTTAATTCGAATTTCAAATCTGTTCAATATAATTCGAATTTCAAAATCACTTTCAATATTCGTCGAAAAATGAATAAAATCGATATAAATATCGTTCGCGTCAAAATGGCGTCAATCTAATCAACACGGCTTCATATATTTCTATTTACAAATATTCTATTTCAAATATTTCTTTTTCAAATATTTCTATTCAGATATTCTATTTCAAAACCGGAATGAGGCCCAATTAATTACCATATAATGTTAATTATATGGATTTTCTACAACACATGTATAAAATAACAACGATAAATAATCAACCATCATCCAGAGTGCACCACACAACTGCATAAGCATTAAATATAAATAATTAACGCTTACACAGTCTGTCGACCAATCGATTGACATACAGCTAAATAATTGGGATTAGTGTACACCAAATATCATCCCAATACCCGTGTAAGGTTTCAAACCATCAAACACAAATTTTATT
The DNA here is from genome assembly GCA_030737875.1 of Allium sativum. Lineage (NCBI taxonomy): Eukaryota > Viridiplantae > Streptophyta > Magnoliopsida > Asparagales > Amaryllidaceae > Allium > Allium sativum. The sequence goes on along the minus strand of CM060923.1, from coordinate 638,514,428 downwards.
TGTGCAGTTGGGCGATGTGTAAAATTTATCGTCCCAATCAATATCAATCAAATTAGTGTATATAAACAAATCTCCGATTTGTTTATAAATATTTATTTTATATACACGTTAAAATTCTATTTTCAACTATAAAATATTTTTAACTATATAAATATTTTATTTCATTTCACATCACATCACACAATCTACACATCAAAATCAAACAAACAAGCATACAAGCCGTCCATGGTCTGTGGACGACGGGTGTCAAGTGCTACTAAACACCGTCTGCATCCTAGTATATATTTTAACTAGAAAGTTAAATTAAAAGTGAGAAGTTCTCACCTTTGGGATCCACTCCTCCATTCATTCTTTCTGAATGGTTCGGGTTGCGTTTTGATTTCAGTCGATACCATCGCTATCTTTTCCCGCTACTTCCTATGTAAAAATCGTATTTTTATAACGATGTTTATATAAAAAATATATTTTTACAACGCTACTTGCCATATAAAAATTATATTTTTATATCGCTATATATATATATATATATATATATATATATATATATATATATATAAGATCCTATCTTTATCATCGCCATTTTATCTTTTCAAATCAATGCATTTTATATTTTCCAATCAAAGTCTTTTATATTTTCAAATCAAAGTGTTTTATATTTTTAAACTAAGAAAAAAAATCATTTCTTTGTATATTTAAAAATCCAATCTTTTTATAAAGAAATATCAAATCTTTTTATATAAACAAAATCATATTTTCAACTCGCTTTCATGTTAATAAAGATCATATTTTTTTTCTGTGCTTGCATATATAAAAAACAGATTTTTATAGTGTTATTCATATAAAAATCACTTCTTTGTATTTCTAAAAATCTCATCTTTTTATTCGCTATTCAAACATAAAAAGATCACATTTTTAATAATTAAAAATAAATCTAAACTTTATTCTCTACATGTAAAAATCCTATATTTTTATTTAAACAAGATGATATAATAAAACTGAAAGTAAAGTAAACGTAAATAAATAAAAACCCTTACTGTGTTAATTCATTGTCTTCTCTGGAACCGTCGAACTGGAGTTACAGCCGATCGGGCAGCGGAGACGAGGGCGTGCAGATCAAGGAGGAAGGGGCGGAGGGTTTCTGACCGTCGGAGGGGGCATGGGGGTCGATGGAGGTGGCGGATCCGAAGGGAAGGGGTGCGGGGGCGGCTCGCAGGCCAGAGGTTCAGGCGGAAACGGATTTGGGCGTGGGGGGCGTCTCGAGCTAGGGTTTGGCGGGGTTCTCGAGTTGGAGAAGGGGGAGCGAGTGGAGAGGGAGGCGGTGGCGTGGGTGGACGGCGACGGAGCGACCTGGGGTGGGCGGAGGCGTAGTGGCGGCTTCGATTTTTTTTTCTATTTTCTTTTGATTTCTGAACTAATGAGGGGGGGGGGGAGAAGGATATGGGGGGGGGGTTTATAAAATTATATATATTTTTAATTTATTTTCAAAAAGGGTTGACTTTTTGTTCGGACTCCAATCGAGGCCCACCGACTGTCGTCCATAGATAATTACCCCCATTCCGAACACAATGGGATATGTCACATAGGCTGATTCGATCGTTACAATCAGTTTTCGCTGAAATTAAAATATAAATCGTTATATTGAATTTTAAACGTACATTTCAATTTACTGGGCCCACATACTAACTAGAAAAATTCCCGAAAAATATTTTCTAGCTTCGTATTGACGATACGGTCCTAACAAAACTAGTTTCACTAAATTCTGATACCGTTTGAAAAATGGCCATTTTCCAGTCGATTAAAATCAACTAAAACTGGTCAAACGCGTTTTCCTTTGCCACGCTCACATATTGATTCGAAAAATTATGAAATTTGAAACCTAGCAATAAGTTGACATCGCGGATCCAACAAAAGTGGTTTCGTCGAAAACCGAGGTCGTTTGCAAAATGGCTATTTTTAAGGGCCAAAATTCCATAGCGACTATTCTGAATTTTCAACTGGACATAACTTTTTATCCCCGCTATGAAATTTCAATTTTTCGGATTCGATGGAAAGATATTCACAAATAGATTCTAATATTTTTGGTTTCACTAAAATCTGGTTTAATTTGCACCCGGTACATTCATTTGAACTTTTAAATCGAATTTTCGAACTACCGCGCCATTTTCAATTCCTTTTATAATTTAAAATAAATATTTATATTCTAACAACGATGTATATAAATATATACGTTCTAATTCCATTCAAACTAAATTTTTCGTCATTATTATTTAAAATAATTCATTTTAAATATTTAAAATTCATTAAAATTGCCAAAATAAAAATTTTAAATTGGCTCGGATTTTCCGGGTTATTACACGATGTGTAAAATATATCGTCCCAATCAATATCAGCCAAATGTGTGTACATAAACAAATCGTCTGATTTGTAAATGAATATTTATTTAGTTCATATACACGTTAAAAATTATACTTTTTACGATAAAATATTATATTTCAAACCATGAATATTTTATACAGTCCATTTCACACCACAAACAATTTTCACAACAATAAAACAAGCAAGTCGTCCATGGTTTGTGGATGACGGGTGTTGGGTGCTGCTAAGCAACGTTTGCATCCTAGTATATATTTTTAACTAGAAAATAAATTAAAGTGAGAATTTCTCACCTTTGGGATCCGCTCCTCCATTTCATTTCTGAATTTCTGAATTGCTGAGATTTGCCCGAAATTCAACGCAGTCTTTTCCACGCTATTCATTTAAAAAATCGCATTTTTAGCATGATGTTTATTTCAAAAATCACATTTTTATAATGGCACTTCATATATAAAAATCATATATTTTTACAACGCTTCTTTCTATATAAAAATTATATTTTTATATCTCTACTTCTTATTTAAAGATCGAATTTTTATTTCGCTACAACATTATAAAAATCACATTTTTATATTGTTCTCCCCATAATAAAAACCATATTTTTATAATGCTAAAAATCACATTTTTATATCGCTATATATATAAAAATAAAAATCATATTTTTACTTTTAAGCCATTTATATAAGAATCAAATTTTTATCTTCGCTTTCTATGTATAACAACCTAATCTTCATCTTCGCTTTATACGAATAAAAATCAAATCTTTTCTATGATAAAAATCTAATCTTTTACATCGCTAAAAATCATATCTTTTTATGTTAAAAATATAATCTTTTCATTGAGAAAAATATAATCTTTACTAATTTAAAAACCAAACCTTTTCTTCATTAAAAATCTAATTTTTAAAATGATTTCATGTTTATAAAAATTAAACCTTTAAACATAGTTATAATATAACAACTGAAAATAAAATAAAATAAATGTAAATAAAAAATAAAATAAAAATAAAAACACACCTTTAATTCAGATTTTTGCTGAAGGGATAGGGGTTGCGGGGGTACTGGGCGGAGGCTCATAGCATAGGGGCGGCGTCGGGGTCATGGGTGGCCCGGGGGGAGGGGGTCTTGTTGCCGTCGCAGGTGGTGAAGGAGGTGAACGGTGGCGGCTGCATAGGGGTCGCGGTTGGATTGGGGCTATGGGGGGTTTAGAGCTTCGTTGATTTGGGCGTTGGAGAGAAGAGACCGGGGGGGAGGGGCGGAGGAGGAAGGGGCTGATCGGCGGAGGGAGGCGCTTCGCTGGGGAGGGTGTTGGGCGGCGCGGCGAACAAGGCGGAGGAGGGGTTTTACGATGGTGCTTTCTTTCTTTTTTTGATTCTGAAAGAATGAACGGGGAGGGGGGTGTTGACCGGGTACGTGGAGAGAGGGAGGGAGTTTATTTAATTTATTTATTATTAATTTTAAATTTTGAAATCTATAAAGTTATTTTTTCACTTAACCTCCACATCGCACCCAACGACTATCGCCCCTAGCTAATTACCCCCATTCTAAACGCAATGGGATATGTTTAGTAAGCTAGTTCGATTGTTACGATCAGTTATTGTAATAACCCGGAAATCTGAGCCAATTTAAAATTTTTATTTTGGCCATTTTAGTGAATTTTGAATATTTAAAATGAATTATTTTAAATAATAACAACGAGAAATTTATTTTGAATAGAAATAGAACGTATATATTTATTTGAATCGTCGTTAGATTATAAATAATTATTTATAATTATAAAAGGAATTGAAAATGGCGCGGTAGTTAGAAATTTCGACTTCAAAGTTCAAATGAATTTATAGGATTCAAAATAAACCAGATTTTAGCGAAATAAAAAATATCAGAATCTATTTGAAAATATCTTTCCAACAAATCCGAAAAATCAAAATTTCATAGCGGGAATAAAAAGTTATGTCTAGTTGAAAATTTAGAATAGTCGCTATGGAATTTTGGCCTTTAAAAATGGAAATTTTGCAAACGACCTTCGTTTTCGACGAAACCACTTTTGTTGGATCCGGGATTTCAAATTAGTGCTAGGTTTCAAAATTCATAATTTTCTGAATTAATATGTGAGCGTGGCGAAGTTAAACGTGTTTTAATAGTTTCAGTCAATTTCGATCGACCAGAAAAGGGCCATTTTTCAAACAGTCTCAGAATTCGATGAAATTAGTTTTGTTAGGACCGTATTGTCAATACGAAGCTAGAAATAATTTTTTGGGAATTTTTAGAGTTAATATGTGGCCCCGGTAAATTGAAATTTGCGTTCAAATTCAATATACATTGATTTATATTTTAATTTGAACGGAAACTAATTGTAACAAGCAAATTGGGTTACGAAACATATCCCATTGTATTCGGAATGGGGGTAATTAGCTATGGACGACAATCAGTGAGTTCGATTTGGGGTTCAAAAATAAAAGTTACTTTTTGGGAGAATAAAATAATAATTAAATAAATTATGTAACCCTAGTGATTCCAACCCTTAGTCAAACCCATACTCTCTCCTTACCCAAAGTCAAACCCGCTATTTCAGCCCCTTCCTTCTTCGTCGTTCAAAACGATTAAAAGAAAAATAAAAAATAAAAAAAGGGAAAAAGAAAACACTCCAGCCCGCCGCTCCTCAACCCACCGCCGCCCAGGCGCTGCCGTGACCCCCTTCCCCCTCCGATGATCGGCCGCTGCCCCCACCTCTGTCCATCGCCCCCAAAGCCGCTCCATTCCCGAGACTCTAGCCGGAAACCCCCAAATCGAGGAGAGGAAAGCCGTCACACCATGTTCCGCCATCGCTGACCAGTGCAGCACCTCCCGACCGCCAGACCCCCCCCCCCCCCCCCGGGCGCTACCTCTGCCGCCTAGAACACCAGTTAGTTTTATTTCTCCATTGATTTTATTTTTTTAGTTTATAATATATATATATACACGATTTTATACACAATAAAAATATGTTTTTAACATGGAAAGGACGCGATTTTTAAAGCGTAAAAATTTGATTTTTGTTGTTTGAATGGAAGAAACCTAAATGAACGGCCAGACTAGGATGGGATTAAAGGTTTTGTTTTATTTTCAATTAAGCAAATCATTTTTGTTTAAGAATGAAAATATGGTTTTTAAAATATTTATAGCAAAGATAAAAATTCGTTTTTATATATACGAAGTGAAGATAAAAATACGATTTATATATATATATGAAAACGAGATAAAAATATAATTTTTATATAGGTAAAACATCGTTATAAAATACGATTTTTATCATGAAATGGTTTTGAATAAAATTGAAATATATTTTATATATATGTAAGCATCGTTATAGAAAAATATGATTTTTCATCGTATAAAAGAAATATTTTAGATTGGATAAAAATGGGATTTTTATCGTGTATGAAATAACTTTTAATTCTATAAAAATATGATTTTCGGATTATACATGCGATAAATAAAATAGAAGCGATTGGGTTGATTCTCTGAAGCTCGAATTCGTGCTGCGCTAGCATTAAATAAAGAATGATGGAGTGGAAACCCAAGGTGATAACTCCTCACTTTTAATTTATTTTCTGGTTGAAATATATACTAGGATGCAGATGGTGCTTAGCAGCACCCGACACCCGTTGTCCACAGACCATGGATGACTTGTTTGTTTAATTGATGTGTTGTGAAAATTTATTGTGTGATTGGAATAGAAATAAAATATATATTCATGTGTCAAAATAAAATATATATTCATGTGTTGAAATAAAATATATATTCATGTGTTGAAATAAAATATATATTCATGTGTTGAAATAAAATATATATTCATGTGTTGAAATAAAATAAATATTCATTTACAAATCGAACGATTTGTTTATGTACACCGATTTGACTGATATGATTGGGACGATAAATTTTACACATCGCCCAACTGCACAAATAAAATCTGTGTTTGATTGTTTGAAACCCCACACGGGTGTTAGGATGATACTAGACATACACTAATCCTAATAATTAGTTGTATGTCGATCGATTGATTGACAGGCTGTTATAAGCATTGAATATTTATATCTGATGCTTATACAGTGTAGAATGCACTCTGGATGATTATTTATCGTTGCTATTATATACATGTGTTGTATGGAATCCATATAAATAATATTATATGGTTATTGATTGGGTCTCATTCCAATTTAGAAAATAAATTACATTCATGTGTAGAATAAACAAAATAGTCATGTGTTGACGATGCTCATGTGTTGAGAATATTCATGTGTTGAAATCATTCATGTGTTGAAAATATTCATGTGTTGAGTAAAATATTTTAACAATAAAATTCACATCTTTATCATATATAAAGTTAGAAACTAACTAGAAACTAGTTAAGATGAGTGGTTTCCTAGGTATTTATCTGATGTTGGTTTTGGCCTTCGGGGTTAATACTTAGGGAATCGTTCCCTTACTAATTTACGGTTGGAGTATGATTAAGAATTAAATGATAGAAATCATAATTTTATATAATATATTAAATAATAAAAATAGTCATGTGTTGATGATACTCATGTGTTGAGAATATTCAAGTGTTGAAAGAAATATAGATTCATGTGTCGAATAGAATAATGAAGTAATTGAAAAATATAAAGCCGTGTTGATAGATATGCGCCATATTGACGCGGACGATATTTATATTGATTATATTCGTTTGTAGAATGAATATAGAAAAGGAAGTGATTTCAAAATATAACGTTTTGAAAATATTATCATTTATATATCGATGATATGGAATATTCAATTTTGTTTAGAAATTGAATATGAAGTTGAAATCGTTTTGAAATCGAATTTAAAACGATTTATAAAATACATTTTAAAAGGAAATCGACGAAATATATATTATATATTTATATTATATTTATAATGGCCTGAATAGAATGCGTCGCGCTGCGGCAATTCGCGAATTTCGACCATTGACTTCGAATTGACGTTGCAGGAGATCCGACCGTTGGATTCTCCTAAAACTGGAACCGTTGGGTTCATATCGAAATGAGCTTTCTAACGAATATTAGAAATTAGAAATCTAATGGTTTGATTTGGAATTATGTCCAAATCAAATTTGGAAAAGGTCGTTGTAAGTGCAGTTCGATGACCGTTGATGGAATTCGACTGTACGGGCCTTGATAAAATTATTAAAAATATCAATAATTAGTGTAAAATCATAAGAAATGATTTGGAAAGAATTGGGATGAAAAACTCCATATTTGAAAAGATAAAAATAGATTTTTATCGAAATGAACTAGTTTTGAACTAGAATTATAATCCCATTTATTTTTAATATAAATAAAGTGGATTTGAAATGGTTTTGAAAATAACCAGAATTTCCAAAAATTGAATTGGAATGGATTTGAATCAAAATTTTCTTTGGAGTATTTCGATGTTGGATTTCATGATTATACAGATATTATTATGGAAATTTGAAAGATATAAATATATCGTTATTTCCAATACGATATTTGTTGGTCGTAGAATTTGATATTGAATATAAGCTGATATATTTTCTATTCAGAGCCTTGTATTTAATATCAAATGGGATTTGGGTTTGTCGTGAATGGTGTCTTCATTAACACTGTTCTTAAACCCAGTTGAGAAAAAGATTAAATATTTTTATTTAGATTTAATGAAGTATACCAATTAAATCATATTTAATTGGAATTGAATTGGAATTGATTTTTGGGTTTATCGTGAACGGGGTTTTAAATAACACTTGTTCTTTAATCCGATAATTAATGGAATGTGATTTTGGGTTTATCGTGACCCGTGTTTTAGATGGCATTGATTCTTTAACCCAGTTAAAGAAAGGATATTGATTTTTGGGAAGATTAAAACTAAGTGGAGTTTTAACGAATCTTTAATTAGATTGAAATAATCGAGAATGGAGTATCACCAGTTTTCCTCCAGGTTTAAAATAGAAATGGTAATTGAATTTACCGATAGCACCGTGGTGTTAGATATGAAGTATTACCAGTTTTACTTCATGGGATGAATAGGTTGGGATTGGGAAATAAAATAAATGATTACTTCGGTGTGGTTCGCTAATCCCGACTAATTTGAATTGATATTCAAAAGAAGATTAAAGAATAAATTTAAAGAATTTATCTTTGATAAAATTAATGGGAACCTTTCCCAAAGTATAAGAATATTTGAATAAAAGAATATTCTGAATTGGAATGAGGTGTATGTTGTGTCTGTGTAACACTTGTTTATTATATACGCGAGTTATTCAGAAAGACCGGGTTTATCCCATTTTGAATAACTGATTCGACGTAGTGTCGAGGATGAAGACGGTGGTTAAAGACCGGAGGTCTTCACATCGTTTGGGTGATTACTGATGATCTTGTATGGGTTGTACACCCAAGAGGAGGGAATCAGTTGGTGATCGTCCAGACGTACTTGGAGATCGATGGATATGCGAGGTACAAGGTGCCTACGGTTTCGTTCAGACCCAGAACGGACTTGTAAATGGACTGTGTGCTGACACTGGATTTTATTCTGTGTGATTGATTTCTATTAAATAAATCTATTTGGCAGCAGAGAATTTATTCTCTTGCTTAACGCCCTTCTCTGAGACGTACGAGCTCGGAGGTTATATATTGATGGATATCAAACGCATGCAGTGAATTGCCTATGTGGCATGCCTAAGTGGCAATATGATCAAGGCTTCTGTTGAAAACAGAGTTTTGTGGTTGATGATCAAAGCACGGCCTGTGTGGCATAGCTTTGTGTAGCGTTGATTCGCGAACCTCACACCCCGGTTGTGAACCAAAAACGGGAGAGGACCTCAGGGAGGGCATGTGTTTCCTTCTAGCTAGGGTGGTGTCAGTGACCTACCAGCCCTGACATTTATATTATTTTTACCTGTGTGGTTGTTGTTGTTGCGAGGCGCCTCGGATATATCGGTGACTGTGTGGAGCTGATGGAGTCATTTGGCTCATTTACGCCCCAAAGGGTGGGGAAACGCAGTGTTCAGGCATTTTAATCCACATCGGTGGACCGGCCCTAACGATCCAAGGGTAACTCGAGCTCTGATCTTGAGGCTCGGACTAGAGAGTCTCGAATCGGTGAGGACTATCTTTTGCCTCGGTTCACAGATGGAAATCCAACTTCCTATACGTGACTTTGCTTTTTTGATTGTAGAACCTATATATGGCGACATAGTGGTATGGGGCACTTATGCCGTCTATGATTGATACTTATGATTGAAATTGTTTTCTTCATTTACAGTGATAATAAAAGATGAAATTTAGCATATCAAGCATTCTTTGGCTATTATAAGGTAAAAACCCTATCCTCCGGCTTGCATTGTGTGATGGGACCTGGGTGTTATAATAGCTTCATTTTTTTTATTTAGCATTGCGTTGTTGTTTTATGCACTGGTATTCTTGGGAGGAAACCCGTTCCATGTTATACGGCGTGGTCCCTTGATTTACCTAACTTTAAAATAAAGATTAATAACTGTTTTAGTTCTCACATCAGTCACATGATTGACCTAGAGTTTATTGTTTTAACCAAAACTCTGGGTGCCCTTATTTTGACACGGGCAGCTAGTAGTTTTGGTTTTGCAGATTTATATTCACAGGAACCTGGGTTACAGCTGGAATGATATCCGGAAAGCTCTGTATCCGTATATCTCTTTTAGTTGTGTATTGTATTATTTTTCCGCTGCAGTAATGTATTTAATCTCTGATATTTTCTGTGTAATATTTATTCATACTCTGTATATTCTCGTATTCTGATAGAATTGTAGTAATTAACAGTGAAATGTTCTTCTGTTTGGGTTCCGATTCGTCTTGTCCTTGAAGTATCCGCTCTTTCCTTCACGGGGAAGTTACGGGTCTTTACATTTGGTATCAGAGCTTTGGTTTACAGAGCTCGGGGAACATGACACATTAGAACCGAATGAAAGAATTCATCAGAGACTGGATTAGTAAAATCCAATGAGAATGACTCGTTAGAGATGGGATCAGTAGTATCCTAGAACGAGTGTAAAGAGTGTTGTTTCAAAAAATAAAAATTGAAAACAAGTTTTGTTTTGAAAATTTAATTTAATTATTCGTATTTGAATATTTATTTATATTGAATTGGACTATCAGGTATATAGAGATTTTAATATACGTCTGATCCACGAGTATTGGAAGCCTCCAATATACTAGATAGATATAGAATCACATTCTAGACACACGGGGATGATTCTGATGATGTGGCCACATCATCAGTATTTATGTTCGAGTTTCGAAAGTGTGATATCTATATATTTCCATTAGACTGGTGTGAGAACCAAAGCTAGATAGGTTTATTGTTGTGATTTGGTATCAAAAACATGATTTTCTGTACATGTACCAAAAATATGAATATGAAACGTTAATCAACTAATTGATTGTTGGTTGTGTTGTTTGATTATTGTTTGAATTAATTAAATGTTGAACCTTTAGCCAAATTATATCAAATGTTGGACTGAATTGAAAATTGTTTGAAATTGTATGCATATACATGTACTTACATTGAAAAGGTCATAGCAAGGAGGCTAGAGCAGAAGAATAAAATTGTTTGCTTGACAAATAGGTACATGTTTACTAATTTATTGGGGTTTGGATGATTTTATGAGCCGATTGGCTAGCCGATTGGCTAGCCGCTTGGCTGTTTCTTTTTCTTTTTGGATTGGTGAGGGCCATTGGAGGCTATTTGAAATATCCCGAAGCTCCCGGTGCAGGGGAGGTTATGGCGAAATTTTTCGAAAATTTAGGGTGTTAGTTAAATTTTTAAATTTTTTTAAAAGTTCTTAGAAACTGAAAAGTTGAAGAACTTAAGCCATAATGAAAATAGTGAAAGTTGAGTTGACTAGTTAAACAACTTTCGGCTTCATTCCTTTTCGGGGACGAAAAGTTTTAAGTGGGGGAGATTGTAATAACCCGGAAATCTAAGCCAATTTAAAAATTTTATTTTGGTCATTTTAGTGAATTTTGAATATTTAAAATGAATTATTTTAAATAATAACGATGAGAAATTTATTTTGAATAGAAATAGAACGTATATATTTATTTGAATCGTCGTTAGAATATAAATAATTATTTATAATTATAAAAGGAATTGAAAATGGCGCGGTAGTTCGAAATTTCGATTTCAAAGTTCAAATGAATGTACAGGATTCAAAATAAACCGAATTTTAGCGAAATCAAAAATATCAGAATTTATTTGAAAATATCTTTCCAACGAATCCGAAAAATCAAAATTTCACAGCGGGAATAAAAAGTTATGTCCAGTTGAAAATTCAGAATAGTCGCTATGGAATTCTGGCCCTTAAAAACGGAAATTTTGCAAATGACTTCCGTTTTCGACGAAACCACTTTTTTTAGATCCGGGATGTCAAATTAGTGCTAGGTCTCCAAATTAATAATTTTCTGAATCAATATGTGAGCATGGTGAAGTTAAACGTGTTTTAATAGTTTCAGTCAATTTCGATCGACCAAAAAAAGGCCATTTTTCAAATGGTCTCAGAATTCAACGAAATTAGTTTTGTTAGGACCGTATTGTCAATACGAAGCTAGAAATAATTTTTTAGGAATTTTTAGAGTTAATATGTGGCCCCGGTAAATTGAAATGTGCGTTCAAATTCAATATCCATTGATTTATATTTTAATTTGAACGGAAACTGATTATAACAAGCGAATTGGGTTACGAATCATATCCCATTGTGTTCGGAATGGGGGTAATTTGCTATGGACGACAGTCGGTGAGTTCGATTTGGGGTTCGAAAATAAAAGTTACTTTTTGGGAGAATAAAATAATTATTAAATAAATTATATAACCCTAGTGATTCCAACCCTTAGTCAAACCCATACTCTCTCCTTACCCAAAGTCAACCCCTCTATTTCAGCCCCCACCCTCTTCGTCATTCAAAACGATTTGAAGAAAAATAAAAAAAAGGGAAAAAGAAAACACTCCAGCCCGCCGCTCCTCTACCCACCATCGCCCAGGCGCTGCCGTGACCCCCTTCCCCCACCGATGATCGGCCGCTGCCCCCACCTCTGTCCATCGCTCCCAAATCCGCTCCATTCTCAAAACCCTAGCCGGAAACCCCCAAATCGAGGAGAGGAAAGCCGCCACCCCTGTTCCTCCATCGCTGGCCAGTGCAGCGCCTCCCGACCGCCAGACCCCCCCTCCCCCGCGCCGCTACCTCTGCCGCCCAGAACACCAGTTAGTTTTATTTCTCCATTGATTTTATTTTTTAGTTTATAATATATATATACGATTTTATACACAATAAAAATATGTTTTCAACACGGAAAGGACGTGATTATTAAAGCGTAAAAATTTGATTTTTGTTGTTTGAATGGAAGAAACCTAAATGAACGGCCAGACTAGGATGGGATTAAAGATTTGGTTTTATTTTTAATTAAGCAAATCATTTTTGTTTAAGAATGAAAATATGGTTTTTAAAATATTTATAGCAAAGATAAAAATTCGTTTTTATATATACGAAGTGAAGATAAAAATACGATTTTTAAGTATATGAAAACGAGATAAAAAATATAATTTTTATATAGGTAAAACATCGTTATAAAATATGATTTTTATCATGAAATGGTTTTGAATAAAAATGAAATATATTTTATATATATGTAAGCATCGTTATAGAAAAATATGATTTTTCATCGTATAAAAGAAATATTTTAGATTAGATAAAAATGGGATTTTTATCGTGTATAAAATAACTTTTAATTCTATAAAAATTTGATTTTCAGATTATACACATGATGAATAAAAATAGAAGCGATTGGGTTGATTCTCTGAAGCTCGAATTCGCGCTGCGCTAGCATTAAATAAAGAATGACGGAGTGGAAACCCAAGGTGAGAACTCCTCACTTTTAATTTATTTTCTGGTTGAAATATATACTAGGATTCAGAAGGTGCTTAGCAGCACCCGACACCTGTTGTCCACAGACCATGGATGACTTGTTTGTTTAATTGATGTGTTGTGAAAATTGATTGTGTGATTGGAATAGAAATAAAATATATATTCATGTGTTGAAATAAAATATATATTCATTGTGTTGAAATAAAATATATATTCATGTGTTGAAATAAAATATATATTCATGTGTTGAAATAAAATAAATATTCATTTACAAATCGAATGATTTGTTTATGTACACCTATTTGACTGATATGATTGGGACGATAAATTTTACACATCGCCCAACTACACAAATAAAATCTGTGTTTGATTGTTTGAAACCCCACACGGGTGTTGGGATGAAATTGGACATACACTAATCCCAATAATTAGTTGTATGTCGATCGATTGAATGACAGGCTGTTATAAGCGTTGAATATTTATAGTTGATGCTTATATAGTGTAGAATGCACTCTGGATGATGGTTGATTATTTATCGTTGCTATTATATACATGTGTTGTAGGGAATCCATATAAATAATATTATATGGTAATTGATTGGGTCTCATTCCAATTTAGAAAATAAATTACATTCATGTGTTGAATAAACAAAATAGTCATGTGTTGACGATGCTCATGTGTTGAGAACATTCATGTGTTGAAACCATTCATGTGTTGAAAATATTCATGTGTTGAGTAAAATATTTTAACAATAAAATTTACATCTTTATCATATATAAAGTTAGAAACTAACTGGAAACTAGTTAAGATGAGTGGTTTCCTGGGTATTGATCTGATGTTGTGACACGACCCGTAACTCCCCCGTAAAGGAAAGCGCCGGATAGTTCGAGAACAAGCCACAACAGAATGCATACAAAAGAACATTTCATTGTATATTACAACAATGCATCATATTACAAGAATATACAGAGTATAAATGAATATTACACAGAAATATCAGATATTTAAATTACATTTAAATACATAGCAGCGGAAAATAATACAATACACAACTAGAAGAGATATACGGATACAAAGCTTTCCGGATATCGTTCCAGCTGTAAACCAGGATCCTGTGAATATAAATCTGCAAAACCAAAACTACTAGCTGCCCGTGTCAAAATAGGGGCACCCAGAGTTTAGGTTAAAACAATAAACTCCAGGTCAGTCATGTGACTGGTGTGAGAACTAAAACAGTTATTAATCTTTATTTTAAAGTTAGGTAAATCAAGGGACCACGCCGTATAACACGGAACGGGTTTCTTCCCAAGAATACCAGTGCATAAAACAAACAGCGCAATGCTAAATAAAGAAAAATGAAGCTGTTACAAGACCCAGGTCCCATCACACAATGCAACGCAGTCGAGGATAGGGGTTTCCCTTATAACAGCCAAAGAATGCTTGATACGTTTAAAACAAATCATTTGATACTATTATATGTGCATAGTGTATAAAACAACTTCAAATCATAAGTATCAATCATAGGCGGCATGAATGGCCCATAACACTATGTCGCCATATATAAGTTTACAATCAAAACCGCAAATGTCGTATTGGAAGTTGGGTTATCATTTATGGTATGAACCGAGGCTAGGGGCAAGATCCTCACTGATTCGAGACTGCCTAGCCCGAGTCTCAGGATCAGAGCTCGAGTGACCCTTGGATCGTCAGGGCCGGTCCACACGGAGTGGATTAAAATACCTGAGCACTACGTTTCGCCGCCCTTTGGGGCGTAAGCGAGCCAACTAAATGACTCCATCGGTTCGAGAACGACCGATCAATCCGAGGCGCCTCGCAACAGCAACAACCACATAAGTCAAACTCGTCAGGGCGTGTAAAACCACTGACGCCACTTTTAGCTAGGAGGAAACGTAGGCCCTCCCTGATGTCCGTCTCCCGTTTTTGATTCATACCGGGTGTGATACTCGCGAATCAACGTTACACAAAGCTACGCCACAAAGGCCGTGCTTCGATCATCAACCACAAGACTTTGCTTTTCAACAGAAGCCTTGATCATTTGCCACTTAGGCATGCCACACAGGCAATTCACTCCATGCGATTGATATCCATCAATATATAACCCCTGAGCTCGTACGTCTCAGAGAAGGGCGTTAAGCAAGAGAATAAATTCTCCGCCGCCAAACAGATATATATTTAATAGAGATCAATCACACGGACTAAAATCCAATGTCAGACACACAGTCCATTTACAAGTCCGTTCTGGGTCTGAACGAAACCGGAGGCACCTAGTACCCCGCATATCCATCAATCTCCAAGTACGTCTGGACGATCACCAACTATTTCCATCTTCTTGGGTGTACAGCCCAATCAAGATCATCAGTAATCACCCAAACAACGTGAAGACTTCCGGTCTTCGACCATCGTCTTCATCTTCGACTTATCGTCGTATCAGTTATTCAGAATGGGATAAACCCGGTCTTTCCGAATAACTCGCGTATATTTTAAATAAGTGTTACACAAACACAACATACGCCTCATTCCAATTCATCAGTCACTAACCGTAAATTAATCAAGAGAATAATTCCCCAAATATTAACCCCGAAGGCCGAAACCAACATCAGATCAATATTCAGAAAACCATTCTGCTTGGCCAACCGACAGTTAGTTTCTAAATTTCACATTCATAGGGAAAGGTTCCCATTAATTTTATCCAAGATAAATTTCTTGAATTTATTCTTTAATCTATTTTTGAATATCAATTCAAACTAGTCGGGATTAACGAACCTTACCGAAGTAATCATTTGTTTTAATTTCCCCAATCCCAACCTATTCATCCCATGAAGTAAAACTGGTTATACTTCATATCTAACACCACGGTGTTATCGGTAAATTCAATTACCATTTCACGTTCAAATCTAATTAAAGATTTAACTATCGCCTGGAGCAAAACTGGTGATACTCCATTTCGATTATTTCAATCTAATTAAAGATTCATTAAAACTCCACTTAGTTTTAATCTTCGACTGGGTTAAAGAATCAGTGTCATTTAAAACACGGTTCACGATAAACCCAAAATCACATTCATTAATTATCGGGTTAAAGAACGAGTGTTATTTAAAACACTATTCACGATAAACCCAAAAATCAATATTAATTCAATTCCAATTAAATATTATTTAATTGGTACACTTCATTAAATCTAAATAAAAAGATTTAATCTTTTCTCAACTGGGTCCAAGAACAGTGTTAGTGAAGACACCATTCACGACAAACCCAAATCACATTTGATATTAAACACAAGGCTCTGAATAGAAAATATATCGGCTTATATTCAATATCAAATTCTACGACTAACAAATGTCGTATTGGAAATAACGATATAAATATATATCTTTCAAATTTCCATAACAACATCTGTATAATCACGAATTCCAACATCGAAATATTCCGAAGACAATTTCGATTCAAATCCACTCCAATGCAATCATTGGAAATTTTGGTTATTTTTAAAACCCTTTTCAAATTCAATTTATTTATTTAAAAATAAATAGAATTATAATCCTAGTTCAAAACTAGTTCATTTCGATAAAAACTATTTTTATCTTTTCAAATATGGAGTTTTTCATCCCAATCCTTTCTAAATCATTTCTTATGATTTCACACAAATTATTACTATTTTTAATAATTTTATCAAGGCCCGTACAGTCGATTTCCATCAACGGCCATCGAACTGCACTTACAGCAACCTTTTTCGAATTTGATTTGGACTTAATTCCAAATCCAACCGTTAGATTTCAAATTTCTAATATTCTTTAGAAAGCTCTTTTCGATACGAACCCAGCGGTTCCGGTTTTAGGAGAATCCGACGGTCGGATCTCCCGTAATGTCCGTTTGAAATAAATGGTCGAAATTCACGAACTGCCGCGGCGCGGCGCGTTCTATTCAGGCCATTATATTATATATATAATATATATAATATATATTGCGTCGATTCCTATTTAAAACGAATTATATAAATAGTTTTAAATTCGTTTCAAAAGCAATTTCAACTTCCATTTCAATTCAAATCAAAATTGAATTCTCCTTTATAAATTCGTTTTAAAATTCATTTCTATTCAATTCAAATTTCAATTCAATTTGAATTCATTTCAATTCGCTTTCAATTCAATTTGAATTCGTTTTCAATTCCTTTCGAAATCGTTTTCACTTCAATTCATTTCGAAATCGTTATATATTCAATTCATTTCGAAATCGTTATATATTCAATTCATTTCGAAATCGTTTTCAATTCAATTCATTTCGAAATCGTTATATATTCAATTCATTTCGAAATCGTTATATATTCAATTCATTTCGAAATCGTTTTCAATTCAATTCATTTCGAAATCGTTATATATTCAATTCATTTCGAAATCGTTATATATTCAACTCATTTCGAAATCGTTTTCAATTCATTTCGAAATCGTTTTCAATTCAATTCATTTCGAAATCGTTTTCAATTCATTTCGAAATCGTTATATATTCAATTCATTTCGAAATCGTTTTCAATTCAATTCATTTCGAAATCGTTTTAAAATCGATATAGATATCGTTCACGTCAAAATGGCGTCAATCTAATCAACACGGCTTCATAAATTTCTATTTTCAAATATTCTATTTCAAATATTTCTTTTTCGTAATAGTTGTTATCAAAGTATTTCGTTCAACACATGACCAATCTCAATGGATGAGTACTGTCAACACATGAACTTTTATTTTATAATATTCTTTATTTTTTAAATTGGAATGAGGCCCAATCAATTACCATATAAAGTTAATTATATGGATTTTCATACAACACATGTATATAATAGCATTGAAAAATAATCAACCATCAACCAAAGTGCACTACACTGTATAAGCATCAAATATAGATATCTAACGCTTATAACAGCATGTCAATCAATCGATCGACATATTTAATCAATCGGGATGAGTGAACTTCAAATTTCATCCCAACACCCGTGTAGGGTTTCAAACAATCAAACACAGATTTTATTTGTGCAGTTGGGCGATGTGTAAAATTTATCGTCCCAATCAATGTCATTCAAATAGGTGTACATAAACAAACCGTCCGGTTTGTAAATGAATATTTATTTATTCACATTCACGTTAAAAATTATATTTTTAACGATAAAACATTTTATTTCAACATATGAATTTCTATTCAGTTCATTCTTTAAATAAAATGATATTTTTATTTTTCTAACATATTTTAGAAAATTTCGGCGGCATAACGGCACGATACTAGAAACGGGACAAGGCCTAGCCTTATCCCCGGTCTAGTGAAGGCCCACGCCATTCACACATCAATCAAATTCACCAAACCATTCAATTCAAACCAAAGAATTTAACCAACTACACAACCAAACAATTTAACAAACAAGTCATCCATGGTCTGTGGATGACGGGTGTCAGGTGCTACTAAGCACCGTCTGCATCCTAGTATAAATATATAACTAGAAAATTTAAATTGAAAGGTGAGAAGTTCTCACATATAGCTATCCTAACTCCACGGCACTTCTAATGCAGGAAATCTTCACTGCTCTCCTCTCTAATTAGTTTCTTCGCCCAAAGCCACTACATATATAAAAATCATATTTTTACATCGATGTTCGATATATATAAAAATCATATTTTTACTTTGCTATTCAATATATAAAAATCGAATTTTTAGTTCGCTATTCAATATATAAAAATCGAATTTTTAGTTCGCTATTCAATATATAAAAATCGAATTTTTAGTTCGCTATTCAATATATAAAAATCGAATTTTTAGTTCGCTATTCAATATATAAAAATCGAATTTTTAGTTCGAAGTTCAATATATAAAAATCCTATTTTTCTATCGAAGTTCAATATATAAAAATCCTATTTTTCTATCGAAGTTCAATATATAAAAATTCTATTTTTAATTTCTCTACTGTATAAAAATCATACTTTTATCAACGCTATATATTTCAAAAATCATGTTTCTAATTCAAAACTATATATATAAAAATCATATTTTTATATTGTTATTTCTATTTTAAAACAAAGCAAATTTTCTATATTTTTCAAACAAAGTAAATTTTGTTTTGAAAGCAAAGCAAATTTTGTTAAAAAAAAAAAAAAAAAAACATACGCTGTTTTATTTTCAAAAACATATGCTATTTTATTTTCAAAAACATATGCTATTTTATTTTCAAAAACATATGCTATTTTATTTTCAAAAACATATTCTATTTTATTTTCAAAAACATATTCTATTTTATTTTCAAAAACATATTCTATTTTATTTTCAAATACATATTCTATTTTATTTTCAAAAACATATTCTATTTTATTTTCAAAAACATATTCTATTTTATTTTCAAATACATATTCTATTTTATTTTCAAAAACATATTTTAATTTACTATGTTTTTTTCTTCTAAAAACAAAACTGAATTTAAATTAATTATAAAAATAAGAATATTTAAAACCTTACCTGCCTTTACTGTTAATTACATCCCCACGTTAAAACTGTCAATCCCATTCACGGTCGGAAGAAGCCAGCGCCGCCGTCACCTGACGAAGCCGAACCTGATCCACGCCTGCCATTCGAAAGCCCAACCTTCTTTCTACCATCGCCGATGATCTCGGCCAGCTCGCAGTCGTCGTTCGCCAGTAGATCGATGGTGAACGACTCGATTTTCCACGTCGAATTCTCCCAGTTCACTGCGCTAGAGAGGATCAAACTTATATGAATCGAAAGCCCTCTCTGCTGTCTAATTTTTTGTTTTAGATCGATGATTTAATTTGATTTATTTATTGTGTGATTTGAGGAGAAAGAATTGAAGAAGCCCGCCCTCCATTCGCAGGTGTCGGCTGTAATAGGGCGTTGACCACGAAAGAAAGAGTGGTAGGGTTTGACTGTGTTTTGACCTTATATATATTTTATTTTATTTTTAATTTAATCCCAAAAATCTTTGTTTAATAATCCGATCTCCAAATCAAACCCAATGATTGCCGCCTCTAGCTAATAACCCCCATTCCGAACACAATGGGATATGCCACTCAAGCCAGTTCAGCTGTTTCGATCAGTTTCCGTTGAATTTACATTTAAATCGCTATATTGAATTTTAAACGTACATTTCAAATTACCGGGGTCACATAACAACTCTATAAATTCCATAAAAATATTTTCTAGCTTCGTATTGACGATACGGTCCTAACAAAACTAGTTTCGTCGAATTCTGAGGCCGTTGGAAAAATGGCCATTTTTCAGTCGATTAAAATCAACTGAAACTGGTCAAACGCGTTTTCCTTTGCCACGCTCACATATTGATTCGAAAAATTATGAAATTTGGAATCTAGCAATAACTTGACACTGCGGATCCAACAAAAGTGGTTTTGTCGAAATCCGAGGTCATTTGTAAAATGTCCATTTTTAAGGGCCTAAATTCCATAGCGACTATTCAGAATTTTTAACTGGACATATCTTTTGATTCTCGCTACGAAATTTTGATATTTCGGATTCGTTGGAAAGATATCCACAATTAGATCCCATTATTTTTGGTTTCACTAAAATCCGGATTGTTTTGCACCCGGTACATTCAATTGAAGCTTGAAATCGAATTATCGAACTACCGCGCCATTTTCAATTCCTATTTATAATTATATATAAATATTTATATTCTAACGACGACGTATATAATATATACGTTCTAATTATATTCAAAATAAATTTTCGTCGATATTATTTAAAATAATTCATTTTAAATAATCAAAATTCGCTAAAATTGCCAAAATAAAAATTTCAAACTAGCTCGCATTTTACGGGTTGTTACATGTTGGTTTCGGCCTTCGGGGTTAATACTTAGGGAATCGTTCCCTTACTAATTTACGGTTGGAGTCTGATTAAGAATTAAACGATAGAAATCATAATTTTATAAAATATATTAAATAATAAAAATAGTCATGTGTTGACGATACTCATGTATTGAGAATATTCATGTGTTGAAAGAAATATAGATTCATGTGTTGAAGAAAATATTCATGTGTTGAATAGAATAATGAAGTAATTGAAAAATATAAAGCTGTGTTGATTAGATATGCGCCATATTGATGCGAACGATATTTATATCGATTATATTCGTTTGTAGAATGAATATAGAAAAGGAAGTGATTTCAAAATATAACGTTTTGAAAATATTATCATTTATATATCGATGACATGGAATATTCAATTTTGTTTAGAAATTGAATATGAAGTTGAAATCGTTTTGAAAACGAATTTAAAACGATTTATAAGAAACGTTTTAAAAGGAAATCGACGAAATATATATAATATATTTATATTATATATATAATGGCCTGAATAAAACGCGTCGCGCTGCGGTAGTTCGCGAATTTTGACCACTGACTTCGAATTGACATTGCGGGAGATCCGACCATCGGATTCTCCTAAAACCGAAACCGTTGGGTTCATATCGAAAAGAGATTTCTAACGAATATTAGAAATTATAAATCTAACGGTTGGATTTGTAATTATGTCCAAATCAAATTTGGAAAAGGTCGCTGTTAGTGCAGTTCGATGACCGTTGATGGAATTCGACTGTACGGGCCTTGATAAAATTATTAAAAATATCAATAATTAGTGTAAAATCATAAGAAATGATTTGGAAAGAATTGGGATGAAAAACTCCATATTTGAAAAGATAAAAATAGATTTTTATCGAAATGAACTAGTTTTGAACTAGAATTATAATCCCATTTATTTTTAAAATAAATAGTGGATTTGAAATGGTTTTGAAAATAACCAGAATTTCCAATAATTGAATTGGAATGGATTTGAATCGAAATTGTCTTTGGAGTATTTCGATGTTGGATTTCGTGATTATACAGATATTGTTATGGAAATTTGAAAGATATAAATATATCGTTATTTCCAATACGATATTTGTTGGTCGTAGAATTTGATATTGAATATAAGCCGATATATTTTCTATTCAGAGCCTTGTATTTAATATCAAATGGGATTTGGGTTTGTCGTGAATGGTGTCTTCATCAACACTGTTCTTAAACCCAGTTGAGAAAAATATTAAATCTTCTTATTTGGATTTAATGAAGTATACCAATTAAATGATATTTAATTGGAATTGAATTGGAATTGATTCTTGGGTTTATCGTGAACGGTGTTTTAGATAACACTTGTTCTTTAACCCGATGTAACGACCCAGATTTTTAAATAGTTTATTTTAAATATTTAGTATGGTTTTAAATATTGAATTTATAATATAAATGGTATTTTATTGGATTATCGATTTAATAATCGAAATACGATTTATTTTGATTATCATCGTAATACGAGAATTTAAAATAATTCAATTCGAAGATAAAACTGAATCGAAATGGTTCAGATGATCAATATATATTCTATTTGAATATAAACGATGATAATAGAAATTTATTGTTGAATAATTTATTTGTTTTTGAATTTAAAATATATTATATTGATTTAATATGGTTATTTTAAATATACGTTCAAAATATATTTCAGAAAATATTCTGTTGAGTCCAGTATAACGTTATAACATTGGAACAACGGTCGGTATGCTAAAATAGTGGTTCATGATTTTTAATTGTGAACCCCGAGATATTTATAATGGATAAGATCGAAATCGAATCGAAAATCAAATCGATATCTATTTAAAAAGAAATAAAATCTCTTTAAATAAAATCAAATTAATTAGGAAATCTTTTTAAAATAAATTGAAGATTTGTTGTGTACGTTCTGTTTCCTTCTCCCTTATATAATCGCGACCATCCCCTTCTTTACTTCCTGTCTGTTTTCATTTCTCAGATCTTCCCTCTTTCTGAAAATCGCAAGAAAATCTCCCTGCATATTTGTATAAGGACTTCAGAAAAAAACAAAAGCCACAACAATTTCTTTCTTTCCCTTTTTTTTATACAAACTGTATTACTGTCTCCTCATAAACAAATAGAAATCGGAAACCGCTTCCTTTAAATTCCCAAAAGAGTCAAACGCTCGAATCCCTACCCCTCCTCAATCGAATATGCTTAGGTCTGATCGATGTTCTTGGAAGTGAGCTTCGAGTAGAGTAGATTTGGTAGAGGGCGATGCCATCATCCGGAAGCTTGCAATTTGGGTTTCAGGAGTAGGCGTCGAGGGTACTCAGTTGGTTCGAAGTCGAGTTCTTTTTCTTTGGATTGGTCAGAATCGCGAGCAGGTATGGAGCACGAGTTCGAGTTTTTGGTCAGTGAATTGGTGGCGATAACGGGTGTTGGTCAAGAGGCGGTTGCCAGATTTGTGTAGCAGTAATGAGGTGGCGGTGAGGAAGGCATTACGATATGGAATTCAACAGTATACGTGGGTAATTGGAGGGGTTCGACTGAGTGCAGGCTACTGTAATGTACAGGGCAGTTTAGAGTGTGGAGTGAAGTAGTACGGTGATCTCTGGGTGGTGTTGGCGCAAGGATTCAGTTGTGTTGAGAGGTTCGAGTTTCCAATTCTTGTTGCGTTTGGTGTAAGTGAAGTCATGTTCGATTCCAGTGAATGGTGAATGGCATGATGCTTGAGAGTTGGATATGGTGGGTTGGTTCAGGATTGGCAGTAAAAAGCTTTTTGGATTGGAGATTGTTAAGTGATTGAATCTGAATGTTAAATTTATTATGTAATTTATTAAATTTAGAAATTTAATTAGTTAGCTATAAAATCTTATATAAATTGTTAATTTTATAATGTGAATATATATAATACATAGGAAAATTATTTATTCTTTTAAATAGTTAATTTAAATAAATAAATATTAATCAGTAAATTTAAATCAAATTATCATAGGTGCGAATTCATTCGATAAGATTCGTAGCCGGTTATTTGGAAATAAACATGATATTCGACAACTACAATTCCGGTGAGTAAATCTCACTCACCTTTTTCTTTAGAATTATTTTTATTTGTTAAAAATAATTGTTGTTGCTTGTTTGAATGCTTTCTAGTTGTTTTAAATATATTAGTTATTTAGGGTGACTATTATATATATATATATATATATTGGTTTGGTGATTGGTTGGATTCCCGCAGTCTCATTAGCGGATGCCCGTAGTATCATTAGCAGATGACCCTACGCTCCACGTATATAAGTGGATCCCCTTTCTATACTGCGATATCCTGCCTCGAAGCAGGATGGGTATTATTTATGTTGACTAACGTCTGTGGATGCAAGAAAACAGGTTGGAGGAATCCAACTGGATTCCTCAAAAATATATTATCTGTTTGTTTAATTGTTTGCATATATACTATCATATATGATGTGTTAGAAACCCTGAAATAAATAATTGGTTGTTTGGTGTTTAAATATCGCTGGGCCTGAGGGTTGATTTATAAAATATCCTAAAAGGGATATTTGAGATTTAAAAGGAAAATTCTATTTTTAAAAATAGAATTTGAAATTTGAGTAGAATAAAAATATTAACTTGTTTTAAAAGAATAAAAACAAGTAGTTCTTTTATAAACAAAGTTTATAGATGAAGTGAAAAGAATTATCATTGGATAATTCAGAAATAAAAATACGAGTGTGAAATTGAAAAGGGAAATCTATTTTCCAAAAGTAGAAATATCGATTTCAAAAGAAATTGAAATTGAGACTTGTTTAAGAATGAATATAAAATTTAAAAAGGAATTGAAATGGAAATAGAAATTGAATTCAAAGGAATTGAAATAGAATTTGAAATTAAAGGAATTCAAATAGAATTTGAATTCAAAGGAATTCAAATGGACTTGAATAAAGAAAGTTCAAATGAAATTAAAAATATAGAATTTGAAAATAGAAGTGAAATGCAGTTTAAATATAGGAATTCAAATAGAAGTGAAATAGACTTTGAATATAGAATTCAAATAGAGTTAAAATAGGAATTTCAAGCAGAATTCAAATGGAGTTTGAATATTTGAAATTCCAAATAGAATAAAATAAAAGAGTTTGAATATTTGAAATTTCAAATAGAATTAAAAAGGAGTTTGAATATTTGAAATTTCAAATAGAATTAAAAAGGAGTTTGAATATTTGAAATTTCAAATAGAATAAAAATGTAGTTTGAATATTAGGAATTGAAATAGAACTTCAAAATGGAACTAGAATTTCAAAATAGAAATTGAAATAGAACTTCAAAATAGAATTTTCAAATAGAAATTGCATATTGAAAATTAAAACGAAATGTGAGTATAGAATTTGAATAAGAGGAATTCAAATGGAATTTGAATAAAGAGATTTTAAATATGGAATTTGAATATAGAATTCAAATAGTTTAGATATGGAATTTGAATATATGATTCAAATAGATTGAAATGGAATTTAAAAATAGAATTTAAAAATAGAATTTCAAAATAGAATTTGAAATGGAATTTGAATATTGAATTCAAATAGAATTGAAATGGGATTTGAATATAAAGGATCGAAGTATAAATACATTTATTTACGAGTTAGAAAAAAATCGACAATTTTAGATAATCGAAAATAGTAAGTTGAATTTGGAAAATTGGTTTAAAATATATTGGAATGAATTTGAATTTATTTTAAATGAAGTTTAAAACGTTTATATATATAAATATAATTAAAACGAACTCGCCGCAGCGCTGCAGTTCGTAAATTGGCGTTTCGAACTTCAATCGAGTATACAGAACTCAATTGAAGTCGGAATTCTTTAAAACAAGAACCGTCGGGACCGGTTGAATAATAGTTTTCTAATGAAAGAGAAAAATCTAGATTTCGTCGTATAGATTTTGAGTTATGTCAAAATCAAATTTTCAGAAAAGCAGCGCCATAACCATTTAAAAACCATAACGGTTTATTTAATTTTATAAAAGGATTTTAAGCGAATAAAATTGGAATTTTTATTTAGAAAATTTCAGATTTGAGTTGTAGATTATATGTAAACTCAGGTGGAGTAATGAATTGATTTTTGAAACAGAAATCAGATTTTTAATTATTGAATAGAATTAACTAATATGAATAGGAATTGGTTAATGAGATTTTGAATTGATATTGGGCTTTGAATAAGTGAATTCGATTTGAAAATTTATATTCGAAATCGAAAAGGAAACTAGAATTGAAATTGAAATTCAATTGGTTATGAGCAAGTTAAATATTTTGTTTGAACATGTTATGTTCAAACAAAGAAGTGAAATAGGAAAAATAGCTAATTAAAGAATAAATGAGCGAAACTGAATTCAAACGATTGGATTGAGTTGAATTGAATTGAAAACAGGTGAACATGTGATTAGACAGGTTTGGGATGAAGTATATGAAGATTTTAATTTATGTGCCTTACAAAAAGGTACATGTTTAAATTCATATATGAGATTTTATGCGCCGTATCGGCAAGCCGCTTGGCTTTTTCTTTTTCTTTTGGATTGGTGAGGGCCATGGGAGACTATTTGAAATATCCCGATGCTCCCGGTACAAGGGAGGTTATGGCGAATTTTTCCGGGAATTTAAGGAGTTAGAATATTTTTAAGATAATTTGATAGTTAGAAATCAATGTATCGATATATATAGAATTCGATAAGGAAACGAAATCAAAAATAGAATATTGTAAACAAAAGGGGAATCTATAAATTAGAAATAGAAAGCGAACCATATACATGTTTTTAAAAATGAATAATTGGGTTTTATAGTGTGTTTATTCGAGGTAAGTGGTTTTGCCATTTTAAAGTTGAGGATGTTTTCAGTCAAGGTCTGAGAGGTAATTTTACCCAACTTGATTGATTTAATTTTTAATCAATAAATAGCAAGATCCAATCTCGAAGAGAAGTGTTGGATAATAGTTAGTTGAATAAAATATTTTGGGTTGTTGTGACGATGTTTAACACAGCATTCGTTTTAACCCAAGTAATGGAATTTTGGAAATATAAAAGTAATTATTTCCTGAGTATAATTAAAGTAGTCGGGAAAGAGATAAGTGATTGAAATTATTCAATTTCAAATAGAATATATTTTCTAAATCTAGAAAATAAAAGAAGGCGAGATATAGAATTGTTTTCCAAAGGATATAAGAGACCGAGATGATAATTGAAAATATTTGTTTAACAAATATTGATAAGGAAATGGAAAGGGTGATTTAATTAATGAATGGTAATCAAAAGGCCCAATGATTTGTTTGATGCTATAAATGGATGTTTGTTTTTCTTCGATAGTTAAATAACCGACTATCAAAGTATTTTCCAATATCGTTGTCAATATGGAGAGACCAGTTCGATTATTATCCGTGAACCACTCTGTATTGACAGTAGCGTTGCGGATCAGATTATATGAAGATAATCGAAGACAGAGTAAAGTGCAAGGACTTTTTCTATTAATAGAAATTGTGCCTTCGGTTTCGTTCAATCCCATAACGAACGTAAATGGACGAATGTCTGACAAAGTATTTCCAAATGATCTAATGGGTTGGTCTGTATAAATATATATGGTTGCAACGGATTTATTCCCTTAGCATAACATCCAGAATATTTGTGCAAATCAATTAGTGATTAACGGATCTGATAATGTGGCATTCAAAGTGATTATGCTATCAATGAATAGAAAGTAATTGTAGCCTCAGGCCTCAACAACCGGGAAATGACAAAAATCAGGTAGGCAGCATGGCTATGTGGGTCGCTCCCATTAGGATGTATAATCACCTATCTAGAGATTCATTTAATTTCTTATTCTATTCGATGTTGTCCCATTCGGGAGACGGTTGCTGATCCCAACCGTTGGTGATATACATTCGATTCACTCAAGCGAAATGAGTGGTCGGTCATGTGTGGGCCGGGTTGCAAGATGTTCTTGTTGAACCCAGTGTATTCCTCTCTAGAGATACACTAGCGGAAGGTGGTTCCATACCTTGTCATGTTGGAAATCCAATCTCCAATAAGCGCCCTGCGATTTTTGATTTTATACTATGTATGTGGAGCGTGAGATGCAAGCGTTCTGCTAGATTGTTATTTATTTGATTTAGACACTATTATAATATCACTGGATTTTCGTATCAAAGTGTTGGGTTATAGTAAGGTAAAAAGCGTCTTTGTTTATGTGTGGGCTGGTCTTACTATTAACATTTCTTTCGAAAGGATTTTTAAAGTTAAATAAATGGTTGGAGTTTACTCACACCAGTCCCATGACTGGCCCAGAGTTTATTTTGTTTTGTTTTCCCTAAACTCTTGGGTGCCCAAATTTGTACGGGCAGTCAAGTAGTCGGGATTTTTCAGATTCACTTGGAAGAGCTGGAGGCAGGAGGCTTCATCAGTTTGCTATAGAATATCATATTCCCCCTGTGTACTATGTTGTATCTGGAAACAGGTGTTTATAACTGTTCCAGGAATAACTGTTGTGCTCCAATGATGGTATGTATATAAAGTTACTGATTTGAATTTCAAAAGTTATGTTATATAATATATTTTATTCGTTCCGCTGTGAGTTTGTGATCTTCATTTTCTTCTATTGTAATATTTCTTTCTTTCTATTTCTCATCCTCTAACTTCTTTCTAATAATGATTCGTATTTCTGTGCAATTTGGGTTGGACATGTGGTGTTATTAGTCAACTCAGATAGTACGGATTTGCGGGCCTTTACAGTTGGTATCAGAGCTTAGGTTGAGCAAACACCTAGCCTGTGGTGTTGTGCTCATTAGAGATAGGGTCAGTTGTGCCCTAAAATGAGTTGAGTGTATATACGAGAGCGCGTATTTGTAAATTGATATAAAAAGTATTTTATATTGTGTTGGCTAGTGTAACACCCCGGATTTTTGAATAATCGAATTAACTAAAATAAAGAACAATTAATCTCAGACGTGAGAATTAAGGGAATGGGGTTGCGCCATTGTGTTCGTCTTGGAATTCTGGTTGAAATATAGTCCGAGTTTGCGGAAAACGGGTACCGGATGAAGGAGTTATGGACGAACGAAGTTTGGTTGCAAAACAGAAAAAAAAATTTGCACTGGTGCACTTGGGAAGTGCGCCAGTACAAATTTGCACTGGCGCACCTGCCAAGTGCATCAAGGCCGAGGCAGCAGGCCTGCACAGCTTTCTGGTTCAGTCTGACCCATGTTGCTGAGTCCTTTCTGACTCCTTGCTGAGTCATTAGGGCTGAGGTGTCACCCTATCCCGACTGAATGGTTTTGATTAACCCTAAGATCATCCGACGGCTTAAATTAATTCAAAACTCTATAAAAAGACCCATAGACTCAAACCCTAAATCAGAATTAAAACTGAAACTATGGCCGTCATGCTGTCATCTTGAACCCTAGAGTAGCCGCCACCAATTAGAGAGGAAGAACAGCAAATCAAATCAGTTCTATTCAACCCTAACAATGAATCTTCTTCAAAGGAAAGCAAATACAACTTCAGAAATCAGAATTCAGAACTCAAGACAGCTTTTGAGTTGTGAGTTCGATAATTTTAATAAAATAATTAGTAAATTAATTGGATTGAGTTATGATGCAGATAATTTGGATATGATGTGAATTATTGACTGCATGTTGAATTATGTTGTAGAATTGTGTTGTAATTTCTATGATGTTATGTTATGATGCTATCATTTACGATGTAAAGTTATGATGCTATCACCCATGTTGTAACTCTATGATTGGCTTATGTCTAGTTGAATCATCATGTTGTTCATATGCTAGTTTGGTTATGTTGATTCATATGATAGATCACAAGTTTGTATGCAAGTTTAGATATTGATTTAGACAAGAATCATAGGCAAGTTAGTATAACCTTACATGTTTCGTGACATCAATTTTAGATCTAAAGTTAGGATATGACATGTGTGAGTTATATGATAAATTTTACATGATAATTTACATGTTAGATGCAAGTTTACACCATTGTTATGATGCATAAATCATATATGCAAGTTTATATAAATATATGAGTTTGGGTTATGAATCATGTTATGCAAGTTTAGGGTTATTGCCTATGCAAGTTTACACCTTTAGATGTTGATTTATGACATACATGATTTATGCAAGTTTGTGACCATTATCTCAACAAGTTCACACCTTTAGATCTGGATCCATGACATATGTTGTTTATGCAAGTTGTAACTTTGGCATATGCAAGTTTTAGATGTAGAACATCATTCACACATGCAAGTTCACCCCTATGTTTAGATCGATGTTTTAATTATGTGTATATTGTGATGTTTTCTCTTTATTCCATGAGTTAGACTATTCGAGTCTAACGTATATTTTACGTTAAATGAACAAACGTACAACGTGGGGTAAAGGGGATAATATTAAAAAGATTTAATTGGCATAAATGCCTTAAAAGGCATAAAATAAATTTGTGATGAAAATTGGTATGATTTTACATACCATAAATAGATGGACATAATTGAGTCAATTATGGACATTGTTAATTGATTGATAATTTGAATAGGGAAAGTAATTCAAATTGGGGAATAATTAATTAGGAGTAATTAATCGTCTAAGACACGAGGTTAGGCTCTTTTGTGGTGTAAGACTGCCTGGACCCGCCCGGCAAATCCAGCTGCCACAAGTGTCAGTCTAATGTGAGAGGTCTTAGGCATAAACTAAATACGTAACAATTGTAAAGACATGAGGTTATGCTCTTTTGTGGTGTAAGACTGCCCGGACCCGCCCGGCAAATCCAGCTGCCACAAATGCCAGTCTAATGTGAGAGGTCTTTATGAGGTTACGGTCTTAATGAATTAAGAAACACTTAACCAGATAAACATGTAGTGGGACATGAGGGGGTTAAGTGGGTGCCTTGGGTGGCATGTGGAATCTAGTGGGTGACTTGGGTGGCATTTGGAAATACGATTAGAAACACTTAACCAAAATTGAAACATGAATAAGAAGTGGGTTAAGTGGGATGTACTAGAGGGGACCAAGCTTAGGTGGACAGCTTGTGTCAAGTAATGGGGGCCCATTTCCACCAGTAACCCATACGTATCTTTGTGGGCTCGACCCAAGTCGAGGATGGGACACGCATACTGGGCTTGACTGTAAGAGGCCAAACCGGGTTAGCGGTGGCAACGCAAGTCCAACGGGTTCAAATGCGTGTGTGGACCCGGGCTGGTAGGTAAGACGTTGTTGCATCGTGTAGGTATAAGCCGTGCTTGTTGTTTGTATCGGGTTGCCACTTTGGGGAGTGGTACACCCCACTGTGGGGCCAGCACGGGTATCTACGAGTTAGGGAGCCGATCGCTTAAGGGTAGTGGGTACTCCTAGTGGAGATAGGGGCAGGCGGCACCTATGAAGGCAGCTAGGGGTGCACGAAACTACCAATATCATTATTAAGTCTGTAGGCGGGATCAACCTTAGGGTGACTAGTGGTGGTGCAGTATAGCAATTATCCTATAGTGTTGATGTAGTTTAGTAATTATCTTATAGTGGTTTAGGGGCGCTTTAACGATATCGTTGTTCATCTTGTTTCCTTATTTACTCTGCCATACTCAATGGTTCATGGTCATTTTCTTATTTTCCAACTTATGCCTTAGCCTAGTTACTTTGTTAATTATACTGTTAAAGTTATCGCACTAGCCAGACTTTATGTCTGACCCCCTTTGTTTCCTCCTCTTTTCTTCCTTCCCCCCCCCCCCCCCCTTCCCAAGGTGCTCAGGTTGGAACTAGCACCATTGGAGCTTGATTTTGGACTGCTTTTAGAAGATTGCTTGGATCGCTGAAGTAAAGTTCAGCTTCTCTTTTATTTATGGCTATTTTGTATTGGGGATTATGTCTTTCAATTTATGTACTTTTGGTAGTCAAGATGGATATTATGTACTTTGACTCTGGTTTTTGATGATGTAATCAAACATGTGTGTTTTCCGCTGCAATGAAATAAAGTTTTAAATCTTTGAGTACTGTTTATACCTATCTTGTTGTTAAGTTTATGTTCTATACTTACTTAAAACACTCCATAGAAGTTAATGCATTCCCTTTGTGAGTGACATTAATGGACGTGGGGTGTTACACGTGGTATCAGAGCTGAAGGTTACCAAAACAGATATGAATTTTGAAAAACTATTTTTCAAAACAATTTTTATAAAGAAGTACCTTCAAAAGTACATTTTAAGAAAAGTATTTTCAAGAGAAAAGCTTATTTTAGAAAGCATAACCCCAAGAGCCATATATTTTTCCCTCGGTTCTTTTACATTGAATATTTCCTTTTTCGTTCCAGCATGTCTGAAGCATCTGAGATACAAGAGGGTGTTCATGTACCCGGTTGGTTTCGTCAATATCTCGAGGCTAGGGCTGCCACCGCAAGTCCAGAAAATGCTCCTCCTCCTCCTCCTCCCCCTCCTCCTCGCGTCGATACTTTTGCTAAGATATGTAAGGACTTTAGAGCAATGGGTGGAAAACCTTTTCACGGGACGGAGACATTTGATGAAGCTCGTAACTGGCTAAAGAAGGTGGAAGAATTGTTTAGAATCTTTGAAGTGGATGATGGAAGAAAAGTCCAGTTAGCTGCCTGGCTAATGAAGGATGAGGCCTCGTTTTGGTGGGAGGTCACTAATGGGGGACGTCCAGTCAATACATGGCCAGATTTTAGGCAGAGGTTTGAGGCGAAGTTTCTCTCGCGGGCTGAAGAGAATCTATACATGGAAAGGTTTTTGGCGCTGAAGCAAGGGAATCTATCGGTGAAAGAGTACGTCAACAAACTCAACCAATTGGCAAGATTTGGCTTGGACTTGGTGAATACTCCAGAAAAGAAGGCTCTAAGATTTGTTAAGGGTTTAAACGAGCCGCTTCATGGGTTAGCTATGACCCACATTCCCATGGGGGCTACCTTCGAGAGACTAGTTGACATGGCGCTCATGCATGAAGAGGAGAAGGGCGCCAATGCTAATAAGGTACCAGAGAAGAAAGGGGATCAAAAGAAGCCGCAATAGCAACAACAGAACAAGAAAGGTGGCAAAGGCAACAATGCTAAGGGAAAGAAAAGATGCTTTAACTGTGGGACACCCGGCCATCTAAGCAAAGATTGTAGGAAGAAAAAGAAGACGGGTTGTTTCAACTGTGGCGAGGCGGGACATCTTATTAAGGACTGCCCAAAGAAAGGGCAGAGGGCAGGGCCTACCTCGGGAGGACAAGTGCAGGCTCTTATGGCACCAGGGCAGGCAAGGGGACAAGTTCAGGCTCTCGTGGTCCCACCGCTGCAAGAACGAGGTAGAGCAATTTCCGTTGAAAGTTTAGTTTTTCTGTTTGATCATCATGTCCGTACTTTATTCGATTCTGGCGCATCACATTCGTTTATTTCTACATCATTAGTTGAAACACTGCACCTTGATACTAGTCTAGTTATTGATCCCTTAGTAGTCTCAAATCCTATTGGTGGTTCGTCTCATCTTTCTATGATTTGTCAGGATTTAAGAGTGTTTATCTTGGGCGTTGAGTTTGAGTGCAACGCTTTTGTTCTTGGCTTCATGGGCTACGGTTTAATTCTAGGTATGGATTGGCTAACTAGATATGGGGCCATCCTAGATTGTGAAAGAAGGGTAGTTAGATTGTTGACTCGTTTTGGAAAGACCCTTGATATTTCTTGTGACCCTAGAGGTCCAGTAATGCTTAGCTACCTAGAATCCCTTGACGCATCCGATGATGATTTACATTCTGTTCCCATAGTCCGTGAATATGCTGATGTCTTCGATGAGGTGAGGGGTTTACCCCCAAAATGTGAAATAAACTTTCAAATATATCTAGTAGATAATGCAAAGCCGGTTGCAGTACCAGTGCGCCACATGGCTCCAAGAGAGAGAAGAGAACTCAGTAAGCAAGTGAAAGAATTGCTTGAGAAAGGGTTCATCAGACGTAGTATATCGGAGTGGGGTGCTCCAGTAGTGTTTGCCACGAAGGCGGATGGGTCCCTTAGACTTTGTGTGGACTATAGAGAACTTAAAAGGCTTACTAAGAAGAATAGACACCCACTGCCGAGGATTGACGATCTCTTCGATCAGTTAGTTGGCGCCTCAGTGTTTTCGCAGTTGGACTTAGCCACTGGTTTCCATCAGTTGAGAGTGGCTGAGGATAGCATAGACAAGACTGCCTTTAGGACTCCAGACGGTTTCATCGAGTGGCTTGTGATGCCCTTCGGTTTGACAAACGCCCCCGCATACTTTGTTGACTTGATGAGTAGGGTGTTTAGGGAGTACCTTAATAGATTCATGGTAGTCTTTGTGGATGACATCTTGATCTTTTCTAAAAGCGAGGAAGAGCATGCCCTACATCTTAGGGAAGTGTTGGAGACTCTTCGAGTGTATAGCCTTAAAGAAAATTTTTCTAAATGTCACTTTTGGAGGAAGGAAGTGTGATTCTTAGGGCACGTGGTTTCCAAAGAAGGGATAGCTGTGGATCCCGCGAAGATAGTGGCCATCCAAGATTGGAAGGTTCCTAAAAATGCTACCGAGGTGAGGAGTTTCTTAGGGTTGGCTGGCTACTATAGGAAGTTCATCAAAGACTTCGCAAAAATATCAGCCCCATTAACACTCTTGACGAAGAAGAACTTAGTTTTTATGTGGGACGTAGATTGTGATGATGCGTTCCAACGTTTAAAGAGAGCTTTGACCACAACCCCAGTCTTAGTGTTGCCAGATGGGAGTAAGCCATTTATCGTTTATACTGATGCTTGTGGGATAGGACTAGGCGCAATCTTAATGCAAGAGGGAAGGGTAATAGCCTATGGTGGAAGGAAATTGAGAGTACATGAGAAAAATTACCCTACACATGACCTAGAGTTGGCCGCTATTGTCTTCGCGCTTAAGTATTGGCGTCATTATCTTCTTGGCGAAAAATTCGAATTATTCACTGACCAAAAATCGCTAAAATACTTATTCTCTCAGAAGGACTTGAACTTAAGGCAGCAAAGGTGGATGGAATTCTTAGCATCCTACGACTTCGAGATAGCATATACCCCTGGCAAGGGTAACGTGGTGGCAGACGCCTTAAGTAGAAAAAGGTTGTCCTTGAGTCCGTTGTTTGTTGAGCGGCGAAGCTTAGAGTTCATCTCTACGTTTGACTTTAAACCTTCCATTGACTTTGTACCCGGTTTGCTAGCATCCGTAGAGGTCATACCTACGCTTTTGGGACGGATTGGCGAGTCACAGCGAGACGACCCACAGTTGGTTGAGTTAGTAGAAAAGCTCAAAAGAGGGGAGTCATCGAGCCACCTCTGTAGGTATACCCTAGATGATTAGGGTTGGTTACGTAGGGATGGTAGACTTTGTGTACCACAAGACGAGAACTTGAGGAAGACCATTCTTGATGATGCACATCGTTCGAAGATGACCATCCATCCCGGCGGGGACAAGACGTACATGGACATGAGATGAGTTTACTTTTGGGTCGGTATGAAGAAGGACGTGGCAGAGTTTGTTGCTAGATGCTTGGTGTGTCAACAAGTAAAAGCAGAGCAAAAGAAGCCCGGTGGATTGCTTCACCCATTGGAGGTCCCACAATGGAAGTGGGAAAGTGTTTCGATGGACTTTGTTGACGGATTACCAAGGTCGAGGAAGGGTAATACGGGGATTTGGGTCATGGTAGACAGACTTACTAAGAGCGCCCATTTCATTCCCGTAAAGAGTATGAGGATTGATCCATGGTTAGCCTCCGTATACATTCGAGAAATAGTTCGTTTGCACGGTGTTCCTTCTAGCATAGTGAGAGACCGCGATCTTATCTTCACTAGCGAGTTTTGGAAGAGCTTGCAAGAGGCGGTAGGGACTCAGTTATGTTTGAGCACCGCATATCATCCTCAGACGGACGGCCAGACCGAGAGGGTGAATCGAATTCTACAGGACTTATTGAGGTTGTGTGTCTTAGATTTCGGAGGTACATGGGAGGAACATCTTCCGTTGGTGGAGTTTGCATATAATAACAGCTTCCAGTCTAGCATTGGCATGGCACCGTTCGAGGCTCTTTATGGACGGTCGTGTCGTTCGCCTACATGTTGGTGGGAGTCTGCAGACAAGGTCTTGCTTGGACCCGATATGATTAGAGAGACTTCGGAAAAGATCGATTTGATTCGAAGGAGGATGAAGATGGCGCAAGATAGGCAAAAATCTTATGCTGACAAGAGGAGGACAGATCTTGAGTTTGATATTGGGGACATGGTCTTTGTCAAGGTGTCTCCATTACGGAACGTCGTTCGCTTTGGGTCTGTTGGGAAATTAGCACCAAGGATTGTAGGGTCGTTTCTTATTAAGGAGAGGATTGGACAGATGGCGTATAGAGTGGAGTTGCCCGAGAGACTTGGTGGTGTACACGACGTATTCCATGTATCACATTTGAGGAAGTTCTTGCACGAGACCGCGGAAGTGGTAGAGCAGAGTTTGCTTAGAGAGGTGGAGATAGAGCGCGATGCGACAATTCGACGAGCTCCTACGTGCATTCTTGGGTCGGAGATTAAGAAGTTGAGTGATCGAGAGGTCAAACTAGTCAAAGTGCAATGGGGAGATGATGAGAGCAACGCTACTTGGGAGACGAAAGCGAAGATGCGTTCATTATACCCTTTTCTTTTCGAGGGTATGTCTTTTAATTTCTCCTTTATCGCTTACCTTGTACTTATCTTGTCTTTAGTATGTCCTCTCGCTAGTATCTTTGACCTTTAGATAGGGTAGTCCTATGGTTAAAACATGTGTTTGAGACATGTTATGTATGATGGATGCATGTGGATGCAAGTGGTTGCTAGTGGTTGCTCGTGGATGCATATACACACACTTTAGGCACTAGATCGTCTCAGTCACTTCATATTGCATAATGCATATAAACGTGTGTACATATTTAAGTAATGGATGTATAATGATTGTACCATTATATGGATGTTGCATTTTGGTGAATGGTTGGGCACACATGTATAAATAATATGTATCGATAAGGTTCTTTCACATACATAATGGACGCATGGCACTATAATGGTTTGCATTAAGGAGGTCAACTGAATCAGTAGACCGCCTGATTTTGCATTAGATAAGGAACATATACACACACTTCTTGCATATGTTCATACAGCATTAGAAATTTTATAAGGACAATGGATGCCCGTGTTTGATGGTTGAGTAGATGGTTGTTTGGATGGTAGGATATGCATTCTCCTTAACTTGGAGATTTCGGGGGCGAAATCCTTTAAGGAGGGGAGAATGTAACACCCCGGATTTTTGAATAATCGAATTAACTAAAATAAAGAATAATTAATCTCAGACGTGAGAATTAAGGGAATGGGGTTGCGCCATTGTGTTCGTCTTGGAATTCTGGTTGAAATAGAGTCCGAGTTTGCGGGAAACGGGTACCGGATAAAGGAGTTATGGACGAATGAAGTTTGGTGGCAAAACAAAAAAAATTGCACAGGCGCACTTGGGAAGTGCGCCAGTACAAATTTGCACTGGCGCACCTGCCAAGTGCGCCCAGGCCGAGGCAGCAGGCCTGCACAGCTTTCTGGTTCAGTCTGACCCATGTTGCTGAGTCCTTTCTAACTCCTTGCTGAGTCATTAGGGCTAAGGTGTCACCCTATCCCGACTGAATGGTTTTGATTAACCCTAAGATCATCCGACGGCTTAAATTAATTCAAAACTCCATAAAAAGACCAATAGACTCAAACCCTAAATCAGAATTAAAACTGAAACTATGGCCATCATGCTGTCATCTTGAACCCTAGAGTAGCCGCCACCAATTAGAGAGGAAGAACAGCAAATCAAATCAGTTCTATTCAACCCTAACAACGAATCTTCTTCAAAGGAAAGCTAATACAACTTCAAAAATCAGAATTCAGAACTGAAGACCGCTTTTGAGTTGTGAGTTCGATAATTTTAATAAAATAATTAGTAAATTAATTGGATTGAGTTATGATGCGGATAATTTGGATATGATGTGAATTATTGACTGCATGTTGAATTATGTTGTAGAATTGTGGTGTAATTTCTATGATGTTATGTTATGATGCTATCATTTACGATGTAAAGTTATGATGCCATCACCCATGTTGTAACTCTATGACTGGCTTATGTCTAGTTGAATCATCATGTTGTTCATATGCTAGTTTGGTTATGTTGATTCATATGATAGATCACAAGTTTGTATGCAAGTTTAGATATTGATTTAGACAAGAATCATAGGCAAGTTAGTATAACCTTACATGTTTTATGACATCAATTTTAGATCTAAAGTTAGGATATGACATGTGTGAGTTATATGATAAATTCTACATGATAATTTACATGTTAGATGCAAGTTTACACCATTGTTATGATGCATAAATCACATATGCAAGTTTATATAAATATATGAGTTTGGGATATGAATCATGTTATGCAAGTTTAGGGTTATTGCCTATGCAAGTTTACACCTTTAGATGTTGATTTATGACATACATGATTTATGCAAGTTTGTGACCATTATCTCAACAAGTTCACACCTTTAGATTTGGATCTATGACATATGTTGTTTATGCAAGTTGTAACTTTGGCCTATGCAAGTTTTAGATGTAGAACATCATTCACACATGCAAGTTCACCCCTATGTTTAGATCTATGGTTTAATTATGTGTATATTGTGATGGTTTCTCTTTATTCCATGAGTTAGACTATTCGAGTCTAACGTATATTTTACATTAAACGAACAAACGTACAACGTGGGGGTAAAGGGGATAATATTAAAAAGATTTAATTGGCATAAATGCCTTAAAAGGCATAAAATAAATTTGTGATGAAAATTGGTATGATTTTACATACCATAAATAGATGGACGTAATTGAGTCAATTATGGACATCGTTAATTGATTGATAATTTGAATAGGGAAAGTAATTTGAATAGGGAAAGTAATTCAAATTGGGGAATGATTAATTAGGAGTAATTAATCGTCTAAGACACGAGGTTAGGCTCTTTTGTGGTGTAAGACTGCCCGGACCCGCCCGGCAAATCCAGCTGCCACAAATGCCAGTCTAATGTGAGAGGTCTTAGGCATAAACTAAATACGTAACAATTGTAAAGACACGAGGTTAGGCTCTTTTGTGGTGTAAGACTGCCCGGACCTGCCCGGCAAATCCAGCTGCCACAAATGCCAATCTAATGTGAGGTCTTTATGAGGTTATGGTCTTAATGAATTAAGAAACACTTAACCAGATAAACATGTAGTGGGACATGAGGGGGTTAAGTGGGTGCCTTGGGTGGCATGTGGAATCTAGTGGGTGCCTTGGGTGGCATTTGGAAATACGATTAGAAACACTTAACCAAAATTGAAACATGTAATTGAAACATGAATAAGAAGTGGGTTAAGTGGGATGTACTAGAGGGGACCAAGCTTAGGTGGACAGCTTGTGTCAAGTAATGGGGGCCCATTTCAACCAGTAACCCATACGTATCTTTGTGGGCTCGACCCAAGTCGAGGACGGGACACGCATACTGGGCTTGACTGTAAGAGGCCAAACCGGGTTAGCGATGGCAACGCAAGTCCAAAGGGTTCATATGCGTGTGTGGACCCGGGCTGGTAGGTAAGACGTTGTTGCATCGTGTAGGTATAAGCCGTGCATTGTTGGTTGTGTCGGGTTGCCACTTTGGGGAGTGATACACCCCACTGTGGGGCCAGCACGGGTATCTACGAGTTAGGGAGCCGATCGCTTGGGGGTAGTGGGTACACCTAGTGGAGATAGGGGCAGCGGCACCTATGAAGGCAACTAGGGGTGCACGAAACTACCAATATCATTATTAAGTCTGTAGGCGGGATCAACCTTAGGGTGACTAGTGGTGGTGCAGTATAGCAATTATCCTATATTGTTGATGTAGTTTAGTAATTATCTTATAGTGGTTTAGGGGCGCTTTAACGATATCGTTGTTCATCTTGTTTCCTTATTTACTCGGCCATACTCAATGGTTCATGGTCATTTTCTTATTTTCCAACTTATGCCTTAGCCTAGTTACTTTGTTAATTATATTGTTAAAGTTATCGCACTTGCCAGACTTTATGTCGGACCCCCTTTGTTTCC
Organism: Allium sativum; assembly: GCA_030737875.1. Taxonomy (NCBI): domain Eukaryota; kingdom Viridiplantae; phylum Streptophyta; class Magnoliopsida; order Asparagales; family Amaryllidaceae; genus Allium; species Allium sativum. Next base: position 638,474,148 of record CM060923.1, on the reverse strand, counting down.
TTCTATTTTCTTCCTTCCCCCCCCCCCGGTGCTCAGGTTGGAACTAGCACCAGTGGAGCTTGTTTTTGGACTGCTTTTAGAAGATTGCTTGGATTGCTGAAGTAAAGTTCAACTTCTCTTTTATTTATAGCTATTTTGTATTGGGGATTATGTCTTTCAATTTATGTACTTTTGGTAGTCAAGATGGATATTATGTACTTTGACTCTGGTTTTTGATGATGTAATCAAACATGTGTGTTTTCCGCTGCAATGAAATAAAGTTTTAAATCTTTGAGTACTATTTATATCTGTCTTGTTGTTATGTTTCTATTCTATACTTACTTAAAACACTCCATAGAAGTTAATGCATTCCCTTTGTGAGTGACATTAATGGATGTGGGGTGTTACAGCTAGTCTGTTGAGTGGTTTATGAATTCTGATCGAATAGTGAGACACCACAAAGTCGATAGGAATTTCTAAACACTTGAATAGAGAAATTAACACGATATTGTTTTAAAGTGGGTGAATGAAATTATTTTACCCAAAATTCTATTTTGATATAGAAAGAATAATTTTTGAAATTATTATAATATATGGATGTGTTGGTTGTTATTATTATAAACCAATGAAATTATAAAAAATGAAATGGTTATATAGAACCAAATAGAATTTGTATATGAATGAAATATACAAATGAGATGAATTAGAATTGAATTCATACCAGAATTTGGAATTTTAAATCCTGGGAAGTTGGAAAATATTTTTGAAGTATATTAAAAGGATATAGCTTTGTTTCGAAAAGACCGTTTGAATAAAAATCATATTTGAATGGATTCTGAAAGTGTTAAAGCACTGAACTCACTTCAGTGACTAGAAAATAATTCTGATGATGACTGCAACATTATTAGTATTCATTTTCGAGTTTCTAAGTGATGGATTGTTACCTTAGAAAGGTTTTTAGTGGAAAGTTGTTTGAAAGAAAACAAGTTGGTTTGAAATTTCAAATGTTTTGAATTTGAAATGGAAATAAATATAAATGTATATATTTATGTGATTTCAGAAGGATTCGAAAGGAAAACCCAGGAATTTAAATTCTAGAGTTTAAATTTTACTGAAGTAAGTTAAATGGATCGAGGTAAATAAATAAATGAAATTCAAATTGAATAAGATTGAATAGAATTTGAATTGGGTGACAATCATTTAGATTAAATGTGTGAAAACCAAAAGTTTTGGTAGGAACTAATTTGTTGAAATATGAAGAGGTGAGTTTCAATATAAAGGAGTTTTGAAAAGTTAACGAGTTTATAGTATTTTTCCTACCTTAGCAATTTCGGGGACGAAATTATTTTAAGGGGGAAAGAATGTAACGACCCAGATTTTTGAATAGTTTATTTTAAATATTTAGTATGGTTTTAAATATTGAATTTATAATATAAATGGTATTTTATTGGATTATCGATTTAATAATCGAAATACGATTTATTTTGATTATCATCGTAATACGAGAATTTAAAATAATTCAATTCGAAGATTAAACTGAATCGAAATGGTTCAGATGATCAATATATATTCTATTTGAATATAAACGACGATAATAGAAATTTATTGTTGAAGAATTTATTTGTTTTTGAATTTAAATTATATTATATTGATTTAATATGGTTATTTTAAATATACGTTCAAAATATATTTCAGAAAATATTATGTTGAGTCCAGTATAACGCTATAACATTGGAACAACGGTCGGTACGCTAAAATAGCGGTTCATGATTTTTATTTGTGAACCCCGAGATATTTATAATGGATAAGATCGAAATCGAATCGAAAATCAAATCGATATCTATTTAAAAAGAAATAAAATCTCTTTAAATCAAATCAAATTAATTAGGATATCTTTTTAAAATAAATTGAAGATTTGTTGTGTACGTTCTGTTTCCTTCTCCCTTATATAATCGCGACCATTCCCTTCTTTACTTCCTGTCTGTTTTCATTTCTCAGATCTTCCCTCTTTCTGAAAATCGCAAGAAAATCTCCCTGCATATATGTATAAGGACTTCAGAAAAATAACAAAAGCCACAACAATTTCTTTCTTTCCCCTTTTTATACAAACTGTATTACCGTCTCCTCATAAACAAATGGAAATCGGAAACTGCTTCCTTTAAATTCCCATAAGAGTCAAAACGCTCGAATCCCTACCCCGCCTCAATTGAATATGCTTAGGTCTGATCGATGTTCTTGGAAGTGAGCTTCGAGTAGAGTAGTTCTGGTAGAGTGCGATGCCATCATCCGGAAGCTTGCGATTTGGGTTTCAGGAGTAGGCGTCGAGGGTACTCAGTTGGTTCGAAGTCGAGTTCTTTTTCTTTGGATTGGTCAGAATCGCGAGCAGGTATGGAGCACGAGTTCGAGTTTTTGGTCAGTGAATTGGTGGCGATAACGGGTGTTGGTCAAGAGGCGGTTGCCAGATTTGTGTAGCAGTAATGAGGTGGCGGTGAGGAAGGCATTACGATATGGAATTCAACAGTATACGTGGGTAATTGGAGGGGTTCGACTGAGTGCAGGCTACTGTAATGTACAGGGCAGTTTAGAGTGTGGAGTGAAGTAGTACGGTGATCTCTGGGTGGTGTTGGCGCAAGGATTCAGTTGTGATGAGAGGTTCGAGTTTCCAATTCCTGTTGCGTTTGGTGTAAGTGAAGTCATGTTCGATTCCAGTGAATGGTGAATGGCGTGATGCTTGAGAGTTGGAGATGGTGGGTTGGTTCAGGATTGGTAGTAAAAAGCTTTTTGGATTGGAGATTGGTAAGTGATTGAATCCGAATGTTAAATTTATTATGTAATTTATTAAATTTAGAAATTTAATTAGTTAGCTATAAAATCTTATATATATTGTTAATTTTATAATGTGAATATATATAAATATATAGGAAAATTATTTATTTGTTTAAATAGTTAATTTAAATAAATAAATATTAATCAGTAAATTTAAATCAAATTATCATAGGTGTGAATTCATTCAAGAAGATTCGTAGCCGGTTATTTGGAAATAAATAGGATATTCGACAACTACAATTCCGGTGAGTAAATCTCACTCACCTTTTTCTTTAGAATTATTTTTATTCGTTAAAAATAATTGTTGTTGCTTGTTTGAATGCTTTCTGGTTGTTTTAAATATATTAGTTATTTAGGGTGACTATTATACATATATATATATATTGGTTTGGTGATTGGTTGGATTCCCGCAGTCTCATTAGCGGATGCCCGCAGTATCATTAGCGGATGACCCTACGCTCCACGTGTATAAGTGGATCCCCTTTCTATACCATGATATCCTGCCTCGAAGCAGGATGGGTATTATTTATGTTGACTAACGTCTGTAGATGCAGGAAAACAGGTTGGAGGAATCCAACTGGATTCCTCAAAAATATATTATCTGTTTGTTTAATTGTTTGCGTATATACTATTATATATGATGTGTTAGAAACCCTGAAATAAATAATTGGTTGTTTGGTGTTTAAATATCACTGGGCTTGAGGGTCGATTTATAAAATATCCTAAAAGGGATATTTGAGATTTAAAAGGAAAATTCTATTTTTAAAAATAGAATTTGAAATTTGAGTAGAATAAAAATATTAACTTGTTTTAAAAGAATAAAAACAAGTAGTTCTTTTATAAACAAAGTTTATAGATGAAGTGAAAAGAACTATCATTGGATAATTCAGAAATAAAAATACGAGTGTGAAATTGAAAAGGGAAATCTATTTTCCAAAAGTAGAAATATCGATTTCAAAAGAAATTGAAATCGAGACTTGTTTAAGAATGAATATAAAATTTAAAAAGGAATTGAAATAGAATTTGAAATTAAAGGAATTTAAATAGAATTTGAATTCAAAGGAATTCAAATGGACTTGAATAAAAAAAGTTCAAATAAAATTAAAAATATAGAATTTGAAAATAGAAGTGAAATGGAGTTTAAATATAGGATTTCAAACAGAAGTGAAATAGACTTTGAATATAGAATTCAAATAGAGTTAAAATAGGAATTTCAAGCAGAATTCAAATGGAGTTTGAATATTTGAAATTCCAAATAGAATAAAATAAAAGAGTTTGAATATTTGAAATTTCAAATAGAATTAAAAAGGAGTTTGAATATTTTAAATTTCAAATAGAATAAAAATGTAGTTTGAATATTAGGAACTGAAATAAAACTTCAAAATGGAACTAGAATTTCAAAATAGAAATTGAAATAGAACTTCAAAATAGAATTTTCAAATAGAAATTGAATATTGAAAATTTAAACGAAATGTGAGTACAAAATTTGAATAAGAGGAATTCAAATGGAATTTGGATAAAGTGATTTTAAATATGGAATTTGAATATAGAATTCAAATACTTTAGATATGGAATTTGAATATATGATTCAAATAGATTGAAATGGAATTTGAAAATAGAATTTTCAAATAGAATTTGAACTGGAATTTGAATATTGAATTCAAATAGAATTGAAATGGGATTTGAATATAAAGGATCGAAGTATAAATACATTTATTTACGAGCTAGAAAAAAAATCGACAATTTTAGATAATCGAAAATAGTAAGTTGAATTTGGAAAATTGGTTTAAAATATATAAAATATATTAGAATGAAGTTGAATTTATTTTAAACGAAGTTTAAAACGTTTATATATATAAATATAATTAAAACGAACTCGCCGCAGCGCTGCAGTTGGTAAATTGGCGTTTCGAACTTCAATTAAGTATACAGAACTCAATTGAAGTCGGAATTCTTTAAAACAAGAACCGTTGGGACCGGCTGAATAATAGTTTTCTGATGAAAGAGAAAAATCTAGATTTCGTCGTATAGATTTTGAGTTATGTCAAAATCAAATTTTCAGAAAAGCAGCGCCATAACCATTTAAAAACCATAACGGTTTATTTAATTTTATAAAAGGATTTTAAGCGAATAAAATCCGAATTTCTATTTAGAAAATTTCAGATTTGAGTTGTAGATTATATGTGAGCTCAGGTGGAGTAATGAATTGATTTTTGTAACAGAAATCATATTTTTAATTATTGAATAGAATTAACTAATTTGAATAGGAATGGTTAATGAGATTTTGAATTGATATTGGGCTTTGAATGAGTGAATTCGATTTGAAAATTTATATTCGAAATCGAAAAGGAAACTAGAATTGAAATTGAAATTCAATTTGGTTATGAGCAAGTTAAATATTTTGTTTGAACATGTTATGTTCAAACAAAGAAGTGAAATAGGCAAAATAGCTAATTAAAGAATAAATGAGCGAAACTGAATTCAAATGATTGGATTGTGTTGAATTGAATTGAAAACAGGTGAACATGTGATTAGACAGGTTTGGGATGAAGTATATGAAGATTTTAATTTATGTGCCCGACAAAAAGGTACATGTTTAAATTCATATATGAGATTTTATGCGCCGTATCGGCAAGCTGCTTGGCTTTTTCTTTTTCTTTTAGATTGGTGAGGGCCATGGGAGGCTATTTGAAATATCCCGATGCTCCCGTACAAGGGAGGTTATGGCGAATTTTTCTGGGAATTTAAGGAGTTAGAATATTTTTAAGATAATTTGATAGTTAGAAATCAATGTATTGATATATATAGAATTCGATAAGGAAACAAAATCAAAAATAGAATATTGTAAACAAAAGGGGAATCTATAAATTAGAAATAGAAAGCGAACCATATACATGTTTTTAAAAATGAATAATTGGGTTTTATAGTGTGTTTATTCGAGGTAAGTGGTTTTGCCGTTTTGAAGTTGAGGATGTTTTCGGTCAAGGTCTGAGAGGTAATTTTACCCAACTTGATTGATTTCATTTTTAATCAATAAATAGCAAGATCCAATCTCAAAGAGAAGTGTGGGATAATAGTTAGTTGAATAAAATATTTTGGGTTGTTGTGACGATGTTTTACACAGCATTCGTTTTAACCCAAGTAATTGAATTTTGGAAATATAAAAGTAAATATTTCCTGAGTATAATTAAAGTAGTCGGGAAAGAGATAAGTGATTGAAATTGTTCAATTTCAAATAGAATATATTTTCTAAATGTAGAAAATAAAAGAAGGCGAGATATAGAAATGTTTTCCAAAGGGTATAAGAGACAGGGATGATAATTGAAAATATTTGTTTAACAAATATTGATAAGGAAATGGAAAGGGTGATTTAATTAATGAATGGTAATCAAAAGGCCCAGTGATTTTGTTTGATGCTATGAATGGATGTTTGTTTTTCTTCGATAGTTAAATAACCGACTATCGAAGTATTTTCCAATATCGTTGTCAATATGGAGAGACCGGTTGGATTATTATCCGTGAACCACTCTGTATTGACAGTAGCGTTGCGGATTAGATTATATGAAGATAATCAAAGACGGAGTAAAGTGCAAGGACTTTTTCTATTAATAGAAATTGTGCCTTTGGTTTCGTTCAATCCCAGAACGAATGTAAATGGACGAATGTCTGACAAAGTATTTCCAATGATCTAATGGGTTGGTCCGTATAAATATATATATGGTTGCAACGGATTTATTCCCTTAGCATAACATCTAGAATATTTGTGCAATCAATTAGTGATTAACGAATCTCACAATGTGGCATTCAAAGTGATTGTGCTATCAATGAATAGAAAGTAATCGTAGCCTCAGGCCTCAACAACCGGGAAATGACAAAAATCGGGCAGGCAACATGGCTATGTGGGTCGCTCCCATTAGGATGTATAATCACCTATCTAGAGATTCATTTAATTCCTTATTCTATTCGATGTTGTCCCATTCGGGAGACGGTTGCTGATCCCAACCGTTGGTGATATACATTCGATTCACTCAAGCGAAATGAGTGGTCGGTCATGTGTGGGCCGGGTTGCAAGATGTTCTTGTTGAACCCAGTGTATTCCTCTCTAGAGATACACTAGCAGAAGGTGGTTCCATACCTTGTCATGTTGGAAATCCAATCTCCAATAAGCGCCCTGCGATTTTTGATTTTATACTATGTATGTGAAGCGTGAGATGCAAGCGTTCCGCTAGATTGTTATTTATTTGATTTGGACACTATTATAATATCACTGGATTTTCGTATCAAAGTGTTGGGTTATAGTAAGTTAAAAACCGTCTATGTTTATGTGTGGGCTGGCTTACTATTATCATTTCTTTCGAAAGGATTTTTAAAGTTAAACAAATGGTTGGAGTTTACTCACACCAGTCCCATGACTGACCCAGAGTTTATTTTGTTTTGTTTTCCCTAAACTCTTGGGTGCCCAAATTTGTACGGGCAGTCAAGTAGTCGGGATTTTTCAGATTCACTTGGAAGAGCTGGAAGCAGGAGGCTTCATCAGTTAGCTATAGAATATCATATTTCTGCTGTGTACTATGTTGTATTTGGAAACAGGTGTTTATAACTGTTCCAGGTATAACTGTTGTGCTCTAATAATGGTATGTATATAAAGTTACTGATTTGAATTTCAAAAGTTATGTTATATAATATATTTTATTCGTTCCGCTGTGAGTTTGTGATCTTCATTTTCTTCTATTTTAATATTTCTTTCTTTCTATTTCTCATCCTCTAACTTCTTTCTAATAATGATTCGTATTTCTGTGCAATTTGGGTAGGACGTGTGATGTTATTAGTCAACTCAGATAGTACGGATTTGCGGGCCTTTACACCCAATAATTAATGGAATGTGATTTTGGGTTTATCGTGAACCGTGTTTTAGATGACATTGGTTCTTTAACCCAGTTAAAGACAGTATATTGATTTTTGGGAAGATTAAAACTAAGTGGAGTTTTAACGAATCTTTAATTAGATTGAAATAATCGAGAATGGAGTATCACCAGTTTTGCTCCAGGCGATAGTTAAATCTTTAATTAGTTTTGAACGTGAAATGGTAATTGAATTTACCGATAGCACCGTGGTGTTATATATGAAGTATTACCAGTTTTACTTCATGGGATGAATAGGTTGGGATTGGGAAATAAAATAAATGATTACTTCGGTGTGGTTTGCTAATCCCGACTAATTTGAATTGATATTCAAAAGAAGATTAAAGAATAAATTTAAAGAATTTATCTTTGATAAAATTAATGGTAACCTTTCCCTAAAGTATAAGAATATTTAAATAAAAGAATATTCTGAATTGGAATGAGGCGTATGTTGTGTTTGTGTAACACTTGTTTATTACGCGAGTTATTCAGAAAGACCGGGTTTATCCCATTTTGAATAACTGATTGACGTTGTGTCGAGGATGAAGACAGTGGTTGAAGACCGGAGGTCTTCACATCGTTTGGGTGATTACTGATGATCTTGATTGGGTTGTACACCCAAGAGGAGGGAATCAGTTGGTGATCGTCCAGGCGTACTTGGAGATCGATGGATATGTGAGGTACAAGGTGCCTCCAGTTTCGTTCAGACCCGGAACGGACTTGTAAATGGACTGTGTGTCTGACATTGGATTTTATTTTGTGTGATTGATTTCTATTAAATAAATCTGTTTGGCGGCGGAGAATTTATTCTCTTGCTTAACGCCCTTCTCTGAGACGTACGAGCACAGAGGTTATATATTGATGGATATCAAACGCATGGAGTGAATTTCCTGTGTGGCATGCCTAAGTGGCAATATGATCAAGGCTTCTGTTAGAAACCATAGTCTTGTGGTTGATAATCAAAGCACGGCCTGTATGGCATAGCTTTGTGTAGCGTTGATTCGCGAGCCTCACACCCCGGTTGTGAACCAAAAACGGGAGAGGACCTCAGGAAGGGCATGCGTTTCCTTCTAGCCAGGGTGGTGTCAGTGACCTACCAGCCCTGACATTTATATTATTTTCACCTGTGTGGTTGTTGCTGTTGCGAGGCGCCTCGGATATATCGGTGACTGTGTGGAGCCGATGGAGTCATTTGGCTCATTTACGCCCCAAAGGGTGGGGAAACGCAGTGTTCAGGCATTTTAATCCACATCGGTGGACCGGCCCTGACGATCCAAGGGTCACTCGAGCTCTGATCCTGAGGCTCGGACTAGAGAGTCTCGAATCGGTGAGGACTATCTTTTGCCTCGGTTCACAGATGGAAATCCAACTTCCAATACGTGACTTTGCGGTTTTGATTGTAGAACCTATATATGGCGACATAGTGGTATGGGGCACTTATGCCGTCTGTGATTGATACTTATGATTGAAATGTTTTCTTCACTTATAGTAATAATAAAAGATGAAATTTAGCGTATCAAGCATTCTTTGGCTATTATAAGGTAAAAACCCTATCCTCCGGCTTGCGTTGCATTATGTGATGGAACCTGAATAACTTCATTGTTCTTTATTTAGCATTGCGCGGTTGTTTTATGCACTGGTATTTTTGGGAGGAAACCCGTTCCGTGTTATACGGCATGGTCCCTTGATTTACCTTACTTTAAAATAAAGATTAATAACTGTTTTAGTTCTCACAACAGTCACATGACTGACCTAGAGTTTATTGTTTTAACCTAAACTCTGGGTGCCCATATTTTGACATGGGCAGCTAGTAGTTTTGGTTTTGCAGATTTATATTCACAGGAACCTGGGTTACAGCTGGAATGATATCCGAAAAGCTCTGTATTCGTATATGTCTTTCAGTTGTGTATCGTATTATTTTTCCGCTGCAGTAATGTATTTGAATCTCTGATATTTTCTGTGTAATATTTATTCATACTCTGTATATTCTCGTATTCTGATGGAATTGTTGTAATTAACAATGAAATGTTCTTCTGTTTGGGTTCCGATTCGTCTTGTCCTCAAAGTATCCGCTCTTTCCTTCACGGGGAAGTTACGGGTCTTTATAGTTTTCATCAAAATTAAAATATAAATCAGTATATTCAATTTTAAACGTACATTTCAATTTACCGAGGCCACATACTAACTCTGAGAATTCCAAAAAAAATTATTTCTAGCTTTGTATTGATGATACGGTCCTAACAAAACTAATTTCGTCAAATTTGGAGACCGTTTGAAAAATGGTCATTTTCTGGTCGATCCAAATTGACTGCGTCAAAACACGTTTTACTTCGCCACGCTCACATATTGATTTCAAAAATTATGAAAATTGGAATCCAGCAATAATTTGACATTCCAGATCCAACAAAAGTGGTCTTGTCGAAAACAGAGGTCGTTTGCAAAATGGCTATTTTTAAGGGCCATATTTCCATAGCACTATTCTGAATATTCAACTGGGCATAAGTTTTTATTCCCGCTATGAAATTTCAGTTTTTCGGATTCGTTGGAAAGATATTTTCAAATAGATTCTAATATTTCTGGTTCGCTAAAATCCGATTTATTTTGAATCCTGTATATTCATTTGAAATTTGAAATCGAATTTTCAAACTACCGCACCATTTCCAATTCCTTTTATAATTAAAATAAATATTTATATTCTAACGTCGATTCAAACAAATATATACGTTCTAATTATATTCAAAATAAATTTCTCGTCATTATTATTTAAAATAAATCATTTAGAATATTTAAAATATTTAAAATTCATTAAAATTGCCAAAATAAAAAATTTAAATTGGTTCTGATTTTCCGGGTTGTTACAATAGATTTAAAAGAACAAAGAAAATAATATTCTTCTCCATTGATAGCATGGAGAAGAGGAAGAGAACGTTGGTTGGTTCATTTAAGAATAATAAAGTGAGGGATGCAATATGTACTTAATTCTATTGGAGGATTATTAATTTTATGGAGGGGATAAACGAAGTTTGACCCTTGATAAAATCGAAATGGCGAAACGTGTCAAATGATAAGTTAAACCGCAAATTGCTCAAGGAGCTTCATTTGGTGAGTGTAGAAAGAGAAGCTAAAAATTCCTAATTGGATTTCATAAATAAATACCTAAATGAAACTAAGGGGAACCTCTTGTATTTGACAACTATAAATAAATAGAATTGATTAAGAATTTGAATAGACCATTTCCATGCTACCAACCGTATTTAACCACCACTGATTGTATTGTCTGACATGAACTTAAATTTTGAATGTTAAATTACAAAAATGTTTAATTGCAAAACTATATCTCAAATTGTTGTGGAAGCACGCCTGAAATGATGAAAAATAATAATTGTACTATAAAAGAAGGGAAACAAAAATGCAATTAAAAAATTAAGAGTATGCTTGAATAACCTTTTAGTAGCTTATCATAGATAGTACGCTATTAAATGAAATAATAAATGAAGGATATCCAAAACTACAAAATAAAAACATATTTCATCATTATTTTTTTGTAATTTAGTTCTTTTATCTTTTAGAGAGAAATAAAAATAAATATGAAAGGCTTAAATGAAAATAACATATGTAGATCAAAGAGAAATAAGGATATAAGGTGAGAGTGATTAAGGAAAATTTAATACCTTAATTAAATATGTAATTTTTCTGCTAATAGAATGGATAGAAAAGAGGGCCTATGATTTCATGAAATCTGAATAAAAAGTGAAAAATAAACATAGAGGTAATACATATGTATTTGGGAAAACTTAAGTGTTTGAGTGCATAGTGAATGGTTGAAATGAAGAACTGATCATGCGCTATTACCTACTCTTATTGTTTTAGGGAAGACTGATAATTATTTTTAATTTTCCGATGGACAAATTGTAAAATTTCGTCTAAATGAATGAGGGCATAGGATTTGAGTGGAGAAAAAATATAGTGCAAGGAAAAAATCAGCATCACATTGACTTTCTTATATAATAAAATTGATAATAGATAAAAAATAGCGAGGTCACTATAAAATGATAGAGCGTATAAAATGTAACAAATAAGAATTAGTGAAAATTTGATATGTAAATGCAATAAGCTCTAAAATACATAAAAACATGCCTATAAAAGTCGACATCGAAACTGAATCAAAATTTCTTTCGATTTCTTTATTTTGATATATTTTAGCAAGCAAAACTGATGTAAATCAAGCATGGCAACTTTTTGGATGAATGACACCTTTCAATTTTGTTTTTCAACCTATGGAATATAAAGCAAAATAAAATATTACATTGTAGTTTTTCGAACTAATCCCTATATGACAAACTAATATGGAGCTTAATAAAATACAACAAACCTAAAATCATGGTTCATGCTATGAGCAATACAAAAGAGTATTTTATAATTACAACCAAGATAGAAGATAAGAAAACCGACCAAAAAAACAAACTTAATTTGTACTTTGAATTAAAGGTTAAAAAAGTAAGAGATGTTTTATTATTCTTATGAAAATCAAATTATGTGTGCCCTGTTTCAAGATAGGCATGTCATGAATAAAAAAAAGGTATTAGTAGTAGTTAAATAAATAATTGAAATTTTAAATTACATTATATGGAAACAAAGTATTATATGTACATAAAAATTAGAAAAAAAATGATTTGAGATGCACGGAAATGCCATAGATATTACAAAATCACCAAGTAGATATGAAATGTAACAAATAAAAATTAGTGGAGATTGACATAATGTTGTTAGAAATTCCAAAATAAATTTCTCCTGGTTTCTTTATTGGATTTTCAACGAACAAATTACCTGCAACTAAAGAAAATAAATCATATTAACTTTTGGATAAAATCATTCATTGCATCTTGATTACTTTGATCATGATTCTATGAAATTGATAACTTATTGGGGGGATAAGTGATCTTTCATTTTATGTAGTAATTTTCATAAGAAGTATAACTAATCCTTATAAGCTGAATTGACAAGGATCATGACAAACCATGGTGGATGCAGTGAATGATAGAAGAGGAAATTCTACCGCCCTAACCATAGCTAGAATAATCTCAATTAACGAAAGTAGTGGAATGGATATAAAGGAAAAATAGTATTGATAGGTAGAATAGAAGAAAATGAAAGAAAATGGAGAAATGTTGGAAAATGAAAATTCAAAAGTGGAAAATAGGGAGAAGGACAAACTTAACAAAAAATCTGGTGAAAAGTAAAGGACAAACTTTGCAAAAAAAAATAGTGAAAAATATGGAAAGTTTCAAAATTTGGGAAAAGGACACATTTACATTAAAAGTGGAATTCAGGGGGTCCACTATCTTTTCCCCATTTACACTAACATTTGTCCTTCTCACTAAATTCTAAAATTTGCATACTTTTCACCAAATTTTTTGTTAAGTTTGTCTTTCTCCCTATTTTCCACTATATTTAATTATCTTTTTTAAATCAAAATTTCAGTTTTGATAAGATAAAAGCAACTATCTTTTTTAAATCGAAAATAAGATAAGATATACTGGTAAACATTCAAAAATTGTTAATTACAAAGATGCAATTTTGTAATCAAAAGTTCAGTTTTATAATTAAAATTGCATATTTGCGACTAACAATTGACACACTATTGTAATATATATGAGTGAATATGCTCTTTTCATATTCTATTTAGTCCCACATCATGGGAATAAATCTAACATCAGTTTCAAAGCATATATATAAAGGAGCAAATGTAATAAAAATTGTATATACTTAAGCAATAAAATAAATGCCTCTCCCTTATCTTTTTGTTCTCTCTAATTGCTTCTTGTTTATTATATGTTCTGTTTTATTTTATAACACGTTATCAACACGAATTTACTTAGAACCTGAAGTTCCAAAATTCTATATTCTAAAATAAGAACCCGAAGTTTCAAAGATTTGGTATTTTAAGAACCTGAAGTTCCTAACATGAATGATTGAGATCCCAACAATTCATATTAATAATGATTCAAAAAGAAATGGAAGAAGTTGCAGTTACATCTTATTGATGCCAATAGTTAGGAAATGGGAGTTTTAGATCCATATATGAAAAAGAAAAAAAGAATTTGGTCATGGGAAATAGGGAATCCGCTAGTGCCAATAGCTCGCAAATGTAAGTTATCTTCTAAAGTCAAAGCGGATTCAAATTCGGATCTCAGATCTCAGATCCGTGAAATTCGGGTGCGATTGAAACAGCTCAAGACAAAAGAATATGTGTATCTTGCTACGCAGACCAGGTATACGGTAGGCGAATTCCAAGAGGTATGATTTTATTTTATTTTGGTTCGTTGCTGACATCATTCATTTATGGACGGTATGACCTAAGAAGAATAGATTGATATTGATTTATTTTTTGAAAGAACTGATCTATATGTTTGACAGCAATCGTTTGTTGTAGAAAAAAAAATTGTGATGGTTAATTTTTCTTCAGTAGGACTCATCTTCCATTTTTTAATAACCAACAAGACCAGATGTCATTACGTACAATTTTAAATATTTTATTATGTAAATATGGTTTTGGATTTAAAGATATGTCAGCTCTTTTGATTTTATTTCGGTAGAATTGTATTCAGTTGTATTGTTGATCTCTAAAGAAAAAAATTGGTTACTAAAAATGTTTACTGAGCTGTACATCCTCTGTACCAGAAGTCCGCATTCAATCCAAGACTATAAGCCAATCTCTCGCTATAATGTGATTTATATGTTTTTTGCTAATCGTTTGCACAATATGAAGGAACATATGAATGGCCTAATAATTGTCTTAAATCGAAATGCTTTTGTACTTAGGAGATTTTTTTTGGAAAGTTCTCTTCTTGCTTGTGAATTATCTATGTTAGTGTCATTGTGTGATAGGATATTATTATGAAGAATCATGTCAGATAAAATATTGTCATGAACATTGTGTTAAACTATAAAGTTACTGGGTTTTAATAGCATCTGTAAAGTTAAACTGCAGTTATGTAAGCATGCATTTTGCATGTTTCTATGCTAGTACCTATAACATCATTACTGACTTCGTACGTATTATATCATAAGAATATATACAATCTGGATTACACATGAATTACTTCCTCACACACACATATTAAAGATTTGTAAAATACTGTTCTACTTCAAAGTATGTAGATTTTGTATGTACAATTTTCCGAGAGCAGGCGTGTAGCAATTTTATTATTTCAAATAAAAAAACTACTTTATTGGATTTGACTTATAATAACATGTGTGTAGATATTGACCAATTCTAATAGACTACCTCTCAGGTTTTTAGACTTTCATATATAAATCAACACGTGATGATTACTTCAATCTTTTAGGCTTAAAGTGTATAGCATGCAGTTGTGACGTTATGTTTTCTGTCTTCTGGTAGCTGACATATGTGGATTGTGAGTAGAAAATTTTACATCATTAAACTCCCTCTTACAACCACATTATTTTGGATTTTTGTTGCATATCCATATATATACAGTGATTGTGCACAATAAATTATCCTTATTAGGTGCATGTGCGAAACACTATTTGATTTTCTCAATTGGCAAGATAACTCGTGTATACTTGTGTTCTTGCTTTGTTCCAATCTTTAAATATCTACATGTATTTTTCAGTTTGCATAACAATTTGTAAAGAGAGTTGCTAACTCACGTATACCATTATTTTGCCTTTAAATGTCTTTGCTGTGTACTATTTGTGGATTGCTATAAATATCTTGTTGATGGTTTTCTACATTCATGCGTCCAACATTTTGATTACAATTTGTCCTTTGATTTGAGGGTCAGTCACTCACTATGCCAATATTTTCATGTTTTGCGTCACTTAATGTTGCATGAAATTGGAACCATTTCATGCATTTAATTTTGCCTATTTAGCCAACTGTGGCCGTAGTATTATCTTAAAAGTTTGATAGCAATATATTAGTTAAATTGCTGTTGAATAACTCGCACCAAACAATAAAATAGATATATAAGGCTAACCGAGAATTTGCAATTTTTTTTTAATTATGTTGGAACGTATCCGCAATTTCAGCCCATTAGCAAGGCTGTGTGGTTCATTCTATAATCAACAATACATATGATAATAATAGATGTGAGATACATGGGCATATTTAGCTCTATTTGTATGTTTCATTAATTTTGAAATGCACTGTACAACCACATAAAATAACACGTGTACATCCGCTTATTTAAATATCCATTTTAGGTTTTTGGATTTTGAAATTTTCAAGCGTGTTCCATTTTTAAACATTTATAAGTCCTTGAATATGCACATTTGGCGATATTTTGATAACCATGCACAAAACTGGCACTATTCTGAAATATGTATGTGATTTTATTTTGCTAGAGCATTTTAAAGTTTTACGACCTAAAGTCCCAAGATTGTTAAACAAAGCATTTTATTTATGAAAACTTAGAACGTAAAGTCTGCAGGACTACTAAGATTAATTTGTAAAGTCATATTTGATACATATTTATTTGACATGTGTTTAATTTAAGATGGGTAATACGTATACAGTGGAACTAGAAGTTCAATACAGTGGAACCAGAAGTTCAATACAGTTTAACAAACTTGAAATTGTTTATATATTATTTGAACCAGAAGTTCAATATAGATTAACAACTCGAAGTTGTTCATATATTTTATTTGAACCAGAAGTTCAATACAATTCCAAATCAGATATTTTGGATATTGTGATACGATCTTTAAGATTCACATTGACATTGCTTGATAAGCAAAAATTATCGATTGGAACCTTATGAACAATTTATTCTAAAATAAGTAACTCGAATGAGAAAGAATATGCAAATCAATTACAAATGGAATACGTGGACGCACGTATATACACATATATGCGAATATTTAATTAACAACCTGAAGTTGTCATGAGCTCATATTATAAATTATGCATATATTATTTAATATTTCAGAAAGTCGACTGACATCAATATTGATTAACCTGAAGTCATGTGCATATTCAAATGAAAGAAAATTCCTCCAAGTCATCATATCAATGAAAGGGAATAAGCAATGCAATATGAATGCATCTTATCAACTAATAAGAGCATTATCCTCTATAATTGAAATACATCTAATGTATTCGCTAGCTATAATGCGATATTAGATTAAAAATGAGAATCCAAAGAAAGTTTATTATTTAATGTGACAATGTTTGTCAACATTGAGGGGGAGGATAAAGGAATTATCGATGTTAAATATTTGCTAATATATAGAATTATGCAAAGTATTAAGTAACTTGCATTAATTATCAATTATGTCCCTAATAGACTTTCTCCAATATACATTTGAATCCCCGAAGGATCAAAAGGTATAAATCACAGCTGAAAATGTGGTATAAAAGTCATTTCAAAATATTTTTGGAGTAAGTCATAAAGATGCAAAATAAAGGAGGTGAGTGTTCCTGAAGAAACACTTAAGGGTGCTCTGAAAAAACCCATGACATGATTGTCAAAATTACCCCATAAGTGGTTTAGGTACCTAAAACATGAAAAAAAAAATATAGATTTCGATAAATCATGTATAAAAATGACAAGAAATAATCATCGATGAAAAATTAATAAATAATGAAGCGCTTATTTACAAATGGATTAAAAATCCCATGTTAGAGAGAAACATGATTGGCCATCATGATATTTACCTAAATAAGATACATGGACCTGCAGTCCATAAGATATGAACCTGTAGTTCATAAGATAAAAATAAAAATATATATAATGACAAAAGCACATGGAAGTTACTAAAACACCATAGAGTGTCAAGTGCCATGAGCATTGTATTTTCAGAGATAATTGAATTGATTAAAGTGGTGAGTGTTTAAAACGCTTACAATAACCTAAAGGTATAAATTGAAAGTATACAAATTCTGGAAGAATTTTGTAGCGACCCGAACTTCCCCGTGAAGGAAAGCCCGGATTTAGTTAAGAGCACGACAAATCAGAGCACAAACAAAAGAACATTTCATTGCTTATTACAACAATTTCATCGAAATACAAGAATATACAGAGTATGAATAAATATTACACATTCACTAAATATCAGAGATTTACAAGTTACAATGCAGCGGAAAATAATACAAAACTCAACTGAAAAGAATATACGGATACAGAGCTTTCTGAATATCATTCCAGCTGTAAACTAGGATCCTATGAATATAAATCTGCAAAACCAAAACTACTAGCTGCTCGTGTGGAAAATAGGGGGCACCCAGAGTTTAGGTTAAAACAATAAACTCCAGGTCAGTCATGTGACTGTTGTGAGAACTAAAATAGTTATTATTCTTTATTTTAAAGTAAGGTAAATCAAGGGACCACGCCGTATAATACGGAATGGGTTTCCTCCCAAAAATACCAGTGCATAAAACAACAGCGCAATGCTAAATAAAGAACAATGAAGCTATTCAGGTCCCATCACACAATCCAACGCAAGCCGGAGGATAGAGTTTTTACCTTATAATAGCCAAACATGTTTGGTATGTGGAATTTCATATTTTATTATTACTATAAGTGTATAGTGTCAAATCAATTTCAATCATAAGCATCAATCATAGACGGCATGAGTGCCTCATCCCACTATGTCGCCATATATAGGATTACAACTAAAACCGAAATGTCGTATTGAAAGTTGGATTCCATCTGTGAACCAAGGAAAGGAATCGTCCTTACCGCTTCGAGACGCTCTAGCCTATGTCTCAGGTCAGAGCTCGAGTGACCTTTGGATCGTCAGGGCCGGTCCACACGGAGCGGATTAAAATGCCTGAACACTGCGTTTCCCTGCCCTATGGGGCGTCAATCTGTTCTGTATAAAGACCATCCATCGGCTCCTCAGAGACCGAAATAACCGAGGTGCCTCGCATTCCAACAACCACATGAGTCAAACTTGTAAGGGCTTGTAAAACCACTGACACCACTCCTAGCTAGAAGGAAATGCATGTCCTCCCTGAAGTCCTCTCCCGTTTCTGGTTCACACCGGGTGTGAGGCTCTTGAATTAATGCTACACAAAGTTATGTTATATTAAAGCCGTGCTTTGATCATCAACCATAAGGCTCTGCTTTTCAACAAAAGCCTTGATCATTACATCTCAGCATGCCACACAGGCAGTTCACGCCATGCAACTGACGTTTATAAATCACACAAAATGAAATCCAATGTCGGACACATAGTCCATTTACAAGTTCGTTCTGGGTCTGAACAAAACCGGAGGCACCTTATTCCTCTCCCATATGTCAAATACAGGAGAGAGGACCTCGCATACCCAGTCGATCTCCAAGTACGTCTGGACGATCACCACTTATTACCTTATCTTGGGGGTACAGCCCAATCAAGACATCAGTAATCATCCAAACGATGTAAAGACCTCTGGTCTTCAACCACCGTTTTTATCTTCGACTAATCGTCATATCAGTTATTCAGAATGGGATAAACCCGGTCTTTCTGAATAACTCGCGTATTTTCTAAAAAAAGTGTTACACAAACACAACATACGCCTCATTCCAATCCAGGATATTCTTTTATTCAAATATTCTTTTCATTTGGGAAAGGTTCCCATTAATTTTATCAAAGATAGAATCTTTGAATTTATTCTTTAATCTTCCTTTGGATATCAAACCATATTAAGGTTTTCCAAATTAGTCGGGATTAGTGAACCATACCGAAGTAAGCATTTTATTTCCCAATCCCAACCTATTCATCCCATGAAGTAAAACTGGTAATACTTCATATCTAACACTACGGTGTTATCGGTAAAATTAATTACCATTTCATGTTCGAATCTAATTAAAGATTTAACTATCGCCTGGAGTAAAACTGGTGGTACACCATTTTCGATTATTTTCTTGAATTGATAATTTTAATTATCACATTCGCTTTTCAATCTAATCAAAGATTCATTAAAACTCTAATTCAGTTTTAATCTCCAAAAATTATTGCTTAATGATTATTCAAAGTTAAGAAATAAATCTTATCTTTAACTGGGTTAAATAACTAATGTCATTTAAAACACAGCTCACAATAAACCCAAAATCACATTCAATCAGTCTCTAACCATAAATTAGTAAGAGAACAATTCCCTAAGTATTAATCCCGAAGGCCGAAACCAACATCAGATCAATACCCTGGAAAGCATTCAACTTAGCTAATCTCTAGTTAATATCTAATTCTCTTACCTCTATTGGTGTTGACACATTTTTTGGCAAAAGCTGTCACACATGGAATTCCTGAATGATAACATGCTCAAGCGATGGAAACAACGTCAGAAGACATTGAGAGATTTGGTCAAAATCACGTCCTCAACATAAACAGGCCCGAAACTCCTATCAGACGACCTCTTTTGGGCCCGAAAACAGCTATTACGGATCTAAGCTTTGTAACTCTTGTAGATCTCTGAATTAGCTTCGGTTTGAGCTTTGGTTTGGCTCAATCGGACTTACGGTTTGAAAGTTATGTCCGTTTCCGTAAACTGGTGCAATCTAGCAATTTCCTGGATAAAGCGACGAAGCGTCACATGCATTCTCGGATCGTCCCTCATCGGATCGCCCCCCTCAGACCACGACCCGTTCGTGGTACACCTTCAGAGCACGACCCGCTCGTGGTGCACATGGTGGTCACAATCCGCCATCGCGATCCGACCCCGTTACCACGATCCGATCTCCAGACCTGCAGATACATGTGCTGTTTTGACCTATTCTCATGCCACATCTTGCTCCTACTTTACCGGATCGGGCGCCACATACCCCATCACGATCCGGTCAACCATTTGAAGGCATTTTCAAGGACTTTTGGCCATTCTTCTTCACTGCTTCCACCATTACTGAAGTGCAAGAACCTTGCACTTTCCTACAGTAAGATTCTTCTCTTTTCAACACAATTAACACGTGGATTACATGTATAAACCCTTGTAATCTCAATAAACGCACAGATTGTTTGTCTGCATGTAATTGATTCATGTAATCTGTCAGTATAACAATAAGATTATAAAGTGGACGTAGGCTACATCTACAGCCGAACCACTATAAAAACTTCGTGTGTCTCCTCTTTATTTACTTTTCTCTGTATTCTGTGATCTGTGATCTGCATTTGGGTGTTAGACCCAGATTTTGGTCTAACATTTTGGCATGCCAGGAAGGGGGGCACACAAAAACTTCAACTTCTAGCTTGAAAGGAGACTCAATGGCTATCAAAAGGAAGAAGACTGGAACTTCCACTCATACTGATGATGCTGATGCTGAAGGCACAAGGAACGAGGCAAGCCAGGAAGCTTCCTCTCATGGAGATCCTTCTGCATACTTGACCAGAGGCGAGATGGACGGAGTTCTCGCTGAACTGAGAGATCAGATGGCATGGCAAGACGATCTCCTCCAGAAACAACAGGAAATGATCAACCAATTCTTCGCTCGGATGGATGGAAGACCGAGCAACGCTCAAGCCATTGGAGACGGAGCCACTGAAGCGGCTCGCACAGGCCACCACGAACAGATCGGGTCGGGCCCAGCGACCCGCCAGCACCAGTGCTCGGGGGCAACCCACTCCTTATTGCAAATGCACAGCAGCCTACTTCAGCTCAGGTTCGTATAGACACCGGATTGCGAGCTCCAGCTCCTCAACATCATCAAACGGTTCGTGATCTACCTCTAGGACCCAATCGGAACGCCCTCCTGCTTCACGATCCGGCCTCACGAACTGGACTTCACGAACTTACCTCACGAACCGTCCCCCTCGAACCGGGTCACGTCGTCCCCCTCGATCCGCGAGCCGCGATCCTCAGGCGACAGCTCACCAACTTCCATCTTCTCCTGCACTCAATGCTGGGGGCACCGGCTCTGATCTTGGCAACTTGCAACAACTTTTTGAGGGAAATCGACTCGCTGATCTGATTCAACGCCTCACGAGAGGCCGCACTTATCAGAATGACGTAGATGACGTCAATCATAACCCATTCACTCAGGAAATCAGAAATTCCCGCAATCCACCAGATTTCAAACTTCCACAACTGGAGCCTTACTACGCAGTACAGATCCTACCGTGCATCTCATGCGTTACAAACGGCATATGGAAGTTCAATCGGCATCGGAAAACGTCATGGCTAAATGTTTTCCCCTCTTTCTGACTGATATAGCAGCCATGTGGATTCGGCAGCTGGAAACAGAATCGATCAGCAGTTGGAACATGTTGGTCGCACGCTTCCTTGAACATTTTCGGGTCCACATCGCTTGACCCAAGAACGTCATGTCACTCACTACAATCAAGCAGAGGCCCAGAGAAACTCTGCGTTCTTTCCTGGAAAGATTCAACGTTGCAGCAGCATCAGTGGATCGCCCTGAACAATCGATGGTACTGATGGCAGCGGTATCCAGCGTTCTGGATAACGCGGAATTCAAGAAATCTTTGTACCGAGATCCACCACGAAATCTCGGCGAATTCTACCTTGAAGCAGATAGATTTCTGCGGGAAGAAGATGCAACTTCCGAGAAGAAAACCCTCGAAGTCAACATGCTCAAAGATGGAGAACCATCTGATTCTGGAAAAGACAAAGGAGCAGCCAATGCAAAGAACAATCGTAATGCTCCACCCCGGAGAGGGTCCAGATACGACAAATACACTGAACTGAATGACACTCTGAGCAATATCTACGTAGATACAAGGGGTGCTGCCTCATATCCAAGGCCTCCTAAGAGGGAACCAACACTAGCACAACGCAATTCTGGCAGACACTGCATATTTCATGACATGGATGGTCATAACACTGATGACTGCAGACATTTGCGAGACCTTATCGAGGATCGGGTCAGGCGAGAAGAACTACCCGAGTACGTCATTCAACCAACAGCGCCCACACCTGCGCTACCACCACCGACTCCCCGGAGAGGGAACGATCCCGGATCGAGCAATCGCGGGCTTATCATTAACTGATCCCACTCAGTGGATCTCTTCAGTTTGTTGGACTCCGGTCCATAGTTCATGTTTTTAGATTTTTAGGCGACTTCTAGCCCTCCTTTGTTTTCCCTGCATGTAATAAGAGCAGTCACATCAGCCCACACGCACGGAACCGGCTTGTGGTCTCCAGTCTTGTACGGTAAACGACTGCTGGATTTTCATGAATTAGCAATAAGCATTGAGCTCCGGCTCCTAACTGGATCCGTCCAGTATAAACATTGAGCTCCGGCTCCTAAATGGATCCGTCCAGTACAAACATGAGCTCCGACTCCTAACTGGATCCGTCCAGTACAAACATGAGCTCCGGCTCCCAACTGGACCCGTCCAGTACAAACATGAGCTCCGACTCCTAACTTGACCCATCCAGTATAAACATTGAGCTCCGGCTCTTAACTGGATCCGTCCAGTATAAACATTGAGCTCTGGCTCCGAACTGGATCCGTCCAGTATAAACAAATCCTCATGTGCTTTTCCTTGGTCGTCTTACTCCGGTAAGGCCGTCTTGGAACCTCATGTGCTTTTCCTTGGTCGTCTTACTCCGGTATGGTCGTCTTGGAACCCCTATAACATCTCCTCGGATGGTTTACTCCGGTAAGGCCATCTAGGAAATATTCTTGCATTATTTGTTTTATCTTCTTGCAGGTACAAACTCCTGGTCTTCTTGGATTTCTCTGGCCTTAATACGATCCCGCGTGATCGTCAGTTTTCTGGCCTTAATACGATCCGGCGTGATCGTCGCATTCTGGGTTTGGATTTCTCAGATTATCCAGAACACATCTTCCTTCAACCAGCAAGATATGTTCTGGGTGGCAAATGTGTTGACACATTTTTTGGCAAAACCTGTCACACATGGAATTCCTGAATGATAACATGCTCAAGCGATGGAAACAACGTCAGAAGACATTGAGAGATTTGGTCAAAATCACGTCCTCAACATAAACAGGCCCGAAACTCCTATCAGACGACCTCTTTTGGACCCGAAAACAGCAATTATGAAGCCGAGCTTTGTAACTCTTGTAGATCTCTGAATTAGCTTCGGTTTGAGCTTTGGTTTGGCTCAATCGGACTTACGGTTTGAAAGTTATGCCAGTTTCCGTAAACTGGTGCAATCTGGCAATTTCCTGGATAAAGCGACGAAGCGTCACATGCATTCTCGGATCGTCCCTCATCGGATCGTCCCTCTCAGACCACGACCCGTTCTTGGTACACCTTCAGAGCACGACCCGCTCGTGGTGCACATGGTGGTCATGATCCGCCATCGCGATCCGACCCCGTTACCACGATCCGATCTCCAGACCTGCAGATACACGCGCTGTTTTGACCTATTATCATGCCACATCTTGCTCCTACTTTACCGGATCGGGTGCCACGTACCCCATCACGATCCGGTCAACCCAGAAGCTCTCCTACAGCTATAAATACACCATTTGAAGGCATTTTCAAGGACTTTTGGTCATTCTTCTTCCCTGATTCCACCATTACTGAAGTGCAAGAACTTTGCACTTTCCTACAGTAAAATTCTTCTCTTTTCTACACAATTAACACGTGGATTACGTGTATAAACCCTTGTAATCTCAATAAACGCATGGATTGTGTGTCTGCATGTAACTGATTCCTGTAATCTGTCAGTATAACAATAAGATTATAAAGTGGACGTAGGCTACATCTACAGCCGAACCACTATAAAAACTTCATGTGTCTCCTCTTTATTTACTTTTCTCTGTATTCTGTGATCTGTGATCTGCATTTGGGTGTTAGGCCCAGATTTTGGTCTAACATTTTGGCATGCCAGGAAGGGGGGCACACAAAAACTTCAACTTCTAGCTTGAAAGGAGACTCAATGGCAATCAAAAGGAAGAAGACTGGAACTTCCACTAATGCTGATGATGCTGATGCTGAAGGCACAAGGAACGAGGCAAGCCAGGAAGCTTCCACTCATGGAGATCCTTCTGCATACTTGACCAGAGACGAGATGGACGGAGTTCTCGCTGAACTGAGAGATCAGATGGCACGACAAGACGATCTCCTCCAGAAACAACAGGAAATGATCAACCAATTCTTCGCTTGGATGGATGGAAGACCTAGCAACGCTCAAGCCATTGGAGACGGAGCCACTGAAGCGGCTCGCACAGGCCACCACGATCAGATCGGGTCGGGCCCAGCGACCCGCGACCCGCCAGCACCAGTGCTCGGGGGCAACCCACTCCTTATTGCAAATGCACAACAGCCTACTTCAGCTCAGGTTCATATAGACACCGTATTGCGAGCTCCAGCTCCTCAACATCATCAAACGGTTCGTGTCATACCTCCAGGACCCAGTCGGATCGCCCCCTTGCTTCACGATCCGGCCTCACGAACTGGACTTCACGAAACTACCTCACGAACCATCCCCCTCGAACCGGGTCAGGTCGCCCCCTTGATCCACGATCCGTGAGCCGCGATCCCCAGGTGACAGGACACCAACTTCCATCTTCTCCTGCACTCAATGCTGGGGGCACCGGCTCTGATCTTGGCAACTTGCAATAACATTTTGAGGGAAATCGACTCGCTGATCTGATTCAACGCCTCACGAGAGGTCGCACCTATCAGAATGACGTAGATGACGTCAATCATAACCCATTCACTCAGGAAATCAGAAATTCCCGCAATCCACCAGATTTCAAACTTCCACAACTGGAGCCTTACAACGGCAGGACAGATCCTACCGTGCATCTCATGCGTTACAAACGACATATGGAAGTTCAATCGGCATCGGAAAACGTCATGACTAAATGTTTTCCCCTCTTTCTAACTGATATAGCAGCCATGTGGATTCGGCAGCTGGAAACAGAATCGATCAGCAGTTGGAACATGTAGGTCGCACGCATCCTTGAACAGTTTCGGGTCCACATCGCTCGACCCAAGTACGTCATGTCACTCACTACAATCAAGCAGAGGCCCAGAGAAACTCTGCGTTCTTTCCTATAAAGATTCAACGTTGCAGCAGCATCAGTGGATCTCCCTGAACAATCGATGGTACTGATGGCAGCGGTATCCAGCGTTCTGGATAACGCGGAATTCAAGAAATCTTTGTACCGAGATCCACCACGAAATCTCGGCGAATTCTACCTTGAAGCAGGTAGATTTCTGCGGAAAGAAGATGCAACTTCCGAGAAGAAAACCCTCGAAGTCAACATGCTCAAACATGGAGAACCATCTGATTCTGGAAAAGGCAAAGGAGCAGGCAATGCAAAGAATGATCGTAATGCTCCACCCCGGAGAGGGTCCAGATACGACAAATACACTGAACTGAATGACACACTGAGCAATATCTATGTTGATACAGTGGGTGCTGCCTCATATCCAAGGCCTCCCAAGAGGGAACCAACACTAGCACAACGCAATTCTGGCAGACACTGCATATTTCATGACATGGATAGTCATAACACTGATGACTGCAGACATTTACGAGACCTTATCGAGGATCGGGTCAGGCGAGGAGAACTACCCGAGTACGTCATTCAACCAACAGCGCCCACACCTGTGCTAACACCACCGACTCCCCGGAGAGGGAACGATCCCGAATCGAGCAATCGCGGGCTTATCATTAACTGATCCCACTCAGCAGTTCTCTTCAGTTTGCTGGACTCCGGTTCATAGTTCATGTTTTTAGATTTTTAGGTGACATCTCGCCCTCCTTTATTTTCCCTGCATGTAATAAGAGCAGTCACATCAGCCCACGCGCACGGAACCGGCTTGTGGTCTCCAGTCTTGTATGGCAAACGACTGCTGGATTTTCATGAATTAGCAATAAGCATTGAGCTCCGGCTCCTAACTGGATCCGTCCAGTATAAACATTGAGCTTCGGCTCCTAACTGGATCCGTCCAGTACAAACATGAGCTCCGGCTCCTAACTGGATCCGTCCAGTACAAACATGAGCTCCGGCTCCCAACTGGACCCGTCCGGTACAACCATGAGCTCCGGCTCCCAACTGGACCCGTCCAGTATAAACATTGAGCTCCGGCTCCTAACTAGATCCGTCCAGTATAAACATTGAGTTCCAGCACAGAACTGGATCCGTCCAGTATATACAAATCCTCATGTGCTTTTCCTTGGTCGTCTTACTCCGGTAAGGCCGTCTTGGAACCTCATGTGCTTTTCCTTGGTCGTCTTACTCCGGTAAGGCCGTCTTGGAACTTCATGTGCTTTTCCTTGGTCGTCTTACTCCGGTAAGGCCGTCTTGGAACCCCTCTAACATCTCCTCGGATGGTTTACTCCGGTAAGGCCATCTAGGAAATATTCTTGCATTATTTGTTTTATCTTCTTGCAGGTACAAACTCCTGGTCTTCTTGGATTTCAATGGCCTTAATACGATCCTGTGTGATCGTCGGTTTTCTGGCCTTAATACGATTCGGCGTGATCGTCGCATTCTGGGTTTGGATTTCTCAGATTATCCAGAACACATCTTCCTTCAACCAGCAAGATATGTTCTGGGGGCAAATGTGTTGACACATTTTTTGGTAAAAGCTATCACACATGGAATTCCTGAATGATAACATGCTCAAGCGATGGAAACAACGTCAGAAGACATTGAGAGATTTGGTCAAAATCACGTCCTCAACATAAACAGGCCCGAAACTCCTATCAGACGACCTCTTTTGGGCCCGAAAACAGCGATTATGGAGCTGAGATTTGTAACTATTGTAGATCTCTGAATTAGCTTCGGTTTGAGCTTTGGTTTGGCTCAATCGGACTTACGGTTTGAAAGTTATGCCCGTTTCCGTAAACTGGTGCAATCTGGCAATTTCCTGGATAAAGCGACGAAGCGTCACATGCATTCTCGGATCGCCCCCCTCAGACCACGACCCGTTCGTGGTACACCTTCAGAGCACGACCCGCTCGTGGTGCACATGGTGGTCATGATCCGCCATCGCGTTCCGACCCCGTTACCACGATCCGATCTCCAGACCTGCAGATACACGCGCTGTTTTGACCTATTCTCATGCCACATCTTGCTCCTACTTTACCGGATCGGGTGCCACGTACCCCATCACAATCCGGTCAACCCAGAAGCTCTCCTACAGCTATAAATACACCATTTGAAGGCATTTTCAAGGACTTTTGGCCATTCTTCTTCACTGCTTCCACCATTACTGAAGTGCAAGAACTTTGCACTTTCCTACAGTAAAATTCTTCTCTTTTCTACACAATTAACACGTGGATTACGTGTATAAACCCTAGTAATCTCAATAAACGCACGGATTGTGTGTCTGCATGTAACTGATTCCTGTAATCTGTCAGTATAACAATAAGATTATAAAGTGGACGTAAGCTACATCTACAGCCGAACCACTATAAAAACTTCGTGTGTCTCCTCATTATTTACTTTTCTCTGTATTCTGTGATCTGCGATCAGCATTTGGGTGTTAGGCCCAGATTTTGGTCTAACATTTTGGGTTTAAGAACAGTATTATTAAAGATACCATTCACGACAAACCCAAAATCTCATTCCATTGTTAATCGGGTTAAAGAACAAGCGTTATTTGAAACGCCATTCACGATAAACCCAAAAACCAATTCGAATTCAGTTCCAATTAAATATAAATTAATTGGTCAACTTCATTAAATCTTACTAAAAGATTTAATCTTTTCTCAACTGGGTTTAAGAACAGTGTTAGTGAAGACACCGCTCACGACAAACCCAAAATCCCATTTGATGTTAAATACAAGGCTCTGAATAGAAAATATATCGGCTTATATTCAGTATCAAATTATGAAATCAACAAATATCATATTGGAATAACGATATATATATATCTTTTAAATTCCTCCACAATGTCCGTATAATCACGGAATCTAATATCGAAATATTCCGAAGATAATTTCTATTCAAATCCATTCCAATTCATATATTGGAAACTCCAGTTATTTTTAATACCATTTCAAATCCAATTTATTTGTTTAAAAATATTGGATTATAATTCTAGTTCATAACTAGTTCATTTTGATAAAAATATAATTTTATCTTTTCAAATATGGAATTTTTCATCCTAATTCTTTCCAAATCATTTATTATGATTTTACACAAATTATTGTTATTTTTAATTAATTTATCAAGACCCGTACAGTCGATTTCCATAAACGGTCATCGAACTGCACTTACAGCGACTTTTCCAAATTTGATTTGGACATAATTCCTAATCCAACTGTTAGATTTCAAATATTTAATATTCGTTTGAAAGCTCTTTTCGATACAAATCCAATGGTTCCGGTTTTAGGAGAATTCGACGGTCAGATCTCCCGTAATGTCCATTCGAAGTCAATGGTAGAAATTCGCGAACTACCGCAGCGCGGAGCGTTCTATTCAGGCCATTATAATATATATAATATATATTTCGTCGATTTCCATTTAAAATGTATTTTATAAATCGTTTTAAATTCATTTTCAAAACGATTTCAACTTTATATTCAATTTCAAATCAAAATTGAATATTCCATATCATCGATTTATAAATGATAATATTTTCAAAACATTAGATTTCAAAATCATTTCCTTTTCGATATTCATTATAACAATGAATAAAATCGATATAAATATCGTTCACGTCAAAATGGCGCATATCAAATCAACATGGCTTTATATGTTTATATATATTCGTGTCCATCCTAAATCGGACATCAAATTCAGATTTTGATTCTTTTCTGAATATTATTTTAAAATATTCATTATTTTAAAATATTCGTTATTTTAAAATATTCTTTCTTTCTGAACTGGAATCAGACACAGTCAATTACCATATAATTTGATTTATATGGATTTAATACACATATGTATACAACAACAATCAAACACAGTCAACCATCATCTAGAGTGCATTCGACACTGCATAAGCATCAAATATAAATATTTAACGATTACAACGGCCTGTCAAACCATCAATTGACATACCACTAAACAGTTGGGATTGGTGTAATCAAATATCATCCCAAACCCGTGTGGGGTTTCAACCAACAAATACTGAATATTATTTGTGTAGTTGGGCGATGTGTAAAATTTATCGTCGCAATCCATATTAGTAAAATGAGTGTTCATAAACAAATCGTCCGATTTGTAAATGAATATTTATTTTATTCATAGACACGTTAAAAATTATATTTTTAACTATAAAATATTTATTTCAACACATGAATATTTTATTCAGTTCATTTATACAATAAAAATGATATTTTTATTGTTCTAACATATTTTAGAAAATTTTGACGGCATCACGACGCGATATCAAAATCTGGTAATGTCTAGCATTACCCCTCTCCTGATATTGGCTCGCGCCATATACACACAATAATTCTAATCAATTCATTTCACCCAAATTCAACAAAATAATCTAATCAACCAAACCAAACAATCAAACAAGTCGTCCATGGTCTGCGGACGATGGGGAACAGTTCATATATGCAGTTATAAAATAAATAACTGCATAAGAAAATTATAGTGAGGAGTTCTCACTTTGGGTTCCACTCCGCCGTTTCATTTCCGAATTTCAGAACAGTCTTGACTTGCCTGAAATTCCAACGCATTCTTCTTCACGCTGTTCATAGTAAAAATCACAATTTTATTTTAATTCTAAAAATTATATTTTTTGTTCGCTAAAAATTATATTTTTAATACTCTACATACATAAAAATCATATTTTTAATGTCGCTACATGTACATAAAAATCATATTTTTATAACGATACTACATAGGTAAAAATCATATTCTTAACACGAAGTTTACATTATAAAAATCACATTTTTATATTGTTACTACTTACTACATATATAAAAATCATATTTTTGGCCAACTATTAATTATTTCTTTGTATGACCATTTTATAAATAACATATATGATCTAGAAATCATATTTTTATCTTTCTAAAAACATTCCCATGCCATACACTAGTTAAAAATCATATTTTTAATCTTGCCAAAAATATTTCCTTCCTACTATAAAAATCCTATTTTTAACTAACCAAAACTGATATTTTTTTACATAACTACAAATCATAACTTTATATAAATAAAAATCATAACTTTATATTAATAAAAATCATAACTTTATAATAATAAAAATCATAACTTTATATGTCAAAAACCATAGAAGCTTTAAAGCGGAGAAAATTCACATATTTTCTATCGTCCGGGTTTGCTGTTCTGGTTCCGGAATTTGCAAACGAGCTCCAATCTTCACACCATCTTTTATTCTAGCTTAAACGCGTCATTCTGGACAACTTTCGCCTAGTGGTCATTCTTCCGAAAATGTGTCATTTCGTCGGAAATCGCGAAAAGACAGTATTTGGACAGTAGACTTTGGACGTGTTTTCCCGATAGCTCCGCAATCCAAAATAGGACTATCATATACCAAATCGAAGAGAAAATCGTGCTCTTCGAATTTGATACTGTGGAGTTTTGGCCAGAAGCGCACCGTCTGAGTGTTATTAGCGAAACAGTGATAGGTGGTTTTATGCAAAAACGAGAATTTGGAGAAAAAGAGGATTTTGGACTTGGCGGGGCCCACGGCCGGAGCTGGGCTGAGGGGGTGGCGCAGTGGCCTGACTGGAGTGGGGGAGCCCGCGGGTGGCGGTGGTGGGGCCAGTAGTGGTGGTGGTGTTTGGGGTTAGGGTTCTTGAAATTGCAAAGAGAAGGAGGGAGAGGGAAGAGGAGGAGGGAGGAGGAGGATGGGATGTCGACGGCGCGAGGAGGAGGGAGGAGGAGTGCGGCAGCCCCATGGTGGAGGAGCTCCCCATTTTTGAAGAAAGAAGAGGAAGAGAAGGAGGAAAAATTATGAAGATGGAAGGAGGAAAGTTGTTTAAGTAAGGGATTTTGCCGCTCTTTCTCTCCGATCATCCGACTGCAAACGAACCCCGGTTACCGCGTATTTTGGACAAGACATAGTAGACGTGAAGATGAGTCCAACAAAACAAGTTTCGTTGAATTCTGAGTTCGTTTGACCATCTGTTAAAATTTTCAAAGATGCTCAGATATTATTCAAAAATGTGATTTTAGCGCAGCTTTTCTTCTTGCACGCTCACACGCTAACTCCAAAAATCATGTCCTTTTGGATTTAACAATTATTAGATGATACTAATCCAAAAAAACGGAATCGAATTATGAGGTCGTATCAATAACGTTCCTTTGTAAATAACTGTCTGTTTTACCCTGAACTGTTTTAGCTCGCACGACCACACACTAACTCCGTTCGACGTGCATTTTAGAACTCAACAAGTATTTGTCATTATGAATCCATAAAAATTTATCTCGTCGAATTTTGAGCTCATACGCAAAATTTTACTTTTTAAGGGTTATGTATTAATAACCGAAAACCCAATCCAATTCTCACTATTCCGGATCTCGGAATATATCGAAGCTTATACTTTTCAGAGTCGCAAACGGAATTTTGAACTCAATGGAAGTGGTTTTGAGTCCAAATTCATTTGTATGCAAAATGTGACTTTTTTAGGCTATATTTCTGTAGCGACTATTCTGAATTTTCAACTGGGCATAACTTTTTATTCCCGCAATGAAATTTGGATTTTTCAGATTCATTGGAAAGATATTTTCAAACTGATTGAAACATTTCTAGTTTTACTAAAATTCGATTTATTTTGAGTCCCGTACATTCATTTGAAGTTTGAAATTGAATTTTCAAACTACTGCGCCATTTCAGGCTCGTTATATAATTAAAATAAATTTATTAGTTCTAACTTCTATTTAAATAAATTTTTAGTCGTTATTTAAAATAAACCATTTTAAATATTTAAAATTCATTAAAATAGCTAAAATAAAACTTTTAAATTGGTTCTGATTTTCCGGGTATTATAATCTCCCCCACTTAAAATCATTTCGTCCTCAAAAAGGGACGGAGCTGAAAGTTGTTTAACTAATCAACTCAACTTTCATTCTGGCTTTCATTCTTCAACTTTTCAGTTTCTAAGAATTTTCTAATTCTTCATAAATTTGGCTAACACTCTAAATTTTCGAAAAATTTCGCCATAACCTCCTTTGTACGGGAGCACCGGGAAAATCCCCAAACCGCCACACAAGCCCTCTCATCTCAAAAAGAAAAAGAAAAAGAAAAAGAAAAACCAAGCGGTCAGCCAATCGGCTCATAAAATCATCCAAACCCAAGAATTTAGTAAACATGTATCTATTTGTCGGGCATACAATTTTATTCCTCTTCTCTAGCCTCCTTGTTATGACCTGTCCAATGTATATGCAATTCCAAACAATTTTCAGTTCAATCCAATATTTGATACAATTTGGCTAAATTTACCGTTCATTCACATAATGGTATAAATGAATAATCATACAACACAATCATCAATCAATTAGTGGATTAACTTTTTTCAAATGCATAACTTTGATATATATACAGAAAATCATATTTCCGATGTAAATTCACAACAAATAACCCAATCTAGTTTTTGGTTCTCACACCGGCCAATTGGAAACATATAGAAATCCCACTTTCGAAACTCGAACGCAAATACTGATGATACTATAGTAATCATCAGGATCGTCTCCGGGCGACTAGAGTGTGATTATATATCTACCCAATATATTTGGGACTTCGTACACACGCTAGCTAGGCGTATATGCAAAATCTTCATATACCAGATTGTCCAAATTCATTACAAATAAAATATTCAAATACGTATATGGTTTAAATTTTCAAAAAAAAATTTGTTTTCATTTTAAAAATATACTCTTCACACTCGTTCTAGGATACTACTGATCATATCCCTAATGAGTCATTCTCATTGGATATTACTAATCCAATCTCTGATGAATTCTTTCGTTCGGTTCTAATATGTCTTGTTCTCAAGCTCTGTAAACCAAAGCTCAGATACCAAATGTAGTGATCTGAAGTTCCTTATGAAGGAAAGCCCGGATTTAGTTGAGAACACGATAAATCAGAACACAAACAGAAGAACATTTCATTTCTTATTACAACAATTTCATCAGAATACAAGAATATACAGAATATGAATAAATATTACACATTCACTAAATATCAGAGATTTACAAGTTACAATGCAGCGGAAAATAATACAAAATACAGCTAAAAAGAATATACAGATACAGAGCTTTCCGAATATCATTCCAGCTGTAAACCAGGATCCTGTGAATATAAATCTACAAAACCAAAACTACTAGCTGCCCGTGTGGAAAATAGAGGGCACCAGAGTTTAGGTTAAAACAATAAACTCCAGGTCAGTCATGTGACTGGTGTGAGAACTAAAACAGTTATTAATCTTTATTTTAAAGTTAGGTAAATCAAGGGACCACGCCGTATAACACGGAACGGGTTTCCTCCCAATAAAACCAGTGCATAAAACAACAGCGCAATGCTAAATAAAGAACAATGAAGCTATTATAAGACTCAGGTCCCACCACATAATGCAACGCAAGCCGAAGGATATAGTTTTTACCTTATAATAGCCAAAAATGCTTGGTACGTGGAATTTCATATTTTATTATTACTATAATGTATAGTGTCAAATTAATTTCAATCATAAGTACCAATCATAGACGGCATGAGTACCCCATCCCACTATGTCGCCATATATAGGATTACAACTAAAACCGAAATGTCGTATTGGAAGTTGGATTCCATCTGTGGACCAAGGCAAGAGATCGTCCTTAGCGCTTCGAGACGCTCTAGCCCGTGTCTCAGGTCAAAGCTCGAGTGTGACGGCCCGCCCCGCACCAGCCGACATTTCCATTGAAAGTGCACTGTGCCGATGTCCAACCAGCACGGGACGGTCGCCAAAGAAGGAAAGAAGGGAATTTGAACTAGTAAGGAACCTGTAGAATGTCTCACAGCGCATGAAATAAAATATAATAAGAGCATATTTGACATAAAACAGGCGAGACAATGCATAAGCTGAAAACTAAACCATGGTAGCAGCAGAGAATTCAAAATACAGCTTATGTTCCACATCATCATCATCATTATTACAACTTTTCAAACTGTCTCTAAAGCAAAGATAAGAAAGGTACACTACTAATTCCCAAAGTAGTGACCAACAACGACATAGGGAGAATATCTATATATATCATACGTGGAAGCCTCCTGCTCGTCTCTGGTACAGCTACTCATGCATAATCACCTGACCTGTCTCTAGTCTGCGCGTTTAAGAGCACCCATAGTAATAAGAAGAGGCATAAAACTCTGGGTCGGACAAAAGTCTAGTATGAGCGATAAGCAGCAAAACAGAACAATAACAGGTATACTAAACCATACCTGAACCTGGACCTGCAACCAAAGAGTTAGCACAACATACCGCTCAATACTCTAAGGTGTCACTAAACATAAGGCATAAAGAAATGGGGGAGGGGGTGTGCATGTCATAGTGATAGCAAACAATCAAGCATAGCAACCATCCTCACATCTCTCACTCAGTGCGTAAAGCATACGATATCCACTACTTTGACCACCCAATTCCTCGCCACGATCACTCTGCCCTATGGAGTCGTAATGACACCACTGCACTGATCCATAACCACTAATCCGTCCATCAGTGGTGGGTCAAAGCTATAGACGTCGATAACCCCTTAGCACACAACCCGCAGCAATGTCCAATCACGAAGTTGACTCGTTGGTTCCCATCTGGATCCTGAGTGCAAACTTCCCATTTGGACTACCTTTTCATCTCGGGTTTCGGTCATCATCTCCGGATCGGTTCGGCATGCTCCTCTTCACTATGCTTCAGATTGTGCTCCTCGAAGTAGTCCTGTCTGTGATCATCCACATCGGGTTAGGTCGGATTTCCCCATCCAAGTCGGTTTGGTTCGGTCCCTCCCTGCTCGTGCTCAACATCTCGTTTCGTGACAAGCCCTTCGGGTCGGATCAGAGGATACCCATTGGGTTCGGATCGTGATCAACCACCTAGTTCGGGTCATGACGCGCCTCCCTGATCGGATTGGCCTCCCTTTGGATCGAGCTGAGCTTCGGTTCATTGGACCCATTCGGATCGGGTCGAGTTCCTTCATTTATCCGGATCGGCTCGTGGACTCCCTCTCAAGGCGGTTCGGGTCGTGGAGCTCTCCAGGTGAGTGGATCGGTTTGGTGCCTCCGTTCACGAATGGGTCGGGGTCGGGTAGGGCGATCCGATCCGGTTCCTGCATATTTTCTGCAACTTTTCCAGCGACCTGTTTACGCCATTCGACGGCGTTTTCGACCAATCTAACTTTTCGAAACAATCACAAATCATTCCATACAGTCATAGCAACATGTACAATTGACCACAAACACTAAAACAATAATTTGATATGTCAAAACGGATCAAACATACCCAAAACCCATGTTTTTTCCCTTTAAGCATGTTTAAGCAAATTTAATGATAGGATTAGTAAAACTTAACTAAGTTAACCAAATTTTCTAACAGAGGCCTAAAACAATATTTCAAAATTTATGAATATTTTTCCAGAATTTAATCATGTTTAAATTCGCTAATTACCACTAATTACCCTTAATTTACTATAACTAGTGATGAACTATGCAAATCACTCACCTTAGCCACAAATAAAATACCAAATCTGAAATTATCTTCTGTTTGGCGCTGTTCCCAAGGCTATACAGCGGTTCCGACCTTGATTTGGTGCTATCTCTCCTTAATTTGATGTAGTTTAGCTAAATCTTCAATTAGAAAGTGGTTTAGAGGTATTTTAGATGTTGGAGGCCATTACTAGGGTTCCAAGAATGAAAGTGGTGGCTATAAAAGTGTCTAAAGAAATGTTTTATAACCCTAATCGGCCCCTATATACCCCTAATCCTGAAATCCCCCAATGGGCCTAGCTGTTAACTACCCAATTAAGCCCGGTTAAGCTGTTTTTCACTTTCTAAACCTTAATTCAGCCATATCTCCCAAACGGTAAGTCCGTTTGGCTAATGTGACCACTCTACGGAAAGATAAACCATCATCCGGATCAAATGGGAGTGGTTTCAGATCAAAAATCCTTTCCAATCAAAAGTTATGGTCGAAACAAGATCAGCTAGGGGCAAACGGTCATTTAAAAATCGGCAAAAATCATGGACATGGGAAATGACCCCAATAGTCGTCTCCCAAAGTTACATGGCTATACGACTTCATATGAGAAAGAAAGAAATATTCTACGATCCTTCGATGCGTAGAATGCGGGTCGTTACATTCCCCCCCCCCCTTAAGAAATTTCGTCCCCGAAATTCCTTAACCCAAAACATACAAAGGATCCCGCATGACTACCAATCGTTAACAAAACAATAAAGCATACAAAACAACACAACAAGCCTACCCTAGCATGCGGTTTACTAACAAGGGAGCACTATACCGATATAAAAACCTTACAAGGCAAAGAGTTCTGGATACTTCCTCCTTATGTCTTCCTCTGTTTCCCAAGTACAGTCTTCCTCATCATCGCCCCACTGAACTCTGACTAGTCTCACCGCCTTCCTTCGAAGCTGCTTCGTATCGTTCCCAACAATACGCATAGGCCTGCGGTTCCCAACCGCCTCAGGTTCAATCTCGATATCGTCCAACTGATCCGGTGAATATCGGGGTCGTGCACGAATTTCCTTAACTGGGAAACATGAAATACGTTATGAACTCCCGCCATCTTCTCTGGTAATTCAACTTTATTTGCCGAATTCCCAACTTGCTCGAGAACTGGGAATGGACCAACAAATCTCGGTGTTAACTTGCCTCTCCTGCCAAATCGAATCACGCTCTTTAACGGAGAAATCTTGACAAACACCAAGTCACCAATGGAGAACTTTAAATCTCTTCTCCTCTTATCAGCATAACTCTTCTGCCTATCTTGGGCAGCCTTCATTCGTTGTTGAATAATCTTGATCTTGTCTGAAGTTTCTCTTATCACATCTGGTCCAAGCACAAACTTCTCACCGGTTTCTAACTAACATGATGGTGAGTTACACGGTCTTCCATATAAAGCTTCAAATGGAGCCATACCAATACTGGATTGATAACTGTTATTATAGGAAACTCTACTCGATGTAAATGGTCATCCCATGATCCACCAAAATCCAATACATAAGCTCGCAAAAGATCTTCTGACACTCGATTCACCCTCTCTGTCTGTCCGTCGGTTTGAGGATGATACGCGGTACTGAGATGTAATTCTGATCCTAACGCCTCTTGTAAGCTCTTCCAAAATCCACTAGTGAACAACGGATCTCGGTAACTCACAATGCCTTTGGATATTCCATGAGATCTCACTACCCACTTCATATACAGTTCAGCTAATTTAGCTATTGTTCTACTCGACTTGATAGGTATAAACCTAGCACTTTTGGTCAATCGGTCCACAATCACCCAAATGCTATCATGGCCCGTTCTAGTCCTTGGTAACCCATCAATGAAATCCATTGAGACTTGTTCCCATTTCCATTCTGGAATTTCTAATGGTTGTAACAAGCCACTAGGCTTCTTTTGCTCAACTTTAACTAGCTGACAATTCATGCATTTGGATATAAACTTCCCAACGTCTCCTTTCATCCCTTCCTAGTAGTAAGTCTGCTTCATGTCTCGATACATTTTGTTACCACCGGGGTATATAGTTAGTCTTGAGTGATGACATTCTCTAAGAACTTCATCTCTCCATCCATTGACATTGGGTACAACCAGTTTATCATCCTTTCAAAGCCATCCTTCTCCATTTGGTCCATACTTGTTCATTTTCTCACCATCGGTATTCATCTCTTCCTTGGAGATGATTTCTGTTAGGTTTTAGGATCGTCCCTCTAACTGGAACCAATCCGCTCAATCAAAGTCGGTATAACCGTCAAACTTGCCAATATTTCTAGATCCAATCCATATTTAGGTCTGAAATCATCTCCCACGATATACTCCAATTACTTCCATTCAAGAAACATAGCATCTAAACTGGCATATTTCTTAATGCATCAGTACAGCACCTAGTCTGGTTGTATACCGTCATCTCTTCGTTCTCTATCACCAGAATCCTATAGGTGATAGTCTACTCAAGGGAATAAAACAGGAACAAACATAACAACCATAACATCCATCAAACATGTCCTATCTATCACCTGCTAAAGCCATACATACGTCGATACCTACTTGACTGGTCCAACCAATCCCAAGGCTAACGGAAGCCCTGCCTCCATACATACGTCGATGCCCACTTGACTGGTCCAACCAATCCCAAGGCTAATGGAAGCCCCGCCTCCATACGGACTACCGTACGTCCAACGTACGTTTATCCTCCAAGGATAACTAGATCACGTCCAATGGATCCAAGGTAACGGGCGTACCCAGATACCCCTGCTTCTAGTCCGCCCAAAATACTCGAGTCCCACCCAAGTCTATCCATTATCTTGTTGCCCTCTCGAGTCCAACTCGAGCCAATCCATTTCCTTGCAGCCTTCTTGAGTCCAACTCGAGTCAATCTATTACCCATAAACTCAGAGCCAGTCTTGAGTATCCATTACCGACAAACTCTAATCCAGCATGAGTCATCTCCCTATACGTTGCATCTCCAAGATAAACGAACACCTATTTTCCTTTACGAGTTCAAGTCCAACTTGAGTCGTCCTAACCCTCGTTGCATCTTCCATGATCAACGAACACATGCTATTCCTTCAAAAAGAACATCAACTTATGGTCCCAAACAATCCATTACTTTGCATCTTTCTCAAGTCCCACTCGAGTCATCTCATAACCCGATCGAGTCTAACTCGCATCAGCCCATACCATTGAACAGTCTTATCATGTCATGGTTGCACATCACTCCTCGAGTAAGCCGAGATATCATTCAATGGAAATCACAACAACTACTTATATCTCACGCAAACCATCCTAGTCGAACTCGACATTCCCTAAGCACAAGCCCCAAAGGCCTAAACCAATATCAGACAAGCACTCAAGGAACATCTCCTCCAAATTCAGACAATCTACGTGAGATGATACTAGCAAAACAACTAAGCAATCACAAGCAAACATACGTTCATAACTCGATAAGACCACATTACAACAAATCATGCAAAGACTAGTCGAATCACCTATTGGGTTCGTCACAACTAAAGGTCTATCGACTATATGAGATTCCAATCCCAACTTATCTACCAGGTCACTAGATATAAAGGAATAGGATGCCTCGCTATCAACAAAACTAGAATAGGAACATCATAAATAGAAAGCATACCTTGAATAACGATGCCCTTTCCCTTCTCCGCCGAAGTTGGGGCATTCGACGAAGAAGAAGCAGCGTTGATAACATATGCTTTCACGATCTGCTTCTCTTTAGGAGGCTGTGGACATTTATCCTTGTGATGTCCTACTTGGCCGCAATTGAAGCACTTCCTTTCCTCAGGCTTTTCCTGACAATCTCTAGCATAGTGGCCCTTCTTTCCACAACTAAAGCACTCTTTATCTTTCTTGTCCTTCTTTTTCTGACCACCATTGGTCTGATCTTGTTTTCTCTTATTCTGAGACTCCTTACCTCCACCGCTTGCTTGCGGCTTTGGTTCCTCTACAGATGCAATAGCAACATCGGCCTTTGACTTAGGGTAAAGACTCTCCGATCTCAATGCTTTGCCCACTATAGACTCGAACGTCTCGTCGATGTGGTTTATCAGCCTTTCCCCTAAGTACTCATCTAAGTCGGTTATGAACTTCTCGTTCTTCTTCTCGGCAGTGTCGATAAGAGATAATCCATACTTCGATAAAGTATCGAACTCAGTAATATATTCCGAGACTGCCCTACCATTTTTCTTAAGCTCCAAAAATTTCCTAAACAATTCAGATTTGTGAGCAGGTGGAATGAACTTTTCGTTGAAACGAGTCATAACCTGATTCCAAGTAACTTGATCTTCAGGAGTAGCTGCTTTAATAGCATTCCACCAACTCATAGCTCGTCATTGAAGCTGACGCGATGCTAACTTACTCTTTATGGCATCATCGATTCCCAAGTCCTCGAAGATGCGCTCACAACCATCCAACCAATCTTGAACATCCGTAGTCGACTCCGTTCCGTGGAACGGCTTCCAGCCAAGACTAGTATAATCCTTGTGAAGCTTGGCGAAATCAGCCCTA
The DNA here is from genome assembly GCA_030737875.1 of Allium sativum. Lineage (NCBI taxonomy): Eukaryota > Viridiplantae > Streptophyta > Magnoliopsida > Asparagales > Amaryllidaceae > Allium > Allium sativum. The sequence goes on along the minus strand of CM060923.1, from coordinate 638,433,396 downwards.
AGCGCTTACACTACTGCACCACCACCATTTGCAGCATTAGGAGCTTCCCTCTGAACATCCCTAAGCATCTCTCTCATGAGGTCAGTGAACATCGTCCTCACATTAGGAGCATTCCCATTATTAGCTCATCTACTAGCACCCCTCGTATATCGGCTCATCGTTCAATCTGTAAGGAGAAAACGATTAACCATCTCTTCAGTGGTGCCAGTGCAATGCGACATCATCCTTAAATATACTAATAGTATATATATATAGCTTTTGAAAACCAAAATATCACAAATACGCGCTCTCATATACGTACTATCTCTCTCTAGTGTCTTCCCTAGGTTAACTACGCAACCTAGAGCTCTGATACCAAATGTGATGGCCCGCCCCGCACCAGCCAACATTTCCAATGAAAGTGCGCTATGCCGATGTCCAACCAGCATGGGACGGTCGCCAAAGAAAGTAAAGAAGGGAATTTGAACTAGTAAGGAACCTGTAGAATGTCTCACAGCGCATGGAATAAAATATAATAATAACATACTTGACATAAAACAGGCGAGACAGTGCATAAGCTGAAAACTAAACCATGATAGCAGTGGAGAATTCAAAATGTAGCGTATGTTCCACATCATCATTATTACAACTTTTCAAACTGTCTCTAAAGCAAAGATAAGAAAGGTACACTACTAATGCCCAAAGTAGTGACTAGCAACGACATAGGGAGAATATCTATATATATCATACGTGGAAGCCTCCTGCTCGTCTCCAGTACAGCTATTCGTGCATAATCACCTGACCTGTCTCTAGTCTTCCCGTTTATGAGCACTCATAGTAATAAGAAGAGACATAAAACTCTGGGTCAGACAAAAGTCTGGTATGAGCGATAAGCAGCAAAACAGAACAATAACAGGTATACTAAACCATACCTGAACCTGGATCTGCAACCAAAGAGTTAGCACAACATACCGTTCAATACTCTAAGGTGCCACTAAACATTAGGCATAAAGATACGGGGGAAGCGATGTGCATGTCATAGTGATAGCAAACAATCAAGCATAGCAACCATCCTCACATCTCTCACTCAGTGCGTAAAGCATATGATATCCACTACTTTGACCACCCAATTCCTCGCTACGATCACTCTGCCCCATGGAGTCGTAATGACACCACTGTACTGATCCATAGCCACTAATCCGTCCATCAGTGGTGGGTCAAAGCTATAGATGTCGATAACCTCTTCGTACACGTCCCACAGCAAAGTCCAATTACGAAGTTGACTCGTTGGTTCCCATCTGGATCCTGAGTGCAAACTTTCCATATGGACTACCTTTGCATCTCGGGTTTTGGTCATCATCTCTGGATCGGTTCGGCAAGCTCCTCTTCACTATGCTTCAGATCGTGCTCCTCAAAGTAGTCCCGCCTGTGATCATCCACATCGGGTCGGGTCGGATTTCCCCATCCAAGTCGGTTTGGTTCGGTCCCTCCCTGCTCGTGCTCAACATCTCATTTCGTGACAAGCCCTTCGGGTCGGATCGGAGGATACCCATTGGGTTCGGATCATGATCAACTACCTGGTTCGGGTCGTGACGCGCCTCCCTGATCGGATCGGCCTCCCTTTGGTTCGAGCTGAGCTTTGGTTCGTGGGACCCATTCGGATCGGGTCGAGTTCCTTCATTTATTCGGATCGGCTCGTGGACTCCCTCTCATGGCGGTTCGGGTCGTGGAGCTCTCAAGGTGAGTGGATCAGTTCGGTGCCTCCGTTCACGAATGGGTCGGGGTCGGGTAGGGCGATCCGATCCGGTTCCTGCATATTTTCTACAACTTTTCCAACGACCTGTTTACGTCATTCAACGACGTTTTTGACCAATCCAACTTTTCTAAACAGTCACAAATCATTCCAAATAGTCATAGCAGCATGTATAATTGACCACAAACACTAAAACAACAATTTGATATGTCAAAACGGATCAAACATACCCAAAACCCATGTTTTTTCCCCTTAAGCATGTTTAAGCAAATTTAATGATAGGACTAGTAAAACTCAACCAAATTTTCTAACAGAGACCTAAAACAAGATTTCGAAATTTATGAATATTTTTCCAGAATTTAATCATGTTTAAATTCGCTAATTACCACTAGTTACCCTTAATTAACTATAACTAGTGAGGAACTATGCAAATCACTCACCTTAGCCAAAAACAAAATACCAAATCTGAAATTATCTTCTGTTTGACACTGTTCCCAAGGCTATACAGCGGTTCCGACCTTGATTTGGTGCTATCTTTCCTTAATTTGATGTAGTTTAGCCAAATCTTCAATTAGAAAGTGGTTCAGAGGTATTTTAGATGTTGGAGGCCATTACTAGGGTTCCAAGAATGAAAGTGGTGGCTGTAAAAGTGTCTAAATAAATGTTTTCTAACACTAATCGGCCCCTATATACCCCTAATCCCGAAATCCTCCAATGGGCCTAGCTATTAACTACCCAATTAAGCCCGGTTAAGCTGTTTTTCACCTTCTAAACCTTAATTCAGCCATATCTCCCAAACGGTAAGTCCGTTTGGCTAATGTGACCACTCTACGGAAAGGTAAACCATCATCTGGATCTAATGGGAGTGGTTTCAGGTCAAAATTCCTTTCCAATCAAAAGTTATGGTCGAAACAACAACTAGGGGCAAAACGGTCATTTAAAAATCGGCAAAAATCATGGACATGGGAAATGACCCCAATAGTCGTCTCCCAAAGTTACATGGCTATACGACTTCGTATGAGAAAGAAATAAATATTCTACAATCCTTCGATGTGTAGAATGCGGGTCGTTACATCGAGTGACCTTTAGATCGTCACGGCCGGTCCACACGGAGTGGATTAAAATGCTAGAACACTGCGTTTCCCCGCCCTATGGGGCGTCAATCTGGTCTGTATAAAGACCATCCATCGGCTTCGCAGAGACCGAAATAACTGAGGCGCCTCGCATTCCAACAACCACATGAGTCAAACTTGTCAGAGCTTGTAAAACCACTGACACCACTCCTAGCTAGAAGGAAACGTATGTCCTCCCTGAGGTCCTCTCCCGTTTCTGGTTCACACCGGGTGTGAGGCTCGCGAATTAACGCTACACAAAGCTATGCTATATTAAAGCCGTGCTTTGATCATCAACCACAAGGCTCTGCTTTTCAACAAAAGCCTTGATCATTGCATCTCAGCATGCCATGCAGGCAATTCACGCCATGCAACTGACGTCTATCAATCACATAGAATGAAATCCAATGTCGGACACACAGTCCATTTACAAGTTCGTTCTGGGTCTGAACGAAACCGGAGGCACCTTATTCCTCTCCCATATGTCCAATACAGGAGAGAGGCCCTCGCATATCCGGTCGATCTCCAAGTACGTCTGGACGATCACCACTTATTACCTTGTCTTGAGTGTACAGCCCAATCAAGACATCAGTAATCATCCAAGCGATGTGAAGACCTCCGGTCTTCAACCACCGTCTTCATCTTCGACTAATCGGTGTATCAGTTATTCAGAATGGGATAAACCTGGTCTTTCCGAATAACTCGCGTATTTTCTAAACAAGTGTTACACAAACACAGCATACGCCTCATTCCAATCCAGAATATTCTTTTATTCAAATATTCTTTTCATTAGGGAAAGCTTCCCGTTAATTTTATCAAAGACAAATCTTTGAATTATTCTTTAATCTTCCTTTGGATATCAAACCATATTAAGGTTTTCCAAACTAGTCGACATTAGTGAACCATACCGAAGTAATCATTTTATTTCCCAATCCCAACCTATTCATCCCATAAAGTAAAACTGGTAATACTTCATATCCAACACCACGGTGTTATCGGTAAAATTAATTACCATTTCACGTTCAAATCTAATTAAAGACTTAACTATCGCCTGGAGTAAAGCCGGTGGTACTCCATTTTCGATTATTTTCTTGAATTGATAATTTTAATTATCACATTCGCTTTTCAATCTAATCAAAGATTCATTAAAACTCTAATTCAGCTTTAATCTCCAAAAATCATTGCTTAATGATTATTCAAAGTTAAGAAATAAATCTTATCTTTAACTGGGTTAAAAAACTAATGTCATTTAAAATACAGCTCACAATAAACCCAAAATCACATTCAATCAGTCTCTAACCGTAAATTAGTAAGAGAACAATTCCCTAAGTATTAATCCCGAAGGCCGAAACCAACATCAGATCAATACCCTGGAAACCATTCAACTTAGCTAATCTATAATTAATATCTAATTCTCTTAACTCTATTGGGTTTAGGAACAGTATTATTAAAGATACCATTCACGACAAACCCAAAATCTCATTCCATTGTTAATCGGATTAAAGAACAAGTGTTATTTGAAACGCCGTTCTCGATAAACCCAAAAACCAATTCCAATTCAGTTCCAATTAAATATAAATTAATTGGTGAACTTCATTAAATCTTACTAAAAGATTTAATCTTTTCTCAACTGGGTTTAAGAACAGTGTTAGTGAATACACCGCTCACGACAAACCCAAAATCCCATTTGATATTAAATACAAGGCTCTGAATAGAAAATATATCGGCTTATATTCAATATCAAATTCTGAAATCAACAAATATCATATTGGAATAACGATATATATATCTTCCAAATTCCTCCACAATGTCCGTATAATCACGGAATCCAATATCGAAATATTCCGAAGATAATTTCGATTCAAATCCATTCCAATTCATATATTGGAAACTCCAGTTATTTTTAAAACCATTTCAAATCCAGTTTATTTATTTAAAAATATTGGATTATAATTCTAGTTCATAACTAGTTCATTTTGATAAAAATATATTTTTATCGTTTCAAATATGGATTTTTTCATCCAAATTATTCCCAAATCATTTATTATGATTTTACATAAATTATTGTTATTTTTAATAATTTTATCAAGACCCGTACAGTCGATATTCATAAACGGTAATCGAACTGCACTTACAACGACCTTTTCCAAATTTGATTTAGACATAATTCCAAATCCAAACGTTAGATTTAAAATCTCTAATATTCATTAGAAAGCTCTTTTCGATACGAACCCAATGGTTCCGGTTTTAGGAGAATCCGATAATCGGATCTCCCGTAATGTCCATTCGAAGTTAATGGTCGAAATTCGCGAACTGCCGCAGCACGGCGCATTCTATTCAGGCCATTATATTATATATATATAACATATATTTTGTCGATTTCCATTTAAAACATATATTGTAAATCGTTTTAAATTCGTTTTCAAAAAGATTTCAACTTCATATTCAATTTCAAATCAAAATTGAATATTCCATATCATCGATATATAAATGATAATATTTTCAAAACATTAGATTTCAAAATCATTTCCTTTTCGATACTCATTATAACAATGAATAAAATCGATATAAATATCGTTCACGTCAAAATAACGCATATCAAAACAACACAGCTTTATATATTTATATATATTCGTGTCCATCCCAAATCGGACATCAAATTCAGATTTTAATTCTTTTCTGAATATTATTTTAAATTATTCATTATTTTAAAATATTCGTTATTTTAAAATATTCATTCTTTCTGAAGTGAAATCAGACACAGTCAATTACCATATAATTTGATTTATATGGATTTCATACACACATGTATACAACAACAATCAAACACAGTCAACTATCATTCAAAGTTCATTCTACACTGCATAAGTATCAAATATAAATATTTAACGCTTACAACAACCTGTCAACCCATCGATTGACATACCACTAAATAATTGGGATTAGTGTACGTCAAATATCATCTCAACACCCGTGTGGGGGTTCAACCAACAAATACTGAATATTATTTGTGCAGTTGGGCGATGTGTAAAATTTTTCGTCCCAATCCATATCAGTAAAATGGGTGTTCATAAACAAATCGTCCGATTTGTAAATGAATATTTATTTTATTCATAGACACGTTAAAAATTATATTTTTAACTATAAAATATTTATTTCAACACATGAATATTTTATTCAGTTCGTTTATACAATAAAAATGATATTTTTATTATTTTAACATATTTTAGAAAATTTTGGCGGCATAACGGCGCGATATCAAAATCGGGTAATGTCTAGCGTTACCCCTCTCCTGATATTGGCTCGCGCCATATACACACAACAATTCTAATCAATTCATTTCACCCAAACAACCAAATAATTTAATCAACCAAACTAAACAATCAAACAAGTCGTACATGGTCTGTGGACGACGGGGAACAGTTCATATATGCAGTTATAAAATAAATAACTGTATAAGAAAATTATCGTGAGGAGTTCTCACTTTGGGTTCCACTCCGCCGTTTCATTTCTGAATTTCAGAATAGTCCTGACTTGCCTGAAATTCCAATGCAATCTTCTTCACGCTGTTCATAGTAAAAATCACATTTTTATTTCAATTCTAAAAGTTATATTTTTAGTTCCTAAAAATTATATTTTTAATACTCTACATATATAAAAATCATATTTTTTATGTCGCTACATGTACATAAAAATCATATTTTTATAACGCTACTACATAGGTAAAAATCATGTTCTTAACACGATGTTTACATTATAGAAATCACATTTTTATATCGCTACTATATATATAAAAATCAGATTTTTAGCCAACTATTAATTATTTATTTGTATGACCATTTTATAAATAACATATATGATCTAAAAATCATATTTTTATCTTTCTAAAAACATTCCCATGCCATACACTAGTTTAAAATCATATTTTTAATCTTGCCAAAAATATTTCCTTCCTACTATAAAAATCCTATTTTTAACTAACCAAAAGTGATATTTTTACATAACCACAAATCATAATTTTATGTAATTAAAAATCATAACTTTATACAAATAAAAATCGTAACTTTATATTTATAAAAATCATAACTTTATACATCAAAAACCATAGAAGCTTTAAAGCGGAGAAAACTCATATTTTCTATCTCTCGGATTTGCTGTTCTGGTTTCAGAATTTGCAAACGAGCTTCAATCTTCACATCAATTTTATTTCTAGCTTAAACGCGCCATTCCGGACAACTTTCACCTAGTAGTCTTCCTTCCGAAAATGTGTCATTTCGCCGGAAATCGCGAAAAGACAGTATTTGGACAGCAGACTTTGGACGTGTTTTTCCGACAGCTCCGCAATCCAAAATAGGACTATCATATACCAAATCCAAGAGAAAATCGTGCTCTTCGAATTTGGTACTGTGGAATTTTGGCCAGAAGCGCACCGTTCGAGAGTTATTGGCGAAATAGTGACAGAGGGTTTTATGCAAAACTCGGAATTTGAAGAAAAAGGGGATTTTGGACTTAGCCGGGCCCACGGCCGGAGCTAAGCTGGGGGGCGGGGGGCTGATTGGAGTGGGGGAGCCCGCGGGTGGCGGTGGTGGGTCCGGTAGTGGCGGTGGTGGTGTTTGGGGCTAGGGTTCTTGAAATTGCAAAGAGAAGGAGAGAGAGGGAAGAGGAGGAGGAGGAGAAGGAGGTAGGAGGAGGATGGGAGGCCGACGCTGCGGGGAGGAGGGAGGAAAAGTGCGGCAGCCCCATGGTGGAGGAGCTCCCCATTTTTGAAGAAAGAAGAGGAAGAGGAGGAAAAATTATGAAGAAGGAAGGAGGAAAGTTGTTTAAGTAAGAAATTTTGCCGCTCTTTCTCTTGATCGTCCGACTGCAAACGATCCTCGTTTGCCGCGGATTTCGGACACGATATAGTAGACGTGAAGACGAATCCAATGAAAAAAGTTTCGTCGAATTCTAAGTTCGTTTGACCATCCGTTAAAATTGTCAAAAATGCTCAGATATTGTTCAAAAATGTGATTTTAGCGCACCATTTCTTTTTTCACGCTCACACGTTAACTCGAAAAATCATGTCCTTTACGATTTAACTATTATTAGATGATATGAATCCAGAAAAAAAAGGAATCGAATTCTGAGGTCGTATCAATAATGTTTCTTTGTAAAATGACTGCCTGTTTTACCCTGAACTGTTTTAGCTCGCACGACCACATACTAACTCCGTTCGACGTGCATTTTGGAACTCAAAAATGATTTGTCATTATGAATCCAGAAAAATTTATCTCGTCGAATTCTGAGCTCATATGCAAAATTTCACTTTTTAAGGACTATGTATTGATTACCGAAAACCCCATCCAATTCTCACTATTCCGAATCTTGGAATATATCGAAGCTTGTACTTTTCGTAGTCGCAAACGGCAACTTGAACTCAATGGAAGTGGTTCCAAGTCCAAATTCATTCGTATGCAAAATGTGACTTTTTTGGGCTATATTTCTATAGCGATTGTTCTGAATTTTCAACTTGGGCATAACTTTTTATTCCCGCTATGAAATTTGGATTTTTCAGATTCGTTGGAAAGATATTTCCAAACAGATTCAAATATTTCTAGTTTTATTAAAATCCGATTTATTTTGAGTCCCGTACATTCATTTGAAGTTTGAAATGGAATTTTCAAACTACCGCGCCATTTCAGACTCATTATATAATTAAAATAAATTTATTCGTTCTAACTTCGATTTAATAAATTTTTAGTCGTTATTATTTAAAATAAATCATTTTAAATATTCAAAATTCATTAAAATAGCTAAAATAAAATTTTTAAATTGGTTCTGATTTTCCGGTTTGTTACAAATTTAAATTATGTTATTGGTGATAAATAATGCAAAGAGCAAGAAATGTAGATTGCAATATTTTTTTAAGCATTGTTGTGATGAAAATCTTGATATAATTCATGATGGGTAGATCACTTCCTGCTTTCAAGAATTATTGTAATGAAACTCTTAATATCCATTGAAGTGGTAGTTGCGATATGCAAAACTTATTATAATATATAAGTTCCTTAAGAACACAAATAACATTTGTTATTATAAAGAATATCAAGAACATGGATGATAGATTACAACATTCTTCTAAGTATTGTTGTAATGAAAATCTTGATATACTTCAAGGTGAGCATATTACTTCATGCTTAGTGTTGTTGTAATGAAAATCTTGATATGCTTCATTCTTCTAAGTATTATTGTAATGAAAATCTTGATATACTTCAAGATGAGTAGATTACTTCCTATTTAGTAATGAAAGTTGTCTTATTCATCAAATGTGTATTGCAATATGCAAGTCCGATTGAAACAGAAAATTATAAGCACCTGAAGTGTATTCATAAATGAATATCAATAACATACAGATCACAAAAAGGAATGCGTTTTAAATAAGAAGACATGCCTGAAGCATGGAAATGCACATGAAGTTTTTAAAAGAAAAACTTCATTAAGAAGTGTTTGTAAGCAATTAGAGTTATTGAAAGAAGAATACGAATTCATAGGAAAGTACTAAATCAGGGGGAGCATCCATAAGTATGTTATAATGCACTCTTTTTCCTTAACTAAGTTTTTCCTCACTGGGTTTTCTTAGAAAGGTTTTAATGAGGCATTGTCATGATCTAGAAGTATCAACCCAAAAGTAACATACAAAAATAAGTTATAATGTAATTTTTTTTCCTTATTTAAGTTTTTTCCCACTGGGTTTTCTTATTAAGGTTTTAACGAGGCATTACATTGATCCAGAAGTATCATACTACTTTTGACGTAGTAAATATGACATTGTATATTGTACTATTTTTGCTTCACTAAGATTTTTTCCATTGGGTTTTTCTTAGTAAGGTTTTGATGAGGCAACATTTTGATTCAGAAGAATCAGACATCTTTTGATGTAGTAAACTATTATTTATGAAGAAGACAAGGTAGTCTGCATGGCTCAGATTCAAGTGAATTATATCAAGAGAGATAGAATGAAGCATATTTCTTATAAATTTCTCTACACGTATAAGTGAAAGGATAACAAGAAAGAGGAGAAACAAATTCAGTTCAAGAAAAGCGGGTAGATCTGTTCTTAAAGGCAATTTCCAAATCAACATTACAGAATATGATGTACAAAATTGGAATGCGTCGACTACATCAATAGACTAATTGAATAATGGGTTATAAATAAGGGGGAGCATATAAAAATATGCTATAATGTACTCTTTTCCTTCACTAATATTTTTCCCACTGAGTTTTTGTTAGTAAGGTTTTAATTGAGGCATTATCTTGATCCTGAAGTATCAACCTTTACGGTAACATTGTAAAACATGTTATCTAAAGATGAAATAAATTTGCACTCTTTTCCTTATTTATGATTTTTCCCACAGGGTTTATCATCAAAAGGTTTTTAATGAGGCATTGTTTTGATCCTGAAGCATCAAACTTTTTTTTAAGGAATATCATTTTAATATGATATTCATAATGACAGATGTTGTACTCTTTTTCTCGTTCAAGGTTTTTCCCATTGGGTTTTCCTGATAGAGTTTTGAAGACAACAGACAATAGTTGTATCGACTAAACGGATATATGCAAGCAAGATAATTATAAGGGGGAGCAATCATCATATATGTTTTAAAAGAAACAACTTCAAGTTAGCAGGGCATTCAAAAGTTTGAAGGCGCATATTCAAGAGGGAGTGTTGTAATATATATGAGTAAATATGCTCTTGTCATATTCTATTTAGTCCCACATCATGAGAATAAATCTAACATCAGCTCCAAAGCCTATATATAAAGGAGCCAATGTAATAGAAATTGTATATACTTGAAGCAATAAAATAAATGTTTCTCCCCTATCTTTCTGTTCTCTCTAATTGCTTCTTGTTTATTATATGTTCTGTTTTATTTTATAACACACATGACATATATATTCAACTACCTTTTTTAAATCTCATGTTTAGTTTTGAAAAGATAGATGCAACAATCCTTTTTAAATCTGAAATTAAATAAGATATTCTACTAAACATTTAAAATTTGTTAATTATAAAAATTTTAGATGTTCAGTTTAATAATAATTAGAAATTATTATTTTTAAAATTTTAATAGTAATTGGACATTATTATTTTTGGTAAAATCTGAATTTCAGTTTTGAAAAGATAGATGCAACTATCTTTTTAAATCTGAAATTAAATAAGATATTGTACTAAACATTTGAAAATTGTTGATTAATTCAATTTTGTAATAAAAAGTTTGGTATGATCATTAACATTGCATATTTGCAACTAACAATTAACATATGACATATATATTCAACCGTTTTTTTTTAAATATGAAGTTCAGTATTGAAAAGATAGATGCAACTATTTTTTTTTAATCTGAAATTAAATATGATATTCTACTAAACATTTAAAATTTAGTAATTACAAAAATGCAATTTAGTAATAAAAATTTCAGTTTTATCATTAATACTGCATATTTGCAGCTAACAATTAACACATGACATATATATTCAACTAAATTTTTTGAATGTGAAGTTCTGTTTTGAAAAGATAGATGCCACTATCTTTTTTAAATCTGAAATAAAATAAGATATTCTACTAAACGTTTAAAAATAGTTAGTTACAAAATGTAATTTTGTAATCAAAAGTTCAATTTTACCATTAACATTGCATCAATATTTCTTGTCTTTTTACTAAAAGATAATTTTTTTTATCTTTTCAAATATAATGAAAATGCAAATGAATTTATCCGGCCTTCAAAATCAAAAACTGCTAATAAATACACAACCTTAATAACAGTACTCCATGCCTTCAAACTCAACGTCCTATCTCTTCAAACAACACACTGCAAAGTAATAACATAAAACACTGCCTTTATTTTTATATTTACATATAAGATAGTTGCATCTATCTTTTTTTTAAAAAATAGCTTTTGTGTTTGTCCAAATTATCTTTTGTATTGTGAATTATATTACACTAGATGTAAAATTATTCAATACGTACTCCAGAACTCAATGTAATCATGAACAATATTTTTATCTTTTGTGTAAAAATATAATTCTATTCAAAAAGATAAACTTGTTTATCTTTTCAAACTACTTCAATTATAGCTTCAAGAATATCAACAACATATTCTATGTAAAAGATAGATGCAATTATCTATTAGTAAAAAATAGTTGCAATTATATTTTAGTAAAAGATAGTTGCAACTGTATTTTAGTAAAAGGTAGATGCAATTATCTATTTAAAATTGGAAATAAAATAAGATATTCTATGTAAAAAATAGTGTGGTGCCAAAGGCACCCCAATATATTCTTGCTAATACCGCAATTAAAAAAATAAAACTCATTAAAGTTTGTATGCTTTCTAATAGCACATTACCTCTCCATTCTAATCTCTTACTCAATCATTATTTGCCGAACTAATCACGTACTAAGCTAATATAAAAACCCTAATCTCTCGTAATCGCTGTCTTCTTCGCATCTCTCGCGGAAAAATTCAAAATCGTATGACAATCTCTCAATTGTTTGGTAATATGAAAACCTTAATCTCTCACTTCCTTTTCTAGTTTGCTTAATTCAAACCTTATTCGCGGCTTTTGTATATTGCGGTGTCGAATTTGTTGATCGGTTATAGATCTATGGTTTAGCTCGTTGACGAGTTTTACAAATGAAGACGAACGAATATCGAGCGAAATATGATAAAACAGTGTAGTAGCCCTATTTTTTAAGTGCGTGGTATTAAGAAGAGCGTAATACCAATTCTTACGATATTTTTTAGCCGTGGTATTAGGAAGAACGTATTGGAGTACCCTTAGCACCACAAAAAAAAAAAAAATATGTTAATATTTATCATTTAGTAAAAGATAAAATAAGATAGTCTATGTAACTTATCTTTTATCATTCAGTAGAGCTTGCGAGCCTAAATTCATTTCTGCAATAATTTGTGCAATCTTTTGTGTTTTGAATTATTGTCAAAATTCACAACAAACACAAACAATCGATGAGCAACAAACAACAAAGATAAATAAGTACTTATTCAACAACTTTTGAACAAAAATTACCAAATATTATAAAGATGAAAACCTAGATTCATACCTATCGGGTCTTTATTTTGAGAATATCGACTTGTTTTAGAAAATTAACTTTTTTGAGAAGATCGACTTAGGGATTTAGGATTTTAGATAGTTATGAATCTGCTTAGGTTTTAGGGATTGAAATTGATTAGAGAGGGCGAAAATGAAATCAATCACAACTGAATTTAGATGAAACAGAATGGAAATCGGTTGTTTTTTGGTAAAACTTGGTTTGATTGAGAAATGGCGGAACAAAGAAACAAAAGAACAGATTGAAGAAAGAGACGTCTGGTGTCTTTTTGTTCTAGAAAATTAAGCCCCGTTATAAAACCGGCCACCGGTTTTAGCCAAACTCCCCCCAATCATAAACAAATCCCTAATTTAAGTTTCAAAAATTAAGCTGGGACCCAAGGCAATGGCAGCCAGTGGAAAAGCGAAGAAAGGCGCTGGAGGTGGATGAGGGCCAAACGGACTGCAAAAGAAGGGCGTCAGCCGATCTTTCAAGGCCGGACTTCAGTTTTCCGTTGGTCGAATTGGCCGATACCTGAAGAAAAGTCGTTATGCGTAGTGTGTTGGTGTTGGTACCGGAGCCTCTATTTACCTTGCCGCTGTTATGGAATACCTCGCTGCTGAGGTTTGCTCTTTTTGGTATAACATGCATATATGGTGAGGTAAGAATCTTTGTTTTACAGGAGTTTGTTTTGATTTAGTTGTTTGTTGCTTTTTTTGAGTATATGTCACCATGGAAATATGCAGTCAACAATTGTGCAATTCTAGGCCCCTTGCTGATATTAATATTAGGTTCTTACTCGGAAATGTTGTACAACCAATTTTTTTTGCAATGCAGCAAGCTGTTATTTGTGATTACTATTATAGAATATATGAGAAGGTGTAGGTTCTTGTATTTTTTCAAATAAAAGTTTTCAAGATGGGAAATGTTGAGCGCTAATCATTTGTTAGAGCTTAGGCTGCACAAACTGCTACCATGCAGTCCATGATAGCACAACTGAACATTCAAATTGACAACACAAATTTATTCCTTCTTTTTTATTCTGAAAGATCATATAGGCTGTGTTTTTTCTGGTGGTCAACAGCGTTCATTTTGACTTTAAGAAAGAACCTAGTTTATTTAAGTCGAACGTACAGAAATGAAACATGACTTTGGTTATTTGGTTAACTATTGTTAATTTGGTTATCTACCATCAATAATTTTATCATATTATACATTAATGCTAGTTCGATTTATGAAATATGAATGGGACCAGTGATTAATCAATGAAACATATCTGTTTTTTCACAAAGATGTTACATCATGATATTCAGTTCCTATATTCTATAGATTTGTGTGATCACTTTTGTTTATTGGGGATATTTTGAAGCTTTATGTGATGTCTGTGATAACGTTGACATTTTGTTGTAGCATCTACAGAGATAATGATTTCAGAATATTTTGGATAAACTTAGCGATAAACTGACAATGTGTAAATATATGAAATGGATTTTTATAATGTAACCTTGATCTTAAAAGGAAATCGTTTAGTTTCATTGATTTGTCATTGTTGTTTATATTTTGTAATTTGCCTGGCTTAATGTTATAATATGATTAAAAAAATTATGGTTGATAGTCAAATTTGACTGTTTAACCAAGTAAGCCATTTATATGTTGGCAAATAAAAATCAACAATAAATTCTAAGTTTCTTTTAAAGAAAAATAATTAAATTAGTAAAAGATTATGTAGCAAATGATGACTCCATATAAAATAAGTTATTCATATTTAGCACCATCTTATTGTTTCTTAATTTCTTATTATGTTTTTTTACATTGAATGCAAAATTTTGTCCTATGTTACAACTTAAAATCTAAAATATTACAGTCTTTAAATTTAAGGATGTTAGATGAATTAAATGGGGAAAATTCACTTATAGTAAATAAAAATTTGTACTTACTAGTTTCTAGGATGACATAGAAAAAAAACTTCAAGGATTAACATACAAAAGCATACATGTACTCCTAGGTCGCAATTAGACCCGATGGACCCAGACCCAACCCAATGGCTTGCGGTTCTAGGCTAGTCAGGTTTTGTTGGGTCTAAATTATGCATTTCAAAAATCTAGAACCGGCCTGATTCGAGCTTCGGTTTGGATCAGTTAGATTCTGGTTCGATTGGGTAGTAACACTAAGAGTTCATATATTTTAACACTTTTGAGTTGGGTCTTTCAGGTCAAGTCAGTTCGTGTTGGGTTTGATCGGGTTTTTATTGTATTTTTCATCATTTAAACTTGACTTGAGACCCATTGGGGTCGGTTCAAATCTGGGTATTTTTTGGTTGGGTCATTTTGGTTTTTGGGTTCTCGGTTCTAAATTGCCAGTCTAAGTACTCCCTCATTTATCAAAAAGTTAAAAAATGCTCACCCTAGTCCACTTCTTTCCTCCTATTAAAAAGTTAGTAGGTGTTTTGTTCAATTTCAACTTCCAATTCGCTTGTTTGACCGAAAGGTAAAACTCTAAAAAAAATTGTTTTATAATTGCGTTTTGGTTATTCAGAATGTATCATGTTTCTATTAGAGTTGCAGTTGTTTTATTTGAAATTGCTTCTAGACATTGATGTTGTCCGTGTTTAATTTGTGTTAGTGGTTGATTTGAAGATACATGGTCGTTTAGCTAGTGATTTATTTGTTGGAACTTTGATTTTACATGATTAAATTCACTTAAATTTATCAGTTTCAAATGACATTTTATTATTTCAATTCAAAGTGCTACTGATAAAACAATGTTTGTTAACTGGGGTTTGGGAAAATTGTTAGCTGGAGAGGCCTTAGAAATGGTGGTGTTCTGCCCAACATCGACCCTAGGCTTTTGCCAGAGAAGACTGCTGCTGAGGAGTCTGGAACACTAAACTCACCAAAGAGGGCAGTGGTGTCATTTAAAAAGGTTGCTGCAGCACGAGTTCTTGGTTGGCTTTGGAATTACAAGTTTATACGACGTGGTAAGGATATGTTTTCCCTTTGTTTACTGGAATTTGTTTTGATTTATATGATAAAATAGGTTTCTTTTTAGTTCCAATGAAGACAATTCATTTGAGCACTTTCTTCTTTCATTTTCTGTATGTTGTTCTGGAAACGTGATTCCATTTAAGATTCTGCTATGCAACAAATGCTAACTATGAGACATAGATTTTTGTATTTTCCTTTTCCAAATTATAGTTTTCAAGATGGGAAAATACTGGGTGGCTTACGTCTTCGGCTGCAAAAACTGTTGCTAATGTAGTCCAAACTAGCACAAACGAATTGATTAAAAAAAAAATTAACCTTGTTTTTTATTTTGAAAGAATAAGAATGAAACATGATGCATGAATTTGAATGTTAGCCATCAGCCTTTTTATCATATTACAAATGCCAAGTCTGACTTATTAAATATGAATGTGACTATTTAATTAGTGAAGGCAAGAAATGCAGAAGCAAAATGTCATTTTGATCAATAAAATCACACGTAACTTGTAAACATTGGCAATATGTGTGTATAAATACGCGCGCGCACACACACATATATATACACACACATGCATATATATACGCATACAAAATATTGTTCGATGGTGTGACCATATCACATTGTGGTGTTTTGCCCAACAATAACCCTGTGCTTTTGCCATAGGAGATCCCTGCCAAGGAGTCCGAAATGCCAAAATCACCAAAGGAGGCTGCAAATTCCCCCATAAAGATTGGTGCAAAATGAACTTTTGGGTGGCTTTGGAATAACGCGCTTATATAATGAGGTAATCGTCTTCTGTTTACTGGATTTGTTTTGATTTAGTTGATCGAATAAGTTCTTTAGTAGTTCTAATGAATATAATTCATTTGAGCAGTTTTGTTCTTTTATTTTTTGTGTTGAACCTCACTTTTTGTTGGGTTTTTTCTTGCTTTTTTTAATTCATGTAACCATGGAAATATGCACAGTTATCAACTGTGCAATTCTAGGCCCCATGCCGATATTAGTATTGGTTTTTATTCAAAATGTTGTATTTAAGTCGAGCATACAGAAATGAATCATAAATTTAGCTGTTTGGTTAACCATTGTTACTTTGATTATTTTCTGTCAACCATTTTATCATATTATACATTCATGCGACAAAGAATTATGAAATATGAATGGGACCAGTGATTAATCAATGAAACGTTATTTTTTTCTCTAAGATCAATGTTATATTATTAAAACAAATTCATATATTCTATACATTCATGTATTCTCCACTGTTGATTGTTATGCTTTAAAGTTCTGTGTGATGTCTATCATCATGGTGACATTTGATTGTAGCATCTATAGAAATAAAGATTTCAATATATTACCAATTAACCTAGTGATAACGTGTAAGTATATGAAATGGATTTTTATTATGTAACCTCCGCGATTTTCCAACGGCTTAGTAATAACACGATTCCATTCTTTCATCAAAAAAAACGTAAATGACCAAACTTTCTGTGAAGTCTTTCCCGGTTCGCCGTGGAAATAGATCCTTTTCAATCAAATCGAGACAAGGAAGTCTCAACCAATGTTTATACTGCTCCGCATTGACTTGACCTTTGTCTATGAAAAGAAGAGAAAAGAGTTCTGAAGCTAATCATTCGGGCAATAGGCAAGCACCTCATCGTTTCAATTGAACGAGATTGAGATCAAGCCATATAGCAGTGCTTACTAACGCGCGCAGGTCCTAGTTTCGAGACCCGCGGAGTTCCCCGTCCAAGAATCGCATCGAAGATGAGAATGATGGATTGTTTGAGTTCTTTCTAAAGTCAAGTATAGGAGCATCCAGTAGAGCGAGAAAAGCAAGTAATGGACAATAAATAAAGGTGGGGCAGCCGCTCAGCCTTAGAAATGAAGACCGGTTCGCTCTCTCCTTTTCTCTCTGCTGAAAGAGTTAGGGTTGGTGTGGACATCAGCTCCAAAGTTGTTGACTTGATGAGCCTACCAATTAATATACAGCTACGCTACCTCTTCCTACGAATCCTTCACTTGCAACAAAACCAGTTATCTACCAAAAAGGCAACTTTCTTAGAGGAAATTGTTATGTTTCATTTAGTGTTGTTTATATTTTATAAATCAGTATGGCTTAATGTTGTAATATGATAACTTTTTTTTATGGTTGATACTCATACTGAACCAGATAATCTATTCATATGTGGGCAAATAGAAAATCTACATTGAAATCTTAGTTTCTTTTGGGACAAAAGAATTAAATTTGTGAAGATTATCCAAAAAATTACTGACTCCATAGAAATTAAGGATGTGTTTGGTTTCTATTTTTTTAATTTTGGGTTTTCATACATAAAAAATTACGAACAACACACATATCATGAAAAACGACCGTTTTACAAAATGAAGTTAACAAAAAAACAAAAAACAACTTATTATTATTTTTCGTATTTTGAGAAACGACAGAAGAATGATGACAAATTAGGCAGGGAAATTCACATATGGTGAAAAAAGTGGTACTTATTAATTTCTAGGACAACACCACAAAAACTTTAAGGAATTATATACAAAAATATAATTGTGCTCTCTCATTTATTAAAAACAAAAAGTCGTTGAAACTAGTCTGTTGATGGGCCTTTCTGACAGCCCATCAAGGCATAATGATACAGCAGATCCATGAAGTGCT
Organism: Allium sativum; assembly: GCA_030737875.1. Lineage (NCBI taxonomy): Eukaryota > Viridiplantae > Streptophyta > Magnoliopsida > Asparagales > Amaryllidaceae > Allium > Allium sativum. The sequence continues at coordinate 638,414,816 of CM060923.1, read as the reverse complement.
CAATTTGGGCCAATCGATGAGGTCTGACATCTAAGCTCTCTTCCCTTGTGAGGCGGCCCAGGAGAAGTCCGATATGACCAAGCATGATCAGCTATGTTGCATCCAATTGTGATCCGAGAAACCTGCCTAAAGGCTAGCTCATCCCAGATCTTTTCCCCTTCAGATCACCCAAGTTAGACGGATCAAGTACCACATCAAGTCGATAACTCAAAAAGAATACCAATTCTTTAGGAGAGACCGATTCATTCAGCTCCGACTATTCTCTTGGATCCTGTTACATGTGTACAAGCCGGCTCAAGTACTGTACCATATATAAATACCTCTTTTAAACTCAGTAAAGGGGACTTTTTGACATTGGAAAAACCGTAACTTTCAAATACTCTTCATTGATCTCTTACTGTACGACCATTGTAACTATTTTGTCTGATAGTTGAAATACTATATAAGAGATTATAAAGTGGACGCAGACTCTTTAACGCTGAACCACTATAAATTGGTGTGTGATCTTTCCTTTTTTTACTCTTTTACAATTTTTAATCTTCATTTGTTCTCTACACAACCCTCTCTTTGTTTGTGCCAATTTTTGGTGTCAACAAGTCCACTTTCTTCCTTCCTACCAAAGGTTAATTGGTGTTTTATTCAATTTCTTAATTGGTGTTTTATTCAATTTCAACTTCTAATTCACTCGTTCGACTAAATGGTAAAAACCCTAAAATATTCGTTTTATACTTGTTTTTTTATTTTCTAAAATGTAATGTGTTTGTATTAGAGTTGCAGGTGTATTAATTGAAATTGCTTCTGGACTATCGTGTTGTCAAAGTTAATTTGTGCAAATGGTTGATTTGAAGTAAGATAAATGGCTGATTACCTGTTGATTTATTAGTTAGAACTTGATTGATTACATTTAAATTTATCAATTGCAAATTATATTTTATTTTGAAGCTACATATAAAACAATGATTGCTAACTGGAATCACATCCGTTGCGCCAGTCACAGATTGGAAGATTGTTGGCCTTTTTTGGATGCTTTGGAAATTTTTACATATTTGTGTTTGTTTGAAGCATATTCTGTGTCTTTAAATTTCAGTATTTAACATTTATCTCCTTTGAATTTTGCTCTTGCTTATATTATGATTAACTAAAATTTTTGGAATTTGATTACGGGAGTTATACCATTGCGTTTTTGGTGAAATTCTGATCAATTTACATACATTGTTTGCGGAAAATGGAGTTAAAATGAAGAGGCTACTATAGAAAGAAGATTCAAAAAAAATTAAATTAATAATAGGCCAGGTCGACCCTTATGGGTTCGGATTGACCCGCTTATTTGTCTAGACGTGATTTTGCCCAGGTTCGAATACGTGAAGTTGTTTTTAGATTTTGAGCTGACGCTTCTCTCGGACCCTCGGTCGGTCGATTTTGAAATTCATAAGCTTTAATTGGTTGAATGATCTATCAGGATAAGATTAACTCTTGAAATCCAATGGTTTAAGTTCCTTAGGTTACACTATAAATAGAACCTTAGGCCCAACACTTCACTCGCAACACAAATTTTTTCCTTCTTTGGGTTCTCTCTTCTTAGATGGACCTGAATTTAATTTTTCTAGGGGAAAGACTTATAAAACAAGATATTTATGATTAAGTTAGAAGGCTGAATTTGTAGCAGTCTCGGAGAAGAGTTTAGGATTATAGATGAGTGGATCTAAATTGTATCTTTTTAATAATGGTATGTAGTGCCGTTTAAGTCTTGTTATAATTTAGCATAGTTTAAATTAGAGTTATTTACAGTTGTTTATAGTAATCTATTTTTAAAATGTAAATTTGACATAGCTAAGTTAGGATTATTTACAGTAATCTGTATTTAAACTGTAAATTTGAAAATTTATAATTACATGCGGAAGTTAATTGTTTAGAATTAAACTTGAACAAACATTAGCATTGTTGAGATAATAAAGTTGGAGAAAATGGCATAGGCACTGTTGACCTGCCTTTTTATAAGGCAGCCACAAGTCGAATTTTTGGCTATAAGAGTGCTTGGGATTCGAGTATGAACTCAGGAAAGTTTGGAGTGATTTGGACGAAGCGTGAAACTATGGAAAAACTTAGAAATTTGGTTAAGTGTTTCAAGATCGATGTAACTTCCGTAGACACATTTGGATCGGTACAACTCGCAGAAGTTCAGGAAGGTGGAAAAGTTAGCTATGTATCCCGTGATCAGTATTCATTTTCGCTGATCCTGGGATCGATATTCTTCGTGGTTGGATTTCATATCCTGCTTGGCTTCGGGATCGGTATGCTTGGTCTATAGGATCTCGTATCCTTGATGTTGGGATGATTTTGGTAAACACTTCGAGGATTGGTGCAAATGCTTTGTCTTTTCAAGGATCGGGTTTCTCATTTCGTATCTGCGGATACGAATACGAAGATGACTTAGGATTAGGGCGTTTTGAATTGGAGTTGATGAAATGGCTATGTCCCGGGTTCGGTACTTGTAATTATATAATGTAAGATATAAGTTACCTTGGAGTGGACGCAGGCACAACTTGCCTAGCCACTATAAATCTTGGTGTTATTTACTTTTCAGTACTTTATATTTAAGATTATTACAAAACCTCTTACAGTTTGGGTGTTGGCATACAAAGTGATCGATTTTCCACGTCAACAAGGGACAAAATGGTATAAGTTAATTGTAATTATGTCAGAATTTGGGAAGTAAATATTAGGAATGTGAATTAAAATATACTAATTAAATTGGAAATTACATTTATCTTAGATTGGTTGGTTAAGAAAAAGGAAAATATTTCCTTAGTTTGGTTTGTAAGAAAGGCTGCAGACGTAATTGTAAGAATAAAAGAAAATTAATTAGTGTAAAATAGTGATTTAGCTATATTTTGCATTATCCAGTAGCACAAAAATAATCAAAAGAAAGCCCTAAACAAAGCGCGAACTTCAAAGGAAGGATAACCCTCCGACGTAGGCACAATTTAGGCGATCCGTTGGTGGCAGATGTGTAGCTTTCATCAAAAAGATATGTCTTAACTGCATTTATAATGTGGACAGTCAAAAGGCTGATGGGTCACTTTAGAATATGACAGTTTTAGTGGTCAGGAGTAATGGAAGGATAATAATTGTTGGATGTCTGTTATCGTCAGTCAATAGCGAGTACAGGAAGATGTGGGTTAAATCAACATGATAGTGGTTTTTTTACTATCAGGACGCTGTATAATGTGGCAACGTCAATTATTTGTTTGTTTGTTTTAGAGCAATGCCTTAAACCTATTGGAGGGTCTTTACCTACTAGAGGGGTGGCTGCGTGGAGCCTTAGCTATGCTAGAAACATACAAACTTAGTTTAACATATGCAGGCTCTAGTAGTGTTTTTTGTAGATTGTAAAAAAAAAAGCCTACTAAGTTTCGTAATGAGCCCCAGTCGTGCCATTTATTAGTGAAACCCAGAGTATAAATAAAATGATTACGTGTAGTGTAACAATCCACATTTTAAATAATAAAACTATCAAAATAATTACATGAGTAATGTAAACTTGAAATTCGAAAACAAACACATGTTATAAAATGAACAATAAAAGGTTGTCATTATGCAAACATAACATTGCAATGATATAAATAGAGTTAAAAAAAAGAAACGCCACGGAAGATTGAATGGAAGTTAATTAATAGCACGTTACAAATTATTAAATAGAATATAAAATTAAATTTAAAAATGGAAAACTGATTAATAATAACACGAATGTAAGCTTGTGTAAATATGTATTCATTTCATATAAATATATAAAGGTATAAGTTTCAAAACAATGCGCAATTAAATTTGAAAGTGCATCGTTAATGACATTAATATGAACATAAATGAAAATAATGTCAAAGCTCAAAGCAGATAATTAATTCTGGAATGTTGACACGCATATAAAGGCACATGTATATAAAAATTTGTATGTACATAAATATCAGAGGTGGCGCGCGTTTGAATAACATGCGTCATAAATAGAATTAAATTATAGGGAATTTAATGACGTTAAGTAACATTTTAATTTAAAATAAGCGTGCACTCATTAATTTTAGAAATGATACACATTTAAAATTAAAATTAGACGTGTGTTGAAAACAAAAGAAAATTAATGCGTAGGTAATAAAATTGGAAATAAATATAATGTTAATAATAACATAAATCTTGTGTAAATAAATTTCAAAATACGTGCGTATTAACTACGTGTTTGAATATGAACACATTCAATATCGAAAAAGAAAATAATAAAAATAAAAACGCTCTAGACCAACGTGGGTCAACCATGCCCATGCCTTGGTCAACACGTGGGTCAATCCTGTCCCAATGTGGGTCGGACCATCCCCGTTTGTTTCGTGCGTGATTCATTTGTTACGCATTTCACTTGATTATGTATTTATTTCTGGATCATTTTTGAATATTTTTGTATTTGTTTTACTTTCTTTTTCGGTACATGCGTTCAAATTCAAACATTAATTGATATACACATATACTTTGAAATTTAGTTACACCAGATTTCAAACGTTATATTTATTCCGAGTTTTATTATTTACGTAAAAAAATTCTTCTGTTTTCAGCACACGTTTAGTTTTAATTTTAAACGCGTACCATTTCTAGAATTAAAAAAATTCTTCTGTTTTCAACACACGTTTAATTTTAATTTTAACCGCGTACCATTTCTAGTTTTATTATTCACCATAAATTAGAACGTTACGTAACGTCATTAATTTCCCATAATTTAATTTAATTTGTGACGCACATTTATTTTCAAATTCAAACGCGTTCCACTTTTGATATATATATATATACACACACACACACACACACACACACACATATACATACATACATGTGCGTTCACGTGCGTGTCAACACTCTAAAATTAATTATCTGCTTCTAGCTTTGACGCTATTTTCATTTATGTTCATATTAATGTTATTAATGCCACACATTGACTTTCTAATTCAAATGCGTGGAAACTTATATGTTTATATATTCATATGAAATAAATATATATTTGCATACGTTTATATGCGTGTTACTATTAATTAGTTTTCGTTTTTAAACTTTAATGTTACGTTCTATTTCTTAGTTTGTAACATGCTATTAATTAACTTCCATTCATCCTTTCTTCTTTCATTTTCTGTATGTTGTTGCAATTCTGGTTGGGTTGTTTCTCGCTTTGTTTGAATAAATACGGCGTTGGAGATCAAGGTAAAGAATAATTGTGCAAATCTGAACCCATGCTATTTTTAGTATTGGGTTTCTGCTTGAAACGTGGCTCCATTTATGTTTTTGCAATGTAGCAAACACTTGGTGTAAGATGTAGATTTTTTGTATTTTCTTTTCTCAAAGTATAGTTTTGAGGATGGGAAATACTGAGCGGTTTATGTCTTCGGCTGCAAAAACTACTACTAATGTAGTCCAAACTAGCACAAACGTATCGATAACAAAAATTTATATAACCTTGTTTTTTATTTGAAAGAATAAGAATGAAACATGACACATGAATCTGACTGCCAGCCATCAACCTTTTTATCATATTACAAACACCAAGTCTGGCTTATTAAATATGAATGGGACTGGTTAATCAGTGAAGGTAAGAAATACTGAAGCAAAATGTCAATGTGATGAAAAACATCACACATAACTTCTAAACATTGTCAATGTGTGCACGTGTATAAATACGCGCACATGCACGTGTGTGTGTATATATATATATATATGAAGAGGGTTCCATGATACCCTTATTTTGTAGCATCCCTAAAGCCCCTCAATGTGAGCCACTCATTATTAAGTAACTTTTTTTTGGTTTGGAGGGGGGAGGGGAATGCATTGTGTAGTGGAAATTAGGAGGGGTTACAGTGGTGCTGCACTATTTGGGGTGTTTTTGATCCTATACACACATATACACATTCAAAATTGTTAAATGGTGTGACCACAACACATTGTGCTGTCTTGCCCAACAGTAACCCTGTGCTTTTGCCATTGGAGTCTGAAACGCTAAAATCACCAAAGAAGAGCTACAAAATGAACTTTTGGGTGGCTTTGGAGTAACATGCTTATATAATGAGGTAATCGTCTTTGTTTACTGGAGTTTGTTTTGATTTAGTCGATAGAATATGTTCTTTGCAGTTCTAATGAATATAGTTCATTTGAGCACTTCCGTTCTTTTATTTTTCTATGTGTTGAACCTCCCTTTTTGTCGGGATGTTTCTTGCTTTATTTGAATACATTTAGTCATGGAAATATGCGAAGTTGATAATTGTGCAATTCTAGGCCCCATGCTGATATTAGTATAGTATTAGGTTTTTATTCAAAATGTTGTTTTACCTAATTGTTTGCAATGCGGAAAACCATTACTTGTGATTGCTATTATAGAATATATAAGGTGTAGATTATTCTCAAATAATAGTTTTCAAGATGGGTAATGCTGAACGATTATCATTTGTTGGAAGCTTCTATTGCACAAGCTGCTGCGATGTAGTCCATTCATTTTGGCTTTAAGAAAGCGGTTTATTTAGTTAAGCATACAGAAATGAATCATGAGTTTAGCTGGTTGGTTAACAATTGTTAATTTGTTGTCAATCATTTTATCGTATTATACGTTCATGCGATAAAGATTTATGAAATATGAACACGATTTTTTTTCTTTGAGATCAATATTATATTATGAAAACCTAATTCCTGTATTCTGTAGATTCATGTTATCGCCACTGTTTATTGTTTTGCTTTGAACACTCTGTGTGATGTCTATCATCATGTTGATATTTTGTTGTAGCATCTACAGAAATAAAGATTTCAAAATATTACCAATAAACCTAGTGATAACCTGTAAATATATGAAATGGGCTTTTGTTATGTAACCTTGATCTTAAAGGAAATTGTTATATTTCATTTAGGTGTTGTTCATATTTTATAGATACATTCGAAATTAACCATGCGTTTGTTGAATGATGGGCTTGGCCCAGTCAACGATAGTTCCTGTGGAAAATCCAAAGCCCATCATGTGTTTTCCATCTCTTGGCGGAAGGAATTCCTTCCGTTTGTATTTTTGTGGATAAGGACGGAAATCTAAATTGTAGGAATTAACTGGAAGGAACTCCGTGGAAATCGGAATAACGAAAAAAAACCCGGTCCTAATTCCAAATATGATGAGCTAAGCTGCCAAACTGAAACCAACAACCTTTTGTTATTCACAGCTACAATCCTCTTTACCAAGTAAGCTAAACCTAAATTTTGAATTGGAACAATGAGGGCGATCCCACTTTGGAGGATGATATCGATGATGATGAATTAGTACAAAACAAATACATACTAATTAACATAGTTCTCGGTAATGATCATACGATTTAACACATAATAAACACTATATTACGATTGTAATTCTCACCCTGTTGGAAGGATAAAAAAAATGTATATATACCAAAAATAAAGATGTAATTCTCTATCTCTACTCCTTTGGGTAGAGAGTGATGTGTAATTCCAACACAACAGAAAAATAATAAACATATCAAATTCTTATTTGGTATCAAACTAAAATAATGGTACATAGATTTTCATAGAACAAGATAGTACCAAAAAAGTCAAACACAAGAAATAATACCCACTATATAGAAGAAAACATATTTCAATGTATGTAAGAAACATATGATTAGAAACGGACCTTTATTCGCTGAACCCAGGATTTGAACCTGAATTGTTAATTTGCATAATGATTATAAGCCACCACTATTCTGACAACCAAAGTAAAGTTATTTGTACCACTAATGAAAAACCAAGCCAAAATTTATTGAACAATTCCAATATCACACATATATTTATATAATTTGCATAAAGTAGATATAAAATTAATGGTAAGTTCAGAATACCATTACTCGATCTTAAAGCTTATAATCCCTAAAAAACTACTTCACTGCAACTTTAACTCCAAACTCTGTAATTCCAAAATTCACCAATATCAAATTCAAGACATTAAACACAAGGTAAAGTCTTGCAAACAGAATTACCAGGGAAATCCAGAACAAGGATAAAATTCCATCCTCTATTTAGCAATAAGATAAACTTGTTCTGGATTTCCCTGATGATTCTGTTTGTAAGACTTTACCTTGCTTTTAGTGTCTTGAATTTGATATTGTTGAATTTTGGAATTACAGAGTTTGGAGTTAAAGTTGAAATGTAGTTTTTTAGGATTATAAACATTAAAATTGAGTAATGGTATTTTGAACATACCATTAGTTTTATATCTACTTTGTGGCAAATTATATATATATATATATATATATATATATATATATATATATGAATTGTTCAACAAATTTTGGCTTGGTTTTTATTAGCGGTACAAATAATTTTATTTTGGTTGCTAGAACAGTGGCAACTTATAATCATTATGCAAATTAACGATCTAGGTTCAAACCCTAGGTTCTGTGAATAAAGGTCTGTTTCTAAACTTATGTTTCTTACATACATTGTAATATATTTTCTTCTATATGGTAGATATTATTTCTTGTGTTTGACTTTTTTTGTATTATTTTCTTCTATGAAAATCTATGTATCATTATTTTAGGTTGATACCAAATAAGAATTTGATATGTTTATTATTTTTCTGTTATGTTAGAATTTCACGCCACTCTCTACCCAACGGAGTAGAGCACTCTCTACCGAAAGGAGTAGAGGTAGAGAATTACATCTTTATTTCTGTTAAATTTACATTTTTTTATCCTTCCTACAGGTGAGAATCACAAGTTGTAATATAGTGTTTATTATGTGTTAAATCATATGATCATTACCGATAACTATGTTAATTAGTATGTATTTATTTTGTACTAATTCATCGATATCATCCTCCAAAGTGGGATGACAAAGTTGGTCCAAGGCGCCTGACTAAAGTTTTAGTTATGAACAGCTGATCACCCCTATTATACCAATTCAACATTTAGGTTAGCATACTTGGTAAAGAGGGCTGCAGCTACGAATAACAAAAGGTTGTTAGTTCCAGTTGGCTGCTTGGGTCATCATATTCGGAACTAGGGCTGGATTTTTTTTCTTTCCGTTATTCCGATTTCCACGGAATTCCTACAATTTCGATTTTCGTCCTTATCTAGAAAAATACTAACGGAAGGAATTCCTTCCACCAAGAGATGGAAAACACAGGATGAGCTTTGGAATTTCCACAAGAAATTTATTTCCTACCGTTGTTTGGGCCAAGCCCATCATCAACACCCGAAATTATTACTTCATGTGTCTTGTTAACCTATGCAGATACACAGGTTAATGATCGTATTTATATATTAAGAAACAAAAATATTTATTTTAATTTCCTTAAACAACATAAATAATTTATGAAATCTAAGGAAGGTCGGTTCACGTTTGTGTAACCTTAGGCATGTGATAAAAAAATTCTACTTCATTGTTACATGACATAAATAAGTCTATTGAGTTCTCAAGTTAATACTAACAAGGAATATAGAGAACCCAACATTACGACTGGAATACTTTACACTTCGCTCATCTTATATTGAAATCGGAATCCACCAAATTATGCCAAGATATCTAATCAGGGTAAGCAGAGACCGGACACAATGTAGTCAAGTGTAATACCTGCTCATTCATAAATTAAGTGATGTTTTTTTCCTTCCTTTTTTCCAAAGACATTTGCACATAACCCACAATGACATTGCATCTTGTAACATTGACTTCTGTAAGCCTATAATGTCTTTATCCCAAGGTAACCGTTGACCCGTAAGTTTCGTAAGCGTGATACTCACTTCCCGAAGGAAGAGTAACTAATATTCGTGCTTGAGGTCTTGATATCGAGGAAGTGGCACAATAATTTGAGCTTGTTGAGGCTGAGTTATCTTTCGGCACACTTTAGATTAATATCCTTTAAATCTCATCACATGTGCATTGTCAAACTTTAAATCGGGTGTTGACCATGGTAAATGCACCACGTTATGAGCTTTCATTTACCCAATGCCATACGATTGCATAATTCAAAATATTCACCATTTATTTTCGTGCTACCCATTCATTAAACGATTTTATACTGCCGACTGGCAGTACAACACCGTTCAACAACATAGACCGTTCAAAACAAACGATTTGTGCTGATGAATGGTCTTCTACTGCCGAACATATTTGTTGTTTTTAAAAAATCAAACAATTTTTCTAACGGTCGTATACTGCCGTTCGCTAGTACGGTACCGTCCGCAAAGGATAAAATGAAGGCGCACACCTTTTTTGGGTAAAATGAAGGCGCACGCCTTTTTTGGGCAAAAAAAGCCATTATCGCAGTGCATTTTACCCTTACTATCTTATGATTAACTATTTTTTTTAGAACTTGGTTACGGGAGTTGTACCATTGCATTTGTGGTGATTTTTAGATTAATTTACATATTATTTTTTTTGCATAAAATGGAGTTACAATGAGGAGGTTACCGTAGAAAGAAGATTTAGAAAAATTATAATAGGCCAGGTCGACCCCCATGGGTTCAGGTTGACCTGGCTATTTGTCTAGATGTCATTTCATCCAGGAACGAATGCGTGATGTCGTTTTTAGACTTTGGGCTGATGCGACTTTTTCCGGTTGGTCAATTTTGAAATTCAAAGTCTCTAATTGGTTGAATGATGTTTTTGGATAAAATTAAGTCTTGAAATCCAACGGTTTGAAATCCTTAGGTTACACTATAAATAGAACCTTAGGCCTAGCACTTCGCTCACAACATAATCTTTTTCCTTCTTTGGGTTCTCTCTTCGACGGACTTGAATTTAAAATTTTCTTAGGGGAAAATTTATAAAATAAATTATTTATAATTAACTTAGAATGCGGGATCTGTAGCAATTTTGGAGAAGAGTTTAGGATTATAGATGAGTGGATTTAACTTGCATTTTTTTAATAATGGTATACAGTATCGTTTAAATTTTGTTATAATTTAGCATAGTTTAAATTAGAGTTATTTGTAGTTGTTTAATTCGTGCTATGGCTAAATTTGTCATAGCTAAGTCAAAATTATATGCAGTAATCTATATTTAAATTGTAAATTTGGAAATTTATAATTATATGTGGAAGTTAATTGTTTAGAATTAAACTTGATTTTTTGAGATAATAGAGCTGTAGAAAAGGCCATAGGCACAAAATGTTATAAATCCTAATTATATATATTAGGAACATGAATTAAAATATATTAATTAAATTGAAAGTTAGAAAAACTCTAGATTTGATGGTTAAGAAAAAAAAAAGGAAATATTTTCATAGTTTGGTTTGTAAGAAAGGTTGCAAACGTAATGGGAGGAATAAAAGAAAATTAATTTTGATTAGTATAAAATAGAGATTTAGCCGTATTTTGCATTATTCAGTAGCTCAAAAATAATTAAAAGAAATGTCTTGTATTTACAGATTTATGTTTAGATGGTTGTTTTGTATATTAAATTATGGAAATAATTTTTTGTACATTTTCAGTAACCAGCCAAAATGGAATAAATATAACTTTCTAAATATTGAACCTACAATGATTGTAAATAAAAGAGCAATATAACTGATAGATAATACAAAAAGAAAGAGAGTAAAAAATCAAGCTAGACCCTTAATAGGTTAAAAAAGAACGCATAAAGTGTAATTAATAAAAGTTGTTATAGTACAAAGAGTAAGAAGAAAAGAGACTACTATGATAGAAGATTTGTGACAAGGTAATATAATTCCAAGATTAAGATTGTCATAAAAAGTTAGAAAATGATGAGGATAATGTCTTTTAAAAGGAATAAAATCAGATTAAGAAAAGACAAGATAAGAGAAATTAAACGTGTAAGAAAAGATTGACATAATGTCCAATAAATAATGAGAGATGCGTTTGAAGTAGCCCGTAATAGATATGAATGTATGCCTAGCGATGCGGACCACAACAGCTTCATCAGAAAACGTTGATCTTTCGATGCGCGTTTATTGCAGCATTCCCAGTGTGTCGAGGATTAATGATCTCAAGAAGATCGGACCATCCATGTTGAACTAGTCATGCTGAAAATACGAAGCGTGAATTTCAAAGCGAGGATAGCCCTCCGATGTAGACATAGTTTAGGTGATCCATTGGAGGCATGCGTGTAGTTTCCATCAAAAGAGTATGCCTTGACTGCATTTATAACGGGGGCAGTCAAAAGGCTGATGGATGACTTTAGATTATGACAGTGTTAGTGGTTATGACTAACAGAAGGATGGTAACTGTTGGATGTTTGTTATCATCAGTATATAGCGAGTACAGGAAGATGTGTTGTTACTACCAAAATTAACTCCGAAACAAGCTGATGGTGAAGGGGTATCGGATGACCGCAAACACATAGGAATTCTTCAGAAAACAGAGTCAAACACTAGAACGAACCAAGAGCAGGAAGGAATGATCCGAGAGCTGCATAAACCGACACCTTCCTAGGAGAAAGGAACTCAAAAGTTACAAAATACCAACATGATTTATCTGGCAGGGCCTATCCGACAAGGTCTATCCGGCAGGGTCCATCCGACAAGGTCAATCCGGTAGGGGGATCCTATAGCGAAATGTCATCTAAGTAGAAAGCTAAGAACGAGGAAGGCAAGAGCTCCGCTAATTGAAAACCGGTAGGACGGAAGGGCTGTCGGTATTAACCTGCTTAATACCGATACATCAGGAGGCGAACACATCAAGAGTATTAAGCCAGGAGCACATAGAGATTATCTGGAACAAGCTTTCGAAACATCTACTGCATAAACACCAAAGGTTATATTGATAGACAACATACAAATCACCTGGAGCAACCTTTCGGAAGATCAGGCTATATCCGGAAACTCCATCGGAAGGAAACCGGAACCCCACAAGGGATACAAGCTATCCACATTAGTCTACTTAGTACATACAACGAGAGTGGTTCCAAACCGGCAGCTATCTTCATACATCATGAGGGCAATCTCCTCTAAGTATTCATGGGAAAATCAGAAACCTACATCCGGAAGCTTATAACTGAGAGCATACCACCGAGAGCTCATATCAATCTCAAAGAAGCCCCAACTGACCGGAACCTTCACTACGAAAGCTATAATCAACACCACAAAGCGGCCGGAAGCCAAAGTATCCGAAACCAAGGAGAAAAATGACCGATAGAGGCTCCTGCAGGCTCAACGACCCAACAGCAGTGGGACTCGAATTTTCTATAAATAAGACTCCAGAGGTCATATTTTGAGGACGATTTTCTCATTCTTATTCTTGTACTGTTTTTCTCTAGAGTAAACCCTAATTCTTAAATCAATTTGGGGATTTATCCATTCTATTCTAAATCAAAGATCAATAAAGAGTAAATCGATACTTGTGATATTTCTTTATGAGTTTGCTATGCTATTTCCTTGTTATTGTTGCTGCAGCTTACTGTTTGTTTCCTATATATACATAAACCTTCGACCAAGCCGTTCCGCTGATCAAGTGAAACACCCCTTTCCGCAAGCTTAAACCCTTCCTACAAGCTTAGACCCTTCCTGCAATCTCTGACCCTTCCTACAAGCTGAGACCTTTCAACAAGCATAGCGCAGAACCACTTCCTACCATCCGTTAAGTCCTTTATCATGGGTTGTGTTTAAAAATTTATCCTCTTGGGATAACTGTTGGTTCTTGAATCCCTTAAGCGTGATACTCACTCCATCGAGGGAAGAGTAACTATTCTTTTGGATTCTAGATCTTGATACCTAGGAAATGGTGAGCTAACTCAAAATTGCGAAGGCTAAACATCTTATTTTTCCCTTAGGTCCACTTCCATAAACCTATATCCGGTGTTGATGAAAAATATCGTTAACACGTGTGTTAAACCAACATGATAGTGGTCTTTCACTATCGAGACACTGTACGAGGTGGCAATGCCAATTGTTTGTTTGTTTTATAGCAATGCCTTAACCCATCTTCTACTAGTAGAGGGGTGGCTATGTGAAGCCTTAGCTATGTTATAAAGGGACACATCTAGTTTGACATCCGCAAACAATTAATTTTAAATTATTTACCAGTAGAGGGGCATACTATCGGTAATATGAAAGGTCGATCATTTGGGTAAAATTAGGGATTAGTCCTAGTATAAGTTCTACGGTAGCAACCAAATGTGCAAATAATCAGCTTGAACAATCAAACAATATAAGTAATCATCCTAAGTTGCACACATATGCTTTGTCCTTGTAACACTAAAACTATTAACAAGTCTATTATCTTTTAATTATTTAATTTCTTGAAGTCACTTTCATTTACCACACTTTATGGATGACTTATTCTTCATTCTTCTCTTATCTTCTCCATAGATATACTGGAAAATAGCGAATTTCTTGACAAACTTAGAGCATTGCTTAATTACAAGTTCCATTCTTATATGTTCTTAATTTCTATTTTCATTCTGTTCTTTTATTTTAAATGTAATTGGATCTGAGAGAGGAACATTTCTATCTAAAATTTATGTATTGATATTATAAGTGATTTTGATATTTCGATCTAAAATTCATGTATTGATATTAAAGTTTTATTACAGTTTTCTTGGTGCATGAATATTATGATGCATATTTACCACAAAATGTCAATCATGCAAGTGAATTTTAACTGATGATGTTGTTCTAAATCTTTAACCTCTTCTATTACCATTTTTTGTTGTTGATATGTTTGTACTGAATTTAATCTAATTTTGGTGTCATTGGTCATTTTGGATTGTAAAGAGAATTCAAATTACACATCAACTTAGTGTTGCAGTGTGTACCTTTTCACATGGTTCCTCTCTGGCTGTTTCAGTATCAGAGTGGTGCGTCAATCTCTCTTGGATTTGGTATGTAAATCTTTGGTTACCCTGTTATTTTATTCATTAGTAAATTATGCATGATTTTAAGTAATTAACGTATATTAATAGATGGAGCTACAAATTCGCATTCTTTGCTTGATACTTCAATTATACCTATTACACAAATGTTTTTAATGGCTTCTTTGAATAAACAATGCGTGTACGTAATAGTCATGTTATTTTTCATCCACCTTCAAACCATCGACAAAAATAAACATACTCTTTTGCGCAATATTACTTAAATCGAATTTAAAAAAAAATCCAACCCAAAACCAGGTGTTAAATTTTCTTTTTAAGACCACTGTTGCATTTCTTATGTAAGTTTCGCAATTCATACCAATGAATCTGAGCATCATAACTGTTTTTTTTTTCTCAGGAAAAGAATTAGGTTATATTGCTGTTCAATATAATTTTTTTTATAAAAAAGATTCCTATTTGGAAAAATGAGACAGTGAAGCCTCATTTACATTCCAAACACAAATATTATAGTCATACTCCTTTTGCAGCTAAGAAACGAAGTTATCTCCCGACTAAGGTTTTGAGTACTATTTTAAAGCTTAATTTTTTTTATACAGTAGGTGATTTATATGTTATGATGTAGTGCTTTTTAAGTCTACTGAGTTCATATGTGCATAGAGTCCCTTCTTACAGCATCTGATAAAATTTTGACTCAAGTTTTGAATATATTTGTTTATCATTCACCATAAATGTGGTGGTGTTCTTTATATTGCCGCCTTAAATGATTATGAGATGTAAACATCTTGCATGGAACAGAGCAAGCTATAACCTTGAGCATCACATGTTCAAATCGTCCAATTTTATGATTGCAAATAAACATAGCACGCTGTAACATTAAGCAAATTTTCCACTTTTATCGATGTTAAGACTGGTGAAATCGCATAAGGTATGGCACTTGGTTGTCATGTACTTTTTTTCTCAAATGAGAGCTGAAGCAAGGATTAGTTGGGTTTTGAAATCTAGCAACAAAAGATCTCTAGATGTATGTCTACCAGCACAAACATAGTGGCTCATGGCATGACTGGCTTGGTGTCATGGAATCAAGAGGTGGAAAGAATAGTTTGAGGTATGCTGCTTCCATGATGAATCAGCTAAAGAGGAACCCAGCCAAAAGTTTTAAAAAATAAATCTTTTTTTTAAATATATGCAAAATAAAATTTGGGATTAAAATATAATTATTGCCTTATTTTTTTGAAAACAACTGCAAATTATTAACTAAGCACAAATTAATATTTTTGAAATATATTATCATCCACGTAACAGTAAGTGACCTTTGGAATTAATTGATATTTTCCCGTAAAAGATGGTTAGATACCAGCTAATAACGAAGGTGACAAAAAAGATTTGTAAGAAAATTTTGTTTAACTCTCAATATCAAAATAAAGTGTCATACTTTGAAAAAACTTGTAATAAAATTTTCTTTAACTCTCAACACAAAATTAAAGTGTCATATTTTAGTGGTTACGGGTTTCCCATTCGTAAAAATTTATTGTGGGTGCGTGTGTAATATACTATACTATCATATATAAGGTTTTGATTTTCATTTTCATAACATTATTTCTTCCTTGCATTTACAAACACATGAAATAGTGGATTACATGGTTTATCTTATTCTATCATATATAGTTCCTTTTATGTTACAAATCTTGGTAATCAATCCAACCATTGATAAAGCAAATCATATCTTATGGGATGGAACAAGGAAGCAACATCAGAAATTGTTGAAGAGAAAGGGTTTGAATTAAAGGAGTGAAAAAAGTTTATTATTATATAACTTTGTTATAACTGTTTATTGATTCTTCTCTTATAAATAAAAATAAATAAAGCAAATTCATCTAGCTAAAATTATTCCTTACCTTTATTCTTACTTCAACTAATTTTATATCCTAACAAAACCAACTTTTATGTAACTTCATCTCCAAAACCTTGAAATTTAATTTCCAAACTAAAAAAAGTTGTTGAGAGGTGACTATCTCAGTCCTCATTTTCTCGACAACAACAATAGCTAAGCCATAAATCCCAAACAAGTGCGGGTTGGCTAGATATGAACCCAAAAAAAAAAAAATCTTCCGTAAAAGTAAAATAAAGACATGGAAAAGAAAAAAAGAAAATAAAGATCAAAATTTTTCGTAAGAATAGAATAAATGTTTGAAAAAAAACCCTAGGGTTCTGATACATGGATTGCTAACTTCCATGCATTCCTATCTGAAACCAGCTCTTCAGATATATTCCAATCTCTTAAGTCTCTTTTTACAATCTCCTCCTATATCATTTTAGGTCTGCCCCTACCTCTCCTTGGGCCTTCGGCGCAGCCTATAATTCCAGCGTGCACTGGTGCATCGTGCGGTCTTTGTTGGAGATATCTGAACCATCTCAAGCGGTGTTGGACTAACTTCTCTTCAACATGTGTTACTCCAAGTTTGTCCCTATTATCATCATTCCTAATCCGATCTCGTCTGGTATGCCCATAGCACCAACGCAGCATACATCTCTGCTACACTTATCTTTTGGACGTGTTGTCTTTTAGTAGATCAACATTCTGCACCATATAGCATCGCCAGCCTGAATGTTGTTTTATAGAACTTTTCTTTAAGCTTCTGAGGGATCTTCCTATCACAGAGAATGCTAGATGCAAGTCATCATTTTACCCATTCTGCTTGAACTCTAAAACTAACATCCCTATCAATCTTCCCATCAAACTGCAACATAGATCCTAAATATCGAAAGGATTCTTTCTTGGGTACTACTTGACCAGTCAGGGTGACATCTCCGTCATCTGACTGGACACCGCTGAACTCACACTTCATATACTCCGTTTTAGTTCTGCTAATCCTGAAACCCTTTGATTCCAAGGTCTCCATCGACAACTCCAATTGTCTATTAACCCCTGTTCTTCTTTCATCTATCAACACGACATCATCAACAAAGAGCATACACCACGGAATCTCCCCTTGTATACTTTTTGTGATTTTATCCATCATTAAAGCAAAGATATAGGGGCTCAAACCGAACCTTGATGTTCGTCTTTTTCTCGACCATCAACTAAATCTTTTCTTTCATCATCATAATATAATATAGTCATCGATAACCTTTTTTCATACTTAAACTCCATTAGTAGTATTCTTATCATAGAGTTTTTTCATTAATGGATATTGTGATGATTATGTTTGAATGTTATTTTACTGTCGGTTTATGTTTTTTAATGACAGTATCGTTAGTGTTTAATCTGTTGAAAAACTTTGTACTCAGCGTCTTTCCCTACAGCAGTGGAAAAAAGTCTCATACTTAGGTTTTGGTTTTAGGTATTATTCACTACCAATATATTTTTTATGGCAAAATTGATTTTCCATTGTCTGTTTTGATTGTATTCTACAATTCATCGATTGTTTCTGTTGTTGGGTTTCTCTACTCGCTCATTTGTGAAGTATGATATTTCAAACTTAGTTGAAATGTTTATGGTTGAAGTAGCTACTACTTTCCTAAGGTTATCTAATACATTTGTATTGTTGAAGTTTAGAAAAATACAGATAAAGTCTTGAATATGCCATAACATTTACAGTGTCATATTATTTGATTTCCTGTTGACATGCTTATTTTTGTGGTGTTATTGGACAGGAAAAATTTGGCAGTTGGGAAAAATTATTATAACAGTTGCAATACAATTTTGCATTATAATCTCACTTCTTATGCTTTATGATATCTTGACTTACATGCAGCTTGGCAATATTTTAGCATCAAGGAATCCAATTTAGCCAAATATGAAGGGGAAAAAAGATTTTTGAATGCATCTTCTATATTTATATGGTATGATCTTTTAAATTTAGATAAGTAGAGTATATTGTCTGTTTCAATAATATGATTTTTTTTATTATTACTTTTTGGTCCATTAACGGTATTTGAGCAAATCATACTAAGTTAATCAATTTGTTAGAGCAAATCAGCATGTTCAACCTGCCATATTTGTTAGAGCAAGCCTATTTTGTTAACATAGCGGAAGCCATGCAATCTATGCTATTTATATTAGTTAATCAATTTGTTTGCAATGACTTTGGAACCATTCAGCAGTTATAATCAGGCAGTAGTGTGTTATTGCCTCTATTCGTATTGTTCACGATTGCTTACGATTAGTTTGGTCTAAATGATAGTTGTACATTCTATCTATATTAATCAGTGCACTTCTTTAATTATATAATTAAATTTATTATATGTGTGTGCATGTTCCATATATATGCAGATAGCGTTTGTTATTCAAATTATTTTGTTTATATTTCAACAGAAAAATTTACATATTTTGTTTCTGTTTCAATAGGGAAAAATTACAAATTAATCATATGCTGTATGTCTAGCTAGATTGAGATTTTGTAATGACTTTTATATACAAACAGATCTACATAGTAAATGGCATATACAAAAACACACACATACACACAAAAATTGATAATGATATTATTATGATAATAAAAGAATGGAATAATACATCATCACAAACATCATCAGGAGCCTGAGTTCGGAACAAGTGATATACACACTGAAACATAAGTACCCAAAAATTAAAAACAGGGCAGTTCACATGCTCAAAAGTTTCAACTTTCAACATTAACCTGGAAGAAATCCTACAAACTTTAGGGTCACTATCAGCAGTAGGGGTATATACGGTGCGGCAACTGCTACAATTTAAGGGAACCGTTACAATACCATTTTTTAGTGCTTAGATCATTTTGTCAACCATCAACCATTGGTTAAGGTTTACCGTTAAATGGTACGGTTGCCTTACCGTAAAAGCGGTGTGGTTGAAATTCAACCGTGGTTTAACACAGATAATAGTTTTTCAATGCAGCAATTAAGGTGCACCAGAAATCATAGAACTGATAAAATAAATGCTAAGCTCGAAGGTCTCGGAGTAATGCAGTTCATAACAGATCTTAATTACATTAATTGATAATTGTCAAAGGTCAAAAACAACAAATAAACGCTTAGTATATTTTAAGATGTTACAAGTTACAACTCTTCATTACTCATCATACAGCGTAGCAATACTTTCATTCAATTATTTAGCAATTACAGCCATGAAAACTTGAATTCAAGCTCAGTCACAAACATAACCTTTTGCCAAATAAAACTTCACCATTGATGCCACAAATTGCTTGCTTCAGGTAAGAAGAATCATTTATGTCATAATTTTAGGAATGATGTATACAAACTAATGAGAAATTGAAGTATGAACCAATAATTAAATATGAAAACATACCGTGTATTTCGATTGTGGCTGGATCTAGGAGATGGTAAGAGAATCGATTATCAAGGAGAGTAGACTATTTTGAGGCAGGAAATAAGACAGCCACCTTCCCAAAAATAGAATATATAGGAAACTGAGTGGCTAAGATTGCTTCAGAACAATATCCAACGTACAATAAAGAACCCTAAATTTTGCTGCACGGATGCTTAGAAAGCCACGGTTTGTCGCCGGTTGCCACCGGTCAAAGTTTTTCAGCCACATCCGTTGTCGCTTGCTGCGGTAGGAAGAACCGCACCGTATACAAGGTCAACGGGTACCGTTTGACTAGATTTTTAACGGTAGAAAACAGTGAAATTTGATCAGTTAGATGGTGGGATTTATAACCGACACAGTCCTAATCAGCAGGACTGCTAGAAGGCCTAGATGTAGTCATTTTTTTAATATTACTTCCACCCTTAGAAAATGATGGTTGTTGCATATGATTCATATCAACCTTCGAAGTGACATGAGGATTTCTAGCAGTAGTGTCGTCTACATAGTGGTGTCCACTTCTTGAATCTCTAGGTTTTAATACGGGTGACACAACATGTTTGTTTGTTGCTCGACTGTTTTTCCTCATTTTAAATTCCACCAGGGTATATTTCCTTAGTTATTTGCCTATTAATCCTTGATGTAGGAAAGCATGATGCTGACACGTTGGCATTTATACTAACAACCTCTGGTTTTACTTTGAAATTGGTGGAATTTGAGGCAGGTAAGCTTACTTAGATTCATGCAAATGGTTTTCACAACTCATTGGAGAACTGTTGCTTTTTAATCCAGATGATTTTGAATCAACTGTTACTCGTGGACGAACTGGACCCTCAATCAGTGCAGTTTGGTTGCATGCGTTAACTCTGCCTTATATAAAAGAATTCATAAAGCTTATGTTGTGAAAGTCTTGAGCAAACTAAGCATAGAAGGTTGTTTTGAACGAATTATTTGTATGCTTCAAAGCTCTAAACCTGCCCACTCATTTAAACACTAGATGGTGAGAAGAATGGTAAGGAGAATAGAAAAAAGCACGGTTAATCAGTGAAACCGATGAGCCAAAAAACTGTGTATTGTGCATACCTACTGTCAAAGCTATGAAAGCTGGTATTAAGACAACAATATATGTAGTTTTTTTTTATATAGAATTAGGATTGATATATATATATATATATATATATATAGCAGTATTTTCAGTTTTTATCAAAACCACATAATAATTCAATTTTTTTTTTTTTTTTTTTTTTTTTTTTTTTTTTTTGGCATTAATGAGTTTTTTATCATAACCATTGAGATACATCCACTAGATGTTCATTGTGCACCCACCTATGCAGATAAAAATGGAAATATTTTTGTACCTGTTTGCTTTAAGTGGCCATCATCATCAAATGCATGAGAGAATTTAGGGATGGATTCAACATCCGCATGAGTTACGTTCTTAAAGCTTGCATCATGATTCGTGAACATCATCTAACTGTAACAATGGATATATCCAGTTAGTAAATGTCTCTTGTACATCTACATTATTTTGTATATATGGGCTGAGACTTTCAAAGTTGTTATGGATCCTGGATGGAAGTGTTAGATTTCTAGGCAAGATTGTCTCTGCTGAGTTTGTAGGTGGCTGAAATGAAATGATAGTTTTGGATATAGAGCAGGAATATTTAGTATCCAATGAAGCAAGCATCTAAAGATGATAATGTGTCGCATGTAATTGATGTGGCCGGGTTGGAGTTTTATGTGTTAAAAGTTCAATCAAACCAACTGCTTATTTAGGTTCACATTTGCAAATTTGGTTATTGCTTCTGTGGAAAAATATTTGAAAATGGTAATTACATGCCTTATGCCTTATGTCAGTAGTTTCCATTCGTGAATCCACCGAAGTGATTGCATGCAAGCTTCCTATTATTATTATTATTATTATTATTATTATTATTATTTACCGAAAATGGGATATGTAACACCCCACCTCCGTTAAGGACACTCACAAAGGGAATGCCTTAACTTTGATGGAGCGTTTTAGTAGACAGAACAAAAACTTACAAGACAGTTAAAATAGTACTTGAAAAAATTTATAGCTTTATTACAACAGAAACCGAAGTAAGTTTGGTTACATCCTTTCAAATCACAATATCAGAATTCAAGTACAAAATATCAGTCTTGTACAAAAGCCTTTAGAATGCATAGTTTTTAAAATCA
The DNA here is from genome assembly GCA_030737875.1 of Allium sativum. NCBI lineage: Eukaryota > Viridiplantae > Streptophyta > Magnoliopsida > Asparagales > Amaryllidaceae > Allium > Allium sativum. Next base: position 638,392,495 of record CM060923.1, on the reverse strand, counting down.
TAATCCCCAACATAAACTGCCATGCCAAAGCCAGACGATACTTCAAGCAGAGAAGATCTGAATCAAGCTCCTAGATTTCCACCCTACAAACCTGGGCCGGGGGGGGGGGGGGGGGGGGGGAGAACGGAAGAAAAAGGGGCGAAAACAAGCAAGGTCAGACATAAAGTCTGGCAAGTCCAGTGACTTTCAGCATATGAACAGATAATAATAATTATGACATGAAAATAAAACTGGAGGCGAGATAACAGTAACAGGAGTAGCAGATATACTTAGGTTAAACAGAAGAAACAGAATGATGTAAGCTATTACTTTTCACTTCTCTGCACTAATACTAGTATAACAGGATTAGGTGTCACCCCAATGTCTAAACTGAAACAGAAACAGGAACAGAATAATTTCCATAGAAGAGAATGCTAGTAATGGGCCTTTACCACCCGAACAGAAGGTACAGAAACAGAAACAGATTAATCCCTACGGAAACAGAATGTAGAATTAGGTGTACACTAGTAAATGGGCCTTTACCACCCGAACAGACGGTACCACGCAGAAACAGACAGGTGTTACCACCCAACAGAAACAGACGGTACCAACAGAAACAGATAGAACTAAGTGTACCCTAAAACCCTACCCCAAGCGATCGGCTCCTTAATACATAAATACCATGTGTCGGCCCCACGGTAGGGTGTATCACTCCTTAAAGTGACAACCAATTTAACGGATTCAACAAATTTAGCAGATAACGGAATAGGCAATTTAACGGATTTAGCAGATAACAGATTCAGCAGATTATATATATCTAAAACTCTATTTACATATCTTGCCTTAGCCTCAACTTACATGCCCAAATCAAGGTCATAATTCATAATACAATATATGCTTCAAATTTTAGTCTTAATATTCCCATTTACAGTTCATGTCAAAACTAGATTTAATATTCTAGTTCACCATTTATGTCCAAGACTAACATACATGTTAATCATTCCCTATTATAGCCAATTCAGATTATGCCAACATATTTATTATGCCAAATTAACTTAATTAAGCTACGCCCAATCCCCGTATAACATGTTTCCACAAGTTCTCTAAGTACTCATGAAATGGCCCTAGGAAAAGGAATAGGGGATAAGCACAAGAAATAATAGGCATGCAATAATGAACCAAATACCATGATAATGGCCCTACTAGGCTCGATGTACATAACGGTGAATGAGAATAAACTAGCAAAGTTATATACTAAATATGAGATCCAACATCATTAAGGGAATATGCATAAGAAACTAACTACAATAGTTATAGGCAACTAACCACAATAGTCATGGGCGACTAATCACAATAGTTTCTTATTCAATGTAATAGGCAATAGTCTCATAGGCATGAATCATAGTCATAGGCAATAGTCTCATAGGCATGAATCATAGTCATAGACAATAGTCTCATAGGCGTGAATCATAGTCATAGGCAATAGTCTCATATCTTGAATCATAGTCATAGGCAATAGTTTCATGTCCAATTATGCATTATTCATTATTTGTCCCAAAATTTGGCGTTCATGCGTTAATCTCTTATGAGATTCGGCGCAGGCTCGTAGTAGCCTGACTATAGAACAGAAAGAAGAAAGAGATACAGAATAAGATAGATCTAAACAGAACAGAACAGACATAACCTCAGATTCAGATTTACAATTCATGTCACAATCATAATTAACGTTTATATCGGAAAATAACTGTACTTGCCTTTCGTGGTTTAAGAAAGGAAATAAACTGGTGTTGATGCAGAAAGGCTGAATTACTCTTCTCTAATTGTTGTTGTAGCTCTAAACTTTGATTTGAGATTTGATTTAGCTTTTAATTCTATTCAAGTTGGAAGAAGATGCATCAGTCCAAGTTTTGATTCCAGCAGAGTAGCGACGCCATTTTTATTTTTTTATTTAGAACAGAGACAGAGTATAGACAATGAAATTGTGTAGAGAAAATGAGGCTAGGGGGCTGTTTATATAGGATTAGGCGGACGAATCTAGACATAAAACGAGACCGGATACATCAGAATGAACCAGGTTCAAAAACTGGGTTTCGGGAGCAGGTCGACTCCCCAGTCGACCTGGTCATGGGGAGGTCGACACCCCAGTCGACTCCCCAGTCTACCTGGTCGGGGGGGGGGGGGGGGGGTCGACTCCCCAATCGACCTGGGTATATGGGCGGGAATTTTCCCGCCAGCCTTCTCTGGGTTTGAATTTCGAATCTCTGACTTTATTTTCGAGCTGTTTTATTTTATTCAAATTCCTGAAACTTCTGAGGGTCATAACTTGGTCATACGAACTCCGATTTTAGAAAACTCGGACTCGATTTCCGAAAACTCGGACTCGATTTCATGTAGAATTCTGAGACGAACGCAATGGCGCAACCCGTTTCCCTTGATTCTTATTTTATAATTTAATTATTCTCTGGTTTGTTACTTATACGATCACAGAAAATACGGGGTGTTACATTCTCCCCTCCTTAAAGGATTTCATCCCCGAAATCTTCAAGTTAAGAAGAATGTGTCCTACCATCCAGTCATCTATCTACTCAACCATCATCCACAAGCATCCATTGTCCTTAGAAAACTTCTAATGTTGTATGAACATATGCAAAAGTGTGTGTATATGTTCCTTATCTAATGCAAAGATCTGGCGGTCCACTGATTCAGTTGATCTCCTTAATGCGAACTATGTCAGTGTCATGAGTCCAACATGTATGCAATTTTCCTATTTGATACATATCATTCTTATATGAGTGACAACCATCCATTCATATGCAACATCCATGTGATGAGTCAATCATTTTGCATCCACAAAAATTGAAAATGCTCACACATTCATATGCAGTATGAGAGTGTTTTCGAGCCGATCTAGTGCCTAGTGTGTGTGTATGCATCCACGAGCAACCACTAGCAACCACTTGCATCCACTTGCAACCATCAAACATAACATGTCTCAAACACATATTTACACCCATTGGTTTCTACCTAAAGGTCGAAGACTCGATCGATAGGATACAGTCGAATGATGGAAGCGAGTACAGATAAAACAAAAACTGGGTTCCCATTAGATATTGGTTGAGAGAATAATTCCCCTAAGTATCGGCCCCGAAGGCCGAAATCAACATCAGATTGATGCCCAGAGGATTACCCTCTTTAGACAAATGTCAAAACTGGAAATCTTAACCTTTTCAGAAATATCCAGATGCTTACAGACTACTAGTACAGATCAGATTATCGAATGATTCTTAGAAAACTAAGCATGGGAAAATCCCACCATATCCCTCAAAAACCCAGAATGTATGCATTACAATCGACTTGACGCCTAACACAGATACCCTCAAACCCCAACCTATCCCCAACAGATGAGTCGTAACCCCTATGGGGTTTGAGACTATAACCAGATCAGAAACAAAACTAGTATTAAAGTGCAGAGACTCGACTACAAAATCAGAATGCCATAATCGGAAAGAGTTCTAACTCAATAATCAGATAAGAAAACTAAACTCTCTACGGAAATTTTCCTACTTCTATCCTATCCACCAACTATGAGAGCATTCGCCTGCCTTCCCGAAGTAGGTCATGTCCTTTGTCCTTGCCCCCGTTTCTTCGGGCAGTCCCTAGTGAAGTGTCTCATCTCACCACAGTTGAAGTGAGTGTCCTTCCTCTTTTGGCAATCCTTGTCCAGATGAGTCAAGCTTCCATAAGTAAAGCACTTTTCTCCTCCTTTATCTTCAGACTTTTCTTCCTTCTTTTGTGTTTCCTTTTTGCCTCCTTTGTGAACCAAGTCCATATCCATGAGTTTCTCTTCCTTGGGTTGTGCTCCTTAGCCAACCTCCCTCATTCTCGTCTTTACCATCTGTGTGTAACACGTAGACAAGTCCCTCGAAAGCTGCCTCCATCGCACGGAAAATCCTACAAAGCTCGAAAGAAAATTAGCCGTAGGCGAGACTACTGCGGCTACAGATGGAAGTCGGGCGCTTATTTGCCCTTTGACCGGTGTCGTGGTCTTATCAAGCCTACATAACCATGCCGCGATGAGGTTACCTCCCAGAAAGCCGGGAGCCCCGGAGAAAGAAGGAAACAAAGATTCAAACGGAGAATCAAAAGATAGATATATGGCTTTTGGGGATTATGTTTTTTTTTTCAAAAATAGGCTTTCCTTTCGAAAATACTTCCTTTTAAAACCTTTTTGAAAATAGTTTTCAAAAACTTTACCCAATCTGGTAATCTTCAGCTCTGATACCAAGTGTAACACCCCACCTCCGTTAAGGACACTCACAAAGGGAATGCCTTAACTTTGATGGAGCGTTTTAGTAGACAGAACAGAAACTTACAAGACAGTTAAAATAGTACTTGAAAAAATTTATAGCTTTATTACAACTGAAACCGAAGTAAGTTTGATTACATCCTTTCAAGTCACAATATCAGAATTCAAGTACAAAATACCAGTCTTGTACAAAAGCCTTCAGAATGCATAGTTTTTAAAATCATAATCCCCAACATAAACTGCCATGCCAAAGCCAGACGATACTTCAAGCAGAGAAGATCTGAATCAAGCTCCTAAATTTCCACCCTACAAACCTGAGGGGGGGGGGGGGGACGGAAGAAAAAGGGGCGAAAACAAGCAAGGTCAGACATAAAGTCTGGCAAGTCCAGTGACTTTCAGCATATGAACAGATAATAATAATTATGACATGAAAATAAAACTGGAGGCGAGATAACAGTAACAGGAGTAGCAGATATACTTAGGTTAAACAGAAGAAACAGAATGATGTAAGCTATTATTTTTCACTTCTCTGCACTAATACTAGTATAACAGGATTAGGTGTCACCCCAATGTCTAAACTGAAACAGAAACAGGAACAGAATAATTTTCATAGAAGAGAATGCTAGTAATGGGCCTTTACCACCCTAACAGAAGGTACAGAAACAAAAACAGATTAATCCCTACGGAAACAGAATGTAGAATTAGGTGTACACTAGTAAATGGGCCTTTACCACCCGAACAGACGGTACCACGCAGAAACAGACAGGTGTTACCACCCAACAGAAACAGACGGTACCAACAGAAACAGACAGAACTAAGTGTACCCTAAAACCCTACCCCAAGCGATCGGCTCCTTAATACATAAATACCCTGTGTCGGCCCCACGGTAGGGTGTATCACTCCCTAAAGTGACAACCAATTGGCACAGACCTATTTACAGGTGTCACGGCGTCTTACATCCTCAGAGGCAGACCGGGATCCATGCACGCACATGACCCGGTTGGAACGCACCATCAACACCCCTCGCCATTATCAAAATGAACCGCTTATAATTAGTTCAGTAAGCGTGTCCGGACCCTACCTACTATTAGGTCAAAGTTTTGATACCAGAAAGGGTTACTGACTAATATGGGTCCCAAACAACAGATGACACAAGTAATTTTCCTCCTAACCTTGTGTCCCCAGACTAACAGATTTCAGATTAACTTGTTTACAAGTTCAGACATACAGAGTTCAGATCAACTAGTTCACAGATCAGACTAGTTTTCAGACTAACGGATCAGATGTACAGATTTACAGATTGTCTAACTTTGTAATTGAGCCTACAGATTCACGAAACGGGTTTGTTAAATTCATTAGTCCAATTGGCTCAACCCTATTTACCCAAAACGTTTTAGACATCATACTTATCCCAGATTTGCATTAATTAAATATTAATGCACAGACCTTTAACATTAGGTCGGTAGCCTATGGCTGCTGGATATGTCGGGCGGTTCCGGGCAGACTTCTGCCACAAGCTAGACCTAACCTCGTGTTTAAGCATATTTTAGTTATGCCTACGACCTCTCACATTAGACTGACAGTTTGCGGTCGCTGGTTAAGCCGGTTGGTTCCGGGCAGACTTCTACCTCAAACAGAGCCTAATCTCGTGTCATAGCCAATTCATTTCAATATAGATTTTTCAGATATCAGACTAATTCTGTTTATTTAACAGACTAAACTTCTTTATAGGATACAACAGATTAATCAAATTTCCATGTTTTACTAAATCTTAGGTCGAGCCTACGGATTTCCATACCCAGATTACCATTATCTAGTTTTCAACAGATCAGACAATTCAACAGGTAGCAGATCTAGCAGTTAAGCGATTCAACAGATTTAGCTGATAACAGATTCAGTAGTTTAGACAATTCAACAGATTTAGCAGATAATGGATTAGGCAATTTAACGGATTTAGCAGATAACAGATTCAGCAGATTATATATATCTAAAACTCTATTTACATATCTTGCCTTAGCCTCAACTTACATGCCCAAATCAAGGTCATAATTCATAATACAATAAATGCCCCAAATTTTAGTCTTAATATTCCCATTTACAGTTCATGTCAAAAGTATATTTAATATTCTAGTTCACCATTTATGTCCAAGACTAACATACATGTTAATCATTCCCTATTATAGCCAATTCAGATTATGCCAACATATTTATTATGCCAAATTAACTTAATTAAGCTACGCCCAATCCCCGTATAACATGTTTCCACAAGTTCTCTAAGTACTCATGAAATGGCCCTAGGAAAAGGAATAGGGGATAAGCACAAGAAAGAATAGGCATGCAATAATGAACCAAATACCATGATAATGGCCCTACTAGGCTCGATGTACATAACGGTGAATGAGAATAAACTAGCAAAATTATATACTAAATATGAGATCCAACATCATTAAGGGAATAGGCATAAGAAACTAACTACAATAGTTATAGGCAACTAACCATAATAGTCATGGGCGACTAATCACAATAGTTTCTTATTCAACGTCATAGGCAATAGTCTCATAGGCATGAATCATAGTCATAGGCAATAGTCTCATAGGCGTGAATCATAGTCATAGGCAATAGTCTCATAGTCTTGAATCATAGTCATAGGCAATAGTTTCATGTCCAATTATGCATTATTCATTATTTGTCCCAAAATTTGGCGTTTGTGCGTTAATCTGTTATGAGATTCGGCGCAGGCTCGTAGTAGCCTGGCTATAGAACAGAAAGAAGAAAGAGATACAGAATAAGATAGATCTAAACAGAACAGAACAGACATAACCTCAGATTCAGATTTACAATTCATGTCATAATCATAATTAACGTTTATATCGGAAAATAACTGTACTTGCCTTTCGTGGTTTAAGAAAGGAAATAAACTGGTGTTGATGCAGAAAGGTTGAATTACTCTTCTCTAATTGTTGTTGTAGTTCTAAACTTTGATTTGAGATTTGATTTAGCTTTTAATTCTATTCAGGTTGGAAGAAGATGCATCAGTCCAAGTTTTGATTCCAGCAGAGTAGCGACGCCATTTTTATTTTTTTATTTAGAACAGAGACAGAGTATAGACAGAATGAAATTGTGTAGAGAAAATGAGGCTAGGGGGCTGTTTATATAGGATTAGGCGGACGAATCTAGATAGAAAACGAGACCGGATACATCAGAATGAACCAGGTTCAAAAACTGGGTTTCGGGAGCAGGTCGACTCCCCAGTCGACCTGGTCATGGGGAGGTCGACACCCCAGTCGACTCCGCAGTCTACCTGGTTGGGGGGGGGGGGGGTCGACTTCCCAGTCGACCTGGGTATATGAGCGGAAATTTTCCCGCTAGCCTTCTCCGGGTTTGAATTTCGAATCTCTGGCTTTATTTTCGAGCTGTTTTATTTTATTCAAATTACTGAAACTTCTGAGGTTCATAACTTGGTCATACGAACTCTGATTTTTGAAAACTCGGACTCGATTTCATGCAGAATTCCGAGACGAATGCAATGGCGCAACCCGTTTCCCTTGATTCTTATTTTATAATTTAATTATTCTCTGATTTGTTACTTATACGATCACAGAAAATACGGGGTGTTACAGGATAATTGTTGTGATTTATGACATAAAATCACATATGTTGATAGAGACGAGGCGTGGATTTGCTTGACGGTAGATGAGATGGTGCAGCAACAGAAAGAAGGTTAGAAGGAGCAGTTTGGTGTTTGAGCGGAGTTATTGCTGGATTTTGACCCGGTCTTTCTGTGACTTATCTGCAAGTATTGAGGGGATATATTCCTAATATATCTCTAAGAGGAAAATTGGATATTTTTCCTAAGCCTTCTATTCTTCTATAAAAGCGGCACATTGGGTTGGATTAATGTATGACCGAATAGAGTGGCGGCTGCGTGCCTTTAGGGTTTGGTGCCCTAGAGATGATTGTTGCCTCCAGTTAATCCAAGGCTTAGCCGTCGTTCTTCATTGTTCTCCTTCTCTAACAAAGAATGTTAGTCATCTAGATATTCTTTCCCTTTCTCAATAAGGTTATTGATTCTTGTAATTTTGTTTATTGTTGGTTTTGATCCATTGAGTGTAAACAAAATTTGTTTTTGTGAATCAATAAAGAGGGTGGTTGGGTGGAATATCTTGTGTTTGTGCGTGTGATTTCATATATATGTTTGTTTCCATAGAAATCATCTTTAAGTAATTGGATGAAGAAGATCCTGGTCGCTTCCGCAAAGGCGCAATTTTCATAACAGTTGGTATCAGAGCTAGATCACCGCAAAGCTTAGAGTGATTTTGGATTGGAAAAATTGATTTTTGTTCGGAAAAATTGATTTTTTGTTGAAAAAAATCGATTTTTTTTACGTCGGATATGATGGCGCTGTTGGTGATGACTAATTTTGATTGGGTATTTGAAGGCCTCAACTGTTTGGTTGATGGAGATGAAGAGGAGCCCTCAGATGTGGATGAGGGAAGATGGAAAAAGACGAAGATGTTGGCAATTGGTTTGATTTGCCTATACCTTGGTGATTCGGTTCATGTTTTCGACAGTGGTCTTCACGTTGATGATGCTCGAGGGATCCGGAGTGATCGAGGAAGGAGCTCAGATCAAGTGGTAGACGGGTGTCGTTGTGGAATTACAAGCACTTTTAGACCGTTGGTTGATGCACGGTGCAACTCAGGTGGTAGATGCATCTTTTGCAGGCGGTGAGTTGTGTTTGTAATTGAGGTGTGGTCGTCGTCCTTTCAAATCGACTGGGCATATCTCGTTGCCCTGAAATCGAGGTTGTGGGGTGTATCTCGTTGCCCGGAAATCGACGTTGGTTTAATTAAGAGAAGGTGTCGTTGAAAGAGCTAGATGACTTGTTTGGTGATTGTTGGAGTGTTGATATGATTTCAGATTGAGGTGGAGCATTGTGATGGTGATTTCACATGTCCATGGAAGTCGGTTGACTTGTTATTGATGTGATTTCATATGAAGGTGGAGTGTTGTGATTTGTGACATAAAATCACATATGTTGATAGAGACGAGGCGTTGATGTGCTTGGCGGTAGAGGAGATGGTGCAGCAACAGAAAGAAGGTTAGAAGGAGCAGTTTGGCGTTTGAGCGGAGTTATTGCTGAATTTTGACCCGGTCTTTCTGTGACTTATCTGCAAGTATTGAGGGGATACATTCCTAATATATCTCTAAGAGGAAAATTGGATATTTTTCTTAGGCCTTCTATTCTCCTATAAAAGCAGCACATTGGGTTGGATTAATGTATGACTGAATAGAGTGGCGGCTGCGTACCTCTAGAGCTTGGTGCCCTAGAGATGATTGGTGCCTCCAGTTAATCCAAGGCTTAGCCGTCGTTCTTCATTTTTCTCCTTCTCTAACAAAGAGTGTTAGTCATCTAGATATTCTTTCCCTTTCTCAATAAGGTTATTGATTCTTGTAATTTTGTTTATTTTTTGTTTTGATCCATTGAGTGCAAACAAAATTTGTTTTTGTGAATCAATAAAGATGGTGGTTGGGTAGAATTTCTTGTGTTTGTGCGTGTGATTTCATATCTGTGTTTGTTTGCATAGAAATCATCTTTAAGTAATTGGGTGAAGAAGATCCTGGTCGCTTCCGCAAAGGCGCAGTTTTCATAACAGTTGGTATCGGAGCTAGATCATCGCAAAGCTTAGAGTGATTTTGGATTGGAAAAATTGATTTTTGTTTGGAAAAAATTGATTTTTTGTTGAAACAAATCGATTTTTTTTTATGTCGGATATGATGGCGCTGTTGGTGATAACTAATTTTGATTGGGGATTTGAAGGCCTCAATTGTTTGGTTTATGGAGATGAAGAGGAGCCCTCAGATGTGGATGAGGGAAGATGGAAGAAGACGAAGATGTTGGCAATTGGTTTGATTTGCCTATACCTTGGTGATTCGGTTCATGTTTTTGACAGGGGTCTTCACGTTGATGATGCTCGAGGGATCCGGAGTGATCGAGAAAGGAGCTCAGATCAAGTGGTAGACGGGTGTCGTTGTGGAATTACAAGCACTTTTAGACCGTTGGTTGATGCACGGTGCAGCTCAGGTGGTAGATGCATCTTTTGCAGGCGGTGAGTTGTGTTTGTAATTGAGGTGTGGTCGTAGTCCTTTCAAATCGACTGAGCGTATCTCGTTGCCCTGAAATCGAGGTTGTGGGGTGTATCTCGTTGCCCGGAAATCGACATTGGTTTAATTGAGAGAAGGTGTCGTTGAAAGAGCTAGATGACTTGTTTGGTGATTGTTGGAGTGTTGATATGATTTCAGATTAAGGTGGAGCATTGTGATAGTGATTTCACATGTCCATGGAAGTCGGTTGACTTGATGCTGATGTGATTTCATATGAAGGTGGAGTGTTGTGATTTGTGACATAAAATCACATATGTTGATAGAGACGAGGCGTGGATGTGCTTGGCGGTAGAGGAGATGGTGCAGCAACAGAAAGAAGGTTAGAAGGAGCAGTTTGGCGTTTGAGCGGAGTTATTGCTGGATTTTGACCCGGTCTTTCTGTGACTTATCTGCAAGTATTGAGGGGATATATTCCTAATATATCTCTAAGAGGAAAATTGGATATTTTTCCTAAGCCTTCTATTCTCCTATAAAAGCAGCACATTGGGTTGGATTAATGTATGACCGAATAGAGTGGCGGTTGCGTGCCTCTAGGGCTTGGTGCCCTAGAGATGATTGGTGCCTCCAGTTAATCCAAGGCTTAGCCGTCGTTCTTCATTGTTCTCCTTCTCCAACAAAGAGTGTTAGTCATCTAGATATTCTTTCCCTTTCTCAATAAGGTTATTGATTCTTGTAATTTTATTTATTGTTGGTTTTGATCCATTGAGTGTAAACAAAATTTGTTTTTGTGAATCAATAAAGAGGGTGGTTGGGTGGAATATCTTGTGTTTGTGCGTGTGATTTCATATCTGTGTTTGTTTCCATAGAAATCACCTTTAAGTAATTGGGTGAATAAGATCATGGTCGCTTCCGCAAAGGCGCAGTTGTCATAACAATAATATCATGATGTCGGCGGCTGTCTGAGCTGGGAGCAAGTCCTCTATACCCAATTTTCTGTATACCTCTGTATTCAATCAATTAACATCCCCTGATTTTCATTTTTTGCAATTAAATCCAAAAAAGAAAGAGGACTTAATTGCAAAAAGGGATTGGATACAGGGGATTTTCTCTCGTCTGAGCTATCTTATTCTTTTGCTGAAAAATGATGACATGGGACTATGCTCTAGCCAGGGAATATTACTTAACAACAAATTCTACTGTTCTATAATTTTTGAAGGTTTAGTTTTCAATTAGATCAATTAAACTAGCATATGTTTATAACAAACTTTTAGATGAACCTAAAGTTGTATTGCAAGATCATCGTAATACTTCCACTGGGAGAACAAGTACAGAACAATACATTTTATTAGTTATATCAAATGCTAAACTTTTGTGAAATAAGAAATATATAGTTAAAACAGAATTCAAGTAGTCATTAAAATGTTCAAACTTCATGTTTTTAGGAACATCATGATAATCATACACAATGTCCATGTGCGCAGCACGAGTTCACACTTGTTTATATGAATTCTCAAGAAGACATTCCAAAATAAGCAAGACACAGACATGAATGTTCTAGATCCATGACTCGAAATACGCATAGACTTCTAGATCCATAATTAACTTGAAATACGCGTGGACTTTTGATAGTATTGTTACATATGCTATTTTTGAGTGTATAACATCTATTATTTCAAAAGATTTCAGACGCTTTTCAATGCATGTCAGCTATTAATATATATATATATATATATATATATATATATATATATATATATATATATATATATATATATATATAGACACCCACGCACATACATATATGAGGAGCGTTCTGAGGGATTCATGTTTTGCAATATCCCTATAGCACCTTTATCCTACTGTGAGTAGGGCTATCAATTTCCTACTCGACCCGAAACCCGATCCGAAACCCACACAGAAATTAGCAGGTTAACCCGATCCGTTTAGTTGGCGGGTCATAAACAGGTCAACCCGAAATTGACACGTTTATAAACGCGTGGGTTTAGGGTTGACCCGCTAACCCGATATTGACCCGCCAAACCCATTTATAATATTAAAAAAATGCTGGACAGTCACATATGTAACAATAATATGTTGGACTACGTCTACATGCTTATCTATCTATGACCGTGAGAATGCTCTTTGCTGGTGATTGTAAATAAAAAAGAACAACATTTTCACCGTGGTGATTGTAAATAAAAAAGAACAACATTTTCACCGTGCATTAAAATTCTTGATGCTTTTAAGTAATTCTAACGTGCGGATGCTAATGCTATTGCAGTATCGCTCCCATCGTTAGCACAAATTAAAAAACATGCGAATGCTTTTAAGTAGTTCTCCAGCGTGATCCTTTCCACCAAACTTCTCATCTGCTATTCTCACCTTCCTTTTTCCTCCACTCATTCCTCCCTCACCCTCTTCCACCAAACGCCGCATCACAACTCTTACACCCACAACTCCCTCTAATCCATCCTCACTCGATCTTCTTCGAACCCTAACAACCCATTCTCCCTGAATGCCCTTCATATCTTTATGACAATGCATGCACGAGATGTCTATATTGACAGATACAGCCAAATTCAGTTACTTTACGTCAATGCATGCACGAGGTGTCAATGCATGCCCTTCATATCTTTATGTCAATGCATGCACGAAGTGGTCACGGGTTACACGAATCAAACCCGAAACCCTCACGATTATAAATGAGTCAACCCGAACCCGACCCGTTTAATAAACGGGTTGAGCCGACCTGACCCAAACTCAACCCGAACACGACTTGACCCGACCCGAACCCGACCCAACCCGACCCATTGGCAGCCCTAACTGTGAGCTACACTAATTCAAATCTAACAAGGTTTTGTAGATGTTCAATCCACATATATATTATTAATTGTTCAAAACTTGAGCTCGTTCCGATATTCTTTACATTTTCAAAATCTTAGCTCAATTATTCACCGTTAAGACATTTGTTCGAACTGTTAAAATAAATATCAAATATTTTATTCTACAAATGTCGGAATGAGCCCAAATTTTGGATAGATGATAATATATATGTGGGTTGAACATCTACAAAATCTTGTTGTATTTAAATTAGTGTAGCTCACGGTAAGATAGAAGTGTTGCAAAACAAGGGTGCCCCCAAACACTCCACTACTAGAACTGTCAACGAATGCTTTTAGATACAGATAATGCCATATCCACATCCATATCCGTTTAATTTTTGGATATCCGTATCCGATTAATTTTCGGATATTGGCGGATATCGGATATTTATCCGTTCCGCCGGTAATTAATAAATTTAAAAGTAAAAAAGTTTGGATCAACATAAAATAATTTAATACTAATGTTTATAAAAAACAGAAAATAAAGAAATGTGATGATGAAACATTGTTTTATACTAATATTCATAAGCATATCCAAAATTATTCCAAAATTAAACATTAAAGCTACCATTTTTTACTAAAAATAGACAAAAATTTATATTATAGTAACATTCAACAGTTATAAAGAAATTATTAATTTTATTTTTCTGTTTTGAGTTATATATATTACATTAATTAGTCGGACGGATATTTTTCGGATACGGATACAATTATAACTATATATGTAACTTTCAAGTATATCATCACTTGAGCATATCAAGGTGTCTATTCTAATAATGTTTGCTGCTTCGTAGGCCATACTAAATAGAATAAAGTCATGCGTTATTTTGTCATCTTTTTGCATGGGTGATTACAATATTTGACTATGATGTATATGTTATAAATATATATTTATCTTTATAATTTGCAAAAATACGAATCAACCTCAAAATGACGCCGAATTTTTTATCTGTAAACTTTTAGAGGTGTAAACTTTATATCTTCGAAAAGAGGTTACAAACTATTGATCCATGTGTTATGATCATTGAAGATTATATTTCTGTTATGTGATTACAAGTATTACGAAGCAACCTTTGGATTTGGGCCAATGAGATAGGAGCTTCATATCTAACACTACAACAAATATGTTCATTGACAGTGTTGAAAAAAAACGTTGTTATATAATTTTACAGCGTTTCGAAGAACGCTGTCTACCGACACGTTGTTATAGGTCATGGTACTATCACAATACTTTGAAAACGCTGTAGAAAAAGGAGATACTACAGCGTTTTAGTTCGTGTTGTTATGTTTTGTACAACGTTTTAATTGGCGTTGTCATTATGTTTATATAGCGTTTTGTGTTGTTGTGTTTGCATAACCAACACAATTATTCCTCCTTCATCGCATATATAACAGCGTTTTATATGGGATAGAAATGTTATTATCGTCTTCATACCACGACTTTTTTATGAATATATAATAGCGTTTTAAAATGGCTATAACTATTGTCATCGTCCATATATTATATTGTTTTCAACATATATAACAGCGTTTCATAAAGTCAAGAAATGTTATGACCGTCCATATAGCACAGTGTTTTCCAACATATATTACAACGTTTATTTGGTTAGAAAAGTTGTTATTCTCTACATATCACATCGTTTTCAAAATATATCACAGCATTTCTGTAGAGTTGTTGAGGTACATCTATCAGCATTTATCATTTTTACACAACGCAGTTCAAAATCATCACGAAATTCATACAGCACAAAAGAATTATAAAACTATATCACGTAAGTTATAATAATTCCATATGCCAAATATACAATAGTTGGACATAACATTTTGTAATCGATGTTCCCATCTAACTTGTTTTTACAAAAGATGCTTACTGACAAAAAAGAAAAATATAAACCGTTCAAAGTCCAAGCTTGTGTGCTCCAAAGTTGAATTTCCGTCATGCATCAAACATCGACACCTGATTTGGCAATAAGAAAATACGTAACTACTTTTGTTGTATATGTATGACATTGAGAAACTGTGCAACATTTCTTCTGTCAACAAATATGCGTACGGCTTAGTACGACTAAATTGCAAGAAAGAAAAATTGTATAAGATCAAAATGTTTGAGCACATCTAGGTCATCGTATCTTCTATTTTTTCCCGGTTTTATCTACCTTAACGAAATTTAAATATTAATTCAGTTTTAAGAGGTGAAAAGGGAAATCATACTTGAAGTAAAATTCTACCAAAACAATCATAATAAGGAGTATTTCCATCATCCATACCGACGATAAGTAAAGAGAAGTATAAGTCATTCTTACTTGAAAACGATTCTGTGGCAACATTTGCAGAAGGCCAAGGTATAGTAGAACCAATTACATCTTCAATAAACTCAAACTTAGATGTAGGTCTCCATAAAGGTGCATTTGGAACTTTAACAATATCAACCTAAACTTTAACGGAACCTTCTCCCAAACGAACAAAATGGACCATCGCATTTGGGTCAGTCGAAGACACGCGTCCTTCAGCAACAACTTCTTTCTCTCCATGAACACTAATCAACTTGCATTTAGTGTTTGACTTGAAACTAGTGGTCTGTCAATATTTGAAATAGTTTAAATATGTTTCCTACAAAACATAAGTGATTTTAATAATAAAACAATATCAAGGTATATGCATGTTTTTATAAATTAAATCATAGAGCTAATGAGTGCATAAAGAATTAAGTATACAATTATGAAAGCAATGATTAATTGGTGGTGATCGTGATGCAATTATGTAAACAAGTATGCAAATTAAGGGGACGTCTCACAAAAAATTAAAAACCAGACGTCTGAATCAATAAACAAGAAGTCTAAAAATTGACAGGGTTAAAATAAAAAACAGGAAAACTAAAATCAAACGCCTGAAAAAATTAGCAGACGTCTGAAAATATACACGGGTTTAAAAATCATCCAACACGGACGTTTGAAACTATTCTCATACGTCTGAAAACTTCCTCGGGTTTAAAAAAACCCTAAATCAAACGTCTGTTTTTCAAACATCTGTAAATGAAGCAGCAATCAGACGTCTGGATTACATCTCGGCCTAAAATATTATGCGTGAAGAATCATTCAGATGTCTGGATATTTATTCATTGATTCACCTTTTATGAACAACTCATTTTGATAAGTTCTGGATGAGCAGATACGTGTATATACATATATTGAGCCATCTTTTATGAACAGGGCCCAACTTTTTATGTTTTGGCATATAGCCATGATTCATTGATTCACCTTTTGAGCATACCACAACATAGAAACCATGTGTACATCCAGCAGTGCCAAACCTATACATGCAACAGTGTCCAGCTTGAATTTATTATATCTCTGGATTCGTCTTTTGGTTTTGCGAAAAGTGAAGTATGAAATTGCTGCATGTACTCAACCTTTATTTTATCTTTGGGTTTATATGACAACTTGAATTTTATTATGAATTATTTATGCAGTTATTACTCAACAAAGAGTTTATTCAATGATTTACTACGATTCTAAACTCACAGAATGCAAATAACTAATTGCAAATAACCAATTTATTAACTAACGTGCGTTTTGAACACTTAAAAATACACCCCATTTGCTGAAATATGGAGACCTTTTGTCATTCCTCATTCAACATAAATCAAGCCTGTAATTAAAAAAAATGAAAATTTGCATTTAGCCCTCTTCTGAGAACTTATAACGGATATAAATTGCTGATTTAGGCCTCATTTGGGTATAAACTTCAGTTGCTTCCTAAAGTTAACTTCAATGGCCAAAAATCAAAATTTTCCTCTGAAATTAACTTCAATGACGTCCTCTTATTGTCAACCGCCTCATACTAGTAAGTTTGCCTAACTCTTTTGTATAAAGTTTGTATGTGTATGTTTAAAATTAAACTTGTGATTAAAGTTCAAGTTATCCATATTTAGTTGTGTATTTTTTGATTGAGTGATGTACTAATGCATGTATCTTAACTGTTTACAGACTATGAAGCAGACGAAGCATGACCAAGCTGAAGAATTTACTCGGTGATCCACTAGGCGGTGCATTTTAGCTCACGGACCATTCAGGCTTTCATGCATTAATAGCTTTATTCAAGAGACAAATGTTGCTTCACTTAACGTAATGAAATTTGCAACTACTTGCAGTTAACAAATTATTTTGAAGCAATTTTTACTATCTTTGAAGCAAACTATGTAGTGTAGGAAATATACATTTGTGCTGCTGTAGGGAAGTATTTTCCTGAGGTTATCTCTTTTTCTTTTGTTGCAATTGAAAAACAGATGACCATATGAAAACATTTCCCATGTACAGCAACACAAATATATATTACTTGCACTACACAGTTTGCTTCAAATATAGTAAAGGTTGCTTCAAAATAAATTGTTGAACTACAAGGAGTTGCAATTTTCATTATGTTAAGTGAAGCAACATTTGTCATTTGAATAAAGTTAATAAGCATGAAATCCCGAATATGTCCATGAGCTAAAATGCATCCACCTAGTGGATCACCAAGTAAATTCTTAACCAGAAATTAAGTTAAAGCCTTCAGCTTGGATATGTTATGTTCGATATGCAATTCAGACACGTTGTTGCTATGTTCGTTATGATATTTGGGTATGTTATTGTTATGTAATTCGGATATGCTATTGTTATGTAATTCGGGTATGTTATTGTGGATGGAAAATATTGTTGATATGGAACTTTAATTATATATGGCTATAGCTCGATAACAAGGAAGACATGTACAGGTGAAACAGGTGTGTCAGACGTCTGGATTATTTTCCAGACGTCTGAGAGTAGAAAAAGAAAGCAATCTGAATATCAATCAGACATCTGAAAATTTAACTAGACGTCTGGATTTTTCTACGGCCTAAAGTAAAATGCCTAAAGATGTTTTCAGACGTTTGGATATTTTATCCAGACATCTGAAAGTGTTCTCTGTCTAAAAAAAATATCTGTAGAAGAATTCAAAGGTCTGATATTTTATCCAGGCGTCTGTATTTTTTTGGGTTTAAAGTAATATGCCTGAATAAATATTCAGACGTCTGATAGATTTCTCGGGTTAGAGAATTATATCTGCAAAAGAATACAGATGTTTGATATTTTATCCAGACGTTTGGATTTTTTTCTCTGCCTAAATATTAATCCTGAAGAAGTACTTAGACGTCTGGATATTTTATCCAGACATCTTATATTTTTCTAGGCCTATAATATTATACCTGAATAGGTATCCAGACGTCTGGATTTTTTATTTGGCGTAAAACAATGAGTTAAATAGACATACCAAGATAAAAATTACAAAATATACCTGAATGCAATTCCATAAAATGGCTTTCCCTAACATAGCATTCCTTAACATAATTAGTGATATATTACTCAAGTATTCCTTCACAATCTTCCCTAACATAGCCAAGATCCTCGGCAGTATCATCAATCTCTATATCGGTTTCTTCAAAATCTCCAGTATCCATGCTAAATTCCTTAAACGAATCATCTGCATCTATTTCATGAAAAGTTCTTGACGGTGCCCTCATCACAACATACCAATTAGAATCATCATCTTCCCTTGGATAGAAAATTTGTAGTGCTTGAGATGCAAGGATATACAGATCTTTTGAAAATGAATCTTGATTTTGTTGTAAATTGACAAGGGTAAATCCGTCTTCTACCTTCGCACCATTTCCTATATTTGTCGAATTACACTTAAAGATGGGAACATAAAAGGCATGATAGTCTAACAAAAATATATCGGTCAACATCCTATAATAAGTAATCACGTCAACCACTTGGGAAATATCTTTTGCGCTAGCCCTACAAATGGAGGTTGCATCATAAGTGACTCCACTATTTTGAGTTTTTCTCTCAATATCTTTCATGTGAAAACGTTCTCCATTGATGATATAACCTGTACAAGACAATGCACTACTCATTGGACCATAGGCGTTCCATTTTAACATTGTGTCGTAATTGTTCGCATCATAAGGTATTTGTAAATGAAAATATTATTTATGTTAATTCTCAATAATTATATATTCAAAATTAATGAGAATATATTTTAAAATTCAACTCACCTTCTTCTTAATCCAATCGGCAAAGTTATTTGTGTGGGTTTTCCAAAGTAAGGTCGCATTTTTTTCTATACGCTTGTTTGAGTGTTGCAACTCCTGAAGATGCAAACTATTGTAAAAGAAAAAACAGATAAGTTGCACTATAAAAATAATTGAACAATAGAACAAAATGCACTAGTCGCTTACTCTACAAATGGCTCCACTATAGTCATATTCATTAACACAGCCAAATGAGCAGCTTGTTTCTCATTCTCGGACAGTGTAATTATTTTCTTAATCTTCATTTTCGGACTTCCTTCTCTTCTATTTTTCCTGATTTATTTAAGAATTCACTAAAATATTTCATGCACTCCTCTACAAGATAGAATTCTGCAATACACTCCTCAGGTCGTGCAGTGTTTCTTACATAAGGTTTTAGTGCCTTCATGTATATTTCAAATAGGTACATCCAACGAAAATGGACCGGTCCACATAATCTGGCTTCTTTTCCTAGATGAACCGTCAAGTGTATCATTATATCAAAGAACGAAGGTGGAAAATATCTTTCAAGTTCACATAAAATTAGAATAATGTCATCATCAAGATGTTGTAGTTTTTCTCTATCAAGAACACGTTGGCATAATTTATGGAAGAACAAACATAAACGAATTATTTATTTCCTTGGCTTCTTCGGTAACAATCCTCTTATTGCAACCGACAACAACTGTTGCATTAGGACATGATAGCCATGTGACTTCAAACCACTAATCTTACAATCCTCCAACGATATAGAGCTCTTGAAATTCAGGCAATAATCATCAGGTCCCTTAAAATCACACAGTCTTTTACATTTTTTTTTCTTCAGATTTGGACAATGTATATGGAGCAGATGGAAGATATGTTTTTGTTCCACGAGATTGTGCATAAAGGTCATGTCGAATTCCCCACTCTTCTAAATCTTTTCTACAATTAATTCCATCTTTCAATTTGTTATCATGCAGCATCGTCCTTATTACGCTTTCACTAACATTTTTTTACATGCGTTACGTTTAAATTATGACGCATTGGCAGTTCCTACAAAAATCAACAATGTTAAATTTCATTATTAAAGAACTGTATTATTGATCAATGAAAAATAAAAAACTAACCTCCCAATATGGTAAATCAAAGAAGATTGATCGTTTTTTCCATCTTGATAGCTCTATATTCACAAGATCACCATCTTCACATTTATTTATTTTTATTAGTATTTTTTCTCTTCCTGCTCTCCTGCTTAATTTTTTCTTCTTACCCTTCCTATTCTTGCTATTATTATTATTATTATTTACTTCTTTGATTTCTTTCCCAAAATTATTCGGAAAGTTTTTCAAAATAGCAGAGATGTTTCTTCCACTCAAAACTCTAGGTCTACGACCATTTTCTACAGTATTATCAAATCAGTTTTTTTTTTTTAATTTCTCAATGAATCTGAAGGGGGTAAAAATCTCCTATGACCCATATAACCGCTCTTCCGACTATGTTTCAACCATCGATGGTGAGTATTGATACCGCATAATGGACAACCATTTTTACCTTTCACACAACATCCAACAAGATTTCCATACGCTGGAAAGTCATTTATCGTCCATAGTAAAATCACTCTCATGTTAAAAGGCGATCTACTAAAGGCATCATAAATTTGAACTCCATTACTCCACAAATGTTGGAAGTCTTCAATTAATGGCTCCAAATATACGTCAATAGCATTTCCTGGTTGCTTTGGACCAGGAATCAACAATGTTAAGATGATATTTTCTTTTTTCATGCATAACATTGGTGAGAGGTTGTGTATGTCACAAGCATCACAGGCCAATAACTATATTTGGAACTTGTTGTCATAAAAGGATTAAAACCATCCGTAGCAAGACCAAGTCTTATATTGCGTGGATCAGCTGCAAACGATTCCCATTTCTCATCTACTACATTCCATGTTATCGAATCCACATGATGACGCATTCTCCCATCATTGCTTTTATTACTAAAATGCCATCTTAAATATTCTGCCGTATTTTGAGATCTAAACATTCTTCTAAATCTAGGAATGATTGGAAAATATCCCAAAACTTTAATCGGAATGCCATGCACAATTTAATTGGTACGTTCATTCTTTTTCCATCTTGACACACCACATTGAGGACAACTTTCCAAATCTTGTGCTCTCTTCTAAAAAGGCAACAATCATTTTGACAAGCATGTATTTTTTCAAAACCCATATCGAATATTTTGAGAAACTTTTTTACCTCATATATTGTTTTTGGAGGTACATTATTTTTTGGCAACAATATTATTGCACATTTAGAAGTTTATCGAAGCCGGTATCAGACAAACTAGTCTCACATTTAAGATTATACAAGGCGAGGATGGCAGATAATTTTGTTTGATCGATACAATCAAGATACAACGGGGCTTTTACTTCTTCCAAGTTCCTTAACAAATCATCCTCTCGTTCTTGTGTGCTATCTTCATCTTTATCATCATCGAAAAAAGTATAACTGATGAAATCTTCATTTTCATAATCGATAGCTTCAAATTAATCATATATATCATCGAACTTAACATCAGTGCTTATATTTATGTGCTCACCGTGACAATACCACCTACTTATCTTATATACACGATCCATTCCTCTTATAATCAGATGCTCAACTACCACCTTCTCATATTGATGACTAAGATTTCGACAATCTAAGCAAGGACATAGAATTTTTTTCTACATTTCCAGAGTTTTTCATAGCGGTATGCACAAACTTTCGAGCTCCTTGCTAATACTCACTACTAGTTCTTTGATTTTTTTTTTCTTTTAGCATTCGTCAAAATATAGGATATGATTTTCAAACTATATTTATGTTGAGAATTATGTAGTTACCTGTGTAGATTCACCCAATTTTTATCCATCATCGTCTACTACATAAGCAAGCAAATTTCTAAAATTTGAAGTTATAGTCTATTGTTGAGTACAATTAAATTAACAAAACTACTAAAATAAAACAGTGATACTAAATGAGACACAACAACTTATAAACTGCTAATAACACAATCAATATTTTCAACAGGCATACCAGATGTTAAAAAAAACTGAACATTGGCTGATCAATGAAAAAGATAAAATAATCAAGGCGACGCTTACAACGACTTAAGAACGATTAAGACTGAACGGGATCTATGGGTCCGACCTCCACTGGAACGGAAGTTCCTCCACTGGAACCGATTGTCTTCCGTTATGACAACCGAGAGACCAAGAGCAGCAGTGTGAAGTGACTGGAGATTCGAAAGTGAGACGGAGACCAGGCGGACGACGAAAATTGGATGGAAAATTTGTAACTGAGAATTTAAAATTTTGGGGAAATATTAAGGATTCACGACCGATTTTAGTAATAGTGGAGGGAAGTGAAAATTCATTCCCGCTTAAATTTATCTCAACGTTTTAAGATAAAACCAACGTACTCCTGCTTGATTTCTACAGCATGGAACCAAAATGCTGTGAGTTGCAATTGTAGATAACTCCTTTTCTTGTAGTGTAAACTGCCATAATCCCTCAAATATCTTTCAGGAGAATGGAAAGGCATATGTTAAGAATCATGATCACAAGATGTTCTAAGCATTAAATCTCTTCACCATGGCTAACTATTAAAGAAAGAGATACTCAAGGAAATTAGTCATACCATAGATAAATATAAGTTCAAATAAACCTGCATTAGGAATGGGCTGCTATACAAAGTATATCTAACCCGATCACATACGTTGATCTCTCCAAACGTATTTATGTTTGGTGAAGGAGGAATTCATTTCTCTTAGCTTTATACCTCTAATATATTTTTGGGGACATCAATTAGTGATTAGCGGATTTTGACGATGTGGCATTCAAAGTAAATAAAGATCTAATATGTCTAAAGGAAAGTATAGCCTTAAGCCTCATAATTAGGAAATGACAAAAATCGGGCAAGCAGCATGGCTAACTGGGTCGCTCCCAATTAGGATATATTATCACCATCTAGAGAATATTCATGTTTTTACTTCTTTCATTTTTGTTTCTTCCGGAAAACGGTAGCTGCACAGCCGTAAGGTGACAAATATATTTGATACACTCAAGAGAAATGAGTGGTCGGTCATGTGTGGCCGGGCTGCAAGATGTACTTGTTGAACTGAGTGTTTTCCTATCTAGAGATACACTATCGGAAGGTGGTTCCATACCTTGTCATTGTTGGAAATCCATTATCCATAAGCGCTAAGCGGTTTTATTTGTATACTTTATAATAGAATGTGAGATGCAAGCATTCTTCTAGATTCTAAATTATTTGTGGAAAACCCTAGACATTATCATAATATCTGATTTAAATATACAAACTGATTTGGTTCTCATAAGGTAAAAACCAGTTCTGTACTTATAGCGTGGTCTTATGAGATACGTATTATTTCTTTACTTGATTTGAAACATTTACTCATACCAGTCCCCTAACTGACCTAGAGTTTATTTTTCTGTATTTTCCCTGAACCCTTGGGTACTCAAAACACTTGTTATGAGTAGACAAGTGAGTAAGGGGTTGGAGATAACTTGGAATAACTGGATGAGATGATTTCTGCAAGGTGGTCTATAAATTATATCTATGAAATTTGCAAGTCAATTATCAGTATCTATGTATAATTATGAAGTTTGTAAGTTGCAACAGGCATATATCCATGTATTTGATGTACTATACAATTATGTACTATGACTCAGATGTATAATATTATGTGATATTATATTTTGTTCAAGTTCCGGTGTGAGATTCTGATGTTTTCTTTAGTTCTATCTTTTATCTATTCTTATTCTTAAATAATGGCACGACTTCCGAGGTGTTCGAAAGTTGGGTCGTTACAGGCTCTAAGATCCTTTGGTTTTGAATATCACTATGATTAGGGTCTGATTCCTGAAACACGAGACTGCAAAAGGGTTCTATGGAATTCCAAAGGATGTTTGAAAACAATCACTACACCAGAACAGGCAAATTCTAATTCTTGTAAGGGTTATAAATAATTTTCGTAATACTTTTCAAGTGTTACCAATAGCTTATGAGCAATTGGCCGACCAACTTTGTTAACACTTATAAATGTTGGGACCTTAAGATATAGTAACACTTATAAGCGCTGGAAAACCATTATTTAGTGACATTTACAAATGTTACCAAACAAAAAAAGTGTAACACTTATAAGTGTCAGTATCATTATTCTACTAATGCTTGTAACTGTTTCCATACGTAAATTGCTTTGCTGATTTTTTAGTTTTGCAACATCTACAACTGTTGCTAATCCAAAATCTTGGTAACACTTATATGTTACAATACAAATTTAAGTGTAGTTCTATTTTTTATACAATTAATATTAAAAAAATTAAAACAGATAAATACAACATATCTTTAAAATTTCCATATCACATATATAATTCAACATATCAATTCAGTATAAGATTTAGTACTCTTTCATATCTCAAGTTCAATAACGTCACATTCACATAATATTTGAATATGAGCTACACGCTTCCAATTTCAAAATACCATAATCTCATGTCCAAACAAAAAAGCAAGAAAAAGTTTTACTAAAGGTACATATAATTTTAGATATTGTGAAGGCGAAATGTGGGTCATATCACAAAGTCTCCATCCGAAAATTCACAAAGCTTGTAATGTCGATTTTTTAAGGACTATCATAAAACGACGTTTCATGATCTAAAAATTCTATTGACCAAACAATTTTCTCAACATCTTGCATTGTCTCTCTAAAATGACACATGGTATGTGATCCCCGAGAGGACATTGATGGAATAATGCCAATGGGGTTATGTAGTCAACATCTTCGAGAGGACTTGGGCCGCTTTGAGGTTGCGAGCTCCTATAAGCTCTTGAGAGTCCTTTAGAGGAGGCTAATCAACTTGAAGATTTTCAAACCAACTCACAGGTTGTGAAGGGGTTTGTTTAGATGACGGTGTTGTAATTAAACTTAACCCAGCGTTAGACTCAGAAAAATGGGTAGCACATAGACTTGCAGCTAAGGCAGTGAGATGCCTGAAACATCTACAGTCAATGTGTACCAAAACTCTAGATGATATTAAAGAGATATAAGATTGTGTCCTAGTGCCAAAGTGAAAATCTAGTGTTATGGAGTGTTATGTAGCTTTGCGCAGTGTACATGACAATTGTTTCCACTAATAAGGTTATAAGAACTATACAAAATAGATATAAGCAATAATAGGCTCAAATTTATGGAAAATATGGTAACAGCTAACAGACAATTTCATAGAAACTTATAAATTTTGCTTCCAAATGGTTATCCAATGTATATCAAGTGCGAAAGGAGAGATAATTGTATATGGTTCCTATAAACACATTAAATGCATCATTGAAAAAGGGTAATTTTAGGTACTTTGCATAAGGAGGAACTCTATCCAAAGACCCGTAATTGGATCAAATGTAAAACGATATTGATTAAAAATAAAAGGGGTTTGTTAAAGGGACTACACATATGGTTAAGGGGAGGATAATTTTAAGGGGACTCCAGCTTAAATTTTTTTGTTAAGGGGGGGGGGGCTAATTTATTTTTAAAAAGAAAAGAAAAAGAGACCTAATACCCCTACCTTGTCATTTATGTCAAACTCTAACTTACTAAATTCAGCGCAAGTAACAAACGTACGAATTACTGAACATCTCAGCTACACAAATTCAATACAGCATATTATATCAAATTTTTTGTTTCTGCATTTATTTTAAATTAACTATATCAGTTCCAACGTGAAACTACAATTAATCACCTAATTCGATGCCTTATGATCACCCACAAAACTTTCTAGTATCTCCATTAAATTAAGTATATTCATTTTTTATTTTTATGTGCAACATTAAATTGTAAACATTAATTAAGATTTAAGTTTTATGGTATATATAATGAGGATTATAGGGGTTAAAAACGGAATTTTAATTTATATGCTTAAGGGGAGGCTAATTTATTTTGTCCTCCCCATAACAATTATACAATAAATAAAAATTGGTACTCCCCTTAACCAAATGTGGATCCCTTTAGTAATCCCCAAATAAAATAACCATCATCTACGCTAATAAAAAACATACATTAGCTAAAAATTTGAAATATATATAAAATCAGCTACAAAAAAGAACATAACTTAAATTTTGATCTAACATTCACAACATGTATCTTGCCCCTAAATGAATGCGAATTAACCATTTGTAGGATGAATTGCGAAAGTCCCTATAACTTTACTAATATCTTTATTTCTTTACTAATAATCGGAACAAATTTGGTGTAACAATTTTTGGCATAAACGTAAAGTGCCGAAAATGCCCTTTATTGTCAGAATCCACATGAATCCCGAGTCATACGTTTTGGTTATTAATTAATCTTTACTAATAATCGGAATTGGTTTGGTGTAACACTTTTTTGGTTTAAACGTAAAGTGCCGAAAATTCCCTTTATTGTCAAAATTCACATGAATCCCGAGTCATACATTTTTTTATTAATTAATATATATAGAATAATAATAGAAATATGGTAGGATGATGCATTCCTTATATGGCAAAAACAATGCATTTGTATGATTATGGTAAATATAACTTACATTTCCGATATACAGGTTTATATGATTACCTTATATGTCCTATATCATTCTATTAATTTTAAATAATTCGATTTCTAAAATGCATATATATTGTGTAACTTTAATTCATAACATCATACTTTATTACTTTCCGTAACAACAAATTTTATTACTTTAATTCGACGATAAATAGTGCATATATTTTATTGCATTCCGAATTGGTAGTGTATATATCATTAAAATTATCATCATGTCATCTTTATTAATAATTCTCTTGGAAACAAATATTTTTGGTTTGACCGTGAAATGCCAAAATAGGATCAGTGCAGTTGGTTTTTTATAAATTTAAATAAAGGGTGTCATTAAAACAGGATCTGTGCGGTTGATTTTTTTAAAAATATTTTCTTTATTAATAATTCTCTTTGGTGCACAAAGTTTTGGTCCGACCGTGAACTTCCCAAAATGCTCTTACGTATGAGCTTTTAAATATACAAAATTATTATTTAACCTAATATCCCCAATAAATTAGGCATTTAATGTCACTCTTTAATTTCGCTCAAAAAGAGGATCTCTAAATAGGCTTTCATTTCAAATTTTAATCGCTTCTCATTTTAGTTGCTATTTATTTTAGTTTATGCATTTCATTGGTTCTGATGCTACGAATTTCCATGCGTAATTTACTGCATTCATTCAGGTTTTTATTATGCAATTAAAATTTTACATTCCACAACAGTTTACTTAAAACCTTTATTATATGTATGCACAATGCTATTATATGTATAAACATATTTGTGTTTAAAATTAGAACTAAGATCATTTGTTTTTGGCATATAGATCTACTAATTCAATTTATTTTCCATATATAGAAATTAATATTGACGTGGATATATGGCAATTTCTTATATGGTTTGAAAACAAATTTGGCAATATATCAATGACAGTTTTTTATACAGTATTTAGGTGCTAAGTTTAGGACAATTTCTTTGATTTAGTTGTTATTTATTTTAGTTTATGCATTTTCATTGGTTCTAATGCTACAAATTTCCATGCGTAATTTACTGCATCCATTCAGGTTTTTATTATGCAACTACATTTTTACATTCTAAAACTGTTTGCTTTAAACCTTTATTATATGTATACATGATACTATTATATATTTATTTTCCATATATAGAAATTCCTATTGATGTGGATATATGGCAATGTCTTATATATGGTTAGAAAGCAAATTTGGCACTATATCATTGATAGTTGTTTTTTCTATATTGTGCAGCTTGAAAATTTTATCCAATTCAATTTCAAAGATAGATGGTACTGATAATTGGAATAAATCCCTAAAATTTCATTGAGCCTAAAAAAATAGCATCCGTCTTACCATGTTTTATTCATAGCTAAAAAATGGCATCTTATGCATTTGACTGGTTCTGAAATACTCTCGGCCTTTACCTACAATTGTGACATTTCTAGAACAAACCATACGCCCCTTTAAATATCATTCAAAATATCCATTCATATTCACGTTTCTCTCCTCATTTTCACCACTCTTTGTTCATCATCATTGTTCTATCTTTGTACACCCGTCCCTTCATATTTTTAGGAAGCACTTAAAAGGGAACAATCGTTATACAACCAATTCGTAATTTTTTAGAAGAAAATTGATGTGAAAATTGCCTCCAGAGAAGCTTTAATGTCGGTCACGACAGAACTGAAAAGTCTGGTAGAGTCGTTATCACCTGAGACATTGGGATTTGCGCGATGCTTTTCAACATCGTATTTGTCTTATTTGTGGCAAATCGCTCAAAGCTCTAGGTTAGTCATTTATTTTTAGTTCTTATCGTTTAGTTGTTAAACTATGGGAATATTTCAAAGCTTCAGGCTCCTTAGTTTTAATTTTCTCGGTGGTTTGCAATTTGCAGGTTTCGATGGCGCTTAGGGTTTGTTAATAGGAGTAAGAAGCAGAACGATTTGAAGGAGGGGCCAGGATGCTTATTCTGTTTACTAGAAATCTTCATGTAATACTCCACAGGAATGGAACCATTGTTCCTCCCATTGACATGCAGAATATAGCCACCTGCCATAAATATACCAATTTTTCTTTAGAAAGAATTTGTGCACAAATACACACACAAACGCATATGTGTAACTCCATCTTCAACATTTTATATAGATATATTTTCGAATTTGTTTATGTTATTAACTCTTTTTTGCATTTTTTTTAGTTTCACATAATATTTATAAGATACACAACATTTGAGGAATAACCACGCACAAAGCGCGTGCCGTTACGCTCGTATTAATATAATGTAAAACATTATCATAGGGGAAAACGCTTTTGTAATGGAAAGTCTGTTTAAACAAAAAGTTAAAATAGATGTATCTTGGATATTTTTATTTAATATACCTCATGTACTGACACAAAAAAGTATCTATTGCTCCCTCTCAACATAATCGCCCTGAAAATTACAATTGTTTCTCTTCAACACAATTTACCTGAAAAAATCCAGTTTTATAGAGTCAAATTTCAATTTTATTGTGCCCATACACTCCATAAAACAAAGCATCGGGCTTTAGTAAAACCGATCTTTAAGCTCAGTTGACTATAAGTGGGTTCATCAGAATCACTACCCTTGTCTATATGATTTTTGTTAGCCTATTGCATATCATGAAACCAAAGTGAATCTTTTTATAGATTTTTGTAAATTCATTCTTGCTTCATAAACAGAAGCAAAAATGAATAAAGAAAATTATTTCTTATCTATACCTTCTTGGGCATGAATCAAAATGAGTTGAAACATGTAATCCTCAATAGTTATTGAAACAAAACATCAAATTAAAGAATATGGAATGTAATTAATAATATAGGTCTCAACTGGTGTTGTGGATATTAACCTATTATAAGACAACAACAAGCTTTAAAAAAAAATCAAAATACTATCACATAATTTTTTCGTACATAATATCGCTTTAGACAACAAATCTGATTATTTTTTTAAAATAGCAGTTGCTTCATTGTGTTCATAACTTAGAAATCAAAAATTAAAATATGAAAATCATTATAGAATTTCATTATAAAATTAAACCTCATTTTGGTTGAATAAAGGGTATGATATCAAAAATTAAGCTATTCCAATAATAAAGATAAGAAGCTGTAAAGAATTGATATAATATGGTGAAAACTATTTTGAAAACTACAATAGGCATATGTTAAAAGGAAAAAATATCAACAACTGTAAAAGACAGGACATATTTTCAAGTAGGATAATATGTAAAAATAAGGTGATCATGCAAATATCCAATTGAATTGGTATTATTTACTATTCTATTCTTTTATGTTTATAAAATCAATTTTTTAGCATCAAATCAAAAGATTAAGGTACAAACAATCAGTGAAGAACATATATCTCCACAGAAGAACGTTTTAGTGTTTATTGACACATTTTTTTATCAAAGCTATCACACGTTAAGTTTTCAACTAACAACGCGTTCAAGCATCAATAACATCGCCAATGAACACAATGTGGTTTTGGTCGAAATCGCATCGCAAACACAAAAAGGCTAGAAATTCCTATCGCAAACACAAAAAAGGTCAAAAGAGGATAGGCCTGAAACTCCTATTGCAAACACAAAGCGGCGTAGGATGGGAGTTGCATATGCTTTTGTGGCGTGACGATGGAGACCGTGCGAGGAGGGTACCATGAGAAGTACCTTAATATTGAGGTAGCTACATATATGTAATATTAGGTTAATCAACTGAAAGGTAGATGGATACGACATGTGTGTAAAGGCTTGGTCTAGTGCTCCACTGCTAAAGGAAAAAGGAAAGGACTTTACCTTCCAAAGTATGATTTCCATTTATGTTGTTCTTACATGTTTTTTATATGATCACAAGGCTTTACGTTACTTCATCTGATTACTTGGTTGATAGCTTGTGACTGAATTTTCAGATAATCGACAAGTGATTGTGAAAAGCCCTGTTAACGGCTTGACTAGCATATTTATGGTAACTTTTGCTCGATTTTACTGGGTTTTGAATGTTCCCTTGGTTATTGTTAGACCGAAATATGGGCCTAACACCCAAATGCTATATGAAAACCTCACAATCACGGAATAAATGCAGAAAAACGGTAAAATAAAAGGAGACACACGAGATTTTTATAGTGGTTCGGCTCAATCCAAGCCTACGTCCACTTTATAGTTTCTTAAATCCTAAGAAGCTATTACAATATTGTTTGCTTGCAGTTTATACATGAAATCCTCGTGTTTACAATAAAGAAGAGGAGATTAGAGAATGAATTTATACACGAATTCCTCGTGTTAAAATGATGAGCAATGTCCTTGCTTGGTTGTAAAGGAGACCAAGTGTTGGAGTCGCCAAAAAAAAGTCCCTTGAAATGGCCATATGAGGGTGTATTTATAGGCATAGAGGAGCCTTGCAAGGTTCTGAAGCGGTCCGGTTCGGAGGTGCCATGTGGCGGGCACTGAGGTGATCTCGGAAGTAGTGGAGCAGCGGTTACCAAGTCGTGTGGAGACATGTGTCAACCGATCCGCATCCGTAGGAAGTAGTTATGGCAAGAGAATAGGTTAGAACTTCGTGTGTAGAAGCAGGTCCAGGGGGTCGGTTCGGGTCTCCATCCGATCCGAGCCGGAGTGTCCAAAGCCTAGCGTGCTCTTGTGAGGATTTGGTGTGAAGCGAGTCGGGTCTGCCTTATCCCGATCCTAACCGGAGTCTCCGATCCGAGCCGACATCTAAGCGTTGAAGGAAGGATGCTGAGTTGGTCAAGGCAGGATGCCTCATTCTGATCCGAACTGACTTATCCGATCCGATCCAAGGATCTATTCAATGCTAAATTCCAGGTCTCCAGTTCTGCACGCGTTCACGGAAACGAGCATAACTTTCAAACCGTAACTCCGTTTTAGCCAAACGAAAGCTCAAACTGAAGCTAATTCAGAGATCTACAAGAGTTACAGAGATTAGCTTTGCAATCGTTGTTTTCGGGCCCAAAAAAGGTCATCTGGTAGGAGTTCCGGGCCTTTCTTTGTTTGTGATGCGATTTCGACCAAATCGCTGCCTGTCTTCTGACGATGTTTCCAATACTCTAGTGTGTTGTTTATCAGAGATTCCATATGTGGCTGCTTTGACTAAAAAGCGGGTCAACATTTTGCCCCCCATAACATATCTTGCTGGTTGAAGGAAGATGTGTTCTGGATAATCCAAGGCCACGCCGGGCCTGCCAGCTGCAAGTATAATCCATACCTGCGAAGAAAAGAGAGCAAAAATGTGTGTCAAATCCTGACAAAACTAATTATACTTTCGAGCATAAACCATGCTTGGGCGTTTGTTTGAGCATAAACCATACTCAAGACACGTTCGAATCATCCTGCCAAAACCTAACGAGGGACCTAACCTTCCGGGTATAAGCCATACCAGGAAGTTCAAACTGAGCATAAACCATACTCGAGTTTTATTGAGTTCCTTTGCCAGATCCTGACAAAACAATAAGCCGTTCCAGAGTATAATCCATACTTAATAATCCTAGTGAGTACAATCCATACTCATGTCGGGATAGAGCTATACTTGCCAAAACCTGACAAGACAGTCTGTCCCTAGGCATAATCCATGCATAGGGGTCCGAGATAAGTATAAGCCATACTTTAATCGAGATTGAGAATCCTGCCACAACCTGACAAGACACTTAAATTTGCCAAACATAATCCATGTTCGGAAAGTCCTTCCTTATTTAATTCTAAGTACAAAACCAAAGCAAATCCTGATTGGCTTGTCATCGAGTCCAGAGCACGTTTTGGAGTTAAATCCTAACCCCGAACGTGTGTACTCCGATTTAGCCAATCGGAAAACCTAAAAAAAGCAAAGAGACATATCTTAAATCCTATGAAATGCTGAAAATCCAGGCTGATCTCATCCAAATCAGTTGATGATGAGCCCGCGAGAGCTCGATCCAGGGTCATTCCCTCTCCGGGGAGCAGGTGGTGGTAGCACAGGTGCTGGGGCTGTTGGTTGTTTCACATACTCGGGTAGCTCTCCACGTCTAACCCGTTCCTCAATCAGATCTCGCAAGTGTCTACAGTCATTTGTGTCATGACCGTCCATATCGTGAAACATGCAGTATTTTCCAGAATCGCGTTCTCTTTGCGGTGGCTCCCTCTTGGGAGGATTTGGATAGGAGATATCACCGTTTGTGTTCACGTAAATGTCGGTCAGTGATGAATTGAGTTCGGTGTACTTTTCATATCTGGGCCCTCTCCGGGGCTGAGCATTACGGTCATTCTTGACAGCAGCTTTTCCCTTGCCTTTTCCAGAATTAGACGGTTCTCCATCTTTTAACATGTTGACATCGAGAATTTTCTTTTCGGACATTGCGTCTT
This sequence comes from Allium sativum, assembly GCA_030737875.1. Classification (NCBI taxonomy): domain Eukaryota; kingdom Viridiplantae; phylum Streptophyta; class Magnoliopsida; order Asparagales; family Amaryllidaceae; genus Allium; species Allium sativum. The sequence goes on along the minus strand of CM060923.1, from coordinate 638,359,166 downwards.
CTTCACGCAGAAATCTGTCCGATTCAAGGTAGAATTCGCTAAGATTCCGTGGTGGATCTCGGTACAAAGATTTTTTGAACTCTGAGTTGTCGAGAACACCAGATACTGCCGCCATCAATACCATAGATTGCTCAGGTCGATCAACTGATGCTGCTGTCTTTCTAGAAATGAGCGCAGAGTTTCTCTAGGCCCCTGTTTGATTGTAGTAAGCGACATGACGTTCTTGGGTCGAGCAATGTGGACCCGAAACTGTTCAATAAAGCGAGCGACCAACATGTTCCAGCTGTTGATCGATTCAGACTCCAGCTGCCGAATCCACATAGCAGCTATATCGGTCAAGAAGAGAGGGGAGCACTTTGCCATGACGTTTTCCGACGCCGATTGAACTTCCATATGTCGTTTGTAGCGCATGAGATGTACGGTAGGATCCGTCCTACCGTTGTAGGGTTCCAATTGTGGAAGTTTGAAATCCGGGGGATTGCGGGAGTTCCTGATTTCCCACGTGAATGGATTGTGGTTGACATCATCCATGTCATTCTGATAGGAACGGCCTCTCGAGAGGCGTTCAATGAGATTGGCGAGTCGATCGCCTTCAAAGAGCTGTTGCAAGCTGCTAAGATCAGAGCTTGTGCCTCCAGCATTGAGTCCAGAAGAGCTAGGTAAATGTATGGGGTGCTTCAAAAGACATCCGGTTCGGATCGGATGTTCGGTTCGGGTTGGAGGTACCGAACCGACCCGGTAAGTATTGCTCGACCCGAACGGGTCTGTGGTGATTGTCCTGCTGCGTTCCACTTCGGAGCTGTGTCATTGTATTTCCTATCCGAACCGGAGCGGATGTTGGGCGTGGCAGGCCTGTGCTTCTAGTGATGTTTCCATCCAAAACGTTAAGTGTTGAAGCTGCAAGTTGTTGAAGGGGATTGACCCTGCCTTCATTCAGATTTTGTCCCTCGGCTCGGATCGGATCCGAACCGATCCGGTGTGCTGTTTCTGCTGGGACTGATTCTATTCCATTTCCCATGAGTTGTGCATTGCCGCTCGGTCTTCCTTCCATCCGAGCGAAGAATTGGTCGATCATCTCCTGTTGTTTGCGGAGGAGATCATCTTGCCTTGCCATCTGAGCTCTCAATTCAGCGAGAATGCCATCCATCTCTTCTCGCGTCAAATATGCTGACGGGTTTTCATGTGAGGAAGCTTCATGGCTTGCTTCGTTTCTCGTGCTTTCGCCTTCAACACGGGAAATCTTTCGCTTAGCCATCGATCCAATAGCCAAATAATCCAAGCAGAAGTTGAAGTTGTCGTGTGCCCCCCTACCTGGCGCGCCAAAATGTTAGACCGAAATCTGGGCCTAACACCCAAATGCTATATGAAAACCTCACAATCACGGAATAAATGCAGAAGAACGGTAAAATAAAAGGAGACACACGAGATTTTTATAGTGGTTCGGCTCAATCCAAGCCTACGTCCACTTTATAGTTTCTTAAATCCTAAGAAGCTATTACAATGTTGTTTGCTTGCAGTTTATACACGAAATCCTCGTGTTTACAATGAAGAAGAGGAGATTAGAGAATGAATTTATACACAAATTCCTCGTGTTAAAATGATGAGCAATGTCCTTGCTTGGTTGTAAAGGAGACCAAGTGTTGGAGTCGCCCAAAAAAAGTCCCTTGAAATGGCCATATGAGGGTGTATTTATAGGCGTAGAGGAGCCTTGCAAGGTTCTGAAGCGGTCCGGTTCGGAGGTGCCACGTGGCGGGCACTGAGGTGATCTCGGAAGTAGTGGAGCAGCGGTTACCAAGTCGTGTGGAGACAGGTGTCAACCGATCCGCATCCGTAGGAAGCAGTTATGGCAAGAGAATAGGTCAGAACTTCACGTGCAGAAGCAGGTCCAGAGGGTCGGTTCGGGTCTCCATCCGATCCGAGCCGGAGTATCCAAAGCCAAGCGTGCTCTTGTGAGGATTCGGTGTGAAGCGAGTCGGGTCTGCCTTATCCCGATCCGAACCGGAGTCTCCGATCCGAGCCGACATCTAAGTGTTGAAGGGAGGATGCTGAGTTGGTCAAGGCAGGATGCCTCATTCCGATCCGAACCGACTTATCCGATCCGATCCGAGGATCTATTCAATGCTAAATTCCAGGTCTCTGGTTCTGCACGCGTTCACGGAAACGAGCATAACTTTCAAACCGTAAGTCCGTTTTAGCCAAACGAAAGCTCAAACTGAAGCTAATTCAGAGATCTACAAGAGTTACAGAGCTTAGCTCCGTAATCGCTGTTTTCGGGCCCAAAAAAGGTCATCTGGTAGGAGTTCCGGGCCTTTCTTTGTTTGTGATGCGATTTCGACCAAATCGCTGCCTGTCTTCTGACGATGTTTCCAATACTCTAGTGTGTTGTTTATCAGAGATTCCATATGTGGTTGCTTTGACTAAAAAGCGGGTCAATAGTTATAATTGTATTGTTTTATGTTTCAGGGTGTTTGGTACTATTTTTGGGATAAATTGACTGGAGGGGTATAAAGTAGCAGTGAATCACAAAAGGCCGTTAGTGATGCTGATAACGGGTAGAGATTGAATTTAGGTTGCTAGTAAGGTGATGGTTAGTTTCATATATTTGCATGAGATCCCACATGATGTTCTATCTTCTACGCCTATAGCTGATAAAGTAAAATGCAAGTACTATGCGAAATTATGTAACTGATCGTAAATTGATAAATACACAATAAAATTTTGTTTAGAGTAAAAAAACTTTTTTATTTGTATATAGTATTCGTTATAATGTGCCACATTAATTAATTATATAATTGAAGTATATTAATAGAAAATTCATAAGCACTGTATTTTGTAGCGGCAAGTACAATTCGTGTAGTAAAATTTCATTCTAAACAAAACTGTTCTTTTCTTTTATTTTATTATAGTCAAGATACTCCGACATGTAGTACTTGTGTGGTTGCGAGCACTTCAAGAGGTTAGGTAGCGATGATATTAGATTTTTTTTATTGCATTTACAAAATGATCATTACATATAAAAATAATTATTTTTCATGTGACAAAAAACAATAGAGCATTTGAATAGTACTAGCCAACTAAATAAATATTTCAATTTCTTTTCATCAATATATTTTTACCACCCATTTTATATTATTAAATGTTGTATCTAATTATTACCCATATTATATTATTAGGCGCTCTATTTAAATCCACATTTGCATGAAGCTTAGTTAGCGTTATTTTTTAAGTTGGACAGTCCACTGAACTATCCAGTTCGAGCTAACCATTGTGGGGGAGATGACGCATCTTACGCGAACATCTCTCCACATTTCCCTCCCCACTTTATATTTTCAACTCTCTCATTCATCCAACTCTTTTCTCTTATATGTTCTTCACATCGAATAGCGGATCCAAGCCGAGGAAGTGATAATTCTCATGTGGAAAATTTGCAAGAAATCCATATGACAAAATTGTATTATGCCACACAATGACCTCACATGACCCGGATACACAATTTTAAAGTTAACGGTATCAATTGGGTTAATGAAATACTTACAAGTCATGCAGATCGGTGTCAACGAAATTTTTGAATGAATATATTTTGTCTTATGTCGTTGCGTGAACTGTTGGAATCAATTGGGTTGTAGTCAGTGATGTACGTTACATTTAAAGAAATGTAGTCATCTTTCTATATACAATCGCTTTGGCTATTCCTGTACGGCAGGTTGCTGAACGATTTCAACGATCAATTAACACGGTTAGTCGTTATTTTCATACAATCTGAATTTGTGGATACTATTAGGCAGATCGATTCTCATTTTAATAAAATTCCAGAAGAAGTCCATTCTTCATCATGATATTGCACAGTTTTTAGAAATTGCATTGGAGCTACTGACGATACACATGTAATGGCTTATGTTCCTTAAGAGATATGCAATGATTTATAGGACGTAAAGGTGTGCCTACACAAAATATAATGGATATATGCGCTTTTGACTTAACATTTACGCTTCTCAGGGCATGGGGCGAAGGAACTGCAAATGATTCTATAATCTTTCGTGAAATTGTAAATACTCATATTTTGTATTTTCCGCATCCATCGAGAGAAAAATATTATTTAGTGGATTCAGGTTATCCACTGTTGGAGGGTATTTACCTCTTTATCACATTGTAAGATATCATATTTCAGATTTCAATGATACACAGAATGAACCAAAGATAAAGAATGAAGTTTTCAAGTACTACCATTTGAGTTTGCGTATGGCAATCAAAAAAACTTTTGGCATTTATAAGATTTATTTATTTATTTATTTATTTATTTTTTGCAATCTCACGGAACATGTCAACTTACCCATATAATGTTCAGGTACAGATTGTCACATTGACAGATTGTCAGTGTCACTGTCACAATGACTATTCACAATTTCATACGAAGGTACAACGTCGGGGATCCTGACTTTAAGACATATGACGATAATTTGAATCTGGTGTCCGAAGAACATCTGGAAAAGTATAATAGCAATCGGAATCGTGAAAATAACGATTGTGAGCAAGTTCAAAGAAATGCAACAACAACCGCTATGATATTAGTTCGAGATACCATACAAAATGAACTAGTTGGTGCTGAGTTTCATTAGGAATTGCCTGTATTTTTTGTTATGCAGTATTCGGTTTGTAGTTTGTATTTGCAAACTGCTTTGTATTCTGCATTTTCAGTTCTGAACTATATGTACTCGATATTATGTATTATGTATCACATATATATCTATTTTATTTAAAAATAATTAACACAAGTAATATAATGATATAAATGATAATTTTGCCTTTTTTGCGAATGTAAAAAGAACACATTCTCTTTTTTTAAAACTTGTTTGTTCCTTCTTCAATCCATTCAATTTACTCATTTCATTTCTCCATTGCTGTTAAATAAAAAGAATGGCTTAAAATAATTTTCCTTACTGATTTTGGTTGTGTTTCCCTTTCGCACATGATTTGGTATCCGGATCACAGCAAAAAGATGAATCTTCACCGTATTTACGTAGTCCCATCCAACGGTTCTAATTAATTATATGCGTCACTCCAGCTTTCTCCTCGAAGCAAAGCCGCATTCCCCCAATCCTAAACAAATCCCTAATTTAAGTTTCAAAAATTAAGCTGGGACACAAGGCAATGGCAGCCTGTGGGAAAGCGAAGAAAGGCGCCGGAGGTAGACGAGGGCCAAACGGACTGCAAAAGAAGGGCGTCAGCCGATCTTTCAAGGCCGGACTTCATTTTTCCGTTGGTCGAATTGGCCGATACCTGAAGAAAAGTTGTTATGCGTAGCGTGTTGGTGTTGGTACCAGAGCCTCTATTTACCTTGCCACTGTTATGGAATTCCTCGCTGCTGAGGTTTGTTCTTTTTTTCATTTCAGTCCTACTTTTCTCTTTTATGTTAACCCTTACGTGATGTTAATAAAGAATAAATTATCAACAGGTGCTGGAGCTGGGTGGTAACGGAGCAAAAGAAAACAAAAAGAATAGTAGCATTACAAGACGCGATCTTCTTGCAATAAGAAACCACGACGAGTTTGGAAAATTGTTTACTGTAGCGACCATAGCACATTGTGGTGTTGTGACCAACATTAACCCTGTGCTTTTGCCAAAGAAGATCGCTGCTAAGGAGTCTGAAATGCCAAAGTCACCAAAGAATGCAGCGAAGTCCCTAAAAAGTTCCTGCAAAATGAGCTTTGGTTGGCTTTGGAATAGCATGCATATATGGTGAGGTAAGAATCTTTGTTTTACTGGAGTTTGTTTTGATTTAGTTGATAGAACATGCTCCTTTTTAGTTCTAATGAAAAGAATTCATGACTTCAGTTCTTCTTGTGTTGAACTTAATCTTTTGATTGCGTTGTTTCTTGCTTTTTTTGAGTACATATCAGCATGGAAATGTGCACAGCCAGTAATTGTGCAATTCTATTCCCCATGCTAATATTAGTATTAGGTTCTTACTCCAGAATGTTGTATTACCAGATGTTCTGCAATGTAGCAAGCCATACATATAAGGTGTAGATTCTTTTGTGTGTGTGTGTGTTTATATATATATATATATATATATGTGTGTGTGTGTGTGTGTGTGTGTGTGTGTGATAGGATCAAGAGCACCCCAAATAGTGTAGCACCCCTTTAGCACTCTCTCTCTTCCCACTAACTCTCTCTCCTTCCACTAACATATTTTATTATAAATGAATGGTTCTTATTGAGGGGCAATTGGAGTGCCACAAAATAGAGGGGCTCTGGAATCCTCCTCTCTCTCTCTCTCTCTCTATATATATATATATATATATATAGTTAAACAAGTTAGTGGAGGGAGAGAGAAACGAGAATGTGTGGTGGAAATCAGGAGGCTAAAGGGGTGTTGCACTATTTGGGGTGTTCTTGAATGCTCCTCACACACATATATATATATATATATATATATATATATTAATAAAAGCTTTCAAGATGGGAAAATTTGACGGTTGAGTGGTTATCATTAGTTGGAGATTAGGTTGCACAAATTGCTACAGTGTTGTCCATGATAGCACAACTGAATATTTGAATTGATAACACATATTTATTCAACTTGTTTTTTATTTTGAAAGATCAAATAACCTGTGGTTTTTTTTTTTTTTTTGGGTTCAATCCCATTCATTTTGACTTTAAGAAAGAAATTAGTTTATTTAAGTTGAGCATACAGAAAACATGATTTTGGTTATTTGGTTAACTATTGTTAATTTGATTATCCACTCTTACTTATTTTATCATATTATACATTATTGCTTGTCTGATTTATGAAATATGGGACTATTGATTAATCAATGAAACATAATTGAATTCACCAAAATGTTACATCATAATATTCAGATCTTATATTGTATAGATTTATGTTATCACTTTTGTTTATTGTGGATATTTTGAAGCTTTATGTGATGTCTATGATCATGTTAGCATTTAGCTGTAGCATCTACAGAAATAAAGATTTCAAAATGTTTTGGATAAATTTAGTGATAATGTATAAATATATGAAATGGATTTTTATAATGTAATCTTGATGTTAGAGGAAATTATTTAATTTCATTGATTTGTCATTGTTGCTTATATTTATTAATTTTGCTTGGCTTAATGTTATAATATGATAAAATAATTATGGTTGATAGTCAAATTCAACTATGATTAACCGAGTAAGTCATACATATGTGGGCCGAAAAAAGTTTTACATTAAACTCTAAGTTTCTTTTGAGTAAAAGGTGTTAAATCATTAAAAGATTATGTAGCAAATGATGACTTCGTAGGAAATAAGTTATTCATATTTAGTACCATTTTATTGTTTCTTAACTTCGTATTATGTTTATTTACATTGAATGAAAAATTTTATCGTATACTACGACATAAAAACTAAAATATTACAGTCTTTAAATTTGTGGATGTTAGATAATTTAAACAGAGAACTTCACTTATGGTAAAAAAAAATAGTTGTACTTGTTAGTTTCTAGGGTAACATAGTTTTTTTTTTTAAAGGATTAACATACAAAACTCCAGTGCGGTAATTAGTGGTGCACAAAGTATGGTTTGGGTCAGGTTAGACCAAATACTTCATCCTACATGCATATGCATGGGTTTAAGATATTTCAACCCGTATCCGATCCTATATGAGGTTGGATATGAGTTGGGTCGGGTTTAGTAGGGTTGGGTCGAGTTGCATGAATCTAATAAAAAATGAGAATATAAGGGTTTTTAAAAAAAAATAGTATTTAAATATTTGACCAAATCATCGATCTCTTTGCAGATCATCCTATTGAATCTTCGATCAAGAGTAAACAAGTGAATCTGCCTCCTATGGTAGCTGACCTGAACTACCATTATCGTGTCGACCCAATCAACCAGGTAGGAGCAACATATATCATTGTATTTGTTCATTAATCTAACATCGTATTTGTTCGTGAATCTAACAATGTAAACGTTCCAACTCCTTCCAAACAAATTAAAAACTCCTAATCTGTCGCCTTTGTCACCCAAGCAATAGAGTCGTCCAACTACACTAGTTTTGATGACAAGTGAAATGGCTCGTTATCGGTGTCGTACACCAAATTCATAGTCTAATCATAAGGGTGTTCGTGTAGGTGCACAATGACATGTTAACATTGTTAGATTCATTTATATTGTTTGGGTAACAAAGGCGACAGATTATGAGTTTTTAATTTGTTTGGAAGGAGTTGGAACGTTTACATTGTTAGATTCATGAACAAATACAATGTTAGATTAATGAACAAATACAATAATATCTGTTGTTGCTACATGGTTGATTGAGTCGAACACGATGATGATAGTTCAGGTCAGCTACCAGAGGGCCAAATTCATTTGTTTAGTCTTGATCGAAGATTCGATAGGATGATCTGCAAAGAGACTGATGATTTGTGTGGTCATGGTTTGTATCTTGGATATACCCTTTCTCTCATGTCCCTGCCAATCACGATAAAGCTTCAGAACAAGATCTTTCTTCTGCACTTTCATCAAGATAAACCGAAGAGTGTGATTGTGGCTGATGTAGTCTATCAAGATGCACGACTTTATTTCAGATCAAGGTCTTCGGATTCAAGCGAGGAACAAGGCCTTGCTGCAACAACTATGTGTTGCTGCAATAACAATGGTGAGGTACCAGTTTGTCTAGGCTCATCCCAAAATCGGAATTATGCGTGGTTGTAGTTTATGGTGTATGAAACAAAATTTTGGCATATTTAGTTTTTCCAGACTTCCACGGCACCGTTTTTACCTTTGTTTGATGAGAGAATTTACAAAACAGAGTTTTTAGTTTATGGTGTATGTACGACTTTATTCCACTACTTGATTGTTATATCTACAAAAGTGTAGCTCTTGATAATGTTGATTGGATAATCCTTACCATTTGCTTGGTAAGTACTATTTTTGAAGGCATTATCATAAGATACGTACTTGCTGTTCAATCTGTTACCAAAGGTTCAACATTTGATTTTCATTTCTTCTTCAACTACTGGATATTTTTGAATTTCTAACAAATCCATTTTGTAATTTTAGATTTCTGATTTTAGCACTTCTTATATATCAAGACATTAATAAATGTTGGAGGTTCAATTGAGCACATGAAATTTTAATTTGAATGCACATTTTTGTTTAACTCAAACCGTTTGAAGCTAAAGTAATAAATATTGGAGGTTGAAATGAGCGCATGAAATTCCAATTCGAATGCACGCTTTTGCTTGAAAACCGGTCGAAGCTAAGGTATTTTATCAAAAGATTGTAGAATTGTTTAATTTCTTTTATGCTTCAGGTATTTCTTCTGCTATAATGCTATTTTAGCCAATCAAAGCTGGTAAAATGTATTCCTTCTTGAAATTTGGGATAAGTTGATGCTTAATAGATGAAACTGAAATTTTACACTGGTTCCAACCAGAAATGGAATCAAATGAGCGCAATTCAAGATTTTGACCAGAACCTCAAACCTTGATGTTACATCCTACAAAGTGACAAAGATACGACATATCTTATGTTTATCAACAGGTGATACCTTATTACTTGCCATGTTCCCTATAACTGCACTGTATAATTTTACAGATCTTCCTTAACATATTTTGACATGTCAAGCTATACACTTCCCTGTAATTTTGGGTAGTTACATGTATAAGTGAATTCAACTCAAGACTATATTATCAAAAAAAAAATCAAGTGATTTTTACGTTGACAAGCAACTTGTTTAAACTGTTAACGTTGAATGTTAATTGCAATTGGAAATCTTAGATCTGTTATTGATGAATTCGTTTTTTGTTTTTAGTATATGATTTGCCTTGGATATTTGGATATGAATGGAACTTTTTAGTTTGTTAATCTGACTGGTTTAGTTTGAAGTTTTGAATTTGGCGGATTCATGGTTTACTCAGTAAACGATTAGACTGTGCAATGTTAATTTCGATGGTTTAGTTTGAACTTGAGTCATTTTGATGGTGTCACAAAATTACCGTGTTATGACTTTCATGAACATTTTCAGCTGAAACATACTGCATCTTTATTCTGAAGTAACAATCAACGCCTAAACAAATGGACAAAGCACTATAAGCAGCAATGGAGTATGCAAATTATGAGTACGAGAATTATATTTACTGTTTACATATGTGTCAGATATGATAATAGGTACATGAACAAATTTTGATGAAAGCCCTTCATTTAAAAAAAAAAAAATCATCCTCCTTACAAATATAAATGATACTGATTTGTTAATAGAGTTTTAGAAGTAATTTATCCTGTTACTTATGTTTTGAAGCTTTTGTTGCATATATTCGTACCATTTGAAATGATATAAGTCATATCAAAAAAAAAAAGTTCTTGTTTTCCGGAAGTGAATAGAATGTTAATTACAACGATTTAGCTTTTGATGGAGGGGAACGAGCACCTTTAGAAATAAGATGCTCAATCGATTGATTTGAATGCATACATGAAGCAGCAACTGGAAAACACAAGTACTATTTCGATACACAAGCTTCGTTTTGCATCTATTTTCCTAAATCTTTACAATGCAAACTATGATGACAAAAATTGTAATGGTCCAGGACTAATATAGATTTGTATATTTTATAACAATTTGATGAGACAAAGACATTTAGGTTTCTTATTTAGTAACCTTATCCATTAATGCTAAAAATGTCATCAAATCAGGTTTTCGACTCTGAGATTCTCTGCTAATTTTCCTTCTTCTTCGGTCACTCTCTATCCTTCATCTTTTCGCATTGTCGATAACTTCTCTAACTAGACTCGTTGTCTCTCTCTCTCGTGTGATTTCCCCAAATTCTAGGGTTATGCTCATTCCAGATTTTGATGGATCATTTGTGCTTTCAGGGACCTTTCTCGTGCCTTGCCCTCCCATAGCAACTGTAATATCTTTGTAATAGGCAGTGACATCGAGTTCGGTCTTCGTTGAACAATGTGACGATTTCTCACTACCGATGAAGGTATCATCTCTGTAGTCCTTTGAGGCTCTCGTGAGGCAACGTTTTATGTTGGTGAATGGTTTTTTCTTGGAGTTGGCTCTTGTTTACACATGTCAGTTTGCTTCGAGGCTTTCTCTTCCCATTGAGTGGATCAGAGTAGCGTCTTTAGAGGCGGAGCCTTTGGTAAGGCCTGCTGAACGTAAACGTGAGAATGAGGATTTCATTACCTCATTCGCCCCACATTTGTGCTTCAGGGGGTCGCAGAGTCCCTCTCTCTATTTTGTTCTAGAGTTTGAGGTTGGTTCCTAAATATGTAGGGGAATGTTTGGTAATAGTTTTGCGAGGTGTTTGATGCGGTGCCTGAGGGAGATGGGGAGTTGACCACCTCATCGACGCTCAGTGAAGCTGCACCCTCTGTGGTTGAGACTTTGCATGTAGCAGCGAATTGTGAGGGTGTGATCGATAAGTTGGTCTGACGGCGTCGTCGATATCGTCCCAAGAAAGTAAAGAAAGCTCTTAAGATCCCCCTTCGTCTGCTGCTGTTTTAACAAACTGGGCGCTTCAGTCGCTCCCTATGGCTCCAGCGGTTGTGTCTGAAGCTTTGGGCTTCAATGCTTTAGTGCATTCCCAGGCAAGTTTACCTCAGTGTAACGTTGAGGATTTCATTACCTCAAATTCACAGGCAATTTCCTGTCTTGGGGTTCAAGGGGTTGGTCTTGCGCTCCCGAGGAGCAGCGTGAATTTGGTAGTAGGTCAGGTCATTTTATCAAAGCTTCAATGTGGGTTCTCCTTTGTTTCATTGAGCAGGTACGTGCTAGCTTATTTGAATTTTGCCTGGATTATTCACAGCGGGTTGATGCGTGGTTGTGTGTTTGCTTGAGCCCTGATACGCTTGATCGTGTGTTCCCTGTCACCATTGCCGATCATTCGGACTCAATGGGGACGGGTCATGTGTGCGTGGGTGTTTTTGGTTGTTGGTCTGGATACTGTTTGTGATATGCAGTTTCTTTGCATGGGGTATTTTGATTGGTTTGGTTTATTACCTATTCAGCTGTTGGTTGGCTATGCTTTGGCTATATTTTTGATGTTCTGTTATGACTTTGTTCTTTGCCCTTGCTCAATTTGTGGGTTGCTGTCGGCCACGATTCATTGTGGACATCCATTTCGATCGACTGGCTTCGACCCGTTATGCGGTTTGTTGTGGTTTTCTCGGTTTTGGCGGTTATTATTGTCCTTCAGTTTTCGTTGGCACACGACAAGTTTTAAAGTGGCTTGTTTGTGTTAGATTCGGATCCGTGGTCGACTTTTCGGACGATTGGTGGGTGTGGGTTTGTCCATGAGGTTGGTACTAGGATTGGCTTGTGCACTCACCGTATAGTTAGCACGAGTGCTGCTAGCTTTATGGGGGAGTGCATACACCCCTAGTCTTCATTTAGTGTTGTCGGTTAGATCGTTAGCCATATCTTTGGTTAGCGCGCGCTTAGAGTATTCCTGTTTTGGTTTGTGGTGCCTCGGTCTTAGAACTATACCTACTCTGCGGGGCTGTCGACCTGATGATAGCTCGGCGTCGGTTAAGTTCACACAATAACCGGTGTTGTCTTCTATGAGCAGCTCAACATTTTTTTATAGTGCTTCTTCTGTTTCCGCTTCTACTGATCCGCTGTGTGCCTCCTTACCTTCTAGTCGCCCTTTTCTATTGTTTCTCCTCTCCTTCTTAGTAAGGAAGAGATATCGATCATTAACGATCGCTTATCTCAACTTACCAAGAATTTTTGCCCTTTGCGTTCACGGGTGTCTAGCGAGACAATTGATCGTTCCTCTACCCGCTCATCACGTCGTAGTTCTCGAGCGGGACTCCTCGCACTATACGCACACGCTCTATAGCGGCATCCGAGAAGATCGTTAGATCTACTCGACACACGTTATATTTTATTTGAGTTGTGGTTTGGTTTTCTTCTTGGTGGTCTGTGGCTTCTGCCTGTTCGTCGTATTGGTGCCTCGTCTTAATGGCGACTTTTCTGTTCTTGAACGTTAGAGATATAGGTAACGATACGTCGGTGGCTAGATTCAAACGCATTGTTAAGAAGCATTCTTCGGTTAGTGGCGCTTCTGGAACCTCTTGTGGATCTAGAGGATTCCATCAAGTTGGCTCTGTCTATTGGCTTCGGTAGTGCCTTAGACATTGTATCCAACATGATATGGATTTTATGGTCCAAAGATATGGTTGTTCATCCTATCTTTGATTCCGATCAGCTTCTGTCGGTAGTTTGCTCGCTTCCTTCTTTTTCTCCGTCTTTTCTGTTTTCGGCGGTTTACGCTAAATGTGAGAATCGAGAGGTTGGCCCTGTGGTCAGACATTCTTGCTCTATCCGGCTTGGGCTTTTCGTCCTTAGTTGTAGGGAGGACTTTAATGTAGTCGCCTGTCAAGCTGAAAAACGGGGAGGCAACGTTGTTAACCGCTTTGCGGTAGAGGACTTCAATGCCTTCATCATCGGCTCGGGTTTTTCCGAGGTTTCGTTTGTGGGTTCAACTTTTACCTAGAGTAATAACCAAGACGGACCTAACTAGATTCTATTGCGTTTGGACAGAGTTTTCAGATCGGAAGGTTGGTTCAACCTCCCATTAAACTTCTCTGTTTCCCACTTACATCGTTCCTTCTCCGATTATGCCCCGATGTTACTCCGTGGTGCTTCCCTTACCCTTTTCGGCCCTTCCTCTTTTCGGTTCCAGAGTATGTGGAGGTCTCATCACACGTTCCATAGTGTTGTGGAAGACTCCTAGAACTCCCCCGTCCTTGGTTCTCAATATCTGGCTTTTTCTCGTAAGCTTAAGCATCTTAAGACCTGTCTTAAGTCTTGGAACGTTCTCGTTTTCAAGAATATCTTTGAGTGTGTACGGGAGGCTGAACAAACTCTTGTCTTAGCAGAAGCGACTTTTGATGAGTCTCCATCTACGGCGAACAAGGAGGCTTGAGCGATTGCACAACTGGCCTTCTCGTTTGAGCTTCGTATTGAGCATGTCCATCTTCGTCAGAAGGCGAGGATCAAGTGGGTTGTTGAAGGTGATACGAACTCGTGGTTTTTCCATTCTTCCATTTGTAAGAGGAATAGACTTCTTACGATTCATTAGATCCAACGTCATGACCTCTCTATGGCTTCCACACCGAGCGAGGTTAAAGACACTATCTTGTCCCACTTCCAAGCCTTTCTCGGTGTCCCTTCTGTGTCGGCTTTGGACCCAACCCTACTTGCTTCATTCCTAGATTGATTTCGCCTTCCGATAGCTCTGACCTTGCCACGCCTTCTTCCTCAGAAGAAATACGTGCGTGAGTACTTGCTCTAAGCAAGGACAGTGCGAGTAGTCCTGATAGCTTCAATGGGGTTTTCTTCCGTAGTGTTTGGCCGACTATTCAGGCAAACTTCTGTTTTTCTATGCAGTTCTTCTTTTCCGGTGGGAATCTTCAATGGGCTGGACTTCCACCAATTTGGTGCTCATCCCCAAATGAGAAAGGCCCCTCTCTTGCGTGGATTTTCGCTCGATCATCTTGTGCAATTTCACCAATGAGGCTATCGCTAAGGTCTTAGCCTCTCGACTACCACCGTTTCTTGAGCGTATTATTTCCTCGTCTCAGGCCGGATTTGTAAAAGGACGTTTGATCACCGATAACGTCCTTTTAGCCGAGGAGTTGGTTTGTCAGGTCGATAGGAAGGTCCGCGGTTCCAATGTGGTCATTAAGTTGGTTATGGCCAAGGCTTATGATCGCATGTCTTGGTTTTTCATCATCAAGGTTCTTAGGGCTTTCGACTTTCCGAAATCCCTAATCGATCTAGTCTCGAGGTTGATCTCCAACTGTTGGTTTTCCCTTCTCATCAACAGATCGATTAACGCTTTTTTTCAAGGTAGGAAGTGGTCTTCGCCAGGGAGACTCTCTCTCCCTTTCTCTTTTTGTTATCGCTGTGGAAGCATTCGTGCGTGGCTTGCATTCACTAACGATAGCAGGGCAGATTCATAAGTTTGGGATCCCTAGTAGGTTCCCTTTTATTTCTTCGTTATCTTTCGCTGATGACATCATCATCTTCACTAATGGAAGTCGTCGCTCCGTTAGTCGTCTTTTTGGTCTCCTTCAGCAATAGCAGAGTTGCTCGGGGTAACTTGTCAACTCTGATAAAAGCTGTTTTGCTCCTGCTAATGATCTGCCTCCATCCAGATTCTTTTGGATCGAGACCTTCGCTGGTTTCAAAGCTTCCTCTCTTCCATTGCCTTATCTCGGTGTAGTCCTATACCGAGGCAGGAAGCTTAAGGCTATTTTTGATCCCCTAACCGACAAAGTTAGGGGAAAGATCATTCGCTGGAATGCAAGTCTTCTCTCCTAGGCGGGTAGACTAGTTCTCATTAAGTCTGTTCTAGACTCGATTGGATCTCATGTTTTTGCGACAATGACTCCTACATCCTCTTTCTTTCGGTCTTATTGATCCATGGCATCATCCTTCTTCTGGGGAATAAGGACAACGCTAATCGCCGCCATTGGATATCGTGGAATGTCATTTGTCGTCCAAAGAGTGAGGGAGGACTGGGCCTTTGCAACCCTAAGGATTGTTGTACTGCTTATGCTTGGAAGATGTGGGCGAGGTTTGGAGCTAACGACTCCCTATGGGCATCGTTCCTCCATGCTAAATACCAGATGCTTTCTTGTTCGAATTACACCGGTTCCCCGTCCTACACTAGTGGGACGCGGAAACAGATGCAATCCGGGAAAGCGATTTCGGATTCTCATGGCGGGGGAACTGTCTGGGACGACAACCCATTCTCGATTCCGACTGCGTGGAATCGGTGAGGTCCCCGAATCCTCGCCTCCACCTCTTTTCATTTGTTGGGATGTTCATATCCTCCCTGAGGTTTCTCTGTTTATGTGGAAAACCATGCATGATGGTCTTCCACTTGACGAGAACCTTCAGAGGATAAGCATTCCTTTAGTTTCCTGGTGCAGGTGTTGCAACTCTGATTCATTGGAAACCAATGTTCATTTGCTTTTCCTTGGCGCTTGTGCCAAATCCATTTGGAATTATTTTGGGAACCTAATGAGTTGTCGAAGTAATGCCGCTTCGCTTGTTGATTTTTCGAGTGCATGATGGTCAGGCATCTCAGGGAAGTCTATTCGTTCGATTCTTTTCCGTCTGATTCCTTGCCTCATCTGCTGGCATGTCTAGCGCTCGCGGAATAAGGCAATGTTTGATGACGTTCCTATGAATCCTCCTACCGTTATTCGGTAGATAAGGAACGATGTATTACTTGCATTTCGTGGTAGACCTTTCCGGGGACCAATTAGCTCCCGCTAAAGGACTCTGGCTAGTACTTTTGGTGTTACTACGGTATGACACACTCCCCGAGCGGGAGTCTGTTGATTCTAAACCGTTTCCTGCTTCTTCTTGAAGTTTCCACATGCTACACCCGTCCCCCTTTTTTAAATCCTATGTTGTTTGCTAGTACTGCAGGTTCTGGTTTTACAGGTTTGGGGTTTCGACTATACTTGGGCTGGATTTACTTGGTTCTAGAGGAACTACTGTCATGCGGAGGCTTATTGGAGTCTTTTGGAGGTTTTGGAGTCTGTCCTAGTTTGTGTCTGTGCTACAACTGCCTTGTAGATCATTCTTTTCCAGCACTTGATTCCCTCGATTCAGGGTTGATGGGACGATTCATCCGTTACCAGCAGAGCAAAGTGGGCATGCTGGGGAGGATGCTTTCTTAGCTAGTCATGTCTCCTCGTTACCGGAGGTACGGTAGTAGATTTTTCATGTGTAGATTATTGGAGTGTAGATCTGGAGTCTTTTCCTTCCTTGAGATGTTCTGTTCTTGTTGTATTTTATATTTTTGGATGGACAATTGTAGTATGTAGGAGTATATTTACTTCGCTTTTGGGTGGTGGCCTTGCCTGAACTCGATTGTAAAGTAAGATGGACGGTGGTTTATTCGGAGCTCTTCTATCTATCCTTCTATATATACATATAGTCTTTCTTGAGTAGATTATCTTTTTGGTTACCTACCAGACATGTTGGCAGTTTTGTGGACCTTTTTGTTCCGATATATATATATATATATATATATGTATGTATGTATATGTATATGTATATATATATATCCTATAATTTTCAAAAAAAAAATCTTGTATATATATATATATATATATATATATATCAGGTTTTCTACTGTTTGTTTTTGTCACAAAAAAAACTAAAAAATGTAATGATTTATTGTACATACTCTTAAAATCGGTGCACTTGTAGCTTCAAAATTCTATCGGTCAAATTGAACAACATAATGTGGACATGATAATATGATTTCCATCGTCAAGCTTCTTTTAGCAATGATGCAAGTTTGAATCAATCTGTCACTATATGGCAAAGTTATCTTAAAGATGCATATACTCGTTAGGTAAAATCCATGGCATATTATTATTTATTTTTGATTATTTTAATTAGGCATTAGAATATCAACCTTTCCATTTTATTTTGTTAGAGGAGTAACTGAGATATTATTATTCATAAGAACCTTTACATATGAAGGTGGTTTCACCTACAGAACTGAAGATATTATTTTTCATTCTTTCATGTCTAGACATGATTGCATTGAAATCACATCAATCAAAGGCAGGTTAAACCTCAGAGATGATCATTATTATAATCCTAGAGTTCAATCCTCTGAACTTCTAATTATTAGGCATAGACAACAGTACGCAAAACACTTGCACCCCATGCATCATGTAGCATACTCGACGTATATTGGTTGTTAATATGTAGAATGATGTTAGACCATTGGGTAAAGTCCCAACTCGTTAGAATTCTAACATTGTGTGAATATTTCTATGATGACTGCCCATAACCCGTGCACTAAACAAGAGGAATAATGCACTGAAAAGTGTGCCAGGAGGCTATGGACGATCATCAGAGTCGATAAACAACATCAGAACCTGTTGTAGAACTCACAGCGCAAGGATAGAATATAATAGAACATATACAACAGGTAATAGTAATGAAGCATCATATAGCAAACTTTTGAAACTTTCTCAACATCCTGAAAGGTTATCCAACTGGTATTAAAGTTTGTACATAAGGCCTCACTACACCCTCATAGAGCACTCAAACAACGGAAACAGAAATACTATATAGTAATAAAACTGGTACACCAGCCTCCTGCTCGCCTCCGCACAACAGCATCGTCCTCACTAATCACCTGTAACCTACTACTTAGTCTGCCCATCCACAACCGGATGAAAAACCCAAGGTAATAAGAGGAGATATAAAACCTTTAGTCAGACAACAGTCTTAGTGAGCGATAAAAAAACTAACAAACTTCAACCATAAAGTATATGAGAATATGTAGATTAACAAACCAATCTACCAAATACCAGAGAAGAACTCAACTCCCGTCTTCCCTACATCAGACAGTGATAGCCTTTACGATAAGCAACTCAACCATTCATCCATGAAAACCAGAACACCCATTCAATCATGGTAAGAACTCATAACATCCAGATTATATATCTCGTGTAAATCATCATAATCGAATTCAACATCCCTCAAGAACAAGCCCCAGTGGCCTAAACCAATATCAAACAAGCACCCAAGGAACATTTCCTTCGATGATGGACTATCTACATGAGATGGTTCAAACAAGGCAACCAATCAACCATAATAGACTCTGGCTATCACCGCCAATCCTGCTTCGAAACCATCGTTAACCGTATGATGGCCAACCTTGCCATATGTCAAGGGCTAATGGTAATCTCAGTTCTAGCATAAACTCCATATGCCTTTCAACGATACGTATGTCCAACCTTGACAACTAGGCCTTTCAACGATATCAAGGGTACTCGACCTACAACCGGTCTTTTGGGTGCCCCCATCGTACCCCTGCTTTGAGCCTGCTAGAACTTACGACAACAATAATCTCTCATCCTTCTCATCTCTAATCATCCAACTTGACGATTTTTTCATAACCCAAGCAACCTTCTCGAGCAACCATTATCCACCAACTCACGACCTTTGAGTTGTCACCTCATTCGCTGTTCTACACCGATCAACGAACACCTTTCAACACTTTGAACTTTCCAACTTGAATTTACTTCGAAGTCACATCATCACCGAGCAAAGTTACGCCATTGCGCTGCGGCTTGAGTAGGGTTCGTGGGGTTACCCCCGAATTATTTTTTCAAGCTCTTTTCTTCAAACCCGGGTCGTACCCGAAAAATGTACTTTTTCAGAAAAGGACCATGTGCGACCGACCCCCCTTGGTACGACCGACCCCAACATGTGCGACCAACTCAGGCTCTGCTCAACCTAACATGACCGACCAGACCACTTTGCTCGACCCCTCCTTCGCGACCGATCCAAACACCTCACCAAGACATGACCGACCTGATCCATGTTTGTTCGACCCAAAACATGACCGACCCGACCACATTATGGTGCGACCAGAACCACTGCATAACCTGTATGCTGCTCGACCCAACTTGCTCGATCCAACCTGTTCAACCCAACATGCTCAAACGACCCAACCATTTCTTTTCCTCCAAAAAAACCTCCCCACGGTTTGACCGACCCTTCATGTTCGACCCTCCATGTTCGACCCAAAACCTGCATTCTCCAATGCAACTTCAATTTCAACTAAAACTTCGCTAAAACGATTTGTTCGATGAAACCAGCTCATCTAATACATCCAATATGATCACAAGCATGATATGAAATCAACAATAACACCAATATGATAATTCCATCAACAAACATGTAAAATTCACCAAAATCACCATAAATGTACATATGAGCAAAACCATGGATCTAACTTGGACATTCATATGAAATGTTATAGAAATTACCTATCTAAACTTACTAGATCAGATTATAAGTTAATCTTTATAAAAATGAACTTAAAATGACATAAATCTATAGAAAACCACTTGAATTTGGTGAGAAACATGCACAAACACTCATATACTTCATTGCATTCATGTGAGAGATATAAATTACTCACTGATTTGCCAGAACAAGCTAAAATTGATGAAATAAGGATCCAGACAGCAAGCACCTCGCACCAAACACCTTGATCCGATGAACTCTTGCCTCAATTGATGTAGATCTAGCCTCAAATGGTGTAGATCTATGATTTCCTTCCTTGGATTTTGATTTTTAATGGTGCAAAGGTGTTAGAGGAAGGAGGAGCATAAGGCACCAAATGAGAGAATGGAAAACTAAAACCATTTCCCATATCCCTTATCCCCTATTTATACCCTTCCATAAGCTCACTAATGGGCCTTCCCAAATCAGCCCATTTGGCTCTCCAAACCTGAACAGCCAACTGAAAAGCCTTAAAACAGTGATTTCTCCCAAACTGCTGAGCCAAAACTTTTATGTAACCACTATACGGAAATGCAATCATCAATTCCTTTCCAACGGAACAAGTCTCACCCTCTGATTCGACCTAGTTATCCCCTGTACAAGACTAACAGGGTAAAAATGGTCACAGACAAAATTGGTAAAAATTATGGACATGTGTCACATCCCCATAAGCAACATATCAAAAATGAGAATGATCCAACCCTTAGGGAATAAAATAAAAATATTTTACGATCCTCCGATACATAAAATGCGGGCTGTTACATTCTTCACTTACCGTTAATTTTATTCGCAAAATATGTTTTTGTTAGGCAGTTTAGTCTCGAAGGGGCCAAAAAAAGTGACTTTATTACTATTAATAAGACTCTTGATTTCAAGTTCTTTAGCAGACCCTCATGTTCCATGTAAGGAATTTCATTTATATTAAGGAATCTGGAACTTTCTTTTCGGAGTAGATACCCGGTTTGTCTTTATATATTTTTGGCTCTTGGTCTATCCTATTAATGAAGTTTGAATAATTTGTACCACATGCATGATTCCTGTCAATAAACATCAATTCAGCTATATCTTTGTAAAATGTTGTAAAATTATACTTTAGGTTAAGTAGTATGTTTTGACTTAACACGCATCATGATTCTAGCATTTTTTGTGTGGTCATTTCGGATTATTAGTAGTTGATCATGAAACTAGTGGTTGATTTCCTGGACATGGGGATTTTTTTCATAGCTATATACCTTTTTTTCATAGCTCGGTTTTAGTTAAACTGAAACCTTTTTCAGGTTTCGTTGAAACCTGAAACAGGTTCCAGTTACTGAGACCGAATGAGTCACTTAAACCGAGCATCAGTGTTCGAAAATGAAAGATGCTCAGTTTTAGGATACTGAAACCTGTCGACTCGGTTTCAGTTTCCTGAAACGAGCATCCGTCTCGATTTCCGGAAACAGAAGCCAGGTTTCAGGAGATGGAACCTGAAATCGAGTGAACTTGTTTCAGGTTTCACTGAAACGGATTTCAGTGATGGTCGGTTTCAGTATCTTGAAAGCGATCATCAACGATTGAAACTGAAAGATGCTCGATTTTAGGATACTGAAACCAAGCGACTCGGTTTCAATTTCCTGAAACAGGGCATCACTCTGGGTTTTAGGAAACTGAAATCTGCATGTTGGTCAGCGTTGTTAACTTGATTAGTATTCTTTAACAATCTTTCGCTATTAATAATCGAATAAACTAAGTATTGTTGTACATTAGCATTGTTTTCATGTCTTGACTCATATTATTATATATATTGAACATCGTAGGCTTTGGTTGAAGCAGCGGAAGCAAGAAAAAGATCAGAAGCTAGCGTTGGAACTATACTAAAAGGAGAGAAAACCATCTGGATGGAGGAAGTTCTAGATCCGGAAGCGTCAATAATTGATGCATCCTAAAATGGTATGCACACGCTATTTAATCTTGTCGATGGTCGGTTTGTAATTTGGTTCATTTATCATTTGTATTTTGTGTGTTGGTTGAATGTTACATGGTGATACATCAATGTTATTTGATATTTGTTGTGGATGATGAATGGTCGTATATTGAATTGTGGTAAATCTGCATGTTGGTGAGCGTTGTTAACTTGATTAGTACTCTTTAACAATCTTTCGCTATTAATAATTGAATAAACTAAGTATTGTTGTACATTAGCATTGTTTTCATGTCTTGACTCATATTATTATATATATTGAACATCGTAGGCTTTGGTTGAAGCAGCAGAAGCAAGAAAAAGATCAGAAGACGGCGTTGGAACTGTACTAAAAGGAGAGAAAACCATCTGGATGGAGGAAGTTCTAGATCCGGAAGCATCAATAATTGATACATCCCAAAATGGTATGCACACGCTATCTAATCTTGTCAATGGTGGGTTTGTAATTGGTTTCATTTATCGTTTGTATTTTGTGTGTTGGTTGTATGTTACATTGTGATACATCAATGTTATTTGATATTTGTTGTGGATAATGAATGGTCGTATATTGAATTGTGGTAGTTTTATGTTTGTTGAAATGGAATTTACTTTTGGATATACAAATTGTGATATGTTGTATTTATTCTGGGATATTGTTATATTATATGTTGTATATTCTTCTTGTTATATGCTTTATGAAATTAGTTGGAGTATATTATGATTGCTGCTTTTTTAAAGGAATTACTTACTACAAGTCTAGTACAAATTCTAGTTTGTAACAATTATAACTATTATTAAATTTGTTGTATGAAATAGTCAGTTTTATGTCCTAACAGTAATAATAGTTATATATTAAATGATTGTCACAGTAATTAGTGTTATAAAAAAATTATTATAACGGTTATAAGTGTTATAAAATTTTGAGTACCAACGGTTATAAGTGTGATAAAATAGACATTTTCTAACTGTTATAACTGTTGTAATATTCACAATTTATAACGGTTATAGCCGTTACAATATTCGTGACAACTGTTTGTCACTTATGTTGTAGTAACAGTTATAATTGTTACAAACTATACTAGTAACAGTAATAACTGTTAGAAAAACTATTTTCAGGAAGATATTTCTTGTGTCATCAATTATATCTATATTTTGTGTTCGAATAGACTTTCTGATATTATTTATTACGTATTATACTTTAAACGTAAAATTTGTTTAACTTGCAAAAATGAAATCTCAAATTTTCAAAATTAGAAAATTGTATTTCAAACCAAACGCATTTTTCAATTTTCAAAATTTCCAGTTTTGAAAACTTGTTTTCGAAAAAAGGGTACCCAAACGCATTTTGAGAAATAGTAAAAATATTCAAAATGAAAAATTGAAAATAATCATGAAAACTCAAAAGTGAAAACTCAAAACATAAACCAAATGCACTCTTAGTTTCTTTGGGGACAGAAGAATTAAATTAGTAAGAATTATCTAGAAAATTACGATTCCATAGAAATCAAGGATGTGTTTGATTTCTATTTTTTAATTTTTGGTTTTCATAAATACAAAAGTACAAACAACACATCGTGAAAAACGATTGTTTTACAAAATGAAGTTAAAACACAAAATAAAAAACTACTTTTTATTATTTTCGATATGAAACGACGGAAGAACGATGACAAATTGATCCATTCACTGTCCCTCAATCCCCCCATCAGCCCCTTTGCCTTTGGTCTGCCACTTTTGCTATCTTTCAAATCTTTACATTTTTTGAAATCAATGTTGGAAACTCAAAACATAAAGTAAAACAAACACTACTTAACTTATTCATATTTAGCACTATTTTATTATTAACTTGTTATTTTTATTTACATTCAATGCTAAAATTTGTTCTATATTACAACTTAAAATCTGTAATATTACAGCCTTTAATTTTGAGAATTTTAGATAAATTAGGCAGTGAAATTCACTTATGGTGAAAAAAGTGGTACTTATTAATTTCTAGGACAACATTAATGTTAGCACCCTCTTTGTTTGAAGTTATCACATGTCAGTAACATCGTTAAAAAACATGAAGCAATTTGATCGAAGTCATGTCACGAACATACAAGTGTCCCGAAACCCCTTTAGATGGCCCCTTTTGTGCCCGAAAATATCAATTACAATGCTTTGCATGGTCACTCTTGTCGCCCTCTGAATTAGCTTTAGGTACGTTTTCGTTCGGCCCAAACGACCTTATGGTTTGAAAGTTACGTCTGTTTTCGTGAACGTATGTTAATCGCACTGAATTGTTGGATCAACTCAGCATAGCAAGTCCGACTCCAAGGCAAGCAACCTTCAACAACTGCTAGCAAGAGCCCAACTCCGACGAAAGCAACCTTCGACAGATGCTGCCTCTTCAATGTGCCGTCGGGTCATGACATCGACAACTGCAGGGTGTTCCACGATCTTGTTGAATCCCGCATCAGGCGTGGCGATCTGCAACTGTATGTTCTGAACCCTGCAACAGCTGCGCCACCTGCACTGTCCCCTACAACATCTCAGGACAGGGGAAGAACTGGTCGCCCCCAGGGCATGGTCATCAACTAACCCAACTCATCAACTCTTCCTAGCTCGTCGGACCCCGGTCCGTTATTTATGTTTGTTTTGTTGTTGGCAACTCATCGCCTTTTTACTGTCTTTCCATGTAACCAAAGCGGCAACGTCGGCCTGCACACACGGAACCGACCTATTGTCTCCATTCATGTTCGGGATTGGACTAACGATCATTGTACTCATGCAGAATTAATAAAATGCTACTTTCGAGCTCCGGCTCCAAGCTGGATCAGTCCACTATAAACAAAGTCCACATTGGATCATATTTGTATAAATAAAGTCCACACTGGATCAGTATAGTATAAATACAATCCAAATTGGAACAGTCTAGTATAAATATAGTCCAAACTGGATCAGTCTAGTAAAAATACAGCTCGAGCTCTGACACCATACTGGATCCGTCCGGTATAAATGTACGACTCTGGTCTCCCCCCGATCAGTCGGGCATGAACTTCGAACTTCGGTTCTTAGCTTTAGACTCCGGTCCATGACTTCCCCCAAAAGCTGGGCCTATCGATCATTAAGATTCCCTGCATAAGTTTGCTAAACATAAGTACTAATTGACTTGATCCGCCAAGAATGGGAGTTCCTTATTGCAACCCTCTTATCATAGGAAATTTAACAAATAGCCCTCCATACACCATAGCACTACATAACTTGGTCCACCCAGTGCAAAGTCCTCTTTTGCAGGTATGTACTTGCCCCAGAACAAGCCCATAGCTTCTTGTTTTCTAGATCTCAAGCATCCTAGACTCGACGGTCCATTTCAAATATGTTCTAAACGATCGTCCGCTCTTTATTCTTATACGATCCCAGCGATCGTCGGAATTTAATTCAAATGCGGTCTTAATGGCCCTCAGACCTCTATTATTGCGATCACAGTGATCAAAGGTTTTCTATTCTATTAAGATCCCAAGTGATCATGGGTTCCTTGTTAATACGATCCGGCGCGATCATGGCTCTTCGGTTTTCTAATTACGAAAGTTCATTTCAGACTTCTCCTAGATTTGGTTTTCTGGGATTTCTGGTCTTTTCGCAAAATACATCATCCACCTATCAAGCAAGACATGTTTTTGAGGGCCAATGTTGACACGCTCTTTGGTCAAAGCAGTCACACGTCAGTAACATTGTCAAAAAACATAAAGCAATTTTGTCGAGGTCACATCACAAACATAAAAGTCACCCGAAACCCTTTAGATGGCTTCTTTTCGGCCCGAAAACATCAATTACGATGCTTTTCATGGTAACTCTTGTATCCTTCTGAATTAGCTTCAGGTACAACTTCCGTTTTGACCCAAACGGCCTTACGGTTTGAAAGTTACACCCGTTTTGGTGAACGCATGTCTATTGCTCAAAATCATCAGATCAACTCAGCATAGCAAGTCCCAAATTTGGCATACACCTACCTCTTCCCCCTCCTTTTCGTATCCCTTAAAGGGATACAAAAATTCGTATCCCTCAAGGGATACAATTTTTCATATCCCCTGGAGGGATACAAATTTTCGTATCCCCTGGAGGGGTATGAATTTTCGTACCCCTTCTGGGGGTACAATTTTGTGTATCTCATGGAGGGATATAAAATTTTGTATCCCCCAGAAGGATATGAAATTTTTATCCCTCATCAAAGGATACAAATTTTTGGTTTTTGGCTCTTCAGGCGTCCGAAATTCTGCTGGATGGGCCCTACTTTCTGCCTACTCCACTACCAACTCTCATCTATAAATACCCAAAGTCTTGGCCTTCATTTGGATCATTTTTGGCTTGGATTTTTAGACTTCTAAAGCTCCAAATGCATCATTAGTGACTTTCATCTTCTTTTCCATAACTATTGGACATTCACAAGGATAATTATGTTACTTTTGGACTTCTTGGATATGGAAGCTAAATTTGGACATAGTTGAGTCAACCTATTTTTCACTCAATGAAGAAGGACTTTTAGACAAAGTTTAGAATTAGTTATATCATACAACTTTGTACGCTAGATCTAGCATATGATGAATTGTTCGAACGCATAAAACTTTGTAATCGTCAAGCATATGATGAATGATTAATATGAAGTGGACGTAGGCTTTAGTGTCGAACCACTATAAAAAGCTGTGTTCTCCCGCATTACCTTATTTGACATTTGGATTATTGTGTTGTTAATACACATACACTCGGGTGTTGGCGTGCACTGAGTCCGCGATGATTTCCCACGTCAACAATTTAAAAAAGCTTTAAGGACTTATATACAAAATTATACTTGTGCTCTTTCATTTATCAAAAACAAAATGTCGTTGAAACTAGTCCACTTTCTTCCTTCCTACTGAAGGTTATTTGGTGTTTTATTCAATTCCAACTTCTAATTCACTCGTTCGATTAAATGGTAAAAACCTTTAAAATTTGTTTTATAATTGCTTTTTGGTTTTCTAAAATGTAATGTGTTTGTATTAGGGTTGTAGATGTATTAATTGAAATTGTTTCTAGACTATGATGTTGTCAAAGTTAATTTGTGTCAATGGTTGATTTGAAGTAAGATATATACTTGATTACCTATTGATTGAATAGTTAGAACTTGATTGATTACATTCACTTAAATTTATCAAATGCAAATTACATTTTATTATTTCATTTCGAACCTACATATAAAACAACGGTTGTTTACTGGAATCGCATCCGTTGTGCCAGTAATAGATTGGAAGATTGTTGGTCTTTTTTGGATGCTTCGGGCATTTTACAGATTTGTGTTTGTTCGAAGCATATTCCGTGTCTTTAAATTTCTGGCTTTAACATTGCTTTCGTAGTGATTTTCTAATCAATTTAAGTACATCGTTTGTAGAAAATGGAGTTAATATGAAGTGGTTACTATAGAAAGAAGATTTAGAAAAATTAAATTAAAAATCTATAATATGCAAAATCTACCCTTATGGCTTTAGGTTAACTCGCCTATTTGTCTAGACGTGATTTCGCCCAGGTACGAATATGTGGTGTTGTTTTTAGATTTGGGTTGACGCTTCTTTCGGTTGGTCGATTTTGAAACTAAGTGGCTTTAATTGGTTGAATGATCCATTTGGATAAGATTAAGTTTTGAAATCCAACGGTCTGAGCTCCTTAGGTTACACTATAAATAGAACATTATGCCTAACACTTCACTCGCAACACAAGATTTTCCCTTCTCTGGGTTCTCTCTTTTGAGGTGGACTTGTATTTAATTTTTCTATGGGAAAGAATTATAAAATAAGATATTTATAATTAACTTAGAAGGCGGGGTCTGTTACAGTCTCGAAGAAGAGTTTAGGATTACATACGAGTGGATCTAAATTGTATCTTTTTAGTAATGGTATATAGTACTATTTAATTCTTGTTATAATTTAACATAGTTTAAATTACAGTTACTTACAGTAATTTGTATTTACATTGATTAAATTTTCAGTAATCTGTATTTGAACTGTCAATTTGACATAGTTAAGTTAGGATTATTTACAGTAATCTGTACTTCAACTATAAATTTGAAAATTTATAATTGTACGCGAAAGTTAAACATTTACAATTTTTTTCTATCAGAGTGTTGAGGATTCGAGTAGCAACTTAGAAAATTTTGGAGTAATTTGAAAGAAGTCGGAACTCTAGAAAAACTTAGAAGTTTGGTTAAGTGTTTCGGGATTGGTGAAACTTCAAGAAACACATCTGGATTGGTACGACTCACAGAAGTTCAGGAAGGTGGAAAAGTTAGCTAAGTATCCCATGATCAGTATTCATTTTCATCGATTCTAGGATCGATATTCTTCGAGGTTGGATTTCGTATCTTGCTTGGCTTCGGCATCGGTATGCTTGGTTTATGGATCGGGTTTCTCATTTCGTATCCTCGGATATGAATACGAAGATGGCTCTGGATTAGGATGCTTGAATTGAAGTTGATGAAATGGATAAATCTTGGGATCGGTCCCGATCCTAGGATAGGATACAAAAAATTAGGGATATGAATTCTGTATCTCTGTGGCTATATATACCCCTTCACATGACTGTTTTGAAGATTTTTTAGCTCAATGCTGCTGCACTTGGGATTTATTTTTTTTTTGAAAATTTTTGATGGCTTCCTCCATGACTTCTTCCTCATTGGAAACTCTCTTGAACTTGTGAACAATCACTTGGCATTTGGATATTATTTTTGAACTCTGTTGGATATTGGAACACACTTTTGGACTTAGCTTATTCTTCTTGGACATTTGAACTATGGGATGGAGGGTGTATTAGCTTTGCATAAGGACTTTATCATTGTTATTTCCACAACTTTGTAAGCAAAAAAGATTGGATTTGGATTGTACTTGTAATTATATAACATAAGATACAAGTTACCTTGGAGTGGACATAGGCACAACTTATTGAACCATTATAAGTCTCGATATCGTTTACTTTCAGTACTCTGCGTTTGGGATCATTAATAAACCTCTTACAACTTGGGTGTTGGCATACAAAGTGGCCAATTTCCCACGTCAATAGGGGACAAATTGTTGTAAATTTATTGTAATTATTTTAGAATTTAGGAAGTAATTATTAGGAACGTGAATTAAAATTAAATCGGAAGTTACAATTATCTTAGATTGGTTGGTTAAGAAAAAGGGAAATATTTCCTTAGTTTGGTTTGTAAGAAAAGCTGCAGAGGTAATTGTAAGAATAAAAGAAAAAGAAAATTGATTAGCATAAAATAGGGATTTAGCTGTATTTTGCATTATCCAGTAGCTCAAAAATAATCAAAAGAAATATCTTACAATTTTGGATTTCAATTTATATGGAAATAAATTTTAGTATATTTTCGATAACCAACTAAAATGGAATAAATAATTTTCTAAGTAATAAGTAAAAGAGTAATATAACTGAAAGATGCTATAAAAAGAAAGTGCTCAGAAAAGAACACATAGTGTGTAATTAAGAACAGCTATTATAGTACATATAAGAAGAAAAGAGACTATTATGAAAGTAGATTTGTGATAAGGCAATATAATTTCAAGATTAAAATTGTCATAACAAGTGAGATAATGATGAGAACCGTATCATTAATAAATGAGTAAGAGAAAATTAATAAAAGGTAAGATGCGCGTAAGAAAAGATTTAGACATAAGGTCTAATAAAGAATGTGAGATGTGTTTGTAGTAGTCCATAGAGGATATGAAGGTATGGCTAGGTATGTAGACCATATTAGATTCATCAGAGTACATTGATTTCTCCATGCACATTTATAACAACATTCTCAACCAGTCAAGGATTAGTTATCTTAGGAAGATCTAGGGATGACAATGAGGCGGGTCTAGGATCCAAACTCAGTTGACCTGCTCATTTTGGCCCGTCCCGTTGGGTCTTTGGAGTGGGTAGACCTGCGACCCGCTTTGAGAGTTCCGGGTCTAGGGTCGGGTTTGGGGCATGGCTAACCCGCCCCAAACCAATTCACATTAGTGAAACAGTATTAGACTGCTTTATAAATTATAATGATTATTTATCAGTCTTTTTACGTATCATGGTTATGACATGAATATTGTATACTTTCAATAAGAAAGCCATAAATTTTTCATAGCATTTAGTTTCATCAATTATAATTATACAGTAACAAATGCATACATTTTGAACAATTATTTATTTTGTTATATTACCTTATCATTAAAAACACATTATTAGTTGTATTTGATTAACCTAGTGATAGAAAATATAAATAAAATTCTATATATTGGTACACAATTTCATCGGGTCTTGGAGCAGGTTGGGTTTACGTTGATCTGTACATGTTTCTAGTATGGGGCAAAATTCCAGACACGCACCGGGTCTATGGGGCGGGCCTGGGGCGAGGTTCAAAAACCTTGGGAGCGGGTCTGAGGCACAAAAATCTTGTCTTAATCCACCCCATTGCCAACCCCAGGAAGATTAGGCCGGGCATGATGAAGAATCAAATCTAGGGGTGGTAATTAGACCCGCCCCGATGGACCCAGACCCGACTCGATGGGTCTCGGTTCTAGGCGGGTGGAGTTTTGTCGAAATGAACTATTTGTTTCAAAATTT
This sequence comes from Allium sativum, assembly GCA_030737875.1. Classification (NCBI taxonomy): domain Eukaryota; kingdom Viridiplantae; phylum Streptophyta; class Magnoliopsida; order Asparagales; family Amaryllidaceae; genus Allium; species Allium sativum. The sequence continues at coordinate 638,328,777 of CM060923.1, read as the reverse complement.
TGGACCCAAATCGGGTCGGGTTGGGTTCAGTTGAATAATATCACTAAAAATAGATATATTCAATGCTTTTTGATCAGGTCTTTCAGACCAGGTCAATGCGGGTCAGGTTTTATTGGGTCTTAATTGTGTTTTACACCATCTAGATCCGACCCAAGACACATCGGGTTCGGTTCAGGTCCTTTTGTATCATTTCGGTTCGGGTTTTCGGTTCTAACTGCCTGCCCTAAACAAAACGTAAACTTCAAAGCGAGGATAACCCTCAGACGTAGGCACAATTATAACGATCCATTGGAAGCAAATGTGTACTTTTCATTAGAAGGATATGCCTTAACTGCATTTATAACGTGGACAGTCAGAAGGCTAATGGGTGACTTTAGGATATGATAGTTTTACTGATAAGGACTAATGGAAATATAATAACCATTGGATGTCTGTTATCGTTGGTCAACAGTGAGTACGAGAAGATGTGGGCTAAACCAACATGACATGGGTCTTTCACTATCAAGACATTGTATAATGATGCAACGTCAATAGTTCGTTTGCTTGTTCTAGAGCAATTTCTTAACCTATTAGAAAGTCTTTAACTACTGGAGGGGTGGCTGCATGGAGCCTTAGCTACGCTAGAAAGAGACAAACTTAGTTTAATATCTTCAGGCTTTAGTAGTGTTTTATGTAGATTGTAAAAAACCCTACCGAGTTTCGTAATGAGCCCCAGTCGTGTCATTTATTAGTGGAATCCAGAGTATAAATAAAATGATTACATATAATGTAACGACGCGCATTTTAATAATAAAATTATCAAAATAATTACATGAGTAATGTGCGTTTGAAATTCAAAAACAAATGCATGTTATAAAGTGAAGAGTAAAAGGTTGTCATTATGCAAACATAACGTTGCAATGATATAAATATAATTAAATAAAAAGAAATGTCACGGAAGAATGAATGGAAGTTAATTAATGACACGTTACAAATTGATAAATAGAATGTAAAGTTAAAGTTTAAAAACGGAAAACTAATTAATCGTAACATGCATCTAAGAATGTGTAAATACGATATTTCATATGAATATATAAAAGTATAAGTTTTAAAAGCAATGCGCATTTGAATTTAAAAGTGCGTCATATAACACCCCAAATTTTTAACGACACTAAAAGAAGATAAATTAAAGAATAATTAATTTAATATTAAGAATTAAGAGAAACAAATTACGTCCGTCTCGAAATTCTGGTCAGGATAGACACTTAGTTTGCGAAAAACGGATAACATATGAAGAAGTTACAGACGATAAAAGTTTGACAATCAAAACAGTGATAACTGGTGCACTTGACAAGTGCGCCAAGGCAATTTTACACTGGCGCACATGTAAAGTGCGCCCATAGGGTTTTTCGGGTATTCGGGCCTTTTTCAAGTGGGTGGCGACCCGTGACTTGATCCACTTTAGAGCTGAGGTGGCTTTTGAATTCTAGACATTGGCAGCTATAAATATACCTCAATTATCTTGTTTTCTTCACAAAGAATCAGTGGCAGCCAAACTCTGCCGGTGTCTGAATTGAACTGGATCCCTTATCTTCTACTATCAACTAAGGCAAATCAATTGGAGATTCAAGATCCAATCTCTTCTAGTTCTATCTTCTAATCCAAACTTAGTGAGCATAGTTACTTTTAGGATTAAATATTTATAAGTAAACTTTATAGGATTATAGTTCGGATTTGTTCATTTATTAAATTGGATCCATTGTAAATTATGAACATATAACATTTTGGATTGATTATAACTTGGATCTAAATTTCTATGATGTAGATCTTAATCCCTATTTGTGTCAGATCTACTTTTATCTATAAATCTGAATTATGTGGACATTATGATGTACATCTTAATCCCTATTTTTGTTAGATCTACTTTTATCTATAGATTGAATTATGTGGACATTCTATGATGTAGATCGCATCCCTATTTGTATTTGATCTACTTTTATCTATTAGATCTGAATTATGTGGACACTCGGTGATGTAGATCTTAATCCTTATTTGTTAGATCTACCTTTACCTCTTAGATCTGTATTATGTGGACACCTAAATCAGTAATCAGATCTAGTTTATTATTTGGACCCCCTTGTGCTTCTCATATTAGATCTGAACTTGTTGGACATCTAAATTAAAATTTAGATCTTGTCATGTTCATCTTATCACCTTTGCTATGTTACAACTGGTTAACTAGCACAAGTTCATTAGATCTATGCTTATATGTTCACCATGTTAGTATATGTTTATGCTAGTTATGTTAGAACATTCACCTTTGTCATATTTCCATTACCTTCCCTTTTTATCGTTTATGATTAGGCTATTATTTAGCTTATACATGCCGCAAATTATGAACACGCTAGTTAGGGAACGGAGAGGGAAAAAGGTTAATATTGGCATAATTTGAATGTGAACATGAGTTGGATGTACAATTCAATAATTGGGCAAATGGGCATAAATACCTAATAAGGCATAGGTATAATTAATTGGACATATAATTCAAAAGGAGGAAGTAGGGACATAATTACCTATAAAGACATAGGTAAGAATTTGATAAAAATGGAATGTTTAATAATTACAATTAGAAATTGTAATTGCACTTATGACACAAGGTTAGGTTGGATTAGTGGTGGATGTCTGACCGGATCTGACCGGCATATCCAGCAGCCACTAATGCTGAACCTAATGTGAGTGGTCTAATTGCATGAATAAGAATTGGGCTATGGCACGAGGCTAGGCCCAACTTATGGAATAAGAGTGCCCGGACCCGACCGGCATATCCAACATGCACAAGTTGTAGGCCTAATGTGGGAGGTCTGGCCCATTATAAACCATAAATGGACATGGTGATAAATTGGACTACTTAACCTAATCTATTCCATAAGGGGTTGTATGAATACGAACTAAATTTAGAGTTAAGTAAAATTGATTGGATAGTGGATGGGTTAAGCAAATCTGGATGGGGTGGGTAATATGTACATATAGGCCCACAAACTTAACCCGATATGGTTATGTAATTAAAGGCACTTAGTGGTATACATAACCAGAGGGAATAATATAGTTATGTAATTAAAGACACCTTTTAGGGTAAGCATAACTGATAGAAATGAATAGGGCTATGTAACTAAAGATACCTAGTGGTATACATAGCCAGTGAAAACCTAGTGGGGGAAACAAGACAAAGGGGAGAGCTTGTATCATATTATGTGGGATCCATTTCATTCAGTAACCTGGAGAAGGTATCATACAAAGTACTCCATACGAGGCGAAGAATATGCACACTTACTGACTGATTATGAGAGATCCAAACGTGGAGGACGGTGTGGGCGGCGCAAACAGACCTGGCCATGTGCGTGGATGGGCCGGGCAGATGGGGATCAAACGACCGCGACACCTATAGATATGGGGTTGTGCATATCAGTGAGGGGTTTCTACTTTAGGACGTGATACATACTACTGTGGGGCCGACACAGAGTATCTACGGAGTAGGGAGTCGATCGATTGGGGTAGTGGTTAGGGTACATTTGGACGTATGCCTAAGTCTATCACCTTATAGTGGAAGGGATCATCTCATTCTGGTTATGCTAGTAATAATGCAGAGTAATCATTAGAAGCATATACACCTTATCTTGTCTACCTTGTCACACCTGCCATTTATGTAGTGATCTCTCTTATCCACTTTATATGCCTATCATGCTACTTTTATTTATTTAGTTGCTAAAAATCACTAGACTCGCCAGACTTTATGTCTGACCTTTTTTGTTTATCCTTCTTTCTTCCATTTCCCCCCTAGGTTCTCAGGGAGGAAACACTCAGGCTTGACCGTGATTCTGCTTATTTTGCTGGAGTTGCTGATATGTATGGCTCAAGCTCCTATCCTTGTTGCTATGGCTGTATTTTTTTCTTGGGGAATTTTACTTCTTTTATGTACTTTGATATTTTTGAAGTATAAGACAATAACTTTTATGTTGTAATGGGCTTTTATATTTTAGACATGTGGTGTTTTTGGACCACGGTATCTTATGATAAATATTTGTTTTATTCCGTTGATATTCTACATATATCTGTCTTGTAATATTCTGTGTCTGTTTACCTATAACGCTTCACGAAACTTAATGCGTTCCCTTTGTGTGTGACATTAACGGACGTGGGGTGCCACACTTGGCATCAAGGCTGAAGGTTACCAGATTAGATAAAAGTTTTTGAAAATTAATTTTCAGAAAGGTTTTAAAAGAAAGTATTTTCAAAAAGAAAAGTCAGTTTTGAAAAACATTCCTCAAAAATCCATATGTAATACCCTTCGGTCCTTTGTCTAAATCTCTTCCTTTTTTCTTTTCAGCGTGTCTGGAGAACAAAACATTCCTAATTTCCTAGAGGGCGTTACGATACCCGGATGGTTCCGAAGGTATCTGTAGGCCACGACGCCTGCCGAAGGCCAGGGAAACGTTACTCCCCTAGCTGCACTACTCATTCCTCCTCCTCCCCCTCCAAGAGAAGATAAATTCACCAATATTTGCAAAGACTTCCTTGCTATGGGAGGGAAGTCATTCCCTGGGAATGAGACATTCGTAGAAGCGTGGAATTGCTCAAGGAGCCAGAGGACTTGTTCGTAATCTTTGAAGTAGAGGATAGAAGGAATATTCAGTTAGATGCTTGGCTACTGAAAGACGAACCACATTTTGCTGGGAAGTCACCCAAGCTGGACGTCCAGTGGAAACTTAGGAAGATTTTAGACAGAGGTTCGAAATGAAATTTCTCTCCCAAGCTGGGAGAAGCATGCAGATGGAGAGGTTATAAGCGCTCAAACAAGGAAACTTGACGGTGAAAGAGTATGTGAACAAATTCAATCAGCTAGCAAAGTTCGGGTTAGAGTTAGTGGATACGCCGCACAAAAGGGCTTTGCGGTTTGCTGAAGGGCTGAAAGAACCTCTGCATGGGTTTTCCATGTCCCATATTCCAATGGAGGCCACTTTTGAAAAGCTTGTCGATATGGCCCTAATGCATGAGGAAGACAAGGGAGAAAAGAAGGAAGTAAAGACTGAGGAAACATCGCAAAATAAGAAGGTGTGGCCCCAGAAGGGGCAACAACAACAACAGAAGAAAGGTGGCAAGAATGACGAGGGTAAGGATAAGAGGAAATGTCACAATTATGGGAAGGAAGGTCACTTAATCGAAGACTATAAGAGAAGGAAGAACACTTGCTTTAATTGCGGAGAAGTCAGACACTTTGCTAAAGAGTGCCCAAAGAAACGGGGATCACAGGGACAAGGTCAAAGGGCCGGAACTTCTAGAGACCAGGTGCGTGCTCTCGCGACCAGTGCTTCTAATAGAGGTAGAAAAATTTCTGTGGAAGGTTTAATTTCTCTTTCAAACCATCCTATTAGAACATCTTTTGATTCTGGTGCCTCACATTCATTTATATCATGTTTTGTAGTTGAACCTCTACACTTAACTACTAGTATGGTAGTGGATAACGTAGTTGTTTCAAACCCCATTGATGGTTCGGCTCATTTATCTATAATTTGTCGAGGTTTGAAAATATCTGTGTTAGGCGTCGGATTTGAATGTGACGCGTATGTGCTCAGGTTTATAGGCTATGGGTTGATTCTAGGAATGGATTGGCTTACCACATATGGTGCCATTCTGGATTGTGAAAAGAGGGTCGTTAGGCTTCTAACTTGTCATGAGAGGACCCTCGAGATTTTTTGTGACCCACAAGGTTCGGTTATGCTTAGTTTCCAAGAGTCTCTTGATGCGTCTATCAACGACTTGAAATCTGTTCCAGTAGTTCGAGATTATTCTGATGTTTTTGATGAGGTTTGGGGTTTACCTCCGAGGCGCGAGATAGACTTTCATATATATCTTGTGGACAATGCAAAGCCATTTGCATTGCCAGTGCGCCATATGGCTCCAAGGAAAGGAGGGAGCTGAGTAAGAAAGTAGGGGAGCTACTTGAGAAAGGGTTTATCAGACAAAGCATATCTGAATGGGGTGCTCCAGTAGTATTCGCGACTAAGGCGGATGGTTTGCTTCGTTTGTGTGTTAACTATAGAGAGATGAATAAACTCACTAAGAAGAATAAGCACCCGCTTCTGAGGATTGATGATTTATTTGATCAGCTTGTTGGTGCCTCGGTATTTTCTCAGTTAGACTTGGCCACCGGGTTTCATCAGTTGAGGGTGGATGAGGACAACATAGATAAGACTGCTTTTAGAACTCCGGATGGTTTCTTTGAATGGCTAGTTATGATTTTTGGGTTGAAGAATGCACCTGTCTATTTTGTTGATTTGATGAGTAGGGTATTTCGGGAGTTCCTAAACAAATTTGTCGTAGTCTTTGTTGATGATATTTTGATCTTCTCTAAGAGCGAAGAAGAGCATGCCCAGCATTTGAGAGAAGTTTTGAAAACTCTCTGTGACTATTAGCTTAAGACAAAGTTCTCCAAGCGTCATTTTTGGAGAAAGGAGGTGAGATTCTTAGGGCATGTAATCTCCAAAGAAGGGATAGCTGTAGATCCCGCGAAAGTAGTTGCGGTGCAAGATTGGCAGATTCCTAAAAATGCAATAGAGGTGAGAAGCTTTCTTGGGTTGGCAGATTACTATAGGAAGTTCATTAAGGACTTCACAAAGATATCAACCCCACTCACCAGGCTAATGAGGAAGAACTTGCGTTTTCATGAGATATAGACTGCGACGTTGCTTTCCAACGACTGAAGAGGGCTCTGACAACAGCCCCAGTCTTGACCTTGCCTGATGGGAGTAAAGTGTTTACCGTTTACACTGACGCGTGTGGCGTAGAGCTTGGTGCGGTTCTGATGCAAGAAAGGAAAGTAGTATGTTACGGGGGTAAACAATTGAGAGTTCATGTGAAGAACTACCCCACCCATGATCTTGAACTAGCTGTCATAGTATTCGCGTTAAAGACATGGCGTCACTATCTACTTGGGGAGAAGTTTGAGTTATACACCGATCATAAATATCTCTAGTATTTGTTCTCGCAGAAGGATCTCAATTTAGGGCAACAACGGTGGATGGAGTTCCTAGCTTCATATGATTTTGAGATTGCTTATACCCCTGGCAAGGGTAATGTGGTGGCTGAAGCACTAAGTAGGCAAAAGATGACCTTTAAGTCCTCTGTTCGTGGAGAGGAAGAGCTTGGAGTTCATCTCAACTTTTGATTTTAAACCCTCCATTGAGATTTTGCTTGACTTGTTTCCATCATTAGAAATACGACCGACTCTTATGGATCAGATAGGAGCTTCGCAACAAGGTGACCCACAGATTTTAGACATCATGCATAAGCTCCGAAAAGGGGAGACTTCTAGTCACCTCAGTCGATATACCATAGATGAAAAGGGGTGGTTGCGACGAGATGGAAGGCTTTGTGTTCCTCAAACAGGAAGCTTGATAAAGGCAGTCCTAGAAGAAGCCCACCATTCTAAGATGATTATTCATCCAGGTGCTGATAAGATGTACAGAGACATGAAAAGGGTTTTCTTTTGGGCTGGGATGAAGAAAGATGTGGCCGAATTTGTTTCTCAATGTTTAGTTTGCTAGCAAGTTAAAGCTGAGAAAAAGAAGCCCGGTGGTTTGCCTAGATTTCATAGATGGTTTGCCTAGATCAAAGAAAAGCAACGCTAGTATCTGGGTTGTGGTAGATAGACTCACTAAGAACGCTAACTTTATTCCAGTTAAGAGCAAGAGGACAGCCATGGTTGGCAGCAATTTATGTCCGAGAGATAAATTCGTCATCATGGAGTACCTTCCAGCATCGTGAGCGACCGCGACCCCATCTTCACCAATGAATTTTGGAGGAGCTTGTAAGAAGCATTAGGTACATAGTTGTGTTTAAGCACCGCTTATCATCCTCAGACCGATGGATAGACGAAGAGGGTGAACAGAATTCTTGAAGATCTTTTAAGGTTGTGTATCCTAGACTTCGGAGGGACTTGGGAAGAGCATCTTCCTTTATTATAGTTTGCCTATAATAACAGTTATCAAGCTAGCATCGACATGGCACCCTTCTAAGCATTGTACGGACGACCCTGTAGATTACCAACTTGTTGGTGGGAATCTACAGAAAGATTATTACTTGGACCAGATATGGTTAGGGAAATGTCCAAGAAGATTGACCTTATTCGACGGCAAATGAAGACAGCTCAAGATAGGCAGAAATCCTATGCAGATAAGAGAAGGACTGACATCGAATTTGAAGTGGGAGACTTAGTTTTTATCAAAGTATCACCTCTGAGGAATGTGGTTCGCTTCGGATCAGTAAGGAAGTTGGCACCTAGGTTTGTGGGACCATTTCCCATAACCGAGAGGATTGGCCAAATGGCCTATAGAGTAAAACTCCCAGAAAATCTATCCGGCATTCATGATGTTTTTCATGTTTCTCATCCGCGAAAGTGCCTGCATGACACTGTAGAAGTTGTTGAACTGAGTGTATTGGAAGAGGTAGAAGTGGAACGGGAGGCAACAGTCAGGCGAGTTCCTTCCCATATTCTTGGATTAGAAGTTAAGAAGTTACACGATAAAGAGATCAAATCGATAAAGGTTCAATGGTAGATACCCATAAGATGCGACTTAGGAGACCGAAGACAAGATTCGTGCTTCGTACCCTTTTCTTTTCGAGGGTATGTTCTTAACTCCTTTTTCCAAAGCATTATCAATACTTGTTTCTATCATTTGAGTATAACCTATCCATAGTATTTTCAACCTTTAGATAAGAATCCTATGAATGTAAACATGTGTTTGAGACATGTTATGTTTGATAGATGCAAGTGGATGCCAGTGTTTGTTAGTGGTTGTCTGTGGATGCATATACACACACATTAGGCACTAGATCGACTCAATCACTCATATACTGCATATGGATGTGTGTGCATTTTCTTTTCTTTTATGGATGGCAATGGACGAATTAGAATTTGGATGATGCATTTGGACAAATAAGTGTGCACACATATAGAGCTCACATGTTATAATAGGATTATTTGCATACATATTGGATTCATGGCACTAACATACATTGCATTAAGGAGGTCAACTGAATCAGTAGACCGCCTGATCTTCGCATTAATATTGGGACATATACACACACCTTTGCATATACTCATATAAGAATTAGAAATCTTTAAGCACAATGGATGCCAGTGTTTGGTGGATGAGTAGATGGATGATGGATGGTAGGATACATTCTTTTCAACTTAGAGATTTCGGGGACGAAATCCTTTGAGTAGGGAAGAATGTAACACCCTGAATTTTTAACGACACTAAAAGAGGACAAATTAAAGAATAATTAATTTAATATTAAGAATCAAGGGAAGCAGACTATGTCATTACATCCATCTCGAAATTCTGGTCAGGATAGACACCTAGTTTGCGTAAAACGGGTAACATATGAAGAAGTTACAAACGATAAAAGTTTGGCAATCAAAACAGTGATAAATGTTGCACTTGACAAGAGCGCCAAGGCAATTTTACACTAGCGCACCTGTAAAGTGCGCCCATAGGGGGTTTTGGATATTCGGGCCTTTTTTCAAGTGGGTGGCGACCCATGACCTGATTCACTCTAGGGCTGAGGTGACATTCGAATTCTGGACACTGGCAGCTATAAATATACCTCATTTCTCTTGTTTTCTTCACAAAGAATCAATGGCGGCCAAACTCTGCAAGTGTCTGAATTGAACTGGATCCCTTATCTTCTATTATCAACTAAGGCAAATCAATTGGAGATTCAAGATCTAATCTCTTCTAGTTCTATCTTCTAATCCAAACTTAGTGAGTATAGTTACTTTTAGAATTAAATATTTAAAAGAAAACTTGATAGGATTATAGTTTGGATTTTTTTCATATATTATATTGGATCCATTTTAAATTATGAACGTATAACATTTTGGATTGATTAAAACTTGGATATAAATTTCTACGATGTAGATCTTAATCCCTATTTGTGTCAGATATACTTTTGTCTATAGATCTGAATTATGTGGACATTCTATGATGCAGATCTTAATCCCTGTTTGTGTTAGATCTACTTTTATCTATAGATCTGAATTATGTGGACATTCTATGATGTAGATCGTATCCCTATTTGTATTAGATCTTCTTTTATCTATTAGATCTGAATTATGTAGACATTCCGTGATGTAGATCTTAATCCTTATTTGTTAGATCTACTTTTACCTATTATATCTGTATTATGTTGACACCTAAATCATCAATCAGATCCAATTTATTATTTGGATCCCCTTGTGTTTCTCATATTAGATCTGAACTTATCTAAATTAATATTTAGATCTTGTCATGTTCATCTTATCACCTTTGCTATGTTACAACTAGTTAACTGCCTCAAGTTCATTAGATCTATGCTTATATGTTCACCATGTTAGTATTTGTTTATGCTGGTTATATTAGAACATTCACCTTTGTCATATTTCCATTACCTTCCCTTTTTATCGTTTATGATTAGACTATTATTTAGCCTATACATGCCACAAATTATGAACACACTAGTTAGGGAATAGGGAGGGAAAAAGGTCAATATTGGCATAATTTGAATGTGAACATGAGTTGGACGTATAATTCAATAATTGGGTAAATGGGCATAAATACCTAATAAGGCATAGGTATAATTAATTGGACATATAATTCAAAAGGGGGAAAGTAGGGACATAATTACCCATAATGACATAGCTAAGAATTTGATAAAAATGAAATGTTTAATAATTACAATTAGAAATTGTAATTGAACTTATAACACGAGGTTATGTTGCATTAGTGGTGGAAGTCTGCTCGGACCCGACCGGCATATCCAACAACCATTAATGTTGAACCTAATGTGAGAGGTCTAAGCGCACGAATATGAATTATGCTAAGACACGAGATTAGGCCAACTTGTGGAATAAGAGTGCCCGGACCCAACCGGCATATCCAGCATCCACAAGTTGTAGGCCTAATGTGGGAGGTTTGCCCCATTATAAACCATAAATGGACATGGTAATAAATTGGACTACTTAACATAATCTAATCCATAAAGGACTGTATTAATATGATCTAAAGTTAGGGTTAAGTAAAATTGATTAGACAGTGGATGTGTTAAGAAAATCTGGAGGGGGTGGGTAATATTTACATATAGGCCCACAAACTTAACCCGATAAGGTTACGTAGTTAAAGACACCTAGTAGTACACATAACCGAAGGGAATAATAAAGTTATGTAATTAAAGACACCTTTTAGGGTAAGCATAATTGATAGAAATGAATAGGGCTATGTAATTAAAGATACCTAGTGGTATACATAGTTAGTGAAAAACTAGTGGGGGATACAAGACAAAGAGGGGAGCTTGTATCACATTGTGTGGGATCCATTTTAGTCAGTAACCCGGAGAAGGTACCATACAAAGTACTTCATACTAGGTGAAGAAGGTGCACGCTTACTAATTGATTATAAGAGATCCAAACTTGGGGGACGGTGTAGGCGGCACAAACCGATCGGGCCATGTGCGTGCATGAGCCGAGCAGAGGGGGATCAGACGACCGTGACACCTATAGATATGGGGTTGTGCATATCAGTGAGGGGTTGCCACTTTAGGACGTGATACATCCTACTGTGGGGCCGGCACAGAGTATCTACGGAGTTGGGAGCCGATCGATTATGGTAGTGGTTACGGTACATTTGGACATATGCCTAAGTCTACCACCTTATAGTGGAAGAGATCATCTCATTCAGGTTATACTAGTAATAGTGCAGAGTAACCATTAGAAGCATATACACCTTATTTTGTCTACCTTGTCACACATGCCATTTATGTAGTTATCTCTCTTATCCACTTTATATGTCTGTCATGCTACTTTTATTTATTTACTTGCTAAAAGTCACTAGACTTGCCAGACTTTATGTCTGACCTTTTTTGTTTCTCCTTCTTTCTTCCGTTCCGCCCTCCCCCCCCCTCCCCAAGGTTCTTAGGGAGGAAGCACTCAGGCTTGACCGTGATTCTGCTTATTTTGCTTGAGCTGCTGATATGTATGGCTCAAGCTCCTATCCTTGTTGCTATACGTATATTTATTCTTGGGGAATTTTATTTCTTTTATGTACTCAGATATTTTAGAAGTACAAGACAACAACTTTTATGTTGTAATGGGCTTTTATGTTTCAAACATGTGATGTTTTTGGACCACGGTATCTTATGATAAATAAAGTTTTTATTCTGCTGTTATTCTATGTATATCTGTCTTGTAATATTCTGTGTCTGTTTACCTATAGCGCTTCACGAAACTTAATGCATTCCCTTTGTGAGTGACATTAACGGACGTGGGGTGTCACACGTCATTAATGACATTAATATGAACATAAATGGAAATAACGTCAAAGCTGGAAGTAGATAATTAATTCTGGAATGTTGACACCCATGTAAAGGCACACGTATATAATAATATGTATAGGCATAAATATCAAAGAGGGTGCACGTTTGAATATGAAAATAAAAGTGTGTCATAAATAGTATTAAATTAGGGGGAATTTAACAACGTTAAATAACGTTTCGATTTAAAATGAGCATGCGCACATAAATTCTAGAAATGATACACGTTTAAAATTAAAATTAGATTTGTATTAATACAAAAGAAAATTAATGCATAGGTAATAAAACTGGGAATAAATATAACGCTAAAAGTAATGTTTGAAATCTTATGTAAATGAATTTCGAAATATGTGCATATTAATTATGTGTTTGAATTTGAACGCATTCAATATCAAAAAAGAAAATAATAAAAATAAAAACGCTCCAGGCCGACCTGGGTCAACGCATGCCCATGCCTTGGTCGACACATGCGTCGATCCTGTCCTTATGTGGGTCGATTCATCCCCATTTGTTTCATGCGTGATTTATTTGTTGCGCATTTCACTTGATTTTGTATTTATTTCTAGATTGTTTTTGAATGTTTCTATATTTATATTATTTTTGTTTTCTAGTATTTGACATGCTTTCAAATTCAAATACATAATTAATGTACATGTATACTTTGAAATTAATTTACACAAGGTTTCAAACATTATTTTTAACATTATACTTGTTTCCAATTTTATTACCTACGTAAAAAGTTTCTTACGTTTTCACCACAAGTTTAATTTTAATTTTAAACGTTTACCATTTCTTGAATTAATGCGCACATTCATTTTAAATTAGAACGTTACGTGAAGTCATCAAAGTCCCAATAATTTAATTCTATTCGTGACACACATTAATTTTCAAATTTAAACGCGTTCCACTTCTGATATTTATGTCTATATATATTTTTATACACATATGCGTTCACATGCGTGTTAACATTTCATATTTAATTATCTACTTCCAGCTTTGATGCTATTTTCATTTATGCTCATATTAATGTTATTAATGCCAAACATTGACTTTCAAATTCAAATGCGCAAAAACTTATACTTAAATATTTATATGAAATAAACGTAAATTTACATACGTCTATATGCGTGTTACTATTAATTAGTTTTCCGTTTTTAAACTTTAATGTTACATTCTATTAATTAATTTTAATTTGTAACGTGCTATTAATGAACTTCCATCCACCCTTTCTTCTTTCATTTTCTGAATGTTTTGCAATTCTAATTGAGTTGTTTCTTGCTTTGTTTGAATAAATATGGCATTGGAGATCAACGTAAAGAATAATTGTGTAAATTTGGTCCCCATGCTATTTTCAGTATTGGGTTTCTACTCGAAACTGGTTCCATTCATGTTTTTGCAATGTACTAAACAGTAATTATAAGATGTAGATTTTTGTATTTTCTTTTCTCGAAATATAGTTTTCAAGATGGGAAATTACTGAGCGTAGCGACTTACGTCTTCGGCTGCAAAAACTGTTACTAATGTAGTCCAAACTAGCACAAATGAATTCATAATAAAAATATACTTAACCTTGCATTTTATTTTGAAAGAATAAGAATGAAGCATGGCACATGAATTTGGCTGTTAGCCATCAGCCTTTTTATCATATTACAAACGCCAAGACTGACTTGTTAAATATGAATGCGACTAGTTAATTAGTGAAGGCAAGAAATACTAAAGAAAAATATCAGTGTGATGGATAACATCCCACATAACTTCTAAACATTGTCAGTATGTGTGTGTGCGTATAAATACGCATGCAAATATATATTTACACACCACATACACATTCAAAATTATTATATGGTTTGACCATAACACATTGTGGTGTTTTGCCTAACAGTAACCCTGTTCTTTTGACATAGGAGTCTGAAATGCCAAAATCACCAAAGAAGGCAGCAAAGTGCCCCCAAAAAGATTTCTGCATAATGAATTTTTGGATGGCTTTGGAGTAACATGATTATATAATGAGGTAAACGTCTTTGTTTATTGGAGTTTGTTTTGATTTAGTCAATAGAATATGTTCTTTTTTTGTTCTAATGAAAAGAATTCATTTGAGCACTTCTGTTCTTTTATGTTTCATGTGTTGAACCTCACTTTTTTTTGGTTTGTTTCTTACTTTATTTCGATACATGTAGCCATGGAAATACGAGCAGTCAATAACTGAGCAATTCCAGGACCTATACTGATATTAGTATTAGGTTTTCATTCAAAATGTTGTATTACCTAGTTGTTTGCTATGTGGCAAACCATTATATGTGATTTCTATTATAGAATATATAAGTTGTAGATTCTTTCATTTTATCAAATAATAGTTTTCAAGATGGGAAATGCTGAGCGGTTATCATTTGTTGGAGCTTTTGTTGCACAAGTTGTTTCAATGTAGTTCATGCTAGCACAATTGAATGTTTGTATTGATAACACAATTTTATTTAACCTTTTTATTTTTGAAAGATCAAATAAGTTGGATTTTTTTTTTTTGGGGGGGGGGGGGGGGGGGAGGGGTCAAATTCTTTCATTTTGACTTAAGAGAGAAGGTGGTTTATTTAGATCGAGCATACAAAAATGAATGATGACTTTAGTTGTTTGGTTAACAATTGTTAATTTGATTTTCCGATATCAATCATTTTATCATGTTTTACATTCAAGCTACAAAGATTTATGAAATATGAATGGGACCAGTGATAAATTAGTCAATGAAACATAATTGTTTTTACCAAGATGTTACATCCATAATATTCAGCTCTTATATTCTATTGATTTATGTTATCACTTTTGTTTATTGTGGATATTTTGAAGCTTTACATGACGTCTATGATCATGTTAGCATTTAGTTACAACATCTACAGAGATAAAGATTTCAAGATGTTCTGGATAAATTTAGTGATAATGTGTTAATATATGAAATGGATTTTTATAATGTAATCTTGATGTGAGAGGAAATAATTTAGTTTCATTGATTTGTCATTGTTTCTTATATTTTATAATTTTGGTTGGCTTAATGTTATAATATGATAAAATAATTATGGCTGATAGTCAAATTCAACTATGTTTAATTGAATAAGTCATTCATATGTGAGCCAAAGAAAAATAATCTACGTTATAAGTTTCTTTTGAGGAAAAAGAGTTAAATAAGCGTAAAAAAAAAACTATGTAGCAAATGATGACTCCAAAGGAAATAAGTTATCAATATTTAGCACCGTTTTATTGTTTCTTAACTTTGTATTATGTTTATTTACATTGAATGCAAAAATTTGTCCTATACGACTCAAAATCCAAAATTTTACTATTTTAAATTTGTGGATATTAGACAATTTAAATGGAGAACTTCACTTACGGTTAAAAAAATTGACGTACCTATTAGTTTCTGGGGCAACACAGAAAAAAACTTCAAGGATTAACATACAAAATCAGACACGTCCTTTAAGGTTGCAATTACTGCTGCGCAAATTACGGTTGGGTCGAGTTGTATGAATCTAATAAGAAAATGAAAATATGAGAGATTTTTTAAAAAAAAAAAATAGTATTAAAATATTCAACATAATATATTAAATTTTAGTGAGCATAATGCATTTAAAATTACTGATTCATTGTAAAACATATTTTATTAAAATTTCGTTACACTTCACATGAAATTAATTCACTACATAATAGAACAATTATTTCATTTTAAAATACATTAAAATGCTCTTTAAAATATATTTGCCAAATTCTACCTAGTCCTATTAATGAAATATGCTTTTTTGTATAGTTACTATAGAATACATAAACATTATTCTAGGATTCTAATTTTAAGTGGGTTGATATCAAATTTGTATTTTTATATAGGGTTGTATAGGGTTAAAATAAGGTTGGGTAGAAAAAAATATCACGCCCGATCCATATATAGTATGGATTATAAATTGTAACTCATATCCGACCTGAACTTGGATGGGTTGGGTTTAGTTTGTGTGCTGGATATGATTGGTGGGTAGGGTCAGACTGGATATGGGTTGTGTGTAGCTCTAGTGGCTATTAGACCCGATAGCTCTGGACTCGATCTAATGGCTATCAGTTTTAGACTGGTCAGATTTTGTTAGGTCTAAATTATACATTTCAAAAACCAAGAACTGACTTGATTCAAACTTTATTTTGGGTTAGTCCAGGTTTGATTGGGTAGTAACAATAAAAGCTCATATATTTAACATTTTTGAGTTAGGTCTATTGGGTCAATTTAGTTTGTATTGGGTTTGATCTGGTTTTTATTGTATCTTTTATCGTCCAAACTTGATGCGAAACCTATTGGGTTCGGTTCAAATTCAAGTATTATCGGGGTGGATCTTTTCGGTTTTTTGGTTCTCATTCTAATTACTTGTCCTAGTACTCCCTCATTTATTAGAAAATAAAAATCGCTTAAACTAGTTCACTTCTTTCCTCCTACCAAAAATTAATTGGTGTTTTGTTCAATTTCAACTTCCAATTCGCTTATTCGACCGATAGGTGAAACCCTAAAAGAATTTGTTTTATAATTGCGTTTTGGTTATCCAGATTGTATTATGTTTCTATTAGAGATATTGTTTTATTTGAAATTGCTTCTAGAAAGTGGTTTATTTAAGTCAAGCATACTGAAATGAATCATGATTTTAGCTGTTTCGTTAACCATTGATAATATGATTATCTATTGTCAACCATTTTATCATATTATGCATTAATGAGACAAAGATTTATGAAATATGAATCTACCGGTGATTAATTAATGAAATGTAATTGTTTTCTCTGAGATCAATGTTATATTATTAAAACCTAATTCTTATATTATATAGGTCAATGTTATATTATCTCTACTGCTGATTGTTATGCCTTGAAGCTCTGTGTGATGTCTATCATCATGTTGACAGTTGGTTGCACCATCTACAGAAATAAATATATCAAGATATTACCGATAAACCTAGTGACAACATGTAAGTATATGAAATTGATTTTTATTATGTAACCTTGATCTTAGAGGAAATTGTCATGTTTCATTTGGTGTTGTTCATATTTTATATATCAGTATGGCTTAATGTTGTAATATGATAATTTTTTTATGGTTGATAGTCAAATTTAACCATATTAAACCAGATAATATGTTCATATGTGGGCAAATAGAAAATCTACATTAAAGTCTTAGTTTCTTTTGGTACACAAGAATTAAATAGTAAAGATAATCCAGAAAATTACAACTCCATAGAAATTAAGCTATTCATATTTAGCACTATTTTAATGTTAACCAGTCATTTTTATTTACATTGAAAGCTAAAACAATTCTATATTACAACATAAAATTTGTAATATTACAACCTTTAAATTTGAGGATGTTATATATATTAGGCAGGGAAATTCACTTATGGTGAAAAAAGTGGTACTTATTAATTTTTGGGGCCACATTAAAAAAAAGCTTCAAAGGTTTATATACAAAATTATATTTGTGCTCTCTCATTTATTAGAATAAAAAATTGTTGAAACTAAAACTAGTTCACTTTCTTCCTTCCTACCGGAGGTTAATTGGTGTTTTATTCAATTTCAACTTCTAATTCACTCGTTCGACTAAATGGTACAAACCCTAAAAAATTCGTATTATAATTGCTTTTTGGTTTTCTAAAATGCAATGTGGTTGTATTAGAGTTGTAGGTGTATTAATTAAAATTACTTCTAGACTATGATGTTGTCAAGGTTAATTTGTGTCGGTGGTCGATTTGAAGTAAGATAAATGGTTGATTCCCTATTAATTTATTAGTTAGAACTTGACTGATTATATTCACTTATATTTATTAATTGCAAAATATATTTTATTATTTCATTTCGAAGCTGCATACAAAACAATGGTTGTTAACTTGAATCCCATCCATTGTGTCGGTCATAGATTGGAAGATTATTGGCCATTTTTGGATGCTTTGGCGTTTTACATTTATCTCACTTGAATTTAGCTCTTGCTTATATTATGATTAACTAATTTTTTTGGAATTTGGGTGCCGAAGTTATACCATTGCGTTCTAGTGATTTTCTGATCAATTTACATACATTATTTGCAGAAGATGGAGTTAAAATGAAGAGGTTACTATAGAAAGAAGATTCAAAAAAATAAATTTAAAATTTATAATAGGTCAGGTCGACCCCCATAGGTTTAGTTGACTCACCTATTTGTTTAGACGTGATTTCGTCCTGCTTCGAATATGTGACATTGTTTTTAGATTTTGGGCTGACGCTTCTTTCGGTTGGTCGATTTTGAAATTCAGAGGCTATAATTGGTTGAATGAGTTGTCTGGATAAGATTATATCATGAAATCCAATGGTCTAAGTTCCTTAGGTTACATTTTAAGTAGAACCTCAGGCCTAGCACTTCACTCACAATATAAACTTTTCCCTTCTTTGGGATCTCTCTTCTAAGATGGACCTGAATTCAATTTTTATAGGGGAAAGATTTGTAAAATAAAATATGTATAATTAACTTAGAATGTGAGATCTGTAGTGGATCAAAATTGTATCTTTTTTATATTGGTATATAGTACCATTTAATTCTTGTTATAATTTAGCATAGTTTAAATTAGAGATATTTACAGTTATTAGTATTTACAGCCATTAACCTTACAATAATCTATATTTAAACTATAAATTTGACATAACTAAGTCTGAATTATTTACAGTGTTCTATATTTAAACTGTAAATTTGGAAATTTATAATAATATATGGAAGTTAATTGTTTAAAATTAAACTTAAACAAACATTAGTATGTTGAGATAATAGAGTTGGAGGAAAGGGCATAAGCATTGTTGATCCGCCTTTTTATAAGGTAGCCACAAGTTGAATTTTTGGCTATTAGAGTGCTCAGGACTCGAGTACGAACTCATGAAAATTTAGAGTGATTTGGACGAAGTTGCAGAACTCTGGAAAAACTCAAAAATTTATTTAAGTGTTTCGGGATCGGTAACTTTCGGAAACACTTCTGGATTGGTACCACTCGCAGAATTTCAGGACGGTGGAAAAGTTGGCCAAGTATCTCATGATCAACATTCATTTTCATCGATCCCGAGATCGGTATTCTTCATGGTTGGATTTCGTATCTTGCTTGGCTTCGGAATCGGTTTGGTTTATGGGATTTCGTATCCTTGAAGTTGGGATGATTTTGGTAAATACTTCGGGGATTGGTGCAAATGCTTTGTCTTTTCAGGATCGAGTTTCTCATTTCATATCCTAAGATACAAATACGAAGATAGCTTTGGATTAGGACGCTTCAAATCGAAGTTGATGAAATGGCTTAGTTCCGGGTTCGGTGTCGATCTCGGGATAAATTTTTTTTTAAGGATGTGAATTTCGTATCCCCACGGCTGTGTATACCTGTTCAGTTGGCTGTTTTGAGGATCTTTTGGCTCATTGCTGCTACACTCGGGTTTTTCTATTCTAAAGCTTTTTAATGGCTTTCTCCTTGACGTTTTCCTCTTTGGAAACTCTCTTGGACTTTTTAACAACCACTTGACATTTGGATATTATTTTTGGACTCTCTTGGATATTGGAACACACTTTTGGACATAGTTTATTCTTTTTGGACATTTGGACTATAGGATGGAGTATGTACTAGCTTTGCGTAAGGACTTTGTCATTGTTATTTCCACAATTTTGTAAGCCATAAGGGTTGGATTTGGATTTGTATTGTACTTGTAATTATATAGCATAAGATACAAGTTACCTTGAAGTGGACATAACATAACTTGCTGAGCCACTATAAATCTAGGAGTTATTTATTTTTTAGTACTCTGTGTTTGGGATTATTACAAAAGCTCTTACATCTTGGGTTTTGGCATGCAAAGTGGACGATTTCCAACGTCAACAAGGACAAATTGTTGTAAATTTATTGTATTTATGTCAGAAATTAGGAAGTAAATATTAGGAATGTGAATTAAAATATACTAATTAAATTGGAAGTTACAATTATCCTAGATTGGTTGGTTAAGAAAAAAAGAAATATTTCCTTAGTATGATTTGTAAGAAAGGCTGCAGACGTAATTGCAATAATAAAAGAAAAAGAAATTTGATTAGTGTAAATAGGGATTTAGCTGTATTTTGCATTATTCAATAGCTAAAAAATAATCAAAAGAAATATCTTGCAATTTCAAATTTCTGTTTATATTGTTGTTTTGTGTTAAGTTATGGAAATAAATTTTAGTATATTTTAGATAACCAACCAAAAAGGAATAAAATAAAATTTTAAGTATAGAACCTACAACGATGGTAAGTAAAAGAGTAATATAACTGAAAGATGTTATAAAAGGAAAGAGAGTGAAAGATCAAGTTAGACCCTTGATAGCTCTGAAAAGAACACATAAAGTGTGTAATTAAGAGTAATTGTTATGGTACAAAGAGTAAGAAGAAAAGAGACTATTATGATAGTAGATTTGTGACAAGGAAATATAATTTCAATATTTAGATTGTCATAAAAAGTAAGATAATGATGAGAATAATATCATTAATAAACGAGTAAGAGCAAATTAAGAAAAGATAAGACGCGCGTAAGAAAAGATTTAGACACAAGGTCTAATAGAGATTGTGAGATGTGTTTAGAGTAGTCCACGGCGGATATGAAAATATGAACAGCGGTGTGGACCACAACAGATTCATCAGAGTACATTGATTTCTTAATGCATGTTTATAACAACATTCTCAAGCAGTCGAGGATTGATTTTCTTAGGAAGATCTACAGATGACAATGGGGTGGATCTAGGGTCCAAACCCGTTTGACCTTCTTAGGGATGGAAATGGGGCGGGTAATATGCGGTTAACACATCCTCCGCTTCCATCCCCGCTACCCATTTATGGCCTCCATCCCCGTCCTATCCCCATTTAATACCCATCGGATTCGGGTAGGGGAATACCCATCGGTTATGGGAAATCCATTGGGTACCCATTAATGCAATATGAAGAAAAAAAAGAAAAAAAAGGTAAAACAACAAATTTAAATTTAAATTAAACAAATATTAATTATACTTCATAATCACTATTCAGCAAAGCAATACCCAACACATCAATAATATTAGTTATATTTTCAAATCAAACATAATAAAAGAAGATGAATGGTCAACGGAATCAATAGTTAACACACCAATCAATTTTATCTTAGTATGTATATACACATTATAAATATAAAAAGAAATTATATATTATGTAAGCCTTGCAAAAAAAAACTATATGTACTGGGTCAGATATGAGGCGAATGGTACCATCTCCGTACCCGCCCCATATCCGTTTCGGGTACTGAAATCTTTCTTCGCCACCGTCCCATTAACCACTAAGTCGGGGAATCCCCATCCAATTAGAGGCGGGTCTCCGTGGGTACCCATCCCCAAATTTCTATCTCTGGATCTTCCCCTGCTTTGGTGTAACAACCCGCCCGTAATAGACCTAAATTTTGACCTAGGAAAGGCCCATCAAAACTTAGTGTTGAATCTATGATTTTTTGTTTGATGATTACAAACATATGTGTTTGAAACTGAAATAATAAATATATATGTTTAATAGTGCTTTTACACATAATACAGGAAATTTACACAAGCATCTATTATTCAATAATATTTATTATATTCCACAAATCAATACAATACAAATTCTGTCTTTGATCTCTCTGATATACAAATTATAAATACAATTTTTTTACTGCATATATCTCTATCATACACATCTTCTCTCACACTTGAGTACATATCTATACACACACTCTTACTGTCCCAGCACTATGCTTTTCTCCCATTGCATCATCTTGAAACCTGTCACACAAAAGAAGATATACACAGTACACTGGAACTAAAAATGAAAACACTGAACAAATAAAATTTTACTATTTAATTTTTTATTTTGTCTCAGAGTCTCTGTGTGTTTTTCTCATCATTTTTCAAAACTTGAACAACCACGCCATAACCATACTGGTTTGCTGATCAGAACCAGCATAATCCCAGCTAATTCTGACCAGCCTCAACACAGTACAGTTTGACTGCTGTTTTTTTATCACATGTATAAGACAGGACAAAAACCAAAAAGAGAAATGGCAGTGCAAATACTTCAGCTCAAAAGAGAGAAACAAAGGTGGCAGATCAACAAAAAGAAACATGGGATATCACTCAAGTCAAATCAGTTCAAAAATGATGAAAACTTGATAAACATGGCAAATCAGTAAAACAATGACATACAGGGGTATACTTTTTTGAAGGCAAAGCATGTTCAACATGAATTTATATAAATGTACACAAGTCAGTGAAAATGAAGTGTAGCAGCAAACATGCAACTATGATATGACCAAACTAAGTCGCAAAAGTCAATATGGTTCAGCAACAATACATGGTCCAGGCAGTGTACTCATGGAGATGTACATGACTCAATTTAGTGTGGCATAACATACAAGATTAGCAGCAAGGCTTTTAACAGGTTGCAGATAAGCTTGTATACATATGAATGAGCAAAAGTGAACATCATGAACAAGACAATATGATACACATGTCACATATATGCTCAGGAAGACACACACACACACACACACACATGGTGCATACATAGTATATCAATACACATGACTCAAGTAGTGTATCCAGCATGCATAAGTGATGTGCAGAATGGTGGAGCTACTCAACAGCATACATGAATGGTGAAATCTACATGCAAATCAACTCAGGAGAAGATACAATGGTGTACACAAAGAGTGCATACAAGTATTCAAGTGTAAGTTCTCAATACATTGTGCTACATAAGTGTGTGTGTGCATGATGAATGTAATGTATGTGTGTATGTGTGAGCAAATAAGTGAATTGATCTGTACATGCCAGAATTGAAATTTCTTAATGCAAATTAAGTCAAATTTCTAGACATCCTTCCAGGCAGAAAAATAAAGAACTAATTTTGGCAAGAGCTTCAAATCATTCAATGCAGAGTAGGAATCACACAAAGAAAAGATGTGTGTAATTGGGTTTCACACTGTAAAAAAAAAAAGGAATACAACAGATCAACATCAGGAAGGAGGTTAAATTTTTATTTAAATCGAAATTTCTCCTTTCCTTTTTTTTACTCAATCAAGACAGAAGAATAAATCAATTAAAGATTGGATTCTTTCATATATGGATGGTGATTAGGCAGAATTGATTCCAACAAGTTTTTTTTTTTTGGAAAACAATTTCAATCGAATCATATATGGAAAAGGAAAGTTTTGTGCAAATCTTTCTAGACAGGGTGACTAAGAAGGATTAAACTCAGGAAGCAATTTTGATTATCAAAAATGGAAATTGAAACCAACTGCATTCATGAAGGAAGCAAAGATTAAATCCAGATTCATTGCTAATGTTTTAAATTTCAAATTGACAGAGATACGAGTCCTGAAAATCAGCAAAAATCCTTCAAGTTATTTCTCCTTTTGGATAAATCAAAATTAAGGAAAATTCATTTTCAAAAATTCGATCCGAATATTCCAAAATCAAATCGAGCAAGCCTTTAATGAAATCAGAGTATTAGGGTTAAAAATCCCAATAAATACACACGTTTTCCTCATCGACAATTCATCCAATTATTCGACTATCATCAAAACCCTAATTACAAATTCAAAGACTTACTTGTTGGATCGAGAGAGACAGAGAGCCTTCCAGACCCAAGCTAGGAGAAAGATTGAAGATTATTAAGCAACTCAAGTTGAAAGATTTTCAGATCGAACAAAACCCTAGCGATTGAATCGCTGCCGCCATTTCCAGAGAAAAAGAAGAAACAAATCGGGCAAACAGATAAAGTGCGGGCCGACTCATTTTTTCTTGGCTAAGCCAAGATTGTTAAAGGGGGTTCCTTTTGCTTTAGTTTTTTTTCTTTGTACTTTGTTTATTGCAATTTGATTTAGTAGTACTTTTTTTCTAGTTTCTTTGGAAAACTAGGGTATACAGATTACCGGTTTGTAGTCTGTGAAAATTTGGTCTAAGGTACACAGGTCAGTCTAGGATTTTGAGCCTAGGGTTAGACAGGAGCAGGAGCTGCAAGTTTACATAGGATTGTAAGCGGGATCTGTTTGTAACTCCTAGTAGAAATCTTAGAAAAGCAGCAGTAGGCACAGTTTGCCGAAGCTGGATATCTCTGCGTGTGATTTTCCTTTACTGCATATTTTATCTCTGTGTTTGTTTTAATTTTTTTGTTAAAAACCCTATTCACCCCCCCTCTAGGGTTGTTATCGATCCTACAATTGGTATCAGAGCCAGATTATATTTAACTCTAGAGTCATGACATCAATGAATAATGCTTTTTCTGAGGGACAATCTATTGCTAGACCACCCATGTTTAATGGTAGTGATTACGCGTATTGGAAAGCTAGAATGAAAATTTATCTTGTGTCGGTTGACTATGATGTCTGGGATATCATTGAAACTGGTTATAAACCACCCACTATAGTTGTTAATGACATTGAAATGCTTAAACCAAAAGAAAGGTGGGATGCAAATGATAAGAAACTGTACTCTATTGATTCTAAAGCCATGAATGCTCTAATCTGTGCTTTAGATAAAACTGAATATAACAGAATTTCTCTTTGTAACACAGCTAAGGAAATCTGGCATACTCTGGAGGTCACCCACGAAGGGACATCGCAAGTGAAAGAATCTCGTCTTGCACTTTTCAGCAATGAGTACGAAAACTTCACTATGCAGAAGGATGAGTATCAAGGACATGTATGGACGTTCCTCCGTGCTAGTATACAATGCTAGAGCCCTTGGAAAAGTTTTTACTGAAGTTGAACTTGTGAGGAAGATTTTGCATGTTCTACCAATGAATTTCGAGGCAAAAGTCACAGCCATTCAAGAATCAAAGGATCTGAGTAAGCTGAGCATGGAGGAGCTTGTTGGGAACTTAATGACGTATGAAATGGAGCTAAAATCATGAGAAGATCGCAACAACTCTGATCTGAAGAAGAAATCAATTGCTTTGTCCAATACTGTCAACAGTGATTGCGAAGACTCCATTGAACAGCTTGCAATGGCCGTCAGACAAATCGCAAAATGGAGCAAATTCAAATCTTGGAGAAACAAATCAAAATCCAGCAAGCTGAAGAACTCTGACAACTCAGATGAAGAACCACTTTGCTATAACTGCCAGAAGCCTAGACATCTGAAACCAAACTGTCCCCTTCTTCAGCACAAAAGAAACAAGAAGAAAAAGAAAGCCTTTTCTACAACTTGGGATGACGAGGAAGGAGAAGAAGACTCAGATAGCAGCGAGGAAGAAAGTAACCTATGCTTCATGGCAAAATCTGATTCAGAAGATGATAGAGAGGAATCGACTGAGGTATACAGTTATGATGATTTGGTTTTAATGGTTAAACATCTTTCTGAAATCATTGATACACTAGAAGCAAAAGTTGAAAAACTTAAAGCAAAAAATTTAGAACTATCAACTCTCAAGTTCACTATTGAAAAATCTTGAAAAAGAAAATTTGACTTTGAAAGAAACTGTTGAAATTAAAAGAGAGAATTTTATTAAAAGATGCACTTCACTTGTGGATGAAAATACAGCCCTAAGAAACAAAGTCCAGAGTCTTGAAGTCGTCTTAAATAAATTTTCAATTGGACAGACATCCTTCAAAATGTTGCTAGGAAACCAATTGTTTGCTAACAATGGAAAAGGACTAGGTTTAGGTAAAGAACAAAATGATGTGACTGTGATTGACAATGCGAAAGGTAAAAGCATCTTTCCTAAGTGTGTAAAGTGTGGGGAAATTGGCCATAATTTTGAAAATTGCAAGAATAGGAATGAAATCAGAAAATCCACTAGAGTTTGGGTTCCTAAACACTTAGCATACAATTACCACAATTTTTGGAACTCAAATAAGAGGACAAGACAAATGTGGGTACCAAAAAATTCTTGTTTCCGTTATACTTCAGCCACTAATATTCTTGGACCTAGAAGCTTCTCTAGGTCATCCTCTTCTCTTCTTATGTAGGTATGTTGGCGGGCTAAGGAGCAACAGAAATGGTATTTGGATTCAGGTTGCTCCAGACATATGACAGGAGACAAACGACTGTTTCTTAGCCTAGAAAAATATAAAGGTGGGAGTGTGACTTTGGGCGACAACAGCAAATGTAAGATTATTGGTAAGGGAAAAGTAGGTAACAACATTTTTGCATTAGCTGATGTCTTATATGTTGATAATTTGTATCACAATCTTATTTCCATAAGTCAACTATGTGACAAAGGAATGAATGTAGTTTTTGATAGTAAGATTTGCAAGATCATTGATACATCCACTGGAAAAGTTGTTTTTACTGGCAAAAGAAAAGGAAATATCTACACACTCTCTTTCGATGATGTAACTGTTTCTAGATGCTTGATAGCAACGGAAGAAGAAGCAGTTTTATGGCACAGAAGGCTTGCACACGCTAGTATGGGTCTTCTTGAAAGACTGGAAACAAATGAGCTTGTCAGAGGTTTACCTCATCAGAAATTCAAAAATAACAAAGTGTGTAAAACCTGTTCCATGGGCAAGCTTGGTCGTTCATCTTTTCACCAAAAAAATGTTGTTAGTACTTCACGCGCTCTTGAATTGATTCATATGGACTTATTTGGACCAACTGATACTGCTAGCTTAAATGGTAAATGTTATTGTTATGTATTGGTTGATGATTACTCTAGATTTACATGGGTTTACTTTCTAGCCAAAAAGTCTGAAGCTTTTGATTATTTTTCAAAGTTTTCAAAACTTGTTCAAAATGAAAAAGGAGTGTCAATTAAAACTCTGAGAAGTGATCATGGAGGTGAATTTGAAAATTTAGATTTTGAAAATTTTTGCGAAGAAAATGGTCTTAAACATGAATTTTCCGCTCCTCGAACACCTTAACAAAATGGGGTGGTTGAAAGGAAAAATCGTACATTACAAGAAATGGCTAGATCTATGTTATGTGAACATAAATTGCCTCAAACATTTTGGGCTGAGGCAGTCAATACTTCATGCTATGTAATGAACCGAGTCATGATTAGACCAATACTTAATAAAACGTCATATGATCTTTGGTCTGACAAAAAGCCTAACATTTCATACTTTAGGGTGTTTGGATGTCCTTGTTATATTTTGAACACAGGAGATCAGCTTGGAAAATTTGAGCCAAAAGTGATTGATGGAATCTTTATGGGTTATTCCTTAAGAAGTAAAGCCTACAGAATCTTCAATAAACAGTCAAGGACAATTGTGGAAACCGTCAATGTAAAGTTCAATGAATCAGATGCGGATATGGCCTCTAAAGATGATAAAGAGGATGGTGGAGCACAAGAAGGTGAAAAAGAAAGCAATGATGCTGAGCAAACAATGAAAAAATCACTGAAGCAGCAACAAATGCTGAAAGGCTGAAATTCAAGCCCAGTCATCCTCCAGATTTGGTAATCGGAAGCCCAACAGCTGGAGTTCGTACTCACTCTTCTCTTAATAAGGATGTTTGTACTTTTTGTATACACCATGCTTTTGTATCTGAACTAGAACCAGGTTCTTATGATATTGCACTTAATGATGAGTCTTGGTTTCTAGCTATGCAAGAAGAGCTTAACCAGTTTGAGAGAAACAAAGTCTGGAATTTGGTACCTAGGCCAAAAGACTATCCAGTTGTCGGAACAAAATGGGTGTTTAAAAATAAACTTGACGAATCTGGAAATGTAATTAGAAACAAAGCTAGGTTGGTTGCTAAGGGATACAATCAAATTGAAGGGATTGATTTTGATGAAACTTTTGCTCCAGTGGCTAGGTTGGAAGCGATTAGAATTTTGCTAAGTTTTGCTTGTTTTAAAGGTTTTAAACTTAAGCAAATGGATGTTAAGAGTGCCTTTTTGAATGGTGAGCTGAAAGAAGAAGTTTTTGTTGAACAACCCCCTGGTTTTGAGTGTCATGAATTTCCGAATCATGTGTACAAACTAGAAAAAGCATTATATGGTCTTAAACAGGCTCCTCGAGCTTGGTATGACTGTCTCTGTTCATATCTTTTGGAAAATGGTTTTAAAAAGGGATGTGCTGACACCACTCTATTTCTATTACATGATGGTAATGGTTTTTTGATTGTTCAGATTTATGTTGATGATATCATTTATGGTGCTACTAATGATGTCTTGTGTGAGAAATTTGAAAAAGTTATGTAGGACAAGTTTGAGACGAGCTTGGTGGGAGAGCTGAAATATTTTCTTGGCTTCCAAATCAAACAGAGCAGCAAAGGAATCTTTATCTCCCAAACGAAGTATGTGATGGAATTACTGAAGAAGTTTGGAGTTGAAGATGCAAAACCAATGAAAACACCAATGAGCCCAACAACCAAGCTTGATAGAGACGAAAAAGGTGTTGCTGTTGATCAGAAAAAATATCGCGGTATTATCGGTTCACTTCTTTATCTCTCTGCTTCTAGACCTGATATTATGTTCTCTGTTTGTTTGTGTGCTCGTTTTCAATCTAATCCAAAAGAATCTTATTTAAAAGCCACAAAACGAATTCTGAGATATTTGTTACACACACCAAAACTTGGTTTATGGTATCCTTCTTGTGATAACTTTAATTTAGTTGGGTTTATTGATGCTGATTATGTTGGCTCACTCACTGATAGGAAGAGTACTAGTGGAACTTGTTTCATGTTAGGTCATTCACTTGTTTCTTGGTCAAGTCGTAAACAAAACCGTGTTGCCTTATCCACCACTGAGGCTGAATATATTGCTTTAGGAAGTTGTTGTGGACAGATTTTATGGATGATGCAGACTTTATCTGACTTTGACCTATGTTATAAACGAGTTCCCTTGAAGTGTGACAGTAAGAGTGCAATAGATCTATCAAACAATCCAGTACATCACTCACGCACAAAACACATTCATGTGAGACACCACTTTCTTAGAGATCATATTGCTAGTAAGGATATTTGTATTGAATTCATTCCAACCGAATCTTAACTTGCTGATATTTTCACAAAACCCCTTCCCGAAGATAGATTTTGCAGATTACGATTGGATTTGGGAATTATAGAAATAAATTAATCTCTCTCTGCATTTTTGGGTAAATTTTCTCTTAAGATGTTCTGTTATCGATTTCATTTTTCTGACAAATAATCTATCCTTCAAACCATCAAGAAAAGAACAGTTTTTTTTGGACATTTATGATAAAATTGTGACTGTGTTAGTTTTCAGAATATGAGATGGTTGAAAGTTTGTCTACAACTCTGATGTGATCGAATATATTTTATAATATGAGTAATTTAGGAATTGTTTTCACATCCATCTCCATCTCTATCACTCTTCTATCGACCATTATTTTTTTATATATATATATATATATATATATCAAGGGAATTTGAGTATATATCTTTTTTAATAATAAAAAAAATATGTATTTCTCTGACCTCATTTAAAAATCCAAGCTCTGGTTATGCATGGTTATGAGAGTACTTATTTTTCATGCTACCACTAATCCCATTTAAAAATCCAAGCTCTGGTTATGCGTGGTTAGTGTGGTATTGAAATAAAAATAAATTTTTCATGTTGCGACTAATCCCATTTAAAAATCCAAGCTCTGGTCATGCGTGGTTAGTTTGCTCTTGAAATATATTAAAATAAATGTTTAATAAATTCTCCCTGATATATATTAAATAATTCTTCATTCCATTCTCTGAATTGTGAAATGTGTTCCTATTTTACGAATTATTATGATTTTTTGTTTGATTGTTTGGGGTTTATGACTCTGATTCTGTCAAATTACTTGATTTCTAACTATGGAACATATCCTTTGCAAATGTTCAGAACTGTTCATCTTTTGATGATTACAAAGGGGGAGAAGGAGTTAAGATTTTGTGTTGTTTACAGACATCTATAGATTTTATTTTTCCATTAATGCTAAGCGTTTAATTATTTTCTATTTTCTTTAAATTTTTATGTGTGTCTGTTTACAACTTATAGGGGGAGTTCTTTCAAACACATTCTGTTAAATTTCAAAATCTTAGATATGTTTGTCATCATCAAAAGGGGGAGATTGTTGAATCTATGATTTTTGTTTGATGATTACAAACATATGTGTTTGAAACTGAAATAATAAATATATATGTTTAATAGTGCTTTTACACAGAATACAGGAAATTTACACAAGCATCTATTATTCAATAATATTTATTTTATTCCACAAATCAATACAATATAAATTATGTCTTTGATCTCTCTGATATACAAATTATAAATACAATTTTTTTACTGCATATATCTCTATCATACATATCTTCTCTCACACTTGAGTACATATCTATACACACACTCTTACTGTCCCAGCACTAAGCTTTTCTCCCATTGCATCATCTTGAAACCTGTCACACAAAAGAAGATATACACAGTACACTGGAACTAAAAATGAAAACACTGAACAAATAAAATTTTACTGTATAATTTTTTATTTTGTCTCAGAGTCTCTATGTGTTTTTCTCATCATTTTTCAAGACTTGAACAGCCACGCCATAACCATACTGGTTTGCTGATCAGAACCAACATCATCCCAGCTGATTCTGACCAGCCTCAACACAGTACAGTTTGACTGCTGTTTTTTTTTATCACATGTATAAGACAGGACAAAAACCAAAAAGAGAAATGGCAGTGCAAATACTTCAGCTCAAAAGAGAGAAACAAAGGTGGCAGATCAACAAAAAGAAACATGGGAGATCACTCAAGTCAAATCAGTTCAAAAATGATGAAAACTTGATAAACATGGCAAATCAGTAAAACAATGACATATAGGGGTTCTTCACCGAAGTAAAACTTGATAAACATGGCAAATCAGCAAATCAGTAAAACTTGATAATATGTACCATTTATTTCAAAACCACAGAAGTACATAGTCGTAGTTACATTGGTTCAATAGGTACATCAAATAGTTCGTTCTAATAAGATTTCAAATGAAGTAAAGCAATAACTGCTAATAATATCATAATAACTTTGTCTTCTTCACCGAATTCAATCAAGACTTCATTCATGGCTTTACCCACATATTGATGTGTTGGATGTTAAGGAGAGGGGGTCAGAACATAAAGTTCTGTGTTACTGAAATATAGTGTTACTTAATGTCCATACCCTATATGTTTAGCAGGTTACATATGTCAAGGTATGACTACGTAGCACACAACAAACACTAAATTTCCAACCAATGGGGTGGATATCCAAGTCAATCGCCCATTAGTGTTTTTAGGGTAAAGACCCAACGAGGTGGCATTCTCGGTCACTTATGACCCTATTAAGGGTGTATGATCTCTTATGTCCCCGTCCTAGTACGTGAATGTTCTTAAGTCTATTCTCTCATTTTTAATTTGAGAAGTAGTATTGCGAACGTTACTACTTAACTTTTATTACTCGGTAGGACACCTATGTCGCTTAAGACTTCCCTTAGACAGTTGATGAGCATGCAATGGACACATATTCTTTCAATGACCAACCTGTCCCTAGTTAAGCCCTTACAAGCTTCTAGAGGAAGTGGACATCCCCGTAAACTACCCTATTCCATTACCGTTTCATGCCTAACCACTTTTAAAGAAGGAGAAACCAAGGACGTACCTTAATGCTAATAAGGGTGGGTCCCATGACTCTGGTTCCTCTCCAAGGAATAAACCTTCAAAGGGATCCTAGTCCTTACCACTTAAGACCCAAACTAGATAAAAAGGTGAGTAAGCCACTTAAGACACTCTCAAGGCGTATAAAACATATCTATTTTCACACATCAGACTTATATACATAGTCATATATTCACACACACTAGACCTGTCACGTTAAACCATATATCTGTAGGTGATGGATATGCCGGTCTGTTCTGGGGAGTTTCTACTACAAGTAGGCTTAACCTCATGTCTAGTGTACTAAGTTTATGAATGTCCCGTGGCACCTAGACATTTCACATTAGTTGGGCCTGCTTGTGGTTGCCGGATATGTCGGTCGGTTCCGAGCAGGCTTCTACCACAAATGGAAACTAACCTCGTGTCTATGTGTCACTTATTTACATATTTAAGCCATTATATATATATATATATATATATACGCACACAAAAGCAAACAAATATATATATATATATGTATATATTAAGGGGACATTTCAAATTCGAATTCTAACTTTATTGCATTTATTACGTTAATACAACGTTAATTACATTTATATAAGTAAAATAATAATAGCGCCTAATTAACTTTAACATTCGGATAAACGGGGAAGCGTTCTAACGAAGTGGCAAATTGTCAATTTATCCGATATAAGGCATACAAGTTAGATTTTTCCATATTTTACTGCTACAACATTAGCATGATGGCGTAATGAACATATAGCAAATAGCAGTGAATGGAAAACATATATATACATAACGATTTAAACTTGTATCCTAGGCATGTAGAAATTATTTCAATATTGAATTAAAAATAGAGCGTTACATATACCTACATATGTATGTTTATGGTTCATATTTCACCCAATTCACCTGGTTTGGTGTTATGCACCTAAAAATGTTTACGTTTGACTTATTTCAATTGTGAATGCGTTTAAATCCAACATAGGATCCTTATCCAATTCAAAACATGAAACATTCAAATCCAAACCTTTTTTTTGAAAGTTAAGTGCAAATTCTATTAATCATCAAAATATTTACATTACATATATCAGCATATACAAGTATGTTATGATATATAACCATCCTTCTTTATACCCTTCAAAATTACTAATACTCACTCGCTAGCCACAAGTGATTACAGAAAGAATCTCCAGTAATCAAAATTACATTCCAGTTGCTCTTACTTTTAACACATCCAGTTAAAAAAATATTCCAAGACAAGCTTGCATGCACCATAATCCCTCGGATCTGACACAAGGCACAAGTCAAAACTCACCTGTAGAATTTATCAAAAAAGGGGCCAGGATTACGCCTTGTGTGTCATTTCTGAGACATCACCTTGCTACCAGCGGGTAGTATGTCTTCAAGTGTGAACTCATGTCCCTCATCAAGGTCATCTTCAGCCCAAAATTTTCCTTTAGGTTTCTTGCCTTTGGATATTGCAGATGGATAGACACTCATTGAAACTGCAGAGGGTAACATGGAAGATTCGATTGCTGAAGGAGGAAGAATTAGATGGTTAGTTGGCTTTAAATTAGCATATTGGGAAGCAAATTGCTTGGCACTGGAAGAAGAAGTTCCAATCAAAGCCAAAGTAAAATTCATACAAGAAGAAGTAGGAAAACTCTGACTATAAGTTGATGAACATGACATAGAACCAGAAAGAACTGAACAAGGAGAAACAATAGTGGCACTAGAGGATGAACTAGTTCCCAAGAAATCAATACAAGAAATAGTTCCATTACCTATAGCCTTATTCGAAGTTTCCAAA
Organism: Allium sativum; assembly: GCA_030737875.1. Classification (NCBI taxonomy): domain Eukaryota; kingdom Viridiplantae; phylum Streptophyta; class Magnoliopsida; order Asparagales; family Amaryllidaceae; genus Allium; species Allium sativum. Next base: position 638,294,984 of record CM060923.1, on the reverse strand, counting down.
TGCTCTCTTATATCATCAAACAGATTGCCAAACAAGGTCTGCATCTAAGCGTTAGCTGTGTAGTCTGAATGTGCATTGGTAACCAGATTAGATTGAACAATATTAAGCTCATCAAGACCACGACCATCAGTATCAACATTCTACTCAGTAACATTAATATCAACATTGCCCAGTATTATCAATAGCTAAGCATGCAAAAGAGTTACCATTTTCATGCCTATAGCCACTACAGAATCTGTCTTACCCTTATTAGTATCTACCTCCTTTCTCTTCCAATACTTTTTTTTAAACATTTGTCCATTTCTCCTAATTACCATTTGCATGAATTTTAATATATGGCTTTTGTGCTTGCACATGCTCAACTAGACAACAATCCCTCCCATTAGCATTATCCAGATTCTGATTATCCTTATTGTTATTGGCGTGTAATTCACAGTGGAATGAATCATGTCCAAATACCCTACAATTGACACAAATCCTTGGTTCCCAGTCATAGCTAACCTTTACAATAGGACAAGCATCTCCCAAACCATTAATCTCAATAGCATTTGGTAGCTCAAATTCAGGTGATACTTCGACCAATGCCTTCGCATATCCGAACCTATCTAACCTTTCAGTACTAACATCATAACAAATCAATCTGCCAACATGATTCACAAGCCGATTGATGCCTATTAGAATCCATAAAACCATGGGTATCCTATATAAATGGATCCAAACAGGGACTTTTTTTTATTTTAGATTGGGAACATCCTACGGTTGGATCCCAAACAGATATGATAAACATCCTACCACGTATGAAGATGGGATCGGTTCGAAGAATTTTCTCCCTATCAGAGTCATTGGAGAATTTAAAGTAAAAGTGAGACCCATCGGATTTAATATCAACCTCACCATCAAGCTTCCAATGCCTATGCAAATAATTAGATACAGCGTGAAACGATAACGTACCATCGAGGAAAAATCCAATCAGAAAATTACTCCAGTAATTAAGACCTTGTTGCTTGACAAGATCTGGTATCATATGCTTCTTTCCATCTCCCGATATATCAAAATGGATTGGCTTGTACGATCTTGCATTCCTTGGAGAAGATCTAAATAGAGATGTGTAATCAGATTTCACTGGAAAAGATGGTTGCGATGGGATAGCCAGATCTGGATTAGCATCTATCGAAGAAGAGGGATCACTACAAGAAAACACTGATTTAGCGTCAAATATTTAGAAGCGGAAATTTCCGTTGTTAGTTTCCGACGGATTTCCATGTGATCTGCAAGTGATAGTTTTTTGTTTTTTCAACTTTTTTCTTTTATTTATTACCGTCGTCTTCTATCATCCCTCACTAAGCCATTGCAAATTGCGTCAAATTACCGACAGAAAAATTCTGCCGCTATTTTCCGCTGCAAATCCAGGTAGAATACCGACAAATATTTATCGAAGCTATTTTGCAGCAGAATTCCAACAGATTTACAAGAGATGTTTATATCATTTTTCTAACATATACCTTAGTGTTATTTTTTAATAATTATTAACATGTTCAATAATAATAATTCATTTGTTCTAATTAATGATTTATAAGTAATAATAAATAACAATTTATGTATAATAATAAATTACTTATAATCATTGCTTATTTAGAATTAGCAAAATAATCTTTGCTCATAACCAGCGTAATTACTAAATTTTTAATTAAATCCTCTACTTTCATTACAAATTTCAGTCAGTACATGTTAGTATATTTTATGCTAAATCCCAAAATTTTAAATTGTTCTTTTATAATTATTCCCCTAAATAATGAAAATATCAGTTTATTATAATAATTAATAATAAAATTTAATACTTATGAAATGATATCTAGTATTTGAAAACTAATTTTAAACAATTGTATTTAATAATTAGAGTTGATAATTATAGTTGATACTTATATTTTTATAATTATAGTTGATAATTATATTTTATATTTCGAAAAATTTAAAAATTTGAAATCATCTTGAATAAATTTGAAATAAATCATAAAGTTTATAAAACTAATTATTGTTTGTACATGAAATAACCAAAATTTCTAAACTTTAAAATATTGAAAATGTTCATTTAATAGTTTAATTTAAATTTTATAATACTTCATATTCTAATTTTAAAATTTTATTAACAATTAGTAAATAATATTTAATGAATAATATCGATTATTTGATAATCAACATTTACTGTTGAATAATTAAGAAGCAATAATTTACTATTAAAAATTAATAAATAATACTAGATAACTAACTATCAATAATCAATATTTTATACTTAATATTTAATAATTAATTTTTAAATGCTATTGAATTATTATTATTAACTAATAGTTGATTGTGCTTTGAAATCAATATTTAATATTTATAATTTAATATCATTTTTTAAAATGTATGATATTTGTATTATATTATTTATTTTTAATTGTGCTTTGAATGCAAAATTGTATATATATAATTGAAAATACATCGAAAATATTGAATTAAAAATACAGAACATAAACAAAATTGAAAATGTAAAAGAGATATAAAACTAAAAATACAGAATAAATACATGATTGACCAATGTAAAAGAGATACAAAACTAAAATATCTCTGTTCATTGCACATATTCATCATTTGCTTCAGGTTAAGTTTGAAAGAGAATAAGGTAACTAATTATAAATCAAGTTTGGAATAACTAATTGGTAATAATTAGGAGGTAATTTTTATTGTATAGTATTTGATAATTAATAATTATATTTAATGTTAAAAAAAATTGGAAGAGAAAAACCATATTTGAATAGGGGAAAACACTGATCTGCATATGGGAAACAATCCCATTTATCACCGTTCAAAGTGGATGGATCCAACGAACAGAATACCTCCAATCCTTCTATTTCGGATCACCTTATCGTGCGTTCTTCTGTAATTCGCTTTACTCTTTTTAGCTTGAACCTCGATTCTTCTCCTATTTTTAATTTCTTTTTCGCAGAGTCGTTCTACTTGATAACGCGGCAAAAGAAGCTCGCGTGCCGCCACAGCAGAAGATCAGGCGCCACCAGACGTTCTAGCTTGCCACCTGGAATGAAGGTCGCGTCTCCTCTCGGTTTTCACGCATGGCGATGGCAGCCCCAATTCTGCCCTAATTTGGATTTTGCAACTACTGCTCATTTGCTTTGCTCTGTTCGATATTTATTATGCTGCAATGTTGTCAATTTATAAAATGCAAGCTTTTTATAAATTTTATCTTTAAACAGAAAAATGAATAGATTGTTTTTATGAATTTTATGATTGTTACTGCCTAGTGGAAATCTAGTTTTTTCTAAATGCGAGGTTGCTGTTAATATGAAAAAATCGTATGTTGGTTGATTGAAAAAGAATTGGCTTCGTGTTGGAGTGAGAGTTTGGGGATAGTTTTGACTGCTTTAGTCTCCGTTTTTGCTTTGTAATGTGAGGTTGTTGTTATGAATTTTCATCACAATTGTTCTTTTCTATATATAAAAAGCAACTCTTTCCCTACAGTTCAATGGAAAACTGTTTATGTTGAAGCATCTCAAATTGGTGATGATGAATCAGTGTTTTTTTCCCGGTTGAAATATTTTGTGGGCCATTTACTTTTTACCTATAATTTTCAAGTCATGAAGACCATATTTACTGAGATTCTGACTACTAACTTCTATACTGGGAATCAGGGATCTATGCTGCTGCCTAACTTGTTGTTCAGGATGGGTGCCTCCTCCGTTTGGTTGTTAAATAGAACAAAGGAAGGAAATCGTGCAATGTATAGACTTCTTCATGTTGTCCGCACTCATAGAAGATGACAAGGCCTTTCGTTGTGTGTACGAAGAAGAAGATGCACATGAAAACTCTGGAATCTCTTTGAATAAAGTTCTCATGGTATATTACATGATCACAATTACCATTTTGATTAGGATATTATTATTCATGATGTTGGTTAATTACAGGTGATAGCAGGAGAGGTGTTGAAAGCAAACATCACTACAAGAGGGCCTCTAATGCTACTGGCATCAGAACAAATACTGTTTCTACTATCACTGATCAGAAGTAAACCGATAAATCCAAAATGGAAGGCTTACGTTCGGGATATCAAACAAGCGTTTAAGTATTTCTGTATGCATGCAGGAGGGAGAGCAGTGATTGATGAAGTGCAGAAGAATCTCGTGGGTTTCCGAGTCATCTCCTGGGATTGATCCTCTAAAATCTGAAGTGCAGTTATTTGATAAATTATTCAAATCTGAGGATCCTTCTTCACTTGAGGATGACTGGCTATCCGATCTTAACCCAAATTATAAGGAGGTGATGTCGAATGCATACGCAGTGCCTATGCTTAGTGATGCAAAGTTGGCGGTAAGTTCCAATTTGAAAGACTTGGATACTTTGCTGTATATACAGAACCGTTACTCTTCAGGAATCAGTAGCCAAAGTTGGGAAAAAATAAGTCCACATTGGAAAGACAGTTTTAAGCCTTAAATTTAGTGGAGGTTACTCTGTAAGTAACATGTAGCTCATTTCTCTACTCAATACTCTGTGTGGTTTTATGATAACAAATGTTTTACATCACACATCCACTCAATTCACAACTGCATATTTTGGATGAAAAAAAAGTGTAGAAGAATCTGCATCTTTCTGCAGAAGACGTAGAAGCATCTAGAATGGCCTTGCATAGGCCTGGAAACACTTCCAGTAATTCATTGTGGTATGAACTTAACTATAGAGTCGAAAGGAAGGATGAAGAAAGGAGACAGAGTTTGGCAAATCAAATTTGGTAGTGGGTTTAAATGTAATAGTGCGGTTTGGAAATGCATGAGGTTGATCAGGACGTCGGTGGATGGACCTTGGGCCAGTTGCATTGACAGGTATCCGGTTGAAGTTCCAGAGATGGTCTCCGATTGTGCTTTTTATACACGAAATGCTATGATTTATGTTTCTTAGAAAGAAGGGTTTGGTGAGTTGTTCGTATATAGGTATGTAACAATATATGGTGTTTTCCTATGATTTTTTAGTTTTATTTTTCATATGGTAAGTTGGAGGATTTGATCATTCTATAAAAATAACTTTTTATTTCCCGTGTGCTATTCTTGTTTTCGTATTCGGTATTTGTATAATTTCGCTATGAAATATACATTGTCTTTTGTTATTGCATAATTGTTATGAAAGTATTGATTATGTATTGAATTTAGCAATTTAATTATGTACTGTGGTTGTATGTTAATTGATATTATATGTCGTTATTTGATTATGAATGGTATTATTTCTGAGGTCATATTAACTAAGTATCTTAATTAACATTGGCGTCCGTCAGTTGTAAATTAGTATTTTATTATAGTAATATTTACCGATGGAATTGAAAGGGAATACGATTAGGTTTTGCAAATCTGCGTGTGATTGCCAACAGAAATAAAAACAACTGTCACTAATAACCTTATTAAAATGTTAGCATTTGTGACGAATTACCGACAGATATCTAAGGTGAAGTAAAAGTTGAAATTATCCGCTCCTAATCCCCTGCTGGTTAGCAAGGGGTTTCTGACGGAATTTTTTTAAAATTACATATTAAAAAAATATACATCCGTCGGTAAAAAAAATTAAAATTAAATATCAATATATTGATAAATGACGGTAAAGTGTCACAGAATTGACGTTAATTTCCATCGTAAAATGGTCACTAAAATACCGACGTGAAATTTACCGACCAGTGCTATCCGTTACAAATCCGTTGCTAATACATATTTAACGACGGATTTGCGATGGATTCGTCCGCTGCAAAATCAATGTTTTCTTGTAGTGGATTTCCAGAGGGAGATGATGGATCAGGGGGATTGGGGGGTGGAGGGCAAGGTGTAAGAGGTGGAAAGGCACCGGTGGCAAAGGAGGAGGAGGTAGGAGAAGAAGAATGAGTTGTCGCTGCCGCCATTGCTAGGTCATGATCGATGTTTTCTCTAAATCCAAACCTTTTTATTATACAATTTAATGATAATAAAGGTGAATCAAATAAAATATAAATAATAGTACAACACCCATATTTAATTTTAATCCAATACCAAAACCACAATTCCATAAACCCAATTCATCATGACAATTTCATACGCAATAACAAGATAGAAGATTTGGCCATTTTCACGTTCATATTATCGAATAGCCAAATCTTCCTAGGCATATCAATTCATATGGAAAACTGTTAAAAACATAAATATACCTTTAAGCAAAACTAGATTCCACTCACAAATTAGGTGGAGATGTGGAAGAATTTCAAGATCTGCAATGATTCTTAACGTTAAAGCCAACTCTGGTTATCCTCCTAACAATATACATATAAGAAACATACAATTAGAGTCTTATACATATATGTTTATGCTAAATTCAAAAATCCTAAATTTATATAAATTGAAATAGAGAGATTTAGAATGGAGTTAGAGAAGTAGAAGAAACCTTCACCCTAGTCTTTTTGTTTTTTTTTATGGAATTCAACAGAATGGAGGCAGAGTGTAGAATCATTAGGGTTTCTAGTGTGTGTTCTTTGGGGTTATTTATACTTACGTGTGTGAGCATGAGCTGTCGTATTAACAAAAATTAATCTAAGCCATCCATATAAATATAACCTCTTAGAAAACGCTCATCCACATATGCTGAATGGGCCTTCCACCGACGGTTGACGCCCCTTAAGGGAGAGCGGTTGACCCCTTCGGGGCAGGAACGCCCAATTTTGTTGCGTTGCTGAGCTGTTTATTTTTTTAGTTACGTTCTTAATTTGCTTCATTCTTTTCCAAATATCCAATATACGTTGTCCCCTAGATCTTATCTCAAAATTTGAATTTCCCTCTTTTTATTTTAATTTATAATTTGGACAATATATATAGTATTCACATAATTATATATATATATATATGTATGTATATGTATATATATATATATATATATATATATATATATATACATACATACTACATACACTATCCAAATTCATTTGTCAATAGCTTCTTCATACATTAACCGTTTTCAGTATATTATATATGAAAACAACTCAGAATTTCGCCATGAATCTGAATAAAAGAGTTTCATAGCCAAATTCATAAAGTGCAAAATCTCATTTTCCAACCATACCATTTAATTGCATGTTTTTATTTATTTATTAATACTTATGATTTTACGGGGTGTTACATTCTCCCCCTAAAATGGATTTCATCCCGAAATCTATTTAAGGGATGAAAAATACAACTTGTTCGAAACATTCATGTTGTACACCCATGTTATTTATAATTCATCCATAAGCATCCATGACTCGCATTGATTACGAACTACATATCTACTAAAGTGAGCTCTGTTGAGACACGAGAATTTCGATTGATAACAACAAAATAAAGATCAATGGAAATCATGACATGGAGCTAAGATTATGGATATGTAGATGTTTAAAAGGAGATAGAGCATATATACAGGGGGAGATAGCAATAAAGATTAAAATATCAAGCTATATTGTCATCAATCAAAAAGGGGGAGAATGTTGAGTCAACGGTTTCAATGCTTATTTTGATTAATGACAAGAAGGAGCTTCATGATCGACAAAAAGAAGACTCAATGTTTTATAGGTTAGAAGATGGTTATTTTAGAGTTATTTATGTTAAAATCTATCCTCAAATAATCATACTTCTTATTCTCTTCAAAAATATACATGAAAACTCATTTTTTATTTATGTTGACAAAAACCTGTCAACCTGTTAAAATTAACAGGTCAACAGCTTTTTAAACTTAACAGGTCAACCTGTTAAAATTAACAGGTCAACAGCTTTTTGAAATAACGGTCAAAAACCTGTCAACCTATTAATTTTTCCTGTCGACCTATTTTTGAATTTCATGAAGAGTCATCTTCTTTCTTGAAAAGTTGCATCCATTTCTCTTCATTAAAAATCACTCCTTTTGATTGCAACTTTTCACTAATAATTACAACTTCTCATTTGCTGTAAATACATCATCTTTCATTCATCCAAATCACCGATTCTTGCTCTAATTTCTGATCTTACTTTCTAAATACTCTTGCATTCTAAAAAGCTCCCAAATTCAAGTTATTTATTGAATCCTTGATAATATTTCTCATATTTTGATTCAACAAGCAACTAACTTCCTTCAAATCTTCGCATTTAATTCATATACTTGAGGATAAGATTATAGGAAGGTTGTACTCAATCATTGACTAATCAGTGTTGAAGAAAGAACACATTCAAGGTCAAACTCTTGTAATCGTCTTGTGGGTAAGCTTGTAGCCCGTGAAATCAAGTGGGTAAGCTTGTAGCCCGTAAAATCAAGTGGGTAAGCTTGCAGCCCGTGAAATCAAGTGGGTAAACTTGTATCCCGTAAATCAAGTAGTTGTGAACCTGTTCCTCCGGGTGAAGCGAGGGTGTTGTTTAGTGAAAAGCCGAAGAGGAGCTTCGGGACTGGACGTAGGACTGGAGGTCCGAACCAGTATAAAAATCCTGGTGTCGTTACTCTACTCTACTTTACTTTACTGCATTTATAGTTATTTGTGAGATATATCTTGTTTACGAATTTTTACCTGCATAACTATTGAATAGCTTAAGTTATCACATACATTCCGCATAGCCATATTAAGTGATCCTGCATAGGTCGTATACACCCCGACTTTTACAAGCTCTAACCTAGCATGTAGGTGTTAATAATTGATGCAATACGTATGCAAACAACCTAAATATGCATATATTTCTATATGAGTGCTTAGTGCAATAGTGCCGCGTTCATCTCCTAACATCCAATCTAGCAATCACGATGCATCCATAAATGATATTTTGAGGAAAAGTTTTACCCGTGAAGAGCTCTGGGTGAGTCTGTCTCATCTTATCCTCGGTCTCCCATGTGCTTTCCGCAGGGTCATTTCCCCATTCTACTCGGACGAGGCGAATGGTTTTGTTGTGAAGCCTCTTGATTCTGGGCTCTACAATTCTTGTAGTGGCATGGGGCACCCTGGACTCCAACTCGAGTTTCTCTATGTCCCCAATTTCATTAAGCTTGAATCTGATTGCAGAATCGTGAAGGCATTTCCTTAGATGAGATACATGAAAAACATTATGGATTCCCGATAGACGCTCTGGGATATCCACTCGATAAGCCAAGGATCCAATCTTCTCGATGATACTAAAAGGCCCAATAAACCTGGGAGCCAACTTCCCAGTCTTTCCAAACTGAACAGTTTTCTTAAGAGGGGATACTTTCACGAACACAAAGTCTCCAATATTAAACTCAAGTTCCCTCCTTTACTTATCGGCATACGATTTCTGACGGTTTTGGGCTGCATTCATTCTCTGCCTAATCAAAGATATCTTCTTTGTGGATTCAAAGACGAAGTCTGATCCTTGTATAACCTTGTCGGTAGTTTCCCACCAACAAGTTGGCGATTTGCATGGCCTCCCGCATAGTGCTTCAAAAGGGGTCATACTAATCGTCACTTGAAAACTATTATTATACGTGAACTCCACAAGCGGTAGGTGCTGCTTCCAAACTCATCCAAAGTTAATGATGCAAGCTCTGAGCAAGTCTTCTAAGATTCTATTTATTCTCTCTGTCTGTCCATTGGTCTGCGGATGATAAGCCGTGCTTAAGTTAAGGGTCATCCCCAAAGATGCTTGTAGGCTTCTCCAAAATTCGCATGTGAATAAGGGATCTCTATCACTCACGGTACTTGATGGAATACCATGAAGTCTGACTATCTCTTTGACATATAATTAGGCTAACGAGGCTGCAGTCCTTGTCTACTAATCTGGTATGAAATGGGCGCTTTTGGTTAAACAGTCTACCACAACCCAAATGGGCTCATTACCCTTTTGGCTTCTAGGAAGTCTGTCTATAAAGTCCATGGAAATATGCTCCCACTTCCATGTGGGTATCTCTAAAGATGACAACAGTCCTCCGGGCTTCCCTTGCTCTGCCTTGACTTTTTGGCATGTTAAACATTTGGCCACGAACTCGGCTACGTCTCTCTTCATTCCTTCCCAATGAAGATTCCTCTTCATATCGTTTTACATTTTATCCCCACCGGGGTGTATTATCATTTTTGACCTATGGCACTCTTCTAAAATTTCTCTTCTCAGCCCTTCATCCTTAGGGACGTAAAGTTGCCTGTCCTAAAGCAAACTCCCATCATTGCTGATCGAATACCTAACCGAATGAGGAAAGGTATCTCTTTACCACTTTCTCCTTTATGCCTCTTAACTCTTCGTCAAGGTCTTGTGCACTTTGGATTTTCTCTTAGGGTAGGTCTAATTACCATAGCCCCTAGAAAACAATTAGAAGTGGTTGGTGAGGGTTGTAAATTAAAATCTACGAGGAACTCTAACTATTTCCATCCTGTTATCACATTCAAAGTCGCATGTTTCCTACTTAAAGCATCTACCACAACATTCTCCTCGCCTAGGGTATACTAAATTGTAAAGTCAAATGAGGCAATATATTCCATCCACCTTTGTTGTCTCAAGTTTAAGTCATGTTGAGAAAATAAATACTTAAGGGATTTGTGGTCGGTATACAATTCAAACTTCTCCCTTAAGAGATAATGCCTCCACATATTAAGGGCGAACACTACTGCGGCTAACTCAAGGGTCATGTACTAGATACTTTTCTCTAGATCCTTGAATTGTCTACTAGCATAGGCCACTACTCTTCCTTCTTGCATAAGGACTAATCCTAAACCAGTCCCACATGCATCGGTATAAACGGTAATCGATTTTGAATCGTCGGGTATAATTAGGACTGGTGCGCTATTTAGTGCTTCCTTTAATTTCTTAAGGTCTGTATCACTTTTATTATTCCATGTGAACACCAAATTCTGTTTTGTCAATTGGGTCAAAGGAGTTGCAATCTTTGCGAAATCTTTAATGAATTTCCTATAATACCCGACCATTCCAAGGAAATTTCTTACCTCTGTAGCATTTCCAGGAATCCTCCATTCCTTGATTGCCTTGATCTTCTCGGGGTCTATGGCCAAGCCTTTACTCAAAACAATATATCCAAAAAATCTCACTTCTTCCCTCCAGAAATGGCACTTCGAGAATTTTACTTTTAGTTGGTTCTTTGTTAATATTCCTAACACTTGTTTTAAGTGTTTTTCATGCTCTTTACGATCCGTCGAAAATATAAGGATATCATCTACGAAGACTTCCACAATTTTATTTAGATTGCCCCTAAGCACTCTACTTATGAGGTCTATAAAGAAAGGGGGTGCATTCATTAATCCAACGGGCATAACTTCCCATTGGAACAATCCGTCTGGCATCTTAAACGCAGATTTGTCCTTGCTATCCTCTGCAATTCTTAACTGGTGAAATCCAGTAGCTAGGTCTAGTTGGGAAAATACTCGGGCTCCTCCAAAGTGGTCAAAAAGGTCATCGATTCTTGGTAGAGGGTAGCTGTTCTTCGTGGTCAATTTATTAAGTTCTCTATAGTCCACATAAATTCTCAAAGATCCATTTGTTTTGGTGGAAAATACAATAGGTGCACCCCATTCTGTGGTACTTCGATGAATAAAACCTTTTTGTAACAACTCTGAAATCTATTTATCAAACTCTCTTCTTTCCTTAGGTGTCATATGCCTCAAGGGCAGTGCTACAGGTCTGGTGTTCTTCTCTAGGTCAATGCGAAAGAAGATTTCTCTATGGGGTGGAAGTATCATGACTTCCTCAAAAACATCCAGGAATTCACAAACTATAGGGATCAAAGATGGTCCTTCAGAACTAGGATACAAGGAATATAATAAGGCTTTGTCCTTGTTTCTAACATTACAAGGAATATTTAGACTGCGTCCTCCTCGGCTCCTAAGATGAACAAGTCTCTTATCGCAATCTAGGACATCCCCATAAAACGATAGCCAGTCCATACCTAAGATAAGTTCATACCCCATAAAATCCAACGCATATGCTTCGCAGTGAAACTCAACATTGTCGACTCCAATACTAGGTCTTTACACAACAATTCAAGGTACATAGATCCTCCGTTAGAGTTGGCTACCTCTATCTGACTATTCAAGATAGATATGGAAAGGTTCAACAGATTTACTAATCGCTTGGACAAAAACAATGGGTTGCTACGAAATCAAACAAGGTGTATGCTAAATTTCCTAAAATAGTAATTATACCTTCGAATACGGGTTGCCCTTGGTCTCTTTGGGATAGGCTTTGAAATGAGGTTGCTTCAATTGCATAGTTCTGGCCACTCTTGGTAACTTTGGGCTTTGGGCAGTCTTTGGACATGTGTCCTTCTTCGTGGTAGTTGTAACATTTTCCCTTGAACTCCTTTTTTGCTAACGAGGTCCTATAATACTTGGACTTAAGGCCCTTGCGGTTGCACCTCGTACAAGGATTTGGGTCCTTTTTGAATTTATTATTTTTCTTGTTCTTCCACCACTCCTGTTGATTCACAATATTTTCAATTCACGACAATAAAATGGAGATTAATGAAGATCGTATCGAAGAGCTAAGTTCATGTATATATGATTATTTAGTTATGTTAGAAATGTGTTAAAATCTATCCTCACAGTATAACAGATGTGTGTGTGTGTGTGTGTGTGTATATATATATGAATTTATGGTTAGAAAATAGCATTACTGGACTGGTTTCACCTAACCAGTCGACGGTGAAAAACTGACTAGTCGACTGGTCAGGTATCCAGAGTCCAGTAAGAACTAGTTTCTTTTCATATTTAAATATATATATGATTTTCTCAGTTGACCAGTCAACTAGTGATTTTTCTACCAGTCGACTAATCAGGAAATAATAGTCATTTTTGTGAAGAGCTGCTTTCTTTCATGAAGATTCCTCTTCATTTTTGAACAGAAATGGATGCAATTCTTTGCTGAAACTCTTCATAAAAGATTACTACTCTTCTACAATTATAAATACACTTCAAACATTATTTCCAAATCACCGATTCTTACTTATTCTATTCTAATTTCTGAATTACATCCCTATACTCACCGCATTCTAAAAGCTCTCTTAAATTCACGTTACTTATTGAATCTTTGAAGTTATTTCATATCTCTTGATTCAACAAGCAACATACTTCCTTCAATCTCCACATACACATCAAATACTCGAGGATAAGATTATAGGAAGGGTGTACTTAATCGTTGGCTATTCAGTGTTGATACAAGAACACATTCAGAAGTCAAAATCCTCTTTTAATTTGTAAAGTCCTGTGTGGGTGCTCAGGCAGGGACATCCTTGTTAGTATTCGGGTGTATGTGACCTATTCCTTCGGGTTAAGAGAGGGTGTATTAGTGAATTTCAAAGAGGAGCTTTGGAACTGGACGTAGGACGGGAAGTCTGAACCAGTATAAAATTCTTGGTGTCTTTACTTAGTACTTTTTACTTACTTGTGATATATCTATATTGCTTAGATTTATCTGTATAACTATTGTAGTTTATGAGTTAGCTTCTCATATACAATTCCGCTATATCCATATAAAGATCCTATTTAAGTCACACATCGATTTTTCAACTCCTTCTTATTATATTTAATGGAACCTTCTCCTTTCTCTCCCTCTTTATTATCCTTGGAGCTTTCGGTCGCACAATGGGTAGTTGTCTCAACTAGAGTCTCAAAAATTTCCCCAAATATTACTTGGGGTAACAAGGTCTCCTTCAATGGGGAGTTCAGTCCTTTGACAAACCTAAGGGCTTTGGTCATGGGAGTTTCTACCAACCCTCTCTCAAAATTACATTATTTAATGAATTTGGATACATATTCTTGCAGACTCAAGCTTCCTTACTTGAGGTGTATGAATTTCTCTAGCTGAATAGTCATTTCTTCCCAGGGTAAAAACTTATCTTTAAACCGGGTCTTGAACTCGGCCCACGTAAGATTCGGTCTTCGTTCTCCATTTATATTAAGTTCCACCACTCTAGGGATTCATCCTTCAAATGCGAGGCAGTTGTCCTTGTTTTTACTTCATCGGACCAGGCTGTAGCCTCAAAGATTCTTTCACAATCCATGACCCAAGATTGGACACTAGTAAAGCCTTCCTTTCTAGAAAACGATTCCCTCCAAGATTCGTAAAGGTCTTACAAAAGTCGGAAAAATCAAAGGCCACTTCAGTGGCAGGAGCTGCAGGAGCCGCTGGGGCAGGATTTGCGATAGGGAACTGTTCCACCGTACGGAGGTACTATTGGAACAATTCAGGAAAGTATTTGGGTCTTGCCTAGTTACCTTTCTCATTCTGATTTTTCATTTATTCTACTGTCTGAAAAGAAAAGGAAGAATCCCTGAGTGGATACTCCTGAGATAGTATTTAATGCTGAAAACGATAAAGATGCCTAGTATATATGCGTATGCTTGTCATGGGTAAATATATATTATATAAATATAGTTTGAGAAAACCTTTTCAAATCACAAATACGCCTCTCTTACGTATATTTTCCTTATAATCGGGTAACCTATGCTTTGGTACCAAATGTAACAACCCGCCGGGAATGGGCCTAAATTTCAACCCAGAGAAGGCCCATCAAAACTTAGAACCATCCTAAACGGGTTGTTGGTTCCTGTAAGGATTACATTTGCGCAGATAATTATAACATATTCTTCGAATGGAAATATAACACAGCGGAACGAGAAAATATAATATCAAAAATAAGATGTACCATTTATTTCAAAACCACAGAAATACACAGTCGTAATTACATTGGTTCAATTGGTACATCAAATAGTTCGTTCTCATAAGATTCCAAAGGAAGTAAAGCAATACCTTCTAATAATTTCATAATAACTTCGTCTTCTTCATCGGCTTCAATCACGACTTCATCCATGGCTTTACCCCACCTACTAACCTGTTGAATGTTAAGGAGAATGGGTCAGAACATAAAGTTCTGTGTAACTGAAATATAGTGTTACTTAATGTCCATACCCTTTATGTTTAGCAGGTTACGTATGTCAAGGTATGTCTGTGAAACACACAACAAACACCAAATTTCTAACCAATAGGGCGGATGTCCAAGTCAATCGCCCATTAGTGTTTTTAGGGTAAAGACCCAACGAGGTGGCATTCTCGGTCACTTATGGCCCTATTAAGGATGGATTATTACGATCTCTTATAACCCTGAGGCAAACCCTTAGCCCTTTTAGACCCCGTCCTAGTACGCCACTTATGGCCACATATTCTTTCAGTGACCTATATGTCCTTCGTTAAGCCCTTACCAGCTTCTAGAGGAAGTGTACATCCCCGTGAACTACCCTACTCCATTATTGTTTCATGCCTAACCACTTCTAAAGAAGGAGGACCCAAATACCTACCTTAATTCTAATAAGGGTAGGTCCCATGACTTTGGTTCCTCTCCAAGGAATAAACCTTCGGAGGGATCCTAGTCCTAACCACTTAAGACCTAACTAGGTAAAAAGGTGAGTCAGCCACTTAAGACCTTCTCAAGGCATAGTAAACCCATCTGTTTTCAAACATCAAACTTATATATATATAGTCATATATATACACACTAGACCTCTCACATTAAACCGTATACCTGTAGATGCTGGATATGCTGGTCGGTTTCAGGTAGGCTTCTACTACAAGTTGATTTAACCTCGTGTCTAGTGTACTAAGTTTATGAATAGCCCATGGCACCTAGACGTCTCACATTAGTTGGGCCGACTTGTGGTTGATGTATATCCCGGTCGGTTTCGGGCAGGCTTCTACCACAAATGGAAACTAACCTCGTGTCTATGTGTCACTTATTTATATATTTAAGCCGTTTCATATATATACGCACACGCAAGCAAACAAATATATATATACATATATACATATACATGCATATATATATATATATATATATATATATATATATATATATATATGTTAAGGGGACATTTCAAATTCGAATTCTAACTTAATCACATTTCTTACGTTAATACAACGTTAACTATGTTTATATAAATAAAATAATAATAGTGCCTAATTAACGTTAACTTTCGTATAAATGGGGAAACGTTCTAACGAAGTGGGAAATTCTCAATTTATCCCATTTAAGGCATACAAGTTTGGTATTTCCATATTTTACCGCTACAACATAAGCATGATGACATAATGAACATATAACAAATAACAGTGAATGGAAAACATATATATACATAACGATTATAACTTGTATCCTAGGCATGTGGAAATGATTTCAATTTTGAACTAAAAATAGAGCGTTACATACACATATATATGTATGTTTATAATTCATAATTCACCTAGTTTGGTGTTATGCACCTAAAAATGTTTACCATTAACTTATTTCAATTGTGAATGCATTTAGATCCAATATAGGGTCTATACCCAATTCAAACCATGAAACATTCAAATCCAGATCCTATTAGGATACACTCTAATGACAATAAAGCTGAATCAAATAAAATATAAATAATAGTACAACATTCATATTTACTTTTAATCAGTTACAAAAACCACAATTCCATAAACCCAATTCATCATGACAATTTCATACGTAATTACAAGATAGAAGATTTGATGATTTTCATGTTTATATTATTGAATAGCCAAATCTTCCTAGGCATATCAATTCATATGGCAAACTATTAAAAACATGAATATACCTTTAAGCAAAACTAGAATCCACTCACAAATTAGGTCGAGATGCGGTAGAATTGCAAGATCTGCAACAATTCTTAACGTTAAAACGAGCTCTGATTATCCTCCTAACAATATACATATAAGAAACATACAATTAGAGTCTTATACATATATTTTTATGCTAAATTCCGAAATCCTAAATTTATATGAATTTAAATAGAGAGATTTAGAATGGAGTTATAGAAGTTAGAAGAAACCTTCGCCATATTCTCTTTGTTTTTCTATGGAATTCAGCAGCATGAGGAAGTGGTGTAGAATAATTAGGGTTTCTAGTGTGTGATCTTAGGGGTTATTTGTACTTGCTCGTGTGAGTATGAGCCATCAGATTAATAAAAATTAATCCAAGCTATCCATATAAATATAACCTCTTAGAAAACCCTCATCTGCGTAGGATGATTGGGCCTTCCAACCGCCTAGCGGTCGACCTTTATGTTGACCGACGGTTGACACCCCTTAGGAGGGAGCAGTCGACCCCTTTGGGGTTGGAATGCCCAATTTTGTTGCGTTGCTGAGCTGTTTATTTTATTAGTTACGTTCCTAATTTGCTTCATTCTTTTCCATATATCCAATATACGTTGTTCCCTAGGTCTTACCATAAAATTCAGAATTTGAATTTCCCACTTTTTATTTTAATTTATAATTTGGACAATATATATAATATTCACACACACACACACACACACACACACACACACACACACACACACATATATATATATATATATATATATATATATATATATATATTCTACGTACACTGTCCAAATTCATTTGTTCATAGCTTCTTCATACATTGACCGTTTTCAGCATATTATATATGAAAACAATTCAGAATTTCGACACGAATCCAAATAAAAGAGTTTCGTAACCAAATTCCTAAAGCTGCAAAATCTCATTTTCCAGTCATATCATTGAATTGTTTGTTTTCAATTATTTATGTATTTATTAATACTTATGAATTTTACAAGGTGTTACATTTGGCCCATTTAGACCCCATCCCATTAGGTCATTGAAGCTGATAGACCCGCGACGTGCTTTGAGTGGTCCGGGTCTAGGGTCGGGTTTGGAACACGGCTAACCCACTCCAACACGATCCGCATTAGTGAAACATCATTAAATTACTTTATAACTATATAATGATTATTTATCAATCTTTTTTTGTATACGTGGTTATAACATGAATATTACATACTTTCAATAAGCAAGCTATAAATTTTTCATAACATTTAGTTTCATCAATGATTTTATACAGTAACAAATGCAAACATTCTGAACTACTATTTATTTTGTTATACTACCTTATCATTGAAAACACATTATTAGTTGTATTTGATTTATCTAGTGATGGAAAATATAAATAAAAGTTCATATATTAGTTCACAATTTCATCGGTTCTTGGGGCGGGTTGGGTCTACCCTGACATGTACTTGTTTCCACTATGGAGCAAAATTTCAAACCCGCACCGAGTTAATGGGGGCGGGCTTAAGGCGAGGCTCAAAAACCTATTGGTGGGTTTGAGGCATAAAAATTCCGTTTCAATCCACGCTATTGCCATTCCTAGGAAGATCAGACCGGGCATGCTGAAGATAAAAAGCGAAAACTTCAAAGCATGGATAGCCCTCCGATGTAGGCACAGTTTAGGCGATCCATTGGAGGTAGATGTGTATCTTTAATCAAAAGGATATGCCTTAACTGCATTTATACTGCAAACAGTCAGAAGGCTAATGTGTGACTTTAGAATATGACAGTTTTAGTGGTCAGGAACAATAAAAGGATAATAAATGTTGGATGTCTGTTATTGTCAGTCAGCATCGAGTACGGGAAGATGTAGGTTAACCCAACATGATAGTGGTCTTTCATTATCATGATACTGTATGAGGGGAAACATTAATTATTTGTTTGTTTTAGAGAATTGCCTTAACCAACTAGGGAGCCTTCAACTTCTAGAGGGGTCACTACACGGACCCTTAGCTACGCTAGAAAGAGACAAACTTAGTTTAACATTTGCAGGCTCTAGTAGTGTTTTTTCTAGATTGTAGAAAATCCCCTACTAAGTTTCGTAATGAGCCCCAGTCGTGCCATTTACTAGTGGAACCTGGAGTATAAATAAAATGATTACGTGTATTGTAACAACTCACATTTTAAATAATAAAATTATCAAAATAATTACATAAGTAATGTGCGTTTGAAATTCGAAAACAAATATATGCTATACATTGAATAATAAAAGGTTGTCATTCTACAAATATAACGTTGCAATGATATAAATAGAATTAAATAAATAGAAACGCCATGGAAGAATGAATGGAAGTTAATTAATAGCATATTACAAATTAATAAATAGGATGTAAAGTCAAAGTTTAAAAACGAAAAGCTAAATAATAGTAACACGCATGTAAGCGTGTGGAAATATGTATTTATTTCATATAAATATATAAAGATATAAGTTTCAAAAGCAACGCGCGTTTAAATTTTAAAGTGCATCATTAATGACATTAATATAAACATAAATGAAAATAACGTCAAAGCTGGAAGCAGATAATTAAGTCTGAAATGTTGACACACATGTGAACGCATATGTATATAAAATTATGTATAGACATAAATATCAGAGATGGCGCGCGTTTAAATTTAAAAATGAACGTGCATCATAAATATAATTAAACTACGGAGAATTTAATGATGTTAAGTAACGTTTTAATTTAATACGAGTACGCATGCATTAATTATAGAAATGATACACGTTTAAAATTAAAATTAGAGATGTATTGAAAACGGAAGAAAATCAATGCGTAAGTAATAAAACTGGAAATAAAACGTTGAAAAAAATTATATGAAATCTTGTGTAAATAAATTTCAAAATACATGCGTATTAATTATGTGTTTGAATTTGAAGCATTTCATTGTCGAAAAATAAAATAATAAAATTAAAATGCTCCAAGCCGACCTGGGCCGACCCATTCCCATGCTTGGGTCGACCTTATCCATATGTGAGTCGATCTATCCCCATTTGTTTCGTGCGTGATTTATTTATTGCATATTTCACTTGATTATGCATTTATTTCTGGATCGTTTTTGAATGTTTCTATATTTGTATTGTTTTTTTTTTCCGGTTTTTGATATGTGTTCAAATTTAAACACGTAATTAATATACACACATACTTTGAAATCTATTTACACAAGATTTCAAACGTTATATTTATTTCTAGTTTTTTTATCTGTATATAAATTTTCTTCCGTTTTCAGCACACACTTAATTTTAATTTTAAACATGTTCATTTCTAGAATTAATGCGTACATTCATTTTAAATTAGAACGTTACATAACGTCATTAAATTCCCCATAATTTAATTCTAGACTAGTGTGTAACTCGGGTGTTGCACACGATAATATTATAAAATATAGTATTTAAAATTTTATTGTTAAAACTGGAACTTTATTATATAACATACGATGAATCTAACAAAATAAATAAACTATAAACTATTATTGTTGTTGTTTATATAAGGTATGTATTATGTAACTTTTATTTGTTTGAAGTAATAAAATAATTCTATTGTTCTTATTACTATGAGCAAGTGTTTATTTTGAAACTAATGTACTTGAATTATGTTGGACATATTAAAAAATATTATTCATTTCTTTTAAAAATATGTTAACTTTGAAATTATGTAATTGGTTAAAATATATTGTCTTAAGAGTAAATAATCTGAATAAATTGAGAAGGATTTTATAATAAAATTATATAGGTCTTATTGTAGAGTTATTTGAAGTTAAAAATAGTATATTTTTTAAATAGTGTGTGATAAATTTATTGTTTATGTACATAAACGATCATAGTTATTTACAAAATAACTTTATTATCATTTTTTATGTACATAAATGTATGCATGAGATCTATACATCTATGTAGTTAAGCACAAAATTTTCATTATGATTTTTATTAATATGTAAGTCTAAACTTATGTGACTAATACCTAGATTATTAAAATACTTTAAATTCGAGATTTCGTAAACAATTTAAATACATATGATCTAAATATAAAAAATTAGTCGATGAAGTGCATATAACTATAAAAATGTCAGAATTTGGATATTTAAAGTTAAAAATAGAATTCTACAATATAGATAAATTTATTAAGATAAATGAATAATAAATTATCTTTGATGTTACTCATGTATACAACTTATGATATCTGAATTATATATTTTTATATTTAAATGAAAAATTCACTTGACTATTTTTTTAGGAGACCGACTATTTGGACATAAAATTAGACATAATTGGTGGCATAAAAGATCCGAGCCACTGGATCTTTTAATCCATATATGGAAAGGTAAAATTCAGAGGGTGATCTAATGGTGGAGATTAACTGTGTCACCAATCATACCAAAATTTAGTGTCTAGATAGACTTTCCCTTATTTTAATATGAATATGATGTACATATTGAAACCGTCACATTTAAGGAATTATTAAATAAATTAGTGAATAATTGTTAATTAAATTTATTCAAATAATTTAAAACAAACATTTACGTGATTAACTGAAAATACATGGATGTTAATGTACAAAATTATGTGATATTGAGATGGTTATTTGAGCAACTTTAAAAATTTCAGAAGGTTCCCTTTAGTTAAAATAAATATTTTTACGGTGTAATTCATTAATGTATACATATAAATGAATCATAAATTAAACTTGTGATTATCGTTTACATATATAATTATGTTATGTGACTGATGTGCTTGTATATCCAAATGAATTCTATAGCATTTATTTAATGTGAATATTGTGCAAATAAAAAAAAACATATTTTTAATGATTTATTTGGCACATCAACAACTAATAGTTCACTAGATTTAATTATAGTTTTAAGATTTGTGATTAACTCTAGTGTATGAAGTTAAATATAAAATATTATAACAAAATTGAGATTAGCTCGGTAAAAGGTTAAAATTAAGGCTTTTGCTTAAAAAATATATTTTTGCAATGCATGACATAATTGTTGATACTTTTTATGATATTTTATTGCTGTTATTTTCTGTTTTGTTTCAAAATTAAATTTATACTTAGTCACACATTTCTATAAACAATGTTTTTATTTTTCTTTGCACAAATGCTTTTTTTTTTTTTGGTTGCAAAAACGACTACATTGTTGGATTATAAACTCACACTATCATTATTTGATGATTATGACACGTTGAACATAGGAACTTGTAGCTCGCTTCTTTTAGTGCAATTTATGGATTTTTATAGTTGATCCTAGCCTCCCTATTTACACGCATACGTGTAAACACTTGATTATTAATTATGAGGAAATCACCATCTTAAAATTTGTTGATTTGGTTGATAGTCTTTGCCATTTGAGGAAGTAATTTGCGCGTTCAGTTTGTTGTACCAGTTGGTAGCCAAGTTAGATGTATATAGAACAATTAAACCGGATATGAAAGTAGAAGATGAAGAAGCAACGCTAAAGCAACTGAAATAATCCAAGGGAAATTCGGGTATGGTAGTAAAATAGTAAGGCGGCGAACATTAGGTAGTGAATATGAAAATGTCACTTGTGAATGTGCATTTTGTCATGTATCAAAGCCGCAGGCATTGCATTGAAAGCTGCCTTTGCGTGGAAGTTATACTTTTTAATTTCATGTATGATTTCAAGCGCTGGTTGAATAGATGTCTAAGTCTAAGATGTTTATTCAACAGACACATGACATCGACGCAGAGCGTCTTTTTAGCAGACACATGATTTGATTACTAAAACATAACCAAAATAGATTGAAATGTAATTTCATACAAAATCGGCACTCTGTTGGAGAGTGAAATGAATGTAAATATTACATTTTGTAGTATATAATCAACAGTTAGAGATGCTGTTAGATTGCTTATATTTTAACTTTTGCAGTATTAAATTTAAGCATGTTTGAAATATTTAGTTAAATTTATGATTATGCTGCATGATCCATTTCCTCATGTGTTGTGTTCTTACAATAATCACATTTCTTTAGCAACATATTACATGAATAATCATAAATCAACATTTAGGGAAGGCTGATACATCTTAACATTTGAAAAGAAATAACCTTCATGTTCCTTCGTTTCATATCATGTTACATATCGTGCTTCCACTTTTATTAGACAGGTTCATAGGCGTTCAAAATTTTATGCCGAAGAAAATGAGTAGAGTTTTCATATGTATGTGAAGTAAATTACATAATATCAAGAACACTCAGCAATATAAAACTAATGCAAATTATTCACATCAATTAAAACAATTGCAGTCCACATGTTTCCATTTTGGAATTTTAAATGCACCCTACATTATTGTAATCTTCATTCAATAACATATAATACCGACAATTCATTTGCTTACATTTTGGTTTTTAATTTGTCTCCATTAAAAGCAGTCTTAATCTAATAAATTTTGGTAAGTCAGCTTATATTAAATTTAACTGGAAGCACTTAAATCAATAAAAGAATATCCATGACCTGCACAACGTCAAACTTTGGTTTTCTACTTTTATGCATCCAATAGTGAAACTTGCAAATTAAAATAATAAAAAACTCATTGAATAAATTATGTACTTTCTGAAGATTTACAAAAGGGATTACCTGACATATACTTCTCAAAAACTTTAATGGAAGGAATATTTTTTTTTTATCAAGAATAATGGTAAATTATGTGGTCACAAATGTATGTGTAACATAAATAAAAAAATAGATTGCATAATGACATCAATTTTTTTAGGCTCACGATGAACGACAGGTAAACACCAACACATCATAGGGACAAAGCTTCAATTTGGAAGGTTACATGACATGCAATTTTGAATATGCACTCCTGAAAAAAAAAGCAAATAATCAGCAAATATAGGAAATCAAGCATCTAAAACAAACATACATGTTGGAATGGTTAAAAGTCCAATAGCAGAGATATATATCACTTATTTACTATATATGCACGAAGCTTCTCATGTGCATAATGTGTAACAGAAATTGTTTGCATCATTGCCATATTTCATTTTAAAACACACAATCAGTGCATGGTTTATGAGTTTACCTTCCAAATATTTAACAAAAATCGGTAATCCTTCAAATCCAACATGTTGATTTGACCCAAAGTACAGCTCCAGGTCCTAAAAAATTATTCAGACAAATAATTTAGCAGTAGTGATAAACAGTGAGGCTGATGTATATATTTATGTTATAGGATCTATATGGATAGAGAAAGTGGTGAAAATTAAAAGAGAGAAATTCAAGATAGTTTTACAATAATAAATGAAGAGATGACACAATGCTTCACGTTTCTAAAATGTGATTATAAGCATGATTCATAACCCTTACATCTTAGGAAGTAAATGGTCATTTGTTAGTTAAATCACACAATTAGTGCATCATTAATGAGATAACATTCCAAATATTAAAAAAAGAACAATAATCCTCCAAATCTAAATCTTAGCTTCACCCAGAGACCATTTTAGGTCCTAAACAATCAAAACAAATAAATTAACAGTAGGGAAAAACAGATAGGCTAATGTATATATTTGTGTTATAGGATCTACATAGGTAATTGAAGTGGAGAAAATTAAATGGAAAAATAAATAAATCAAGACGGCTTTCAAAAAAATAAAAAATGAAGAGATGATCAAGATGCTTAACCTTTCTAAAATGTGATAATAAACATGATTCATAATTGTTAAATTATAGGAAGTAATTAATGAATCATTATTAGTTAAAAAATTAACTATTAAAAACTAAACTACTAAATAATATATTGAATATTCACCAATAATTTGAGATGACACTTAATGTTAGTGCTTATGGAAAAAAGATTAAAATAAATTCATGTCTTTTCCTTTTGGTTTAGTATGAGGTAGAAAATAAAAAGTGAGGTAAGGAAAAAAGTAAATCATTAAGTAGATAATGCGACTTCCCAGACACTTCTACACAATTTTTTTTTTTTTTAAAATAAATTGAATAGCTAGCCAAGGTAGCTGTGGAGGAGGAGGATTGTTTTGGAGAGCTAATGATACCAAAGATGGGTTAAGCACGTTGATGGAGATTTAACAGGGTCTATTTTTGGTTGATGTGAGATTATTATAGTCAACCACCTGATGCCTTTGCAAATTATTAATCTGAACCATTTTTGTTCCTTTTAGTAACTCTGAGCAATTTAACTATATAGACTGCAGTACATGAAGTTATATTGGAAAAACTATCTTGAATGTTAGTGTTTACCCATATATGAATTGCAGAAGTAGCAGGCTTAACTACAAAGTAAAGAAATGAACACTTACTTGTTACTGCATGCCTTGTATTTACATCATCTTTCACCTGTAATACTCCTTGCAGCCTTCATACACACACGTTAAATACTTGCACATCTTCTGCCGTGCATACCCAATCTTTGCAGCATACTTAGCATTACATAGAAAATGCAACTGACTCAGCATTAGACCCCTTCACTTAATCCAAGTTGTGCGTCAGTGATTTGGATAATCTCTCCCGTAAGTTCCACGCAACATACAAACAAACTACTGCAGTGGGCAAATTTTGTGTTGACAGATTTTCTAGGAAAAGTGAAAGAGAATAAAAATAATGAGTATATTTCAGAATGAATAATCAAAGCAAGGAAGCATAATGAAATATGTAGAAGTTTATGAAAAACTAAAATTAAAGTAAAGTAACAAAGTGCAGAATTTATCTAGAAGCAGGCTAAGCCAAAATGGATGCATCTTGTGCATGCAATGGAACCTTTTGCTTTACAAAGCCGATTTAGAAAGATGATGCATTATAAAATCAATTTGTATATATGTTATATAGCAAGTTAATCGTACTAAGGAAAGCCAAACAGTTCAAAAATAGATTAAATTAACAAATGAAGACAAAGTTTAAAATAAAAGCCAAGTATGCATAGACTTGTATACAAATTTCTTGTACCGTTATTTCAATTGGAAAAGACCATTGAATCAAATAATACAAAAAGTTGTTGGCCTTGCGAAGGATGTGTAACAATGTGCACTATAACACTATTTTTTTGCAACCTTACCGAGGCGAGAAACTCTACTTTAAAATCATTATAGCTTATATTGTTCCCAACCGAGACACTGGCTTATTTTGTACAATTTAGCATAAAACGGATATAGAAAAATATAGTGGAAATACACTAAATACAAACAAAAAAGGGACAGGAAGAAAAATACAGTTTTGAAGTTATTTAATTATTGAAAGGTACATGATCAAAACAGGGATGCAAAAGAGTCAAAAAGTTGGAGAAAAATTCATATCCGTTATGTAAACACAATTCATGTTTGTTTGAGCAAACATGAAGCATCAAATACGGAAGTTATGATAGCGGAATTGTACAGAAAGTAACAAAAAATGAGTTGCCCAAAACGAACTCATTGATTCGTCTATAATGACTGTAGTATTTTGATCCGCATGTATTTTTTGGTATCAATAACTAACGATCATACTGTTTAAATCACTAAATTTATCCAATTATACCATTCGACAAAGAGGTAAGTATTTACGGTTAATGACTTCCATTTAAGTCTGCCATTATTTTTTGAAATAATACATATAATGTAAAATTCAAACAAATAATGTTTGTTGAGTATCACAATACTTCAATAAACCATTTTTAATTTATAGGAACTCAAAAGAAAATTGAATGTTCGTTGCTATATATGGCAGCGAAGCAAACAACTTATGTTTAAGATTCATAATAAACATAATCGTGAATCCTAGTGGCATTATAAGCTCGAATCGAAAATCCTTCATTCATTCTAAAAACCAAAATATGAACTGCTTACTTAGTCATTGCATCATTTAGTAAATTTGTAGCATCATATTTTTTAAATCATTGATTGAAGTAATTATCGTGCATTTTCTAGCTGTTACCAATTTTTTTGTGAAAAGAACTATCAATAAAGTATTAAATAAGCTGCTTAAAAGTTTATGCAGGAGAAATCCAAATAACATATTCAAGGTCATTTTTCAACATGGTAAAATATATACAAATATTATTGTACGTATTCTGTTATGTAAACCTTATATTATAGAAGTGTTACGCTTACCGTACATATTATATATTACATATTAAAGATTACAGACATGGCGTATGCATATTATGCATTAAAAAAAACTAGTTTGCATAAAAAGGGAAAAAAGAATAAATTGAGAAATGAAATTCAAAGAGCATGAAAAGCATAGAATCTGCAGTTGATCATAAGTTCAGTTTGCTTCCAGCATAAGGTGTAAAACTTAAACCTAAATGGGATAACATAGTTCAAGTAATAGTAGTAGTGGACATATTTTTTTTCAGCCTATGAAGTCATAATAACTTAAAACTACAAATGATTTCGTCTAGTTGAGTTCAATAAAGAATTATGTGTAAAACCTTCAAATAGTATAAAGCAGACTTCATGGATCATGGAGACAATAATCTAGTTTGTAGACGTAAATTAGCTTACCATTAACTGCATTGTTATCAAAGTAGATGACAAAATACATCTTCAACAGGTTTATCTAGAAAACCTAGTGGAAAAAAATATCTGTAAAACAAAGGCAAAATTTGTTAGAAGAATCATTGTTAGTAAACATGTAGATTTATTAATACGTGGCACTAAAAGTAACAACATGTGGGTTCAGTTATTTGAAGTATGATTTTTTTTTACCCACAGATCAATGCTCAAAAGTATCAGATGTGCATTTTAAGTTTTTAACCTGTTGGTAAAGTATAGTTAGCAGATGCAAACCAATCATACAAACAAATTTTTTGGTTCTCATACATATCGTTGATTCTCTGGCAGAACTAATACCAGTTTATAAGATGTTATATAGGCTGTTATGTCCTGAAAAATAAGGAACCTACACCATTCTTTAAAAAAGAACATAGTGATATCATACCATTTTTAATTTTAATCCGAAATTTGCATAACGAAAGCATGAGTAATAATGTTTTTTTTTTCAAATATAAATTACTAAAGAAACAGCCTGCATTAAGTAAGATGTTTGGTTAACTATGCTACTAATGTAACCTAAAGTTTGCTTGATATGTTAAGTATGAATCTTTGTAGTAGAATATCATCCATCATTTTAAAATTTATATTCGGTTCTAATAAAATATTGTGAATGACTGCAAGCATAATCTTGGAAAACATCCAGGTGAACATTGGTACTCAAATTTCTTTACAACCCAGTAACATTCAAGTGGAAAAATTAAGGAATTTTTACTATATCAACAAACATAATTTGAACTAATTTAATCAATTCAACCACATTAAAAAGCAAGGAACAATATTATTAAATAAAGGTGTTCAATAACATTTAACAACGTAGGAATGGCCAGTGATTCTGAACCAAATAATCATTTGATATTAAGGTTTATGTTGGAATGGAGTCTATGTAGTCACGTATTCTATTCAAAGAACAGATCAGCCTGTAATAATGATGGAGGTTTTTGTTTGCAACAGTTATTTTCAGAAGTTTGCACTATCATTTGGGAACTACATTGTTTCAAAATGTACTTTTCATGCTATGATCACAAACAAAATTATCTAGTAGAAAGAAAATTGCTTCTTTGCAATAAATTAAAGCAGGGAAGTAATCAGGATTGTTCAAAAGTAGTTAACTTCACCAATGTTGAACTGAGAGTAACAAACAGAAAGAACTTTTCTTTTTAAAGATCCATTTTCGAGTTTAAGTCTCATTTAGTGGATCTAGGGTGTTGACGATAGGGGCGGTTGTAGCTACAAATCAATTAATTACCGCAAGAACAAAAAAATAGCTTATGGTGTGACTTTCTGAGTAGACGTCGGTAAATAAGAAAAGTGAACAATTTACAAAATAAATCATGTTCCTTCGATTGAAATTACAAATCATAAAACTAAAACCAATGTCCAAAAAATAAAATATAAACTTAAATGGTTCAATTAATTCAACTTGTACCTGAACTTATGTAAAGCTTTAGGCCGAGAGATCCAGTGCTGCAGCGCGAACGAAAAAAAAGAAAATCACGAAAGTACGAAAAGGTTCGGTCTAATAGGTAGAAAAGGTAGTTAATAGAAATGGAGTGCATACAGGAGAAGAAATTTACCCAAAAAAGGCCAAACACAACAGAACAATAGAACTGTCCGTCAGGCAAATGAAAAGCATGAAATCAGCAGGGGTAGTAGAAACAGGAAGACGTAACGTTGTCGGAGCCTTATCGACCGATGAGAGCAGCGTTGAAAAGAGTTGGTGGCCATAGTGTGGCTAGAAAGAAGAAATAAAATAAAATTGGATCGCTGGAAGAAGAACGAAGGAGAAAGGCACAACGAAAGAAAGCCTCAAATATTCTTCTGTTGAAAAATATGCTTGGAAAATTTGAAATTAGGTAGTGCAATAGTCAAATATTATTTCTTCATTAGCAAGCCTCAACCTATCGAAGTCTTCCAAAATATCATACTTCCAATATAAATGCATTAAAGTCTCAGATTCTACAAAAAATGCTAGGTTGTTTTGTGCAACTTAGCTATTAAATGCAACTTAGAACCAGGAAATTCATAGGATAAATGCATTTAGCAATGAAAAGATATGTTCACAAAACGGAAAGTAGCAACTAAATTTGCCGCTGAGAACCTGAGACTAATATCAGTCTTGCGATTCTGGCAGAACTAATAGGAAATAAATTTGCCAGTAACAAAACCAGAGACTGATATCATCAGTTTCGTGCATATTATGAAATGATATCATTTAACTACTGATAAAGGTGGATACCCAGTGCCAAAGGCTCCCGTACTCAAGCGCGAGGACTTCTCAGGCCAGTCTCCCATCCTAGTACTATTCACGGCTTTTCGGACTGTAGGGGTGGTCGATTAGCACGCGCAGCCTTTCCCTCACATTATGTGAAGATGCCGGGGCTCGAACCTGTGCGCTCCAGATTACCAGTCGGGTAACCTTACCGTTGTGCCAGGCACCACCTTCTACATGTAACATAACTTGATTTTCACAGGGTAAATTATAATATCAGTTTTATGCAAATTAGTAATTCACAGGATAAATGCATTGAAGTCTAAACCATGCCTATGAATGATTAAGCTATTAGATAAAAAAAAGAAAAAAAACCAGAAATAATCAAACCTTTAATCTTACCTCTACATGTCACGTCACTATCAAATCGTTTGAAAGATTAATCATTTACGCATTATGTATAATAATATAACTGTCGGCGAAAACCAATATGGCCTTGTCATTATGATTGAAAAAATTAAAAGAAGAATTTGAATGAATATTTAACAGGAAAATTCACTATATGTCCAAATTTACAGAAATTCGGGCACTACTTAGGTGCAAGCTTGCTCCAAATTCTTACATTTTTTTTATCTTCTTCACCAAGTAAAGATTGAATATCTATTAAATATGACTATAATATCTTTATTATTTGCGCCGTTGATGTTTACAGATCTGCTTTAACTTAGGCATTTTGAGATTAATCCTAATTTCTTCATAAAAATGGTAGTTGCACCATTTAAGATGACTAACAATCCGAATCCGTATAAATTTTGTTTAACACTGTAGTACATTCAAAGGTAGCATCTGTCTATTCTTCCAATGTCTACCTCCACTACATTAATATAACCGCATGTAGAAGACACAGGTAAAATTTATAAGCCTTTTATTTAATTAATTTTCTAATACTTGATTTTGATCAAACACGATATGGATGACTGTTATATTTCCGTATATAACAGTCGTCCTATATATATAAGAAACTTTTGTATCAATATTATGCCAAGGTAAACATACACACGATATCTAAAGTCATTTATAAAGTAATACTTATGATATTTTTTGGATAGTAAACTTTTTTGTACTATATGTTTTCACTTATTGCCTGACATATATTTAGCTGACGTATCTTTTGATCAACCTTGTGAATTAATTTTATAGCAACTGTACAATTAATTTTACTCCATAAAAAGCAATATTATTAAAACAAATTAAACTTCATAACATAGTTAAATAAAATAGTTTAAGCATACAAATCAAACTTAAAAATGACAACAAATACTTACCAGTTTAAGTTGAAGTTTGATGTAAGAACAATATGAACAAAAGAAAATCTAACAAAATTAACAGTAGAATATAATTGAGTTTAGATACCCAAAAAAATTTGACACATTGTGATACTCAACACATCATGGTTTTATGTTCTAAAACTATGAAGTTTAAGCCAAAGGAAACTTAATAATCTGCTTTAGAAGAAAAGTGTTATATTCATCTTGTTTTGAAGTGTACTGTATTTTTTAGTTTCAAATGGATTTAAATAGACATGCATGAACTGAAATTCGTGTTGTAGTAAAAGAGGTTAAAAAATATTTGTAGCAAATGAAAACTGAAAATAAGCTAAAAATTATGTTTAATGCATGAATGAAAATAAAGTTTCCATTAATGACAACTTGGCATAAATTTAGCATTTGAAATCTCTGTAAAAATAAAATTGTAAGTCTAAACTTCCTATTGACATAAATGTTTAGTTAAGAAATATCTATCGCTAAAGAAAATCATAAATGGATCTGTTATTTGAATAAATAATCGTTAGTCGTAAGCTAAAAAGTTGGAAATAGTATAAAAGAAAAGGTTCGGTAATTCCTTAAATTATGTGAAATAAGATATTAAAAATAAGAAGCCATAACTTATCTTGTAAGTATTTAATTATTAATCTTCATAATGAAATAAATAAACATTGTAGTTTCAAGGTTAAAACCAGTTTGATTAGCGTGGTTACAATAGGAAATTTTTATATCAAGACTCAAATAGAAATTGTAAGCTGTTGTTATATCTTTGTGTCAAAATCACTCATTCATTATATCTAATAGTGTATGTCCTAAATATCTGTTGATACAAAAATTAGATCTCTATTTATATTTTTATGAGAAATTATAAGTTGTTGGACCTGTCAAAAAGTCAAAAATGTATCACAACTCCAAATATGCACCGAACATAAACTTATTATGCATCACAACTCTAAAAATGTAAGATAATGCATCACAACTCTAAATAAGATTTGTATTAAATATAAATTCATTACGCAAATATTAATTTTTGTTGTACAGTTATGAAAAATCGTAAGCTCTACTACATTCTATAAAGGCAATGAATATGGTATATGATTTTCAGGAAAATATAATTACCATAAATTTTGATGTATTAATTTGCAATGATTAAGTCTATTAAGATTGCAAACTTGTGCTAACAGTGTTCGCGTTGTTTCTAATTTCGAGATTTAGTCATTCCAAATACGATAAAAATGCAACTATATATATATCCAAAGACAGTGGTTTAACATTCAAATCTTAATTCGTTTATCGCCAGGAGAAATGTAAATATTAGTTAACACGATATTAAACCAAATCATTCCTCATTTCATGATTCTGAATTAATTAATAGAATATTGTTTGAACAGTAACGTCAAATTACACAAATATATTTGGGGCCATTTAATCTTCAAAACTAACCTGTATATTCCAGAATATACGTAACATATGTAAATGTAAATATATTTTTTTGAAATGATTTTAATCAAACATCAAATCAATTTAATTCCAAAATAGAAACAGATGTCCAAATAAATAATGGTTTGAATCTTCAGTTACATTAAATAAATCATATAAAATAATACTCAGTCAGAGCCAAATATTAGTTTAATATTTATCCTATAAGATTCCACGCTTGTATAAATAATTTGTTCTCTAAGATTCCACACTTTCTAGCCAAATATTATTCAATGAGAGCTAAACAGCTTTACACTATTAGTTTGGTATTGAATTCAATCTTGCTGAAAAGATTAAAGGTGAATAATTCAAGTAAAGTTCCAATGAAGCAACACCAATGGATACTTCTATAAAATATAATATGGTAAATTGATAAATCATATATCATATATCATATTCATATGTTCAGATTAGTCGATTATTAAAATAGCGATTTTGGTAATTTGGTAAATCATGCATCAATCTAGGAAACAATTTGATATTTTGTACTAAGATGCACCATACATATTGAGTTAAATCAATTATGTACCAAAGATTAACATTACAAATTTACCTTATGCTGATAGAGTGCATACTCAAGTTTGGAAGGAGACAATAGTATTAGAAATACTGTAAAAAAGTTTATATAACAAAGAATAAAACTCAGAACTCGTCAAAACGTATCCATATACACTTATTCATCTTCCTTAGCTGTTTGGAATTCAACAGCTAAAGTACAGTACTGAAAAATAGCAATTTAAAATCGTAGACACAAACTACTTTTTATTAAAAAAAAGGGAAAGGAATCTAAGCTAAATGTGATGAAATAAGAAAACATTAGTTCAAAATCAAAATTTCCTACCTAAGTAATTTAGTTTTAGTTTAGTTGATGCTCTTTAAACGTTAATAAAATTCCGAATTTGGGCTCCACTGTAGAGCAAAATATAACACAATCATAACAACAAAACAATTTTAAAATAATAGATTTTGCCGACAAAAGAAAAAGCTAAAACAACAGAGCAATGGCAATAAAATTCACGCAACAATAGAAATTAGGGTTTTCTGACCTCAAATAGGATGGATAATCAAGTGAGCAAAGGCAACATATCACTGGATCAACTTACTCAATAACTGGCTGCATGAAGGAATCTGGTTGAGCAAGTATAAGAAGGCCGTTGTAGAAGAGCCATGGGGGGAGATCAGGAACAACCTAGCTTGGCACGAAGAACAACCTTCAGAGAGTCCTGCTGGCGAGGATGAAAAGTGCAGCGTTTGCTACTCCAAATTTGGATCCGGCCCCTGAACCGAAATTAGAATTAGGTAAATTAGGGATGCGATGCAACTAAAACATGAAATGTGACGATTCGATACTCGAATAAAGGCAGAGCGATCTTATTCTATTTCATTGAGGTTACTTCAAATCCTGCAAAACTAAATAGTAAAATTTCCTATAAAACCAAAATCTGGCGGAGAAAGTAACCTGTAGAACGGTGAAAATGGAGATGTCAGTAAGGATTGAAGCTAGGCTGATTGGAGAGAGGGTCCAACGAAACCATTTTATCTTGCCGAAAAGTTGGACCGATTGAAATAGCAAATCGTCATTTTATATTCAGTAGAAGCGGAAAAGAAGCTAAAGCAGTAAATTTAGGTTGAACGCTGAGAGAGGAAAGAGGTAGAGTTGAGGAGAAAGCAGAATTAAGTACCTCATTTTTTTCCCTGGAGGAAGTAATTTCAATTTGAGAAGACGGAAGCTCGTGTTTTCAAGAGTTGGGGCATGAGACATTTTATACAAAGGGTGATAAAATAATAACTCGGCCATTGATTGCAGCAAGAAGGCTTCTACGCCTCTGAAATTATAGGTGATACTTATTATATTTATAGATGTGATATTTTAATTTAGTACAAATATCTAATATCTTTAGAGTTTTAAAGAGATTTGAGATAATTGAGAGAATTAAGGAGAACTGAGAGAATTGAGAAAATCAAGGAGAGAGCTTGAAAAGCTTCTGCTTTACTATTATTTAATAGATTTGACACACGTTTGTTTTCATATTCAAACACGTGCCATTTCTGATATTTATGTCTATACATATTTTTATATACATGTGCGTTCACATGCGTGTCAACATTCCAGAATTAATTATCTGCTTCCAGCTTGGGCTTTGTTTTCATTTATGTTCATATTAATGTTATTAATGACACACATCTTTCAAATTCAAATGCGCGTTGTTTTGTAAACTTGTACGTTTATATATTTATATGAAACAAATATATATTTACGTACGTTTATACATTTATATGTGTGTTACTATTAATTAGTTTTCCTCTTTTAAATTTTAACATTACAATTTATTTATTAATTTGTAACATGCTATCAATTAACTTCCATTCATCCTTTCTTCTTTCATTTTCTGTATGTTGTTGCAATTCTGGTTGAGCTGTTTCTTGCTTTGTTTGAACAAATATGGTATTGGAGATCAAGGCAGTGATAATTGTGCAAATATGGGACTTATGCTATTTTCAGTATTGGGTTTCTCCTCAAAACGTGGTTTTATTTATGTTTATGCAATGTAGCAAACGCTAAGTATAAGATGCAGATTTTTATTGTTTATTTTCTCATGTTATACTTTTCAAGATGGGGAAATATTGAGCAGCTTTCGTCTTTGGCTGCAAAAACTGCTGCTGATGTAGTCTAAACTAGCATACATGAATTGATAACAAAAATTTATATAACCTTGTTTTTTTAGTTTGAAAGAATAGGAATGAACATGACGCATAAATTTGACTTCTAGCCATCAGGTTTTTTGTCATATTACAGACACCAAGTCTTAGTTATTAAATATGAATGCGACTGTTTAATCATAGAAGGTAAGAAATACTGAAGGCTGAAGCAAAATGTCAATGTGGTGAATAACATCACATATAACTTTTAAACATTATCAATATGTGTGTGTATGTCTGTGTAAATATGCACACAAATATATACACACATATACATTCAAAATTATTTGATGGTGTGACCACAACACATCGTGGTGTCTTTCCTAATGGTAACCTTGTGCTTTTTCCGTAGGAGAACGTTTCTAAGGAGTCTGAAACGCAAAAGTTACCAAAGAAGGTAACAAAGTCCCCCAAAAATGTTGCTGCAAAATTAGGTGGTGTTTGGGTTGCACTATGTTTCTTGTTATTAGTTTTCAATATTAATCTCAAAAGATAATAGAGGTTGTGGGACGACAGTGGAAATGGAAGAACGACGAAGGGGACAAAAGAACGACAAAAGGATGAATTTTCTTTTGTTGTTTCATTACTTTCTAAAACAAGGAAAATAAATAAAATTTGTTTTTAGTTTTAGGTATGAACTTTGTTTTCTAAAACATTTGTTTTTCATAATACACATACATCGTTTGTAAATTTATATGGACGAAAACTCAAAACTAAACGGATAAACCAAATACCACATTAAATTTTGGGTGGCTTCGGAATAACATGCTTATATAATGAGGTAATCGTCTTTGTTTACTGCTGTTTGTTTTGATTTAGTTGATAGAATATGTTCTTTTGCAGTTCTAATGAATAGAATTCATTTGAGCACTTCCATTCTTTTATTTTTCATGTGTTGAACCTCACTTTTTGTTGGGTTGTTTCTTGCTTTATTTGAATGCATTTAGCCATGGAAACATGCACAGTCAATAATTGTTATAAGTGTGCAATTCTAGTCCCCATGTTGATATTAGTATTAGGTTTTTATTCAAAATGTTGCATTATCTAGTTGTTTGCAATGTGGAAAACCATTAAGTGCGATTGCTATATATATATATATATATATATATATATATATATATATATATCTTTACTATAATGCCAATTCCTTATTTGTGGTGAAGCTTTTTCACCTTCCAAAACTAGCCTTCAAGTCCACCCACCTGAAAGAAACGTCTACATATAGGCTAGGGCAGTCCAGACATTTTCATTCCCATTTCTATATCCCACTAACATCGGTTACACACACGTTTATTTCCTTCCGTTTCCACCACCTTTCTCCTTTCCGTCTCCACATTCTCCTCACTTTTGTTCATGCCGTCAATTCATTTTCTTTCTCCCAACCCTAACTTTCTTCTTCCTGTCATCAACGTTCAACGGCCATTTCCTTCCCCTATCACCTATTACGTCCATCACTCCTTCCAATCTGACAGTTCGCCCGGTACTCAAATCGCGTTTTACCTCCACCTCCACCACAGCTTCACAGGCGAAATAGGTATATATTTCCGTCCTTCCTCCTGATTCGTTTACTTTATTATTTTGTACGTTTTATTTGTTCAGATCTGATGTTGTACGTTCTCACTTACCTCTTCCGTTCCAGATCTGTTAGCAACTATTGCTGATTATCCAGATCTGTTAGCAACTACTGCTGATTATCGCTCTTTGACCAACTGATATTGCAGGCAAAAACATATGTAAGCTATTTTCACATTTACCCTTTACATCTATTTTATCCTGTTTTTGTATTAATGAGTTAGCTCACAAAAGCAAAAAAATAGGCAAATTTTCGATATTGAGGTAGAAAAAAAAACATGTTCAGTAGGTAGATACAGCTGCCAGAATTTGAATGGAGAAGGATAAAGACGTGTCTGACTTAGTAGGACAGGTGGTTTATAATTAAGGTATGAAAAAGATGTATGTGCAAGTATTAATTCTTTTATATACGAATAAAACTGAAAAATTGATAGGAAAGCGCTAAAACACATGCAACATTGTGATTTGGGAGTTGAGATATTGGTTTATTTTTTATCATTGAAACCTTGTCAAAGTGGAAATTTCATTGAATAGGTTTCTTTCCCACTGTATAGTAACAGTGAATGTTCACATTTATAGTACTACAATATTATAATTTGTATTAATCAACGTCAGCTTATTTATTAAATAATAATGCATGAATAATAATCATTTGTTTGCAAAACGTCTTTTACACAATGCCAGAAATTTCATTATTTAAACGGACAACATTGTCCATTTAAATTGTGCTATCTTTTGTGTTGTGTGGAGTCGTTTGCAAACGCAATTATTTTTGTTACACCTGCACTATTATTTAGTTTGTTTTCCTGGCGTTTTTATTTCCTACATTTTAGTACTTCATAATCAGCTACATTGTATACAAATGCAGTTCCACATTTGTATACATGACTTCTTTTACTAATCACATATGTATCTGTCTATATATATATCTATGCATGTTGGTCTTTGTACATGTACGAAATATTTACGTCTTCATGACCTTTTTTGACATGTACGTTGTGAGAACTATCGATAAGTCTTCACATGCAGCAGTAGTTGCAAATTCCACATTTCAAGCAGTTGCAAATTGTACATCTGTCGTGTTTCAAAGTTTTTGCATTTGCCAAGGTATGCATCAACTGCATGCATTAAGCAGACTTTACAACTCCTTACTTTTCGACACGCATTAGTAATTTTCCCTAATCCGGAGACAAAATTACTGATGAACAATCATTTAAACTTTCATTACTTTACTTACTTTGATTCACGTTTGATTCAGGTTTCAAGGAAAATTGCAGACTTTCATTACTTTACCTATGAATTAAATGATCAAATACAGGTATTGCTTCTTTTATTTTTTTGTTAACCTTTCCATCATTTTAAGTTTTGTGCCAGATTTTCCTTTTATATAATTATCTGAAAAAGTAACCATTTTGTATTTTTTTTCTTTAAGACTGATCACCAATCAAGTATACAATTTATACTATTTTTTATGTATCTGTTTAAATGTTTTAAACTGAAAATGTGCGGATTCATGAAATCTAATCAACTTAAATTGTAGCATCAAGGATATTTTTGGTTTTTAATCAGTATAGACTACGGAGACATGCACTCTGCTTGCAGCTCCTGTTGTTGGAGTTTATCTTCCGGTTAACATGACTACTTTGTGCTAGGTGCGGAAACAATGTAGATGGAAGGAGGAAGGATTGGTTTGATGCTCAATTGCCATCTACGAAATGTTGTTGGTAGTGGGCTCGGCAGTGGTAATACCAGTTGATGGGGATTCTACGGCTGAACAAGAGCAGCAGTGGGCAGTTAACATCGAAGGGTATAACGTTTGTTTTAGGTGGCTTAAAATGGGTAAGCCTGAACAAATCTTTTTATTACGGAATATGTTAATGTTGGTGAAAATAGAGTTTTGATGTTATTTTAATTTATCAAACTCTTAATTTTTTTCATTTCAGAAATTTTGCTGTTGTTCGTCAACAAAAAAATTGACCGTTTTCAGCTTCGCTGTTTTGCCGTAAATTATGTACATGGATGACATATTCAAAAGGTTTTGCATCATAAGCCAGCACTTCAAAACAAATAATACAAGAATGGATTTCCTTTGCGCATGTTTTTCCTTTCATATGTAAGTCTGATATATTAACATGCCAAAAAAACCATTCACAAATCATTCTTTGCCTAAGTTTAGACAGGCCTTTGTTTGTAGGCGGCTTCCAGGTTTTGTCAACAGTAGGTGCTGCAAGGTTTTGAAGGAAAAATAATGTAAGAGACGTGGAATGAAGGCATCAAGTTGAATCTTGGTAGTTGGTATTATGAAAGAGACTCACTAATTTTGATGGTACATACTTTCTTTCTGGACAGTCCTTTCTCAAAGGTTCTGCCAAATTATCATCACCTTATATGTGATGTTCTCTAACAATACTGTGCGTACGACTGTCGTTTCTTACCGTTGTAATATCGGTTCTGTTTTTCTTTCAATAGTCGTCAAATTTTTCATCACTATATATGTGATGTTCTTTTACAGTATTGTCTTACGACGTCGTTTTCTACCGTTGTTATAATGGTTCTATACTTTTTGTAATAGCCGCGGAACTATCACAATCGATTACACCACTGGTGTCTATTTTTCTTTTATAGGGATCTCAAATAGCAGATTTCTTTAGTTCTCTGCTTCTTAACTAGCTGTAGCTAGTGCTATTATCTCAGTCTCTATAGGAGACTGAGTCGAAATAGTCTGTTTATTGGGTTTCCAAGAGACAGCTTCTTCAGCGATGCTAAATATATATAGCCACTGGTTCTTTAGAATCATCAGATAAAGTATTTCAGTCTATATCAGAGTATCCTTCAAGTACAACTGAATTTTTTTCATAATGTAATCCAAGGTTCAGAGTTTATTATAGGTATCTCATAACCCTCTCATTAGCATGTTAATGCTCTATACTAGATCTACTGATAAACCTGCATAATATCCCAACACATCGGCAATGTCGGGTCTAATACAATCAGTGGCAAATCGAAGGCTGCCAATGATGCTCGCATAATCAGACTGTCTTACACCTTCACCAGTGTTCTTAAATAACTTTACACTGTGATCGTATGGTGTATTCGCAGGTTTACAATCAAAGTAATTGTATTTCTTTAGTATCTTCTCAATGTAATGAGATTGATCCAAAGAAAGTTTCTTTTCTGACCTAGTAATTTTAATACCAAGGATTACACTCGCCTCACCTAAATCTTTCATATCAAAATTGGCACTTAATAAGGATTTGACTGAATTTATGGCATGAATGTTTGACCCAAAAAAGAGTAGGTCATCTACATAAAGGCATATAATAGTGCAAATGTCATTCTCAGATTTGTAATAAATGCATTTGTCACTTTCTTTAACTTTAAAACCATGTGAAATGATTGAAGTTGTCAAATTTTTCATGCCATTGTTTAGGTGCTTGTTTTAAACCATATAATGATTTATCTAATTTGCATACTTTATGTTCTTGACCATGTACTACAAATCCTTCAGGCTGATCCATATAAATTTCTTCGTCTAATTCACCGTTCAAAAATGTGGTTTTCACATCCATTTGGTGTATTAATAAAATATGAATAGAGGCAGATGAGATTAATACCGTGCTTGTTTTAAACCATATAATGATTTATCTAATTTGCATACTTTATGTTCTTGACCATGTACTATAAATCCTTCAGGCTGATCCATATAAATTTCTTCGTCTAATTCACCGTTCAAAAATGTGGTTTTCACATCCATTTGGTGTATTAATAAAATATGAATAGAGGCAGATGAGATTAATACCCGAATGGATGTAATTCTAGTTACAGGTGAAAAGTGTCGAAGAATTATATATTTTTTCTTTTTGTTTAAAACCTTTAGCTACTAGTCGTACTTTATATTTATCAATAGTGCTATCAGGTTTTAATTTCTTTTTAAGTACTCATATACAGCCTATAGATTTACAACCAGAAGGTAAATCTATCAAATGCCAAGTATTATTGGATTCCAGAGAATCCATCTCATCATTTATAGCCTCTTGCCAAAAAACCGGCATCTAAAGAAGATAAGGCCTCTTGGAGGTTTAAGGGATCCTCCTCTATAGTAAAAGCACAAAAATATGAACCAAAATCTTTTACGGTTCTTGCTCTTTTACTTCTTCTAGGTTCAGTTCCAGAACTTTTATTAAGTTTTATTTCTTCTAGGTTCAGTTTCAGAACTTTTATTAAGTTCTGTTCTAATAGGCATACTTGATGTGCCCCCACTATTCCTTAATTTAAAAGGAAATTTCGTTTCATAAAAATTGACATCATTTGATTCAAATTATATTATGTGAATTTAGATCATAAATTCTGTATGCTTTGCTATTAACATCATAGCCTATAAATACACATTCGTATCCTCTATTTGCCAATTTTATTCTCTTAGGGTCTGAAATGCGAACATATGATAGACAACCCCAAGTTCTAATGTATGACACATCAGATTTATAATTCCTTAAAATTTCATAAGGTGAAATTTTATTCTTAGATTTGGGGATTCTATTTAGAACATAACATACAGTCTATAAAATATCCCCCACTAATGTTTTGCTACACCAAAATTTAATTAAATGTCAATTACTAATTCGGTAAAGATCCTATTTTTCAGCTTTACCGTTCATATCAGGTGACTAGGGTGCAATTCTCTTATGTACAATATATCACATAAAAATCCAAAATAGAATTTGATTTGTATTCTGTTCCTCTATCACTATGTAATCTCTTAATTTTTCTTATTTGCTTGATTTCAATTTTGAATGTTTCAAACATATCAAATGCATCACATTTTTAAGAATAAATGTCTTTTCAATCATATGCTTAATTTTCATATTACCAGTCTCTACAGCTTAAGTGGTGCGAGGATCTCACAACACACTTTCTGATCGTCAGCAACCTGTATATTGTGAATATATCACGATCATAGCAAACATGGCGAGAAACACCAATGTCTACCCACCAACCCTCTGATCCACCACAACAAGGTGAATCTCAGTAATCATAACCATTAGAGGCTCCTCAGTCAGGTTTGCCTGCGGTGCAGGGTCTGGCCTGTTCCGACACTTTCGTGACACATAATCTGGTTTTCTACAGTTGTAATATAGAATAACTGTCCAGAATCATTCATTTGGGTTGGTTGCTGCTGTCATTTATGGTTTCCTTACAGATTCCATTCTCTTATTTACTGACCGGTTGTGGATGCTTACTATTTTAAATGTCAATTTGTTTGAAAAAATTATTTTTTTCTTACAGAAATTTATACGTAAACCCAGAGACTAACAAAAATTAATTACAGAAAATATCATTTTCTCCATTTTTAATTATCAATCTTAACAATTACTTAAAACTCAATCTTGATCTAAGTCAGAAAATCAAAATCTGCATGTGCATTCTTTACGCTATGTTCTGTCATGCAATATTCATTTGCATGTTCTAACGGGGTAAAACATATGTTAGCCTAAATAAGCTACACATTCATGCAATGAAACTTTAATTAAATACTGTAAATATCATAAGCATACCTTCGCCATGAGATGCATTCTCTTCCAACATAAACTACACAGCTCACGGATCTGAAGCTTGAATATGCTCTCGTGATGAAGCATCGCTCCTTTTAACCGCGCATGCAATCAGTCAGTACTCAAATTCGGCACATCAGCTCGACTTCGTTCAGGTAGAACTTTCTCTTTTGTGCCAGGCAATCCTCCAGCATAAGGCGAAATCAAAGTCGTCCCTTTAATAATCAAAAACCCTCCACTGTGCCAGCTAAAGACGATCCAGATCGCTCCAATTAGAGGAATAGCACCCCAAATTAATTCAATTAAAATTCGCAGCCCTTGCCGAATCCAGTGCAAGACATCACATAATTGATCCTTGTCCCAATTTATGTCTGGGTCCAGCAATTTGGGGAATTTGAATGAGTGAATGTGGCCATTTTTGCTGCTGATTATTAGGCTGTGCTTTAGCTGCTTTCGATTTCTTGTTTCCGCCATGGCGAGAGTGTTGTGGAGATAATTTGGTTCAAGTGTTGAGAAGCCTTGAATTAGTGAATGGATACAATATTGTTTTATAAAGAGGGTAAATGAAATAATTTTACCCAATGTATATTTTTATATAGAAAAAGGAATTTATTTTCTATATTATAGTAATGTGAGTTATTTGTTTGTTCTGATTGATTTGATTTGAAATCAAATTTGAAATATGAAATAAAGTTGAACAAATTAGAAAAACAATTCGTAAATCGAATTAGATATGAAAGTAAACTGAACCTGGTTAAGTGAATTTAATCAGTTGGGGTTAATGAGAAACTGTATGAATGGAAAATAAGGAGATAAATCCCGGTATAGTGGATTGGAAATAAGATTGGGTGGTGAAGTGGAAACAGAGTTATCTAACCCAGATTATAGTTTGCATTATAGGTGGAATAAATGCAGAATCCTGGAGGTTGTGGAGATAATTTGGTTATACAGATTGGGAATGCAGGCGATAAGCAGTTGCTTGATACGCTTTGGAAGTTGGGATTTGAGTTGGAATACTCGACTAAAAGGTAAACCTTATATTATGGGTTAAGCGATTAATTTTATACCCTGAGTGGGTCGCCGTTTGGATTTTGAATTTTAAATTTCTTTACGAAGAAGTTGTTGTATTCATACCGATCGAGCCATGTAGGAGAGGTGCTAGCGAAATTTTTTAGAAAAACTTTAGAGTTTGAATTTATTTTGAATTTAATACATAGGTAATGATTTTAAAATGATACGGATCGGAATATTCTTCTTACT
The DNA here is from genome assembly GCA_030737875.1 of Allium sativum. NCBI lineage: Eukaryota > Viridiplantae > Streptophyta > Magnoliopsida > Asparagales > Amaryllidaceae > Allium > Allium sativum. The sequence goes on along the minus strand of CM060923.1, from coordinate 638,251,719 downwards.
TTGCAATTTCGAGGACGAAATTATTTTAAGGGGGAAAGAATGTAACGTCCCGGATTTTTCGGCGATTTAAATTCGAATATTTAAAACAGTTTATATATCATATTTGAAATATAATGGATTTTTTATTGAATTTATTTATTTAAAATAAATTTAGAATATATATATATATATGTATATTATTCAAAACGAGAATTTTTAATGTTTCGTTCTGAACCAGATACTGGTTAAACTTGAACTGTTGGTTTAGCAAATACAATGTTATTTGTTGTATTGTTTTTAAATTTGGTTGTTTAGATTTAATATATATATATATATATGTCCATCGACGTTTTCTTTTGATTTGGCATAATGAGTAAAAACCCGAAATTACAACAAATTTAAGCGGTTACATGAATACGAAAACTAGGTGACAAACTTAGACAACCAAATGCAATTTGAGTTACAAATCAGTAGAAGCATAAACCCTGCTACGACCAAAGTGCAAATACAAAGGAAACCATATACATTATTAATTTATAAAGGAGAAACCAAAATAAAACATACAAGTTCAAAGTTGCCCGTAACAGCTACATATATTTATGTAAATACCTTTAAATCAACAAATGTAACGACCCAGTTCTGAATTGGTATTAGATTTAAATGTATGGCTCCACTTTGGTATTAATAAATGGTTTTCAAATGTAGCTCCTTTTAAATACCTAATTTCAGATATGTAACATATAAATGATATACATATCTGTTCAGAACTAATACATCACACAACACGTATCAGTTAAATGTTATATATATCATTTAATGTCCAATTCAGATATGTAGTTGTTTAAAAGTCGGATTCGCACATAACACAAAGAAGGAAAAAAATGAATACATGTATACAATACAGGTCACAAGGTTAATACATTAATCCTTATATACAAGTTCAATAGTAAAAAACAACAAAGAGAAAGAAAAAAAATCAATATTGGAAATCCACTTCTGCATGGTCTCGTCCCTTTCCAGTACTAGAGAATCCATCAACCTTGACCTGCGAAAGGAAAAGAAGAAAAACCCATAAGGGATAATTTTATGACATCAAGTGAACAACAAAGAAAAATAAAAATAAAATTTAGCTAAACAGCCTAAGGGAAGATCATGAGCAGCTAGGAAGACAAGACAATACTTAATTAAAGACTGTATCCTTTCAAAATATATGAACAACATGCTTTCTCCATCAAGATCATGAATGAACAGTTGATGAACAAAGTAGGCACGGCTACTATACTTATTTAGAACAGTGAAATGAAGTATGCATAAGGGAAATTGCATAGGAAATGAAATAAATAGACAGTACAACAACTAAGAAAAGATATGTATATCTTGCTACATATGGCCAAGTAAAACAATACAATGAACAAGTATAGATTTACAAATAAATCTGTGCAGACAAATCAGCTAGCATATAGATCAGAGAAGGCAGCTATAAAAATCTATGTTTCAATTTCAAAATATCTGATCTGAAATAACAAGACATAACATAACAGCTAAGGAAAAGAAGAGAAGAAAATCAAAGCTACACATACATGGGAATAGATATTGTTACATCCATGTGAATGAATAAATAAATAAGTATACACACACATCCATGTGAATATATGGATACACAAATCATGAACAGTTTCAAGATTTGAAAAGGAATCAGTATAAAAAAATCAGCATTTTTATTTTTGGGAAACATCTAAAAGCAAGCCAAGTTGTGTGTACAGGAAGTGAACAATAAGGGAAAGAACAGCTTGGAACACAGTACATGTACAACTAAAGAGAACTGATGTGTATACCAAATCTTTATCGAACAGTAAAATCACATGAGTAAACAATAAATTTCTGATCCAAAGTTCACTATTTACATATATTTAAAAATGAAAATAAAATATATATTTCAGTTTTGGAATCTCTAATTTTAGCTAGACTCATCAGAATCCATTTCGAACAGATTAACATGTGCTGGAACCCTATACAAAAATCTGAGCCAAAAATCTAACCTAAGATTTGAATCTGGGTTGAAATAACAACTCGTAGATGGTGATAGACAGTGATCTTATCCCAATCAAAACCCCAACTATAAATATGTGTACAAGCAGTAGTGTTTCATCACCCAAATGCAAACCGAACCAACACAGTAAACAAATTCAAACCCCATTCGAAACTATACGCAATATCAAAGCAAAGTAGTACAACAAATAAAGAAAACAAGTGAAAAGAAAACTTAGCTTGGTTTGAAGGGGATTAGTGCAGCGGAGGACACGTCTTGGGTTGTTTAGGGTCTGCCGTAGGCCTGGGAGAGAGGGGTTTGACTGGCGAAGCCATGGTGGAGGGCTCGCTCGCTGCGGTTGACCACGGAAGGGGGTTGCGAAGCCATAAGCGAATTGACGGAGGATAGAAAAGAGGGATTAGGTTTCGTGATTTTGGGGAGGCGGTTGCGTGAATGTTCAACGGGAACGGGTTAGGGTTTTTAAGGGGAGCGGGTAATGGATTTGGGCCGGTAGTTTAAAGGTAAGGCCCAAATTTTTATTTTAAAGAAAATTTTTGTTTTAAATTTAATTGTTATAAAACTTGTTTATATGATATCTCGGATATACGATTTCAGATTTATGCACGGTCAGTTGCGTTGGGATCGTGGAGTCGAGTACTTCGAAATGGAGCAGGCCCGGTCCGGATCTGAAGTGACGGGAATTTTTATTCGAATTAAACGTCAGTTTAATTTGATCAAGCAGACTGTTCATCGACGGATTTAAATCCAGGTGAGTTAAACTCACTCAGCCTTCCCGTTTATATTTTATATAAACTGGGTATTTTTATTTTGCGTGTCCTGATTGTTAGTGGTTGACTGTTATGTATATATACCGTTGATTCATCGGTCGTTTAAATTCAGAAAATAACCACTGTTTTGGGTTGACTCACACAAAGTAATTCCCTTGACTGGTCACATTTGTTGCTTGAATTGTTCGGAGTGTTTGAATTGGTGATTGTCATAGAAATTTAGCAATCAAATGGTTGATTATTATTTTTGAACCTTATTTCAACAATTGTTCTGATAATAACCAATAGATGATGTGGGTCGAGTAATTGGCATCACCTGGCTTATAAATCATCGATTTATAAAATATGAATTTTATCGACTGTAAATCGATAATATTTGAGTTATAAATATATTTTATAACGGAAATAGGATTTGAAAGTTATTACAGTGAAAGGCTATTCAAAAAGGAAATAAATATTTAATTATTTATTTATTTAAAGTTTACAAGGAATTACGGAATTTGTTTATATAAACCAAATTCTTATGTTGATAAGAATGATAAATAAACGAGCAAGAAATAACCTAGGAGTCAAGTATATCGTTAAGTGAACAATTAAATGAAGTTATTCAAATTAATTATATTTTAGTTAATTTAAAGAACGAATTAACTAGAGTTGGTTAAAGAGATAATCATGTTTTGAATCGACCAAATCGACCATTGTAACAAAATTAGAAACTTTTTATTAGTTTTTGTAAATAAACTAAATTAGATGACCTGACGAAAAATTGGTTAATTTAAAGAAGATTTAAAAGAGACTTTTATTATTTATCTTTGTAAATAAAACTGATTTTTACAATCATAAATGCAAAAGTAAATTATTTGTTTAGTTTGATTAACTCCTTCTTAAATGAGATATATTTAAGTAAGCGATTGATCTGGAGATATAAAAGGGTTTATATTAAACCTGGATACTATAAACAAGGTTTATAAATGGAATACGAGTTTAAACGTCGTTTTAAATTGGAAGTACTTAATAGTGGTATTAAGTTAAAGCCATGGATTTACAAAGGGAATTTCCCGAAAGAAAGGGGATTGGCAAAAAGGGGTTTGATTCATGCTGGGTAAACGAAGTTGAAAATAGAATTTGAAATAATAATTCAGTTCGTGAAACAAAGTATTTGAATAAGCCAAGAGTGAATAAAGGTGATGTTAGAAATAAGCGATATTAATTTTATTTAAAAAGAAAAACTTCCAAAGGATGAGAAGTACTGTAGAGCGATGTTTTAAATAGTGGGATGTGTTAAATATCGATTCTTGAATTACAACTCGTATCTATCTGAAGATAAGAACGTCATTGATCAAGGTTTGAAAGGTAATTAAAATACCCCAACTTGGACGACTGCGGGAATATCCAACGACGATACTAGTTGGTAATGCCAAGAATGGGTGATAAGATTTCCAAAGTAGCGAGAATGATATGAGATGATATTTCCCTAGTAACGAAATTAAAAGGAGATTAGGCGATAAATTTTAAAAGCTGAGTGATGCCAAATACTAGACCAGTGGATCTATTTTTATGATTTCATGGATGTTTACTTGATAGTTAAATAACCGACTATCAAGTCTGACCCTTACGATTGTTGTTATGGAAAGGCCGGGATCGAATGTAGATTCGAAAACCATTCCAACCAACAAATTCGAATATAAAGAAGATATCAAGCGACGATCGAGATGGAGCATGTGAAGCCCATAGATCTTCATGAAGCGGAAGAACCACTTAAAATCTCTGATTCGACCCGGAGATATACAGGGGTTCTGTCGTCGTTGGGATCTATGGATTGCAAGGACTACTCGCTACTGATCCATGGGGTGATTCCTATATTGGATGCAGTAGGAGGGTACCTTCGGTTCATCCTGTTCCTGGATGACTTGTATGGACGGATGTTTGACAGAGTATTTCCAAAGGAATTACATGTGTTGATTCCTCCAAACGTACCATAGTTTGACGGTGGAGAAATGGTTGTTCTCTAGCCAAATAGACTAGAGTATTTTTGTGGATGTCAATCAGTGTGATCTGGCGGATCTGACGATGTGGTATTCAAAGTGTATGATGATCAGATGTGTTCTGACCTCAAGCCTAATCAACCGGGAGATGACAAAAATCGGGCAGGCAGCATGGCTATGTGGGTCGCTCCCATTAGGGTATAATCACCTATCTAGAAAAATTCCTTTTGTTTCTTACTTTATCGATTCTGCCCATTCGGGAAACGATGGTTTGAGTCCAACCGTTGGTGATATACATTCGATACACTCAAGCGAAATGAGTGGTCGGTCATGTGAGGGCCGGGTTGCAAGACGTTCTTGTTGGACCCAGTGTATTCGCCTCTAGAGATACACGATCGGCAGGTGGTCCCATACCTTGTTAAGGTCGGAATCCAATTTCCAATAAGTGCCCACGGTTTTGTTTATATATATATATATATACGTGGAGCGTGAGATGCAAGCGTTCCACTAGATTGATATTTACTTGTATTTAGACATTATTATAATATCAGAAAAGATATTGTTTTCAAAATTGGTTTGGGTTATCGTAAGGTAAAAACCGCCCGTGTTTATATGTGGATTGGTCTTACGATTATCTTTTTCTTTCGAAAGGATTTTAACTTTAAAATCAATTTGTGTGATACCCTTAATTGCTGTGCGAGTTTTCTCAGTCTGGTTCGCCAGACTGACCAGGTGTTTTGTAAATGCTTGGGTTAGCCCGAGGTGTACAGGTTCAGTTTTTCAGGTACTGAGAAGTCCAGAGACGAGCTGGAGATGTTCAGACATATGAAATCTAGTATTTATTCCGCGTTGTGTATGAGGACAGATTATCAAAACTGTCCAGATGGGTGTTGTACTATGATATTGTAAGTATCTTCAAAAGCTCTCAATAAAGATTATTTCTATATTATATTTTGTTCCGCTACGATGTGAGACTCTGTGTTAATTCTTCTTCTTCTATTCTAATTTTCTTTCTTTCTTATCTCACCCTCTAATTTCTTTCTATAAACGTTCCAGTGTTTTCGGTGTTGGAAGGTCGGCATGAGTACGGTAAAGGGTATTTATGTCGATTTTCGAGGCCGAAATCTGCTGGGTCGTTACAAAATAAATTACAATAAATACACAAAATTTATTGCTATATTGCCATGCATGTATGTAGCATACTTTGTATATGCATGTGAAACCAAACAAATGGATAGAATGGTAATAAGTGAAGATAGAAAGGCAACAGGTGAATAGAGATTTATGCATGCATGTATGTTCATGTTAAAACAAACTTATTGCCATATTGCCATAATATTATTTTTTTACTTCCCTTAATGCCGCTGAGCGTTTCATGATATACATATAAAATGACAGATGACAATGTTCAAAACCTGTATATGAAAGATGGCAATGACTTTAATGTTTCCTACGCATGAAAAATAATAATAAATAAATAAATAAATGCTCAATATAATAACATTCCCTTCTTAAACCTAAATATACTAATCACTTTTCTTTTTCTAACCTATAGCCAAAATAATTCATTTCCACCCCATCAGCCCATTCTTCATTATACATATAGTTTTCCTCAGTCAGACTTCTTTCTCTAACGGCTAAAACAAAATTTTCAAACCCTTGTTCAAATAAAAAAAATTCGAACTTCAAATTTAAATCTCCACAAAACCTAGCAAATTATATATTGATTCTAAGCTCTCGACGATACGAAGCTTCTAGTATGATGTATTGCGACATGCAGTGCTCGATTGCTGGAAATCAGCAGTCAAAGTTAACGCGTTTGGGTCCTTTTTCACGTGTTACTGTAGCAATTAGAACAGTGAGTGGGAAGAAGGTATTGGTGCTGACGTGTAGATTTTTTTAATTTAATTTTTTATATATACATATATATATATATATCGATCATTCTAACCACAATAACTATTGCATACGAGGTCAGATTTGAGCGCGTTTTGTTGCGTTGGGATCGCGGAGAAATTACGGACAGTCTGGTATTGATTTGACCACATTTTGAGACTGTAAAATTTTTGGGCTTTGGTTAGATGTTCGACTGACTAAAGACCCAAAGATGAGTGAATTTCTCGCTCATAATTAACTGATTTATTCCCGTAGTTATTCAATTAAATTATGAAATAAATTTGATTGTCTTGTTGTGGTTGATTGTTTGCTAAAATTGACCTACAAGTTAATTATGATATTAATGCATAATCGACATTAAATGATTTATTCAAAATTAAATTGCTAATCTGAAACCCCTACATTTGTTAACTAGTGAAGCGATATAATATTGATTGTTTGGATGAAATGGTTGTGATGGGTGCCTTGTACTGATTATTGAATGGATATCGTTAATGTAAATTATTCCCATTATTCAGTATATGATGTGTATGTTTATTTGTGCCAATTAATCCCATTGTTCACCCTAGATGTTACGGCCATCAAATAAATCTCAAGTTATTGAAATTTGAAGAAAGAACAATTATGGTTTAAAATTTGTTAACTATCTATATACCTATAGTTTTGAATTAAATTATATTATTTATAAAAGAATATTTTGGTAAAGCATTTTAATATTTGTATATATATAGTGATTTATTTTATTTTATTATACTTTATTTATTTTAATATATATTTCAAAAAAAGTGTTTTATTTATAGTCATCTAATTTTCAAGTTATTTAAATATTTGTAATTTCTTACTAATTTAGAATTTTTCTCGATTTAAACCACTGATTCAATTTGAGAGTTGAAATAAAAATATATTCTCCTTTGAATAAAAAGTCGATGTTTAAATAATCATGATATTGATATGAATTTTTTTCTAGTTTGAATATGAATTGATTCTGAAATAATTAAGATATCTTGATATGAAATATATTATATTTTGAATATAAACTGGTTTGAAAGGACTGTGACATTTGATACGAGAAGTATATTCTATTTTGAAATATGAATTGTTTGAATTATAATGAATGGAATCTAAACGAAATTTAGATTTGGTAAATTTTTGGAAACATATGAAAATGATAATAACGAATAAAGGAATTATGTTTTGAAATATAAGATTTGAAAATGAATATCGAATTTCACGAAAGGGGTTAAAGCGATAACGGGATTTCTAGAAACTGGAATAAATCCAACCTTGATTATAACTGAATCAGTAACAATTTGAAAGGGAAATCCGAAATGGTCTATAACTATTATTTTAAAAATGCGTGTATTACTTGGGAAGACCGGGATCAAACATATATTCGAAAACCATTCGAAGTAATAATACAACGTTATAAAGAAAGCGAAGACTTGGAAGGCGAAAAGTAAAGACCGAGAATCTTCGAATTATTCGGATTGACTGCTGATGTCTCATTTGGGCCGATCACCTGATACAAGGTTATAAGTGGCATGAGATCTAAATATATTTTGGAGATTTCCGGATTGTTGTTCCATTCAGACCCAGAACGGACTCGTATGCATTGTGTGTCTGACATTGAAATTGACTACGTAGCACTGATCTCTGTTAATATGTATCAGATTTATGGCAATAAATTATTCTCGTCTCTAGGCCATATGAGCTTAGTGGTTATGTATTGATAGAAATTAGTGACATGTCGTGAATTGATAATGTGACATACTCAAGTTATGAAATGAACTAGTGATGATCAAAGCTTGGCTTGTTGAAGCGTAGTTTTGTGTATATCGTGACCACGACGAACCTCACACCTAGGATTGATGGTAAACTGGCAGTTAGGTTGTATACATACAAATCTCTATTGAAACTCGAAAGCTACGGCAGTAGATCTACTTATGAAACCTGGGGAAAATAAAGTATATATGGTGTCCGGTGTCTGGATGAAAACTGGGATATATACTTCGCGCTCTATATTCGGTGTCTGTGCCTGGATGTTAACAGGGAAGTACTTAGCTTTGTGTCCTTGATTGATCTTTCGTGCCAGGAACCATCATATTGGAAAACCCAACAACCAATACGAGTCTTCCATTTTGTTTGTAAACTATGTATGTGGGCATATCCACTTTGCTTGCTAAGATTAGTATATTTATTTGTGAAATGGTTTCCAATACTATGCACTAATAATAGTATTAAATGAAGATTTTCACATATGAAAGCAAGTTTGGCTATCATAAGACAAAACTTGCCCATTTGGTGTGCTCTTGCATTATGTGACTTGGGAGAGCTTATGATAGCTTCATTTTTTCCAGAATCATTTACGAATTTCCCATAATATTTCTTTAGATTATTGCACCCATAACACTCATGTTATTTCATATTTTAATTTGACTAATATGAGAATGATTTAGTTCTGATCCGAGCGTGTGTTGTGTTTTTTTTTATGCAATACGCTCGGGTCAGCCAAAGTTGCAGTTAGCGAAGACTACCTTGCCTTGGAGAACAAAGACGAAGATTTGGTATATATCTATTATATATATGTATTTCCCGTTGAACTTTGTTTCTGCTGTCTTGTTGTATATATCTGTATATGTGTAACTCTGATCATCATTGTATATTACAGTCAAGTGCATGTTTTTAATAGCTTCATGAACTGTTATTTATTTATTTATTATATTTTATCCTTCCGCTGCGATCTTCTTTCTTCTTTTTCTTATATAAATCCCAATAACTATCTGTATTTTTGATTTGTTTAAGTCGACATTGAGGATCATTGTTGATTTGAACGGTCAAAAATTCAGGTCGTTACATTTGGTATTAGAGCTTTGGTTTAGAAAAAACCTTGGCTCTATTTGGGATTAACTCATTATAGATAGGGTAGTAATACCCTAAAATGAGTTTGAGTGTATATGAGAGAGCTACCTTTAATTTGATATAAGATGATTTTGTATTTTGCTGGTTTGTTCCGTTGAGTATTTATGAATTCTGGTTAGTACTTGGGATGCCAAATATTATAAAAATTCGATCTTTATATAAGAAGCAGAGATAAAAATATAATTTTTATATAGAAATGGCATTGTAAAAATGTGATATTTAAAATATAAATATCGATTCAAAATATAAACATCATGTTAGAAAAAGGCGATTTATTTATATTGAAAGTGAACAAATAAAAAGGGTTTTTTATTTTAAAAACAGCGGTATAAAAATAGAATTTTTATCCATATAGCGGAGTTATTAAAATGTGATTTTTATATACATAGCAACAATATAAAAATGTGATTTTTATATATGTAGTGGCTACGGACAATGAAAGTGACAAAAGGCGAGCACGACGAAGATTTCTACATATGAAGAGTCACGGCGATTGGTTTAGCTAGTCGGTGAGAACTTCTCACTTTAAATCTTGGTTTCTAGTTAAAATTATATACTAGGATGCAGACGGTGCTTAGCAGCACCTGACACCCGTCGTCCACAAACCATGGACTACTTGTATGCTTGTTTGATGCGTTGTGAAGTTAGTTTGTGATGTTGATGTGAAATGGAAAAAAAAATATTCATGTGTTGAATAAGAAATATATTCATGTGTTGAATAGGAAAAATATTCATGTATTGAAATAAATTGTTTATCATTAAAAATATAATTTTTAACGTATATGAGAATGAATAAATATTCATTTACAAACCGGACGGTTTGTTTATGTACACCTATTTGAAGGACATTGATTGGGATGATAAATTTTACACGTCGCCCAACTGCACAAATAATATTAAGTGTTTGTGGATTGAAACCCCACACGGGTGTTGGGATGATATTCGACGTACACTAATCCCAATTGTTTAGTGGTATGTCGATCGTTTGATTGACAGACTGTATGAGCGTTAATTAGTTATATTTAATGCTTATGAAGTTGTGTGGTGCACTTTGGACGATGGTTGATTATTTATCGTTGCTATTATATACATGTGTTGTATGGAATCCATATAATTAGCATTATGTAGTAATTGATTGGGCCTCATTCCAATTGGAAAGATAAAGAATACTATAAAATAAATATTCATGTGTTGAATAGAATAAATAGTCATGTGTTGACGATGCTCATGTGTTGAGAATATTCATGTGTTGAAAATATTCATGTGTTGAATAAAGAATATAGATTCATGTGTTGAATAGAATAGATATTCATTTGTTGAATAGAATAACGAAGTTATTGAAATATATAAAGCTGTGTTGATTAGATATGCGCCATTTTGAAGCGAACGATATTTATATCGATTATATTCGTTTTTATAATGAATATAGAAAAGAAAGCGGTTTCAAAATATAATGTTTTGAAAATATTATCATTTATATAGTAATGATGTAGAATATTCAATTTTGATTCGAAATTGAATATGAAGTGGAAATCGTTTCGAAAACGAATTTAAAATGATTTATAAAATACGTTTTAAAAGGAAATCGACGTAATATATAATATATATATATTATATATATATATAATATATATATATAATGGCCTTAATAGAACGTGCCGCGTTGCGGCAGTTCGTGAATTTCGACCATTGACTTCGAATGGACATTATGGGAGATCCGACCGTCGGATTCTCCTGAAACCAGAACCGTTGGGTTCGTATCGAAAAGAGATTTCCAATGAATATTAGAAATCTGAGATCTAATGGTTGGATTTGGAATTATGTCCAAATCAAATTTGGAAAAGGTCGCTGTAAGTGCTGCTCGATGGCCGTTGATGGAAATCGACTGTACGGGCCTTGATAAAATTATTAAAAATAGTAACAATTTGTGTAAAATCATAAGAAATGGTTTGCGAAGAATTGGGATGAAAAATTCCACATTTGTAAAGATAAAAATAGATTTTTATCGAAATGAACTAGTTTTGAACTAGAATTAAAATCCAATTATTTTTAAATAAATAAAGTGGATTTGAAATGGTTTTGAAAATAAGTAGAATTTCAAATATATAAAGTGGAAATGGATTTGAATCGAAATTGTCTTTGGAATATTTCGATGTTGGATTTCGTGATTATACAGATATTATTATGGGAATTTGAAAGAAATATTTAAATCGTTATTTCCAATACGATATTTGTTGGTCATAGAATTTGATATTGACTATAAGCCGATATGTTTTCTATTCAGAGCCTTGTATTTAATATCAAATGTGATTTGGGTTTGTCGGGAATGGTGTCCTCATTAACATTGTTCTTAAACCCAGTTGAGAAAAAGATTAAATCTTTCTATTTAGATTTAATGAAGTGTACCAATTAAATAATATTAATTGGAGTTGAATTTAAATTGGTTTTTTGGGTTTATCGTGAGCGGTGTTTTGAATAACACCCGTTCTTTAACCCGATTAACAATGGGAAGTGATTTTTGGTTTATCGTGAATCGTGTTTTAGATGACATTGGTTCTTTAACCCAGTTAAAGACAGGATATTGATTTTTGAGAAGATTAAAACTAAGTGGGGTTTTAATAAATCTTTAATTAGATTGAAATGATCGAACATGGGGTATCACTAGTTTTGCTCCAGAGCGATAGTTAAATCTTTAATTAGATTTGAACGTGAAATGGTAATTAATTTTACCGATAACACCGTGGTGTTAGATAGGGAGTATTACCAGTTTTGCTCCATGGGATGAATAGGTTGGGATTGGGAAATAAAATAAATAATTACTTCGGTGTGGTTCACTAATCCCGACTAGTTTGGAAAACCATAACATGGTTTGAAAAGATATCCAAAGGAAGATTAAAGAATAAATTTAGAAGAATTTATCTTTGATAAAATTAATGGTAACCTTTCCCTAAGAATGTGATTTTTTTTTTGAATAAAAGAATATTCTGAATTGGAATGAGGCGTATGTTGTGTTTGTGTAGCACTTGTTTATTATATACGCGGGTTGTTCGGAAAGGCCGGGTTTATACCCATTCTGAATAACCGATTCGACGATATGTTGAAGACGAAGACGGTGGTTGAAGACCGGAAGTCTTCAAATCATTTGGATGATTATTGATGATCTTGATTGGGCTGTACACCCAAGAGGAGGGTATCAGTTGGTGATCATCCAGACGTACTTGGAGATCGATGGATATGCGAGGAAAGTGCCTGCGGTTTCGTTCAGACCTAAAAAAAACTTGTAAATGGACTGTGTGTCTGACATTGGATTTTATTCAGTGTTGATTGATCTCTATTAAATATACATCTGTTTGGCGGCGGAAAATTTATTCTCTTGCTTAACGCCCTTCTCTGAGACGTACGAGCTCAGAGGTTGTATATCGATGGACATCAGTCGCATGGAGTGAATTGCCTGTGTGGCATGCCTAAGTGGCAGATGATCAAGTCTTCTGTTGAAAAGCAAAGTCTTGTGGTTGATGATCAAAGCACGGCCTGTGTGGCATAGCTGTGTATAGCGTTAATTCGCGAGCCTCACACCTCGGTATGAGTCAAAAACGGGATAAGGACCGTTGCGAGAACACGACGTTTCTTTCTAGCTATGGGTGATGTCAGTGACTTACCAGCCCTGACATTTATATACTTTTTACCTGTGTGGTTGTTGGAAAGCGAGGCGCCTCGAATATATGGTCGATAACTGGCACTATGTGAGCCGACGTTCAGACCATTATATAGGTCCTATAGGATCGGGAAACGTGTGTTCAGGAATTGCCAATCATCAAAAGTAAGAGAGGACCGACCCAACCGATTCCCAGAATCGCTGTGTGTCGTCCTGAGACATTTGCTAGAGTGTCTTGAACGGAGAGAAGCTTGCCCCTTGCCTCGACTCATGATGGAATCCAATTTCCAATATGTGATAATTCGGTTTTATTTGTAGAACCTAGTATGGCGACATAGTAGATGGTAGCTATGCCGCCTATGATTGATACTTATGATTGAAATTGTTTTCACACTATACACTTATCGTAATACCAAAATAATATGTTTTTAAACGTATCAAGCATTCTTTGGCTATTATAAGGTTAAACCCTATTCTTCGGCTTGCGTTGCATTGTGTGATGGGACCTGGGTCTTATAATAGCTTCATTTTTCTTTATTTAGCATTGCGCTGTTTGTTTTATGCACTGGTATTCTTGGGAGGAAACCCATTCCGTGTTATACGGCGTGGTCCCTTGATTTACCTAACTTCAAAATAAAGATTAATAACTGTTTTAGTTCTCACACCAGTCACATCACTGACCTGGAGTTTATTGTTTTAACCTAAACTCTGGGTGCCTTATTTTCTGCACGGGCAGCTAGTAGTTTTGGTTTTGCAGATTTATATTCATAGGATCCTGGTTTACAGCTGGAACGATACTCAAAAAGCTCTGTATCCGTGTATTTCTTTCAGTTGTGTATTGTATTATTTTTCCGCTGCTATGTATTTAAATGTAATTTAAATCTCTGATATTTGTCAAATGTGTAATATTTATTCATACTCTGTATATTCTTGTATTCTGATGGAATTGTTGTAATAAACAATGAAATGTTCTTCTGTTTGTGTTCCGATGTATGTTGTTCTCAAAACAATTCGTGCTTTCCTTCACGGGGAAGTCATGGGTTACTACAGGCCTCAATAGGGATTTCTAAACAATCGAATAGGTCTTATTGACATAATATTGTTTTGAATTATATTTTATATATATGAAGAATTATTTGAAAATCTATGAACTTTGATTTTTGTTGATGATAATATTAGATTTTCATCATTTATCATTCGATTAATCAATAATTAACACTATTGGTTATTGAATGATTTAAGAAAAATGAAATATTGAAAATTAATTGGTAATGAAATAAGAAGAAGTTAAATATGAATTTGAGAATTTAATTTCGGGTGTTTTGTTATATTGATTTGCAAATGGTTTTAAATAATATACTTATATTTTAAAAGTTGCTCCATATAGAAACTGTTTTCGAATGAATTTTTGAAATAAGTGTATACTCCCCTCTTGCCTTTGGAAAATGATTTCGGTTATGAGTTCACGCATCATCGACATTTATTTTCAAGAGACTAAGTGAGGGAGATCACTTAGAATTTTTATACTTTGTTTTGCGAAACTGGGTTTCATTTAAATCTTTTATAATATAGTTTTATATAAAAGATATAATATATAATATTTTGAAAGTTGATTTTGAAACGAACCTAAAGTTAAATTCTTAAATTCTAGAATAACTGAAGAAACAAGGAAACGTGAAATTTTATAAAACTTTTGAACTGTGAAATAAGAAATTAATCTAAGAGAGATAAATTAAATTGGGAACTCTTAGAGATGTAAAATGGAATCGATGGTAATTAATTAAAATTTGTATGAACTTGAACTATAATTAATTTAGGCTTAAGTGATGATGTTAATGGAATGCGCTAATAAGAATTAATGTTAAATACAATGGATGTTGTTTAAATGGATGCAAAGAAATCAAAAGGTAAATGAGATTTAATAAAAG
The DNA here is from genome assembly GCA_030737875.1 of Allium sativum. Taxonomy (NCBI): domain Eukaryota; kingdom Viridiplantae; phylum Streptophyta; class Magnoliopsida; order Asparagales; family Amaryllidaceae; genus Allium; species Allium sativum. Next base: position 638,236,540 of record CM060923.1, on the reverse strand, counting down.
AAGAATAATAATGAATCAATTGATTTAGAATAATTACAAGTGAATAAGCATATATATAATCCAAGTAAAGTGACTCAACTCAAAAGTAAAATTAATTGAATGTAAATTTCTATAATTATTGATAAAATGAATGTCAATGAGTGCATGTAAATAAATTGAATAACGATAGAAAGTAATAGATATAATAAACCAAATACTGACATTTATAAATGGATAGGGATGCAATAAAACAAATGAAACATGGATTGTTTAAGAATGGAATGAACCAATGAGTCAAACGAATAAATGGCATTTAAAATTTATTTTGATGCTTGTTTGGATAAATATAATTGTTTGGATATTTTATTGGTTCTTTTGGTTGCATTTGCTATCCATGAATGTCTATTGTAAAGCACACACAAATATTTATTTCTTTTATATGTATTTTCATATGTTGTTGAGTGTTTTAGTAGATATTGGAGGAAATTTCTTGCTTTTGGAGCTGCTTGCGCATGAAATACTATTTTTACCTACTTTAAAATAAGCCAAATCGCTAATAATGCAAATGAAAGGAACGTATATCGAAATATATATCGTATTTAGCATTGTATATTGTTTTCCCATTTTTGGGATGCCTCATCACCTAAATGATATATATATATATATATGATTATATTGTTGTTTACGGGCCTAATCGTACAAAGGAGACTCTGCCGAAATTTTTCACGAATTTATGACTTCAAAATATTTGTGAAAATTTGAGTTTTTGTATAAGTTAATTGTTTCTAAATTGAATAAGAAATTATATGACTAAATATATATGAATTGACAACTTCCTTACTACTATCTTTATTTTGATTCGTTTAAGTCGACATTGAGAATCATTATCGATTTGAGCGGTCAAAAATTAAGGTCGTTACATTATTAGTTTAAATCAACAAATCTAATTCCTCTACTCAAATCAAGTACACTAGAGGAAGGAAAGATTTAAAAAAATAATAGAATACTGGATGATCTAACAATTAAGTTAAAAGTACCACCAAGGTTTTAAATATCAAATAAGCCAAGTAACATATAATAGTACCATATTAGCTTTAAATAACCAATGCATAACTAAATTTAACTATAAAGAATTCCCAAATCTATCAGGAAATGATAAAGGCAATCATAGATGCATATTTATCATTTTTTTTACAGCACTGTTTTTTGTTCCAAAACTATAAAGATTATTAAATTGAAAAATCAACATATGTTTCTTTTGAAATTAAATGAATAGATAAGAGTTTGTTAATACATCAAGTATAAACACAATTAATTTCAATATAGATTCAACGTTGACAGAAAATGATAAAAGATAGAACTAAACACATACATGAATGATGCAGTCAGCCACTTCGGAATAGAGGAGGCATGATTCGTGGACTCTCTAGGAACATCCTCAAGCTTTCCCAACAATCAATCTAGCTGGATTACCAACAACAATAGTCCTAGGTAGCACATCAATCAAAACAACAGATCCTGCCCCCAATCTTTGCACCCTCACTAATCCTAATTTTCCTATGAACTGTAGCATCTGCACCAATCAAAACCCCATTACTGATTTTGTAATACCTATCTCTCTTCGACTACATAATTGTTGTTGAATGTTGAGATATCCGAGAAAGGGGATTCGACAGTGAATATATTAAGGTTGTTAGGTATATCAATTCGAACTTCAGAACTAGAGCACGTGGGAGATGTCGACGTGTGAATTTGAATTCGTCAAAGGCGATTAGGGTTCGTGGCTCGGAGCAATTCGGATCTAGCGAATCTCGACAATAACATTTACAATAAGGAGAAGGATCAGGAAGATGGAGACAAATCTAGGTAGAAAATTTTGAGTAAGATATGGAGGAAGCCGTATTAAATGGAAAATTTTAGGGTTTGGAGTACGAATCAAAATGCTTGAGAGTCGAAAAAATTTGAGAGGAAAAGGATGTGTATGAATTAGGTGTGAACGATGGAAAGTCAGAGGAAAAAGGCAATAAAGGAAGAAAATGGCGAAATGGGAGAAGGAAATGCAAGGAAATAATGCAGAAGATGTTGTATATAACAACTATATGATTTCTGTTTGACGATTAAATATATATATATATATATAATTAATATGTTTACAATTGTACTATTCAACTGCATTGCAAACAAAATTAAATATTTATATCTAAATAGAATATTACTGCACAAGAATTTGAATATTCAAACAGTATTTTATTTGAATATAGTATTTCATTTCAACATTTCAATAGTACAAATTTTACAACTCCACTATTGCACATCTCAATGATATAATACATTTTTTTCATATATTAATTTCGTTTACATTTGTTCCTCAGTACAAAATCTTACTTTCACTCAGTTGTATATACATACAAAGTCACATTCAAATTCACTCATTGACACTCCTGTCTTTAGTTTGTCTTCACTGTCAGTCTAGTCACCTGCATACATGTCACAAAAACGCACACAGTAAACTGCAACAAAAATATTTTAACTTCTAGCAAATATAATTTTATTTTAAAATTTATTTGCCTCAGAATTTTGGTGTGCTTCTCATCTTTTTCTTGACTTGGTCTGATATGTATATATTCATACATCGCAATCAAAATTAACCAATTCTAATTCCATACATCACATATATGTTTCATAATAACATACATACATGGATTTCATATAACGACAAATAATTCATTTTTTAATTATAAAATGAGATATCTCAACTTGGTCGGTTTCAGAAATCGTTTGCGTTTATTTTATGAATTTCTGTATGCGTTCAAATTTATTTGAATTCCTTATTTGCTTTATTTTGATTTTGGTTGGTTCCATTGGTAGCACTCGATAAGAGGAATCCAACGCATTTTATTTCATCGAATTCTGATAATCTACAAGTAGGTTATTGAATTTATAAGCTTACATCAATAAATTAAACAATTATCTGTTAATTAAAAATTAATTAATTACTTTGGTCAAGAAAGAAAACAGATCCTCCATCTTTATCTTATTCTTCGTCGCTTCCCTGTAGCCGTGAAACCCAAAACCGCTCCTCCTCTTTGAAAAACGCAGCACACATGACATCTCCTGGCGATGACCAAACACCACCACATCGAAGACCCTTGAACCCCCTTCCCACACCTGGAGTGTGGCCCAGCTCGCAACCTCATATGCTCCGAAATCCACCAGTAATTACGTCGGCTTTGAGTAGACAAATCGAGCGAATTATCACGCGAATTTTAATCATCACCGTATGGATAGAAAGATGATGAAATTCTCTACAATATTCGCTTAATATGTATTGAATATTTATGCTTGGATTTTGAGAGATTAAGGAGAGAATTTGGGATAAATTCGGCCATAGGTTTAAAGCATGGCGGCGGCTCTGTAATATTAGAATTAGGGTTTTCTAAATCTTAGGGTATATATATGTTAATACTATTTGTTGGCTAGCTTTTTGACCAAGCCACCCAGGCTCACTCACAAGAAGAAAGTATGAAACTACGTTCCCTAAGTACATGAAGGAACGGATCGCACCATCGGATCGCCCCTCATCGGATCGCACCTCATTTGATCGCCCCCATTGCATCAACGAAACGACCACTTCTATGCGACTCGATCTGTACATACATCGCTGCCCAGTCTAGACCGATCCGATCCCCTGATGCACGGCGAAGCCTCTGACCCGTTCAAGCACGAGCTAGTCTTCGGCGATCCAAGATACACGGATCCAGCGACACGTGTCCCCAACTGTCATTTTGACTGATTCTCCCCAGTTGCTCGATCCGATTTTCAAGGGGATCGCGACACCTGTCCACAACGGCTAATTTGACTATTTCTTCATCGGCTGCGATACGATCCGATGTTCTCGGGATTCGTGCCACGTGTGACCACGATCCGCCTGACAAAATCAGCTATAAATAGCCCAGAGCTTGGCATTTTTTGGGATCCTTTTGGCAATATTGAGTTCTGATTCCGCCATTATTGTCATACTACCATTTCTTATCAGTTTTATTACTAGATTATTGAGAGAAATCACAATTGTAAAAGTGAGCTAGAGAGAGATAATTGATTGTACTAGCATTCAAAGTATAATCGATAACATATAAAGTGGACGTAGGCTCGTTAACGCCGAACCACTATAAATCCTGTGTGTTTTCTGCTTTTTCTTCATTCTCCAGTTAAAACTCTATAAGATTCAGAACAATTTGGGTGTTAGGTCCAAATTTTGATCTAACATTTTGGTGCTTTCACCGAGAAAACAGTCCCAAAACATCACTATTCAGTTCTTTGAAGATTCCAGCGACATCTGATATCATGGCTGGAAAGAGATCTAAGGAAGTACGCACCTCACGAACCAATGAAATCTCGAATGAAGCAGTTGAAGAAAGTGTGCACGAGCTAGGCAACGAGGGAACTTTGGATCGCGGAGCGCCAGGGGCGAACCGATCCGATGAAGGTACCACGCTCCGAGTCGACGAGGACGAGACGAACCGAACTGCTGAAGGGGTTGTTACTCGATCCCATGATAACGCCTCGAACCCTCCACGAACTGTGACCACGAACCGATCCCGGGGGGCGCTACGAGCCACCATCCTCGATCCACAACGATCCGAATTGATGATCAGACTACAACTAGACCTGGAAAGGAGCCTATGGCTCGCTCCAATCGTCCTGGCCCCTCCGCTCGACCTGGCTCAAGCTCTTTGCGCATAAGAGAAATTGATGATAATCAATATGATCCTTCTGCTCCCGTTACTGAGGGGGGCCTCTCTCGCTTTTATGAAATATGGGAAAGGCTGTTTGATGAGCTGGCTGCTCAGAGGCAGGAAAGCTCCGTTCTACGACAGAATTTGACCGCTATGGATAGAAGGCTTAATGATCTCGTAAGGCAAAGGACGCCACCAGTTCGTCCTCTCACCCCAGAATACTCTTCTTCGTCAGAGGAATCGCCGAGACCTCCGCGGCGACCATATGAGAGACCCGAAAACATAGTGCAGCTTCGATTTGGAACCCTGCCGTCACGGGAAGAAGAGGCGCTGGGTGCAGGGCCCTCAAACCGTAATGTGAACGATCATGCCGCAACTCCCAGAGCTCGGGGTGTGGACAGCCCTGTACAGGACAGACGACCTCAGCCCCATCGTCGTGCAAATGCTCATGGTAACAGGGGGCAACGAAGCCCAATTCGAGCCCCAGATTTTGTGACTGCTCCCGGAAGAGAGATTAGAGAACCCCACCGAGCAAGAGGCACTGGCCCCGAACCTCCGCTGACCAGTGCAAATGTTGCAGCTATGATCCATCAAATTCTGGCAGATAGCCGTGGACAACGGAATGAAGATTGGGGAATTGACCGCAGTCATACCCCTTTCACTGATGATATTTTGGATGCGACTTTCCCGAGGCGTTTCAACATGCCACAGATGAACCGTTATGCGGGTAGATCTGATCCCGCCCAGCATCTGATGAGATATTCTTGGTCGATGACCGCTGCCGCAGCTTCTGACGCTGTCAAGTGCAAAGCATTTCCCATATTCTTGGAGGATGTAGCATTGTTATGGTTTACTCGCTTACCAGCAAGATCAATTTCCAGCTTCAGGGAGTTGAGTGAAAGGTTCGTGGAACAGTTCCGCATCTACGCACAAAAGACAAAGAGTGTGATTGACTTGTTCCTTATCAAGCAACGACCAGGCAAGAGTCTGAGGGTGTACCTAGACCGTTTCAACCTGGCCGCTACTGAAGTTAAAGATCCTCACGAGCCAACCGTTGTCGCAGCTCTAATTGACGGAGTAGATAAAGACACTGAATTTGGGAGATACCTGGCCGGCAAGCCACCCCATACTAGAGAGTTATTCTACGAAAAAGCTAACGTACATTTACGCCGGGAAGAAGTATATGCTAACCGAAAGGCAAAAACGGACGATAAGGAGGAAATCCAGAGCAATGTCACCATCAAGCAGACAGGAGACAGCTCGGGGAAGGTCGAAGTTAATGTCGGAAATCGGAATCAGGGTGGTCGTCAGTTAGGGAACAATGATAATAACAGTAATGGCAACAACCGGAAGAGGAATCGAGGGAACGACTCCCAAAGAAGGACTCGTCCCAGGGCTTTTGAGAGTTATACGCCAATAAATGATACGTTGGAAAATATCTTCATGGACTCGTACAATGTCCTCCAGAATAAGAGACCACCTCTCCTAGAGAGTCGACGGAGAAAGAACGCGAAACGGGGAAGTTTTGTCTCTTTCATCAGATCCATGGCCATTCGACAAATGAGTGCCGTCACCTAAGAGATGTAGTTGAGAGGCTTCTTCGAGAAGGAAAATTAGATGAATACAGAGTAACGCCCAGAGATAGGGGGCAAGCCGTACATGCCCCAAATCAGAACTAGAATCAACCTGCTGTCAGGCCAACTTCCCAGCAAAAGGAAAAAGACCTTGTTATCAATACCGTAATCGGAGGGCTTTATCTCGCCGGACACAGTTCCAAGGCGTTGGATCAGTATGTCAATGCAGCCAAGCAACACCTCGAGGTAGGGGAGTGTAGCGACCCCGAGGTCAACGTCCCGATAAAGCAACAAAAGATGATGTCCGATGATGTCGTTTTCCGAGAACTAGAAAGTATTGGAGTCCATGCTCCGACTGAAGATCCATTTGTAATCACAGTACCTATTGGCCCGGCCACTGTTCATAAGTTTTTGGTGGACAACGGGAGTTCCATCAACATTCTTTTCAAAAGGACATTCGACCAGATGAACCTCGAGATAAAAGACTTGGAGCCCTGTCAGGGATGGATCCGTGGATTTAACGGAGCATCCACCGCTCCAATGGGTTATGTAGAGTTACCAGTTACGCTTAGGGAAGGAGAACGCCAGAGAGTGAGAATCCTTCCCTTCGTGGTTTTGGATGTTGAATCACCCTACAATGCCTTCCTGGGCCGACCGGCCCTCGCAAAGTTTAGAGCCTGTATAGCCCCCTGGTGCTTATTATTGAAATTTCCTACGGAAGCTGGTGTTGGTATTGTCAGAGGAGATCAGGTTGCCGCACGAGAGTGTTATGTTGCAGAGTTAAAACTACTCCGCAATGGAGGGGACATAAAAACCAAGGGCACTTCTCCCCCTACAAGGGCGGAGACCTTATATCAACTAAAGAGGATAACCGTAGGAGAGTCGCCCAGAGAGTTGCCCGAGGATATAGATCCCAGAGAGGACCAAGAACCTGGGGGTAGAATGGCGACTCCCAACGAGACAACTGTGGATGTACCGATCGATGATAGTGACCCATAGAAGGTCCTTAAGATTGGATCCCAGTTAAGTCCGAATCTCGCTAAAGAACTGACGAAATTCTTAAAAAATAACTTGGATGTATTTGCTTGGACCCACGCAGACATGTGCGGGATATCTCCATCAATCATGAGCCATTCATTAAGCATTAACCCTAAACATCCTCCGGTAAAACAAAAAAGGCGAATTCTGGGCCTAGAGTGGTCCGCTGCCTTGAAAGAAGAAGTTGGAAAGCTAAAAAGTAATGGATTTATCAGAGACTCGATCTACCTAGACTGGATTTCAAATCCAGTCCTGGTAAAGAATGCCAACGGGAAGTGGCGAACGTGTATCGATTTCTCGGATTTGAACAAAGCCTGCCCAAAAGACAGTTTTCTGTTACCCCGGATCGACCAGTTGGTAGACTCGACGGCGGGCCATGAACTTCTCTCATTTATGGATGCTTATTCCGGATATAACCAGATTCCAATGCATGTACCAGATCAAGAACACACTAGTTTTATTACGGATCTGGGATTATATTGCTATGTAGTGATGCCCTTTGGCTTGAAGAACGCAGGCGCAACATATCAACGGTTAGTGAACAGAATGTTCTATAACCAGATCGGGAAAACAATGGAAGTATACGTCGACAACATGTTGGTTAAGTCCAAGTGATCCTCCAATCACACTACGGACTTGGCAGAGATGTTCGGCATTCTTCGAAAGTACGGGATGAAACTCAACCCAACAAAATGTTCATTCGGTGTCGCCTCCGGAAAATTCTTGGGGTTCATTGTCAGTTCTCGTGGGATTGAGATTAATCCAGACCAGATCGCGGCAATCAGAGACATTCAGGAACCTAGGCAAACTAAGGATGTGCAAAGCCTTGCAGGAAAAGTAGCCGCACTAAGCAGATTTATCTCCAGGGCTACGGACAAATGCATCCCATTCTTCGAATTGATAAAGCGAGGAAAACGCCACTTCAAATGGACGCCCGACTGCGTAGAAGCGTTTCAGAACTTGCTGAGATACCTGGAGAAACCTCCGATATTATCTAAGCCGATGGATCACGAGGATTTATTCGTGTACTTGGCAGTGTCATCCCACGCGATCAGCTCAGCGTTGGTAAGAGAAGAAGATAAGGTCCAAAGACCTGTATATTACGTGAGCAAAAAATTGACGGCAGCAGAGCGCAATTATCCAAGGATAGAAAAGTTGACGTATAGTTTACTGATCGCCTCTAGAAAGCTTCGACATTATTTTCAGGTGCATCCCATTACTGTATACACCGATCATCCACTCAAGCAAGTTCTACAGAGACCAGAAGCATCTGGAAGATTACTCAAATGGAACATTGAGTTAAGTCAATTTGATCTGAACTTTCAGCCCCGACGGTCAATTCGGGGGCAAGTGATAGCCGATTTCATAGCAGAGTTTACCGTCCCGGAGGAGGATATAGCAAACGAAGAAGTTGACACCTCAAAATTACTTCTCGATCCCAGTGCCTGGAGATTGTATACTGATGGCGCTAGGAATGACGAGTGATCCGGCGCTGGAATAGTGCTTGAAACTCCCGAGAAACGATTGATAACCTATGTTATCCGAATGGAGTTTCACGCCACTAACAACGACTCCGAATATGAAGCCCTGATAGCCTGACTAAGGATCGCAAAGGAGTTAGAGGTCACAAAGCTGGACATCTTTTGCGATTCCAAGTTAGTTGTGAACCAGGTTACTGGAAAATTCCAAGCCAAAAGTGCAAGATTGATTTTATACTTGAAGAAAGTGAAGGAGTTGCTGAACGACTTTGATCACTACAGCATATCTCACATTCCGTGGTCAGAGAATCAGCAGGCGGATAAGTTGGCAAAGATGGCTAGTTCCGGCGATCCTGAAGAGGCCGGGCTAGCCCCTGTCGAAGTACTTCAGTCCCCTAGTATATATCAAATGGAAATCGATCCAATACTATAGACGGAACCAGAAAGGGAGTCGTGGATGACCCCTCTAAAGAATTTCTTGATGAATGGAGCGCTTCCGACCAAGAAAAGCGAGAGGCGTAAAGTAATTCGTAAAGCTGCCCGATACGTTCTGCAAGGCGGAGTTCTTTACAGACAAGGATTTTCGATGCCCCTTCTTCGTTGTATAGCTCATGATGACATCAAGCGTGTGCTGCAGGAGGTACACGAAGGTGAATGCTGCGATCACACTGGAGGGCAAACATTGGCGAACAAGGTGTTGCGGCATGGTTATTTCTAGCCTACCATAAACAAGGATGCGGCGAAATACGCACGACGGTGTGATGCGTGCCAGAGATTTTCAAAGATACCTAGAGCACCTCCTAATCAGTTGAAAACAATGACGAGCCCACGGCCTTTCGCTATGTGGGGAATTGATATTATCGGAAGTCTCCCCATAGCTAGGGGCGGAGCAAAGTTCGCTATAGTAGCCGTAGATTATTTCACTAAGTGGGTCGAGGCTGAACCACTGACTATAATCACAACCAAACGAGTGATCAATTTTATCGTTAGAAACATCATCTGTCGATTTGGGATTCCAAAGATTGTTATAACTGATAACGGAACTCAGTTCGATAGCACAGAATTCAGAAACTTCTGCGAGAAATACCACATTGAGAAACGATACACCTCTGTGGCGCACCCGCAATCGAACGGACAAGTCAAAGCGGCGAATAAAGTGATTAAGTCCATTCTGAAAAGAAGACTGAAGCGGGCCAAATCCATGTGGGCTGATGAATTACCCTTGGCACTATGGGCCTACAGGACAACGTATAAATCGGCAACAGGGCATACCCCCTTCTCCCTTGCTTTTCGAGCAGAAGCAGTCATCCCGGTTGAGATAAAAGTACCTTCTCACCGAGTGACTTATTACGATCCGATGACTAATAACGAATTGCTCCTTGAATCCCTGGATATGATCAAAGAAAAGAAGGATGAAGCAGACCTGCGTGCCTTAAGATGCAAACAACAGGTCGCTCGATACTACAACAAAAAGGTTCGAGCCCGAACCTTGGAACCATGGGACTTGGTTCTGAAGCGTGTCTTTCCACCCCCAACTCATATGGACGCGAAGTGGGAAGGACCGTACTCCATTCTGAGCAAGTTTGATAATGGAACCTTCAAGCTGGCAACCGTAGATGGAAAGGAAATCCCCAGAGTGTGGAATGCCCAACATTTACGGCCATACTTAACATAAAAATTTCAAATCTGTTCTTTTGCTTTGTTGAGAACCATGTACAAGGCACGACTTGCCTAGAATAGTCTGATTTCTTAAAGCAAAAATTATAAAGTGGACGTAGGTCATGATTCGACTGAACCACTATAAAAATATTGTGTGTCGTCTACCTTTATTGCACCTTTATTTATCTGCCTTTTTATTTTTATGGAAATTGCTGTGAATAATGCAACGATCCCAGAAGCATATAATTATAAATGCCTTCCATCAGAATGGAATGCAATCACTAGTCAAAATTCTGAGGATGAAATAAAGTAAATTATATCGTTGATAGAGCTCTAACTCTCCAGAGCCAAGAGAGAGCATAACGGACATGAAGCCGATGTCTGTAAGTCATGGCGGTGTACCATGATCGGAACCGCCTTGACGGAACTCTAACCTCGGTGACCGCCAGGAGAGTATAAAAGCGTCTCCGATTGAGCGCTGAGAAAGAGCTCCTTCCCCGCTGAAGGATCAGGGAGCGATTGAACTGCTGAGCTCGAACTCTAACTCTCCCGAGAGAGAGAGAGAGTATAAAAGCGTCTCCAATTGAGCGCTGAGAAAGAGCTCCTTCCCCGCTGAAGGATCGGGGAGCGAATGAATTGCTGAGCTCAAACTCTAACTCTCCAGAGAGAGAGAGAGTATAAAAGCGTCTCCGATTGAGCGCTGAGAAAGAACTTCTTCCCTGCTGAAGAAACAGGGACCGACTGAACTATTGAATTTGAACTCTAACCTCGGCGACCGCCAGGAGAGTATAAAGGAGTCTATGGTTAAGCACTGAGAAAGGTGCCAGAAATTCAGTACCACAAGAACAGTTATCTTATGAAATTTTCTAAGTCCCCCATATTCAGAAATAGGGGGCAACATGCGAATAATGCTAATCAATCTTTAATAAGCCCTAGTTAAGCGCTACATTAACGATTGATTGGGGGCCATATGCATATACACATGAACTTTAATGCAGCAATGCATCACGAATTTTTTTATTTTTTCTTTTTGTTGTTTGACTGATTTGTAGTTATAATTAGATGGTCTATGACTAAACATGAAAAGTTTATTTGAATACAGGTACACAATGATGCAAAAAGAGATAAACTTTCATTTATATACTGCAAGCCTACAAAGTGAAAAATAACCTAGAAAACAAAAGTGAGGGCCAGTCTCACGATTACATTTCCTGGCCAGTGGGAAACCTAAAGACAAAATATAAACAAGCGACAATATCCTATTTATGCTTTGACCTCTTCTCCTGCTTCTGTTTCTCCAGCCTCGCCTTGTCAGCGTCGGATTGATCTCCTTTCTTTCTCTTCCTTTTGTCTATGAGAGGAACATCCGACTCTTCAGAAGATTCCTCTTCCGCCTCCTTTCTCTTCCTTTTATCAGTAAGGGAAGCTGGGAAATCATCAGGATTCGCAAAATGAAGCTGTCTGCTGATGGATTTGGGCTGGATTTTCAAAATCATCCCAGTTTTGGGATCAAATTCTGCGATAGGGACTATGTTTAAAGGCTCTTGCCCCACCTTCTTCAAAGCCATCTCCTTTTCCTGCATGGCTTTTCTGTTGGACAAAGTTTCGTCATCATCGTCTTCGGTTTCTTTGGCGCTAACAATATCCTCCTCGTCCTTAACATGGCGCCCATCCATGTCTTTCAAGGCCTCGATGGTTTCATCATCCTTGGGAACATCAGCACTGGGTGCCAGGACGCTTTTCTCTGCTGTTGCACCCTCAGCCTGTTTCGGTATATCAACACCGACACCTGGCGAGACGACCTCCTTCTCCGCCTCTTTCCCTTTTTCAGCACCCTTGTCGACGGGCTCACCACCTGTATTATGGGGACCACATGTTACTAATTCAATTGGTTGTTCTACCAAACGACGACAATTCACAATTGCTTTGACAAATTGTGGGGAAAAGAGGGAGATACCTTCCGCAGATCCTCCATCTAGGGTAGCTGCAGGAGCTCCAACAACCACAGGAGTTAGGCCCAAAGGGATCAACGGATCATCAGGATGGTATTCCTTAACTCCGGAGGTCTTGGGCTCCACGGCTGAACTCGAACCTTCGTCAGTCTTGCTTTTGCCCTTAGCCAGGGCCCTCTCCTTTTCTATTTCCGCTTGAATCAGACGACGACCTTCTGCCAGATCCTCGGGCTCGCTATCCCTGAGGATGGTCTTCATCAGCTCATCTTCATCGATTTCTTCAACTCCCAATCTTTGCTTCTCACCCTCAACGATGGCATCCCATAAATTGGCTGAAGTAACGTGATAGTCTGGGATCCACGAGATGTTGCGGGTTTTGAGGACTTGGCCTAGGAAATCAAAAATCATCTCTTCAAACCCTTCGATGTCCTTTTCTCTCTCAAGGAGCTTGTTGTTAGAAGCGGTAGCCATTTCAATGGCACTTTCAACATTCTTTTCGGCAAGAGCCGCCCGTCTCTCCGCATCCATGACTTGATCATTCAAAATCACCTTTTCCGCTTCATCCAAGGCTAAACTTTCTCTCAAACTTGCTTTTTCTGCCTCCCAGGCAGCTCTCTCAGCTTCGAAGTGGCCTTGGGCTGTCTTCAACTCAATGTTGGCCATTTTAAGATCTTCTACCTCCTTCTTTAAGGCCATCTTTTCTTGGCTATTTGAGTCAAGCTCCGAATGAAAGCGCTTCTTAGCATTCTCCAATTTGATCTTATAATTTTCAGCATCTCTCCGCGCTAAGGCGAGTTGGGATTGAGCATCTTCCAAGTCCTTCTCCATCTTTGTCCTGGCCCTTTTGTTGTTATCAATTTTCACATTAGATCTATGGACTTCCATTTCAAGCGTTCGAATAACTTCTGAAAGATTAACCGCATGTTTCTTCATTATCTCATACTGTCTGGCTACATGGCGAATGTGCCCGACAACTTCATTATCCCAGTTCTTAGGGACCGGTTCCAAGGCTGGAACAAACGTCATCCTTTCGAAGAAGATGTTGGGGAATTGTTCCCGCAACTTTTCCAGCCTACCTTGATTCTCGGGACCATGGATGTAATCTCGTGACCCGGGGGCAGCTAACTCTGGCTGGCTGGAAGGGACAATGTCACTCCTCTCCTTCTCAGAATCTTTGTTCAGATCCTTGCTCTTATCCTTAGGTTCGTAGTGCCTTTTTGACGACCTGCTGTGAGAGGGTGCACTTTTCGGAGGAGTTAACTCTTTAGGAAGTTTCTTTCCCCCTGCAGGAACTACCGGATAACTGGGAAGCTTGCTAGAAGTCGATTTTGATGGAGACCGGGGTTGCGAAGAAGTAGGCTTGTGAGAAGGGCCGCAAGAGTGCTCAGTTCTCGGATGAAGACTGGGTGTGCCTTCACGGAGAGAACGAAAAGAATAAGACCACATACGAGACATATTTCCTGCAAAAGAGAAAAGAGCATATTAAAACCTTAAATATTGTTGATATAAAAGTGCGGGGTCAGGCAGTGTGTGTGATTTGTGCATCCCATATAATTCCCCCTAACGGACCCGGGCCTGAAGTTAGGCTCATCTAAGTAGTTTCTTGTTCTCTAATTGGAACGGAGGTCTCTTCAGAAGCAGGGAAGAATGGCTCCCCTTCAAAGTCCCCCTCTGTGTATACATCATCGGGCAGAGGAATTTTGCTCACCTCTTTAAATAGCTGTTCATCTGTCAAATCATCAGGAGCAGCAGGTTCGATCGGAAGGGAAGTCCTGGAGGGGAAACCTCGCGGAGAGATTGGGATTTCCTTAGGCTTGTCACCACGAGCCTCATCTCCTCTATATATGTTCAGGTCCTCGTCATCCTGGATGATTACCGAGGAAGGACTCTTACGGAATTTAGTTGTTTCTGCTGCCCGAGATGTTCCCTCTCCCTCCGTTGGGGGCACATATTTGTAGGGTTTGCCGCCAGCACCAAGTCCAAATCTTATATCCAGAAGACGATGCTTATGAAGATTTTCGTCAGTGATGCACTTCTTGATCCTTAGAAAATCGGATCTGCTTTGTAGAAGAATAGACAATCGGTGATTGTATAATGGGCCTTCCGTCTTGGGGAAGATGTGATCTGCTTAGAACAAAAAAAAGAGGGGGTGTTAATGCTTCGGCTTGTTGAGCAAGATATTCAGTCAAAAGATTAAAGTTTACTTGATTTAAGCCATCTTCTTGAGCACCCGGCCTGTTTCTTTATATAGAACCAATCAGACTTGGAATCCCCTATATTGCTATATCCGTCATACAGAACTTTCCTATTCGCCACAGATTCAAAGAAAGATAAATTTGGGGTTGCCGAGGAGCGATGCTTGAAAAGATAAAAGAATGTTAAATCTCTGAATGTGAGTTCGGTATGCAGGATCTCCGCGTATGCAATATATAGGGTGTATAGAGATGCGTAGGCGTTAGGATGAAGCTGCATTGGGGCGATACCCAGTCGTTTTAAAGTCTCGATGACAATTGGAGGAAACAGAGGAATAGCTCCTACCAAGCACATGGTTCGGCTGATTGCCATATACCCTTCCGGAGCTAAGTGGGGTCTATCTTCGCTAACGGGTGTCCTCACATCATCCCAAGGGATCCCATGTCTCAGGCAAATTCTTTTAAGCTTTATGTCATCGAGCTTAGATGCTAAAGAGTCCGAAAATTTCTCTATCCCGAGCGCGCCAGGAATCTCATCGGGAGCTCGCCTGTCTGTTTCAGACTCTTCACCAGAAGAAGTACTTTCAGATGGATCTGATTCCGTTGCCTTGTATTCAGATCCGGAATCTCCACCCCCTGGGCTAACTGGAGGGACCTCGGGGTTGTTTTGCTCAGGAACCTCGGACTCCGTTTCTGTAACGGATCTTGAAGAAGATTGATTATCCGACATTACTGTTAGGCGAGAAAACATGAGAAGCGAGATTAAAACTACCCGTCCCCCATGTGTGCAGGTGCCGGTGTGTGTGCTTGTGCATGCATTAAAGAAAAATACAAGGGTCAATAAAATCATCCAAATATTGGTCATCGTTCGATTGATAGATTATGCGTTTGTTCAATCTGGAATGTTCGTATCAAGGGCTCTAACCTAACTGTTCATCGATTTGTTAAAGTTGCATCATATGATTTAGTCAGCAGTCGAATCGCAAGACAGGTTCGGATCGCCGCATGTGGACGGATCGCGGTGAAGGACTCGATACGCGGAAGGGTATTAGGATATGGAAAAGCTTCGATTCATGAGGCGCACCAACTCATCCTGAATGGATCGCGGTGGCTTCTTGGCGATCCGCATCGCCCCCATCCTCCACGACCCGAAGCTCTGGTATCTCCGCGATCCGACACTCACACGAATCGTAGCCTTGTCATTTCCGCGATCCGATCCGCTACCCAAATCAACCTTCCAGTTCCGTACCCTCTCCCCTCGTCTCGCTACCACTCCGAACTCAGACCTCTCCCACGAACCGACCTGGTCATCCCTTCCTTCTCCTTCCTCAACTCTCCTCTTCGCACCAGGCACGCTCACGTCCACTATCACCAAATCCTATAAAATCCCGCTGTCCATGCTCTCTAAACTAGTGCGAACACAGTAAAAACTCAAGAGAAATCGTCTAGTTACCTTTTTAAAGTTCGAAATCGGGCAAGAATTTGGAAATCGAAACTAAGGTTTTTCCTCGATGGAGCTGGCGATACGATACACAAGCGAGAAGAAAGAAGAAAGAAGAAAGTGAAGAGGAGGGTCGACTTATATAGGAAAAAGGGCGACCGTTTGTCTCCCCTTTTTTGTCTTATTCGATCCGCGAAAATAGACGGGCCGCGAACCAAAAGCCCACCACGTCTCGAAGAGAAGCCCACCTCGTTCCGTTCCGTGAAGAGGCCCAAATGCTCACCAAAGGACAAGGCGAATGACTCGCTAACAGACCACGACTCGCGCATGCGATCCGAATCGATAAACGACTGAAAGATTCGATGATGAAGACTCTGAAAGATTCCAGAAAAGGAATTGTTCACTGATTTGCATTTCTTTATGAAAAGACGTTTTTATAGTTTCGAAGCATGTTCCATCATCGATCAAACATACTTCGAGGTGGCAAAATGTTGGATAGCTTTTTGACCAAGCCACCCAGGTTCACTCACAAGAAGAAAGTATGAAACTACGTTCCCTAAGTACATGAAGGAACGGATCGCACCATCGGATCGCCCCTCATCGGATCGCACCTCATCGGATCGCCCCCATTGCATCAACGAAACGACCACTATTATGCGACTCGATCCGTACATACATCGCTGCCCAGTCTAGACCGATCCGATCCCCTGATGCACGGCGAAGCCTCTGACCCGTTCAAGCACGAGCTAGTCTTCGGCGATCCAAGATACACGGTTCCAGCAACACGTGTCCCCAACTGTCATTTTGACTGATTCTCCCCAGTTGCTCGATCCGATTTTCAAGGGGATCGCGACATCTGTCCACAACGGCTAATTTGACTATTTCTTCATCGGCTGCGATACGATCCGATGTTCTCGGGATTCATGCCACGTGTAACCACGATCCGCCTGATAAAATCAGCTATAAATAGCCCAAAGCTTGGCATTTTTTGGGATCCTTTTGGCAATATTGAGTTCTGATTCCGCCATTATTGTCATACTACCATTTCTTATCAATTTTATTACTAGATTATTAAGAGAAATCACAATTGTAAAAGTGAGCTAGAGAGAGATAATTGATTGTACTAGCATTCAAAGTATAACCGATAACATATAAAGTGGACGTAGGCTCGTTAACGCCGAACCACTATAAATCCTGTGTGTTTTCTGCTTTTTCTTCATTCTCCAGTTAAAACTCTATAAGATTCAGAACAATTTGGGTGTTAGGTCCAAATTTTGATCTAACCCTATTTAATTCCTTTATTCCAAAAAGGCCCATTTATCCACATTTTTTATGTTATAATGAATTGCTGACTAAGGCTAAGGTGGCATATTTGATTCTCATTTATGTTTCCTTAAATCCCCTTCAATTACATGCTATAATGACACATCTATCCTTTTTTAATTCAAATTTCAAACGTAGATAACAATGAAAGAGAGAGAGAGAATGAAATGGAATAATGAATGCTAAATTAATGCTATTTGTTAGAAATTAGGACTAACACTACAGTATTTTAAATATTATTGTTAGAAATGAATGTTTGCAACTTTTCACATTTCAAAATTGACTAATTAATGAAGGTTTTGAACATGTAATCTACGTTTTGAATTCCTAAAAGTTACATTTTGAATTGACCAGGGAAATATTTAAGAGGACAGCCAAAGATATATATATACATATATATATATATTGTTAGAATTTATTTCATTTATAACCTACACATTATTTTCAATCAATATTTCAATATAAATTAATAAATGTTATTAAAGTTCCTAAGGCATTTTTAATGTTAACATGTTTCAAGCTAGAATCTTTTTAAATGCATCATTCTACATTAAAAATGTAATTTTAAATGTAACAACATATTTCAACTAGAATCTTTTTAAATGATTCATTTTACATTAAAACTGTAATTTTAAATGTATAAACATTTTCATCAAAAATGAATTTTTTACTTTATTGAACAATTCTTATATTAAAAATGTAAATTTTTAATGTGACATTTTTTTAATCATCATTGCTCATATGCAATAAACATGTAAATTTTTGTTGTTAAACTTTTCTATTTAAACCATGGTCATTTTACATCATTTCTTACAAACAATAAAAATGTAAATTTTTGTTGTTAACTTTTTTTTAATAATGAAAATTTTAAATTCTGACGAATTTTCTGAAAAAATTCCTTAAAAATAAAATTTTAATTGGTTCTGATTTTCCGAGTTGTTACAATGTGTCTCGGGGTGGAGCGTTACAACATGGTATTTGAGCGAGAATTCAAAAAAAATACGATAAACAGAGAACATAAACATATATAATGATACATCCAAATATAGTACGGGTATTACTAATCCCTCATCTTTAGGTTCATGTTCTTCTTTGATTCACTGGGTTTATAGTTTGGGATATGTCTAGGAATATATTTATTCCGTAGTATCTCAAATTAAGTTTTGATGTCTTATCTTAACGATAATTCATTGGATTTATTCTACCGAGCCTATCACTCATCTATACCCAAGAAGTTATGGATGATCTTTGACATTTTATCTTAAGGTGTCTTTGATTATTGCGAATTTGATTAAGAGAATCTACAGTATCGGATCTAATACTAGAAATCATGGGATGTGTTCCTTGTGATTTATCCTTTCATGCATGTTAGCATGGAAGTTTTTTGTATAGAACCCTTTCTAAAAAAATCATGTCGAGATGAGTGGTTTGAGTGTTTACTAAAACTCATTCGACGTTCTATAGGATACTATATTTAGATACCCTAATCCTTTTGATTTATTTTCTTATTTTAGGAATGTTGCTTGTAGCTTCACAACCCTTGAGCTCACTTTTAATTGTTGAGATATTTATGATATATATATATATCGAGTTTCAATCATTGTGACCTTGTTGTTAGAATTTATTTAAGTTTGTCACCCATTGGAAAATCGAATGATGTGTTGTCCTGATTTCCGTTTCCTAAGTCTTTTTCGCCCATTCTTTCCTGTGAATGTTCACTAAGGAAATGAGATAATAGATTGAATTGTTCATTTGAGGCCTTTCAGATATCCTTCGAGATTTTCTCTTGGATATCTATACGTGGATGTGCTTTATAACATTACTTCGCTTGGAGTAATGATCATCGTATTTGGGTCATGTCTTCTCTTTTGAAGTCGATGCTTAGCTTTTATTTTATAACTCATAAGCTTCTTTCGTTCTATGAGAGGTGTTCAGATATTACTCTAGCTTGACCTTACGTCGCCTTCCACAGACTGTGAGTCACGGGAGACATCGTGGATTATATCATATCTCGTACTCGAGTGATTATACTAGTAGTTCGTTATACTGTGCAAAATGATAAACATTCTAGTTATTCTATCAATCTTTGAGTGGAGTATTCCGAGAATATCTTGACGATTTATTTTTGTGTTTTTAATTTTTGAAATAATAAATGAATTAATAACTATAAAAAAGAATTTCTTTCATAGAAAATGATTTCTTTCATGTTGGATAGTCTGTCAAGTGTTTTAGAGTTCTGGTCAATGCGCCTAATCAACGTTATCGATAGGAATTTCTTTAACATTAGGATAAGACAATCAGACATGATAAATAGAATTAATAAGATTAAAAAAATCATATCTTGAAGACTTAGGGTCCCAAAAGTTAAATTGAATGACTTATATAATGTTTAGTGACATTGAAATATGAGATTTCAAACTTTATTTTGGGATAAACTTAAAAGAATTATATGTGGAATTAATCTTTATAAAGTAAGAGAATAGAAGAATTAAAATTACTTCTAGTTAAGAAGTCGTTTTAAAAGATCAAGAACTTTTCTAGTAAAAAAAATTGAGATTTTTTTCTAAGTAAAAAATTCTTGAAAAATATAAAAAAATTGTAGTCTGTATCCATTTTTTATCTTATTCTTTGTGTTTCTATTGCCTTAGAGCAAATATCTAATGATTCACATTATTGCGGTCATTGAAGTTGGTTGCTGTTGAAGAAACCATCTTCTTCTGAATTCTCTACCCTTCCCTATTTCATTTTCCTTATCGATGTGGTTTTGCCATGTGAGACACAAAAAATTTAGGTCAATGATCTATTTGATGAATTGAGTTCAAGATAAAGTTGAGCTAAACCTCAACCTAACTCGACAAATTTGGTGAAGTCTTCCTATTTTGAATGGTTTTCGTTTTTTTCAAAGCAATTTTGCCTTTATGTTCTTTTTTGAATGTGAGGTGCCTTCGAAATTTTGAGATTTTGCTTGGAAAATTTCCATAATCCGCTTATCGCCATATAGACGTTCATGGAAATTTATAGAATTACCAAGAAAATTCCTACTTCTATTCCTTCTTTATAAGAAAGGAATGGAAATTTTTGGTCTTGTGCTTATCTAGCTTTCATTCGATTGATGACATTAAGACGTTGAGTACAACTATTCTGTTGTAATTGTGAGGACGTATTTAGGACAAAATTAAGATATTGAGTCTGTAACAACCCAGTTTTGGAGATTACCTGTTTATATTAAATCATAACGGATGTTATAATTTAATATAGTTCTTTTTTGGAAAAGACAACCGGTTTTTATAGTGTTTCATAGCACTCTTTATTATATTAAAATAATAAATACAGTTGTTCAGGTGATACACAATATATGTATCAATTACTAGAGAGGGAGACTCCACGCAGAAAACTCAGCTTAGACCATAGGCTAGCAATTACAAAACCATCAAAATATCCATCATCAGTTACATAACGCAACATACATCATTTGTAATTCATATTTTCTATCCTAGAGTCCAAGATTGACTCTTCCATTAAATCCATCAACTACCCCCTGCTGTGTTGAAACTCTCGAAGCCTACTCCTTGTGAGGGGAGTGCAAGGATCCTTGAGCACCAGTGATCATGTATCGGCAGCAGTAACGACATTGTTGATTGTAGGTGGGGGCTTGTATGTAAAAGGGGTAGGATGTGCGCATACAGATGATCCTGCTTCGGCTTACTCGTACGCTTGTAATTGGAGATTACTGATGACTTGGTTGCTTCATGTACACTGATGGATGCAGTGTCACTACATTATTCAATTGCATTCTCTTTAGATTCTTTACTAATTGGGTTAGATCCATTCAGAAAACTGGGCTTGAAACAGAAGTTGTTGCTCAATAGCGGGGGTGAAATAGGTGGCACATCAACATCAAAACCACTAGGGAGCAGAGAGTTTAAATCCACTTACATCATTAAGTATTATCTTCTTAGCAATTTCTTTGCATATGCTCTTCTCATTATTAGTTCGACTAGGATTTGAAATACATAACATTGGATTTTGAAAATTGGAGCTTTCAGCATTCAATCCAGGATTATCTTTCCCTTTCTCATCATTGACTAAGTCTTCGGTCCTTGCATGCTCACTGTTTTGTAAACCATTTTTTGAAACATTAACATCCTGAGTTATTGGAATCTCACCTTCAGCGATGCCTTGAGTTAATGCCAATGCAGTAACTACACCAGTATTACCAATCTCATGAACCTGAGAATATTCATCATATTGTAAAGCAGAAGCTTCAACATTAAGCGTGTCAAGAACATCAAAACTATTGCTAACAATACCTGAATTACCCTTTTTTCCTTGCCACCGTAACAATTCGTCTTCACATTAATACTTTCAACTTTCTTCTATTTACTAGGGATCCTTGTGTATACTATGACTTTGTGTTTGCTTATAGCCGGCAGCTGCCTCGGTTGTTTCTTGTTGTTAGTAGCAAAACCAACAATACTATCCATCTGTTGTTTCCAAGTGTATCAGCCCCTTTGTCTACATTCACCTTCCTATCACTCTTACTAACTACCTCAACTGTTTCATTCATCTTAACACTACAAGGGCACTTATCAGAATTGTGTCCAAATACCTTACATATGTTGCATATGTCAGGCTTCCATAAGTATTCAATTCCACTACATGGTCAGATCCATCTCCCAAAAGCACAGTTAATGAATTCGGTAGTTAACTATCCATGTTAATTTCCCCGAAACACCTTGCATACCCAGGCCTATTAAGTTTTTCAGTTGCTTGATCCATACACGGGAACTTACCAATCTATAAAGGAAGCCAACAAATCCCTATTCTAGAACAAGCAACCATAGGGATATTAGTCAACTTAATCCAAACGGGCACATTTTTGGTACCATTAATCATATTCCCAACTGTAACATCCCATTGTTTAACTAAAAATGCTTTATTCCTAATAACAATAGGTTCTTCCTACAAAATTCTATTTCGATATTCAAAATAATCAAAGAGGAAAAAGAATTCACTACCACTGGATTTTACCTTGGTCGGTCTTCTAGGCTTTCAGAACATTTTCGGATGCGAACCTACTGCCATGTATGGCAGTGGTGCATCAAGAAAGTAACTGATCAGATAATCTTGCCACACATCGATGATTTCGTTGACAATTTCATCAATTGGCGACAGATTATTCCTGGAGTATTTTAGCGTAATTGGAGGAGGGCAGAGCACTCCGACATTGCGTGGTTTGGTGGCGAACAACATAGACCACTTTACCGAAGGTAAAGGAGGGTCAACCCTAGGATGTTGGAAGGGAGAGGTTTAAGGAGGTAGGTCTAGGGTAGGAGGAATAGGAGGATGAAAATGACCCAAACTCGCCCTTACGGGAAAGCCCGAATTGAGTTGAGAACACGACAAATCAGAACGCAACCAAAAGAACATTTCATTGCTATTACAGAAATTTACATCAGAGTACAAGAATATAACAGAGTATGAGTAAATAATATACAGCAAAAAATATCATAGATTTAAATTACATTAGCAGCGGAAAAATAATACATAACACAACTGAAAGAAATACACAGATACAAAGCTTTCCGAATGTAGCTCCAGTTGTAAATCAAGAATCCTAGAAAAGAAATATCAGCAAAAACCGAACTACAAGCTGCCCATGTGGAAAATAGGGGCACCTAGAGTTTAGGTTAAAATAATAAACTCCAGGTCAGTCATGGGACTGGTGTGAGAACTAAAACATTTATTAAATTTTTACTTTAAAAATAAAGTAAATCAGGGGACCACGCCATATAACATGGAACGGGTTTTCTCCCAAGAATACCAGTGCATAAAATAGTTTATAAACAACGCAATGCTTTTCGAAAAATGAAGCTATTATAAGACTCAGGTCCCATCACACAATGCAGCACAAGCTGGAGGATAGAGTTTTACCTTATAATAGACAAACATGCTTGGTATGTTTTAAAACAAATCATTTTGATATTACTATAAGTGCATAGTGTATCAAACAACTTCAAATATAAATGTATGAATCATAGATGGCATAGTATCCCATGCTACTATGTCGCCATATAGGTAAACCGAGAAGTCATGTATTGGAAATTGGATTTTTCGTCATGAGTCGAGGCAAGGGATGTACTCCTCGCCGGCTTTGAGACACTCTAGCAAATGCCTAAGGGTTCCCCGC
This sequence comes from Allium sativum, assembly GCA_030737875.1. NCBI lineage: Eukaryota > Viridiplantae > Streptophyta > Magnoliopsida > Asparagales > Amaryllidaceae > Allium > Allium sativum. The sequence goes on along the minus strand of CM060923.1, from coordinate 638,212,978 downwards.
AGTGAACCCTTGGATCCACCAAAGCCGGTCCACACTGACGTAGTGGATTAATTATTCATGAACACACATTTCCTGGTCCTATAGGACCTATCCATCGGCTCCGTAGTAACCGATATATCCGAGGTTCCTCGCTATCCATAGGTAAAAATATAATAAATGTCTGGACTCCATTCCATGACACCACCCATAGCTAGAAGGAAACATCGTGCACTCCTTAGGCCCTTTATCCCGTTTTTGACTCATACCGAGGTGTGAGGCTCGCGAATTAACGCTATACACAAAGCTATGCTATTTAAAGCTATGCTTTGATCATCAACCACAAGATTCTTCTTTTCAATAGAAGCCTTGATCATTTTCATCTCACCATGCCACACTGACAATTCACGCCATGCAACTGATGTCTATCAATATATAACATCTTAGCTCGTATGTCTCAAAGAACGGGGTTAAGCAAGAGAATAAATTCTCCGCCACCAAACAAATATATATTTAATAGAGATCAATCAACATAGAATAAAATACAATGTAAGACACACATCCATTTACTAGTACGTTCTGGGTCAGAACGAAACCGGTGGCACCTTATTCCTCATCCCATATGTCCAATACAAGAGAGAGGTCCTTGCATATCTGTTCGATCTCCAAGTAAGTCTGTACGATCACCATTTATTATGCTATCCTGGGTGTACAGCCTAATCAAGACATCAATAATCATCCAAACGATGTGAAGAACTTCGGTCTTCAACCACCGTCTTCATCGTCGACTTATCGTCAAATCAATTATTCAGAATGGGTGTAAACCCGACTTTTTCGAATAATTCACGTATCTTATAATCAAGTGCTATAAAAACACAACATACGCCTCATTCTAATTCTGAATATTATTTTATTCAAATATTCACATCATTAGGGAAAGGTTTCCATTAATTTTATGAAAGATAAATTCTTTAAATTTATTCTTTAATCTTCCTCTGGATATCATTTCAAAAGATTTCATTATCTTTTCAATTCTAAACCAAATTAAGGTTTATCCAACTAGTTGGGATTAACGAGCCATACCGATGTAATCATTTCTTTTATTATCCCAGTCCCAATCTATTCGTCCCATAGAGCAAAACTGGTGATACTCCATTCTCCATTATTCCCCAAATTTGATAATTTAAATTATCACATTCACATTCCAATCTAATTAAAGATTCATTAAAACTCCACTTAGTTTTAATCTTCCCAAAAATCAATATTGATTATTTAACTTTGGGCAACCAAACATGTCGCATCGACAATCTACATTGTACCATTGATTTCTGCTGATATATAACCACTAAGCTTATACCTCTCAGAGAAGGGTGTTAAGTAAGAGAATAAATTCTCCACCACCAAACATATATATATTTAGCAGAGATCAACAATACAATTCGAAATACAATGTTATGCATGTAATCCTGTCTTCAACTGGGTTAAAGAACTAATGTCATTTAAAACACATTTCACGATAAACCCAAAATCACATTCCATTAATTACGGAATCCTCATGAAAAACAGATCAAAATACATAATCGATATCGATTTCCGTATCTGACTAATAATATAAATGGAATAACGACAAAGACTTTTAAATTCCATATATATTAACAGTCTTCCTCCATAGAAGCTCACTTCGATTATTACTAAATTGAATTCCATTCAATTCCAATTTAATATATTAAATTGGAAAACTTTACTTTGGAAAATTTCCGTTAATATAAATTAAAAGATTTATAAGTTCCAAATCACATTCTACTATTAATTTGAGTTAAAGAACAAATGTCATTTAAAAAACAGTTCACGATAAACCCACAATCAACTTTCATTTCAATTCCAATTAAATGTTAATTAATTGGTAAACTTCTCTAAATCTTAATTAAAATATTTATTCTTTTCTCAATTGGGTTTAAGAACAATGTTAATGAAGACACCATTCACGACAAACCCATAATCCAATTTAATAATAAATATAAGGCTCTAAACAGAAACTATATCGGCTTATATTCAATATCAAATTCTGAAACCAACACATATCATATGGGGAATAACGATATATATCTATCTTCCAAATTCCTCCACAATATCCGTATAGTCATGGAATCCAATATCGAAATATCCCGAAGATGATTTCTATTTAAATCCCATCCAATTCATACACTGGAAAATTCTGGTTAGATTAAAACCATTCATAACTCCAATTTATTTATTTAGAAATTATTGGATTTCAAATCTTAACTAGTTCATTTTGTTAAAAATATATTTTTATCTTTACAAATGTGAAATTTTTCGTCCCAATTCTTTCCTAATAATTTATTATGAATTTACATAAATTATTAATATTTTTAATAATTTTATTAAGGCCCTTTCAGTCGATTTCCATAAATCATCATCGAACTGCACTTACAGTGACCTTTTCCAAATTTGATTTGGACATAATTCCAAATCCAACCATTAGATTTCAAATCTCTTATATTCGTTGGAAAGATTTTTTCGATACGAACCCAACGGTTCTGGTTTTAGAAGAATCCGACGGTCGGATCTCCTGTAATGTCTATTTAAAGTCAATGGTCGAAATTCGCGAACGGTCGTGGCACGACACATTCTATTCAGGCCATTAAAAATATATATATAATATATTATATATATTTCATCGATTTCCATTTAAAACGTATTTTATAAATCGTTTATAAATTTGTTTTAAAACAATTCCCACTTCACTTTCAATTTTAAACCAAAATTGAATATTCCGTATCATTATAATATTAAAATGATAATATTTTCAAATATCAGATTTTGAAATCGTTTCTTTTTTGGTATTTATTATAAAGATGAATAAAATCGTATAAATATCGATCGCGTTAAAATGGCGCAAATCTAATCAACACGGCTTCATACATTTCAATATTTTCGTGTCGATCCAAAATCAGACATCAATTCATATTTTAATCCTTTCCTGAATATTATTTTAAAATATTCCTTACTTTAAAATATTCATTATTTGTTATTTTAAAATATTCATTATTCGTTATTTTAAAATATTCGTTCTTTCTGAATTGGAATCATACACAGTCAATTACCATGTAATGTTATTTATATGGATTTCGTACACAACAATAATTATACACAGTCAACCATCATCCAGAGTGCACTACACAACTGCATAAGCATTAAATATAAATAATTAATGCTTACAACAATCTGTCAACCAATCGATTGACATACAACTAAACAATTGGGATTAGTGTACATCAAATATCGTCCCAATACCTGTATGGGGTTTCAACCAACAAATGAATATTATTTGCACAGTTGGGCGATGTGTAAAATTTATCGACCCAATCGATATCACAAAAATAGGCGAGCATAAACAAGTCGTCCGACTTGTAAATGGATGTGTAAACTTATTTTTAACTATCCAATAATTATTTTATTTATTGCAGTTATAAGCTAAAAATAATATTTTCAACTAACTAAATTTTTCTAACACTTTTTAGAAAATTTCGGCAGCATAAAGGCACGATGCTAGAACTGGAATAAGGTCTAGCCTTATCCCTCGCCTAATACTGGCTCGCGCCATACACAATCCAATTTCAATCCAATTCACATCCAAATCAAATCCAAACAAATAAATCAATCAATATCCATGTTTCCACAATACAGTCCAAACAAACAACCATGGTTTATACAATAAAATAGTGTCGGGGGCTTCTAAACCCTGTCTGCATCCTAGTATATATTTAACTGTAAAATAAATTGAGTGAGAAGGAGTTCTCACCTTTGCTGTAACAACCCGGAAAATCAGAACCAATTTAAAATTTTTATTTTGGCAATTTTAATGAATTTTGAATATTTAAAATGATTTATTTCAAATAATAACGACGAGAAATTTATTTTGAATAGAATTAGAACGTATTTATTTATTTAAATCGAAGTTAGAAAATAAATATTTATTTTAATTATAAAAGGAATTGAAAATGGCGCGGTAATTTGAAAATTCGATTTCAAATTTCAAATGAATGTATAGGATTCAAAATAAACCGGATTTTAGTGAAACCAAAAATATTTGAATCTTTTTGAAAATATCTTCCCAACGAATCTGAAAAATCAAAATTTCATAGTGGAACTAAAAAGTTACGTACAGTTGAAAATTAAGAATAGTCGCTGTGGAAATATAGCCCTTAAAAATGGTGATTTGGCAAACGACCTCCGTTTTCGACAAAACCACTTTTGTTGGATCCGAAATGCTAAATTATTGCTAGATTCCAATTTTCATAATTTTGGGAATCAATATGTGAGCGTGGCACAGGAAAACGTGTTTTGTTAGTTTCAATCAATTTGGATCGACCATAAAATGACCGTTTTTCAAACGGTCTCCAAATTCGATGAAATTAGTTTTGTTAGGACCCTACCGTCTAAACATAGCCAGATTTATTTTTCTGAAATTTTTGGAGTTAGTATGTGGCTTTGGTAAATTAAAACGTGCGTTTGAATTTAAAATATTATGTTTTATATTTTAAATTCAGTGTAAATTAATCGTAACAACCGAATTGGGTTGTCAAACATATCCCATTGTGTTCGGAATGTGGGTAATTGGCTAGGGGCGATAGCCGTTTGGTTTGGTTTGGAGTTCGTGGCATTAAACAAGTAGTTTTCGAATTTAATAATTAAATATATTATTATATATATGGTCAAAACTTAGTCAAACCCTAAAACATTATTTCCGCGGTGAAGGGTTCCTGAAGCCGACAATTTCAAAATCGACGATTGAAAAGCTCGAAATTTAATCGTCCATTTTCTTCAAATTAACCAATCAATCGAAGGTGCTTCCAATTGTAAACCTGTTCATCTCTGCGAGCTCCACGTTTTGAACGACTAGGATCATCTATCACTGGGTATCTGCCTCGATTGGCGAGCTCAAAGGCTGCAACTTTGTGTCTGATTTCCATAAGGGAGGGCCCTTCGAGTTCAGCGAGACGGGTAGGGATTTGAAGGCGGTGGCAAGGGAGATGGAGTGGTGGTGACAGATCAGTGGATAGGCGTCTCGATAGGCGTGCGTTCTGGAGAGAGAAGGTGGAGCGGATGGGTTCCATCGTCGGCCAGTATTGCAGAAGCAAGAGGAAAGGGTATTTACCCTTTGATTAAGAAATTTTATTAAATTAATTGAAAATTAGTTAATTAGTTAATTAGGTTAACTAATTATTCTTAGTAATTTATTTAAAGTAATTAAGTTTTTTTAAATTAGTATTGATTTTAAAATCCGAAAATAATGTATATATTATTGTTTTAAAAATCTAATTTCTAATTATTAATAGCTTTAAATAAAAATGTAGTTTTATAAAGAAATACATTAAATAAATATGTGATTTTTATATTAAAAGCATTTAGGATAAAAAGGAGCATTATTTTTGAAAATAAAAAGAGCATTATTTTTGAAAATATAAATAGCGATGTTTTTGAAATAGAAATTAGCATTGTCTTTATCATATATATAATTTAGAAAATATGATTTTTAAGTTATACACATTGTTTTAAAAATATCGTTGAGATAAAAATATGATTTTTATATATAGATTGGCGAAATAAAAATGTGATTTTTATATATATAATAACAGAATAAAAATGTGATTTTTATTTTTATTTTTAAAGTAGCAATATAAAGATTTGATTTTTATAAATGAAATAGCGATATAAAAATTGGATTTTTATATATGTAGCGAATTAGAAATATGATTTTTAATATAAATTGTGTGTAACAGATTTTGTTGAAAACACGGTGAAGGACACAACGCGCGGGAATCAAATCCAAATCCAAACCATTCAGAAATAAAGAATAGCGGAGTGGAACCCAAAGGTAAGAACTGCTCACTATAATTTTCTTTATATAGTTATTTATTTTATAACTACATATATGAACTGCTCCTCGTCGTCCACAGACCATGGACGACTTGTTTGTTTGATTGTGTTGTGAAAATTGTTTGTGATGTGAAATGGACTGTATAAAATATTCATGTGTCGAATAAAATATTTTATCGTTAAAAATATAATTTTTAACGTGTAATGGTAAAATAAATATTCATTTACAAATCGAACAATTTATTTATGTACACCCATTTGACTGATATTGATTGGGACGATATATTTTACACATTGCCCAACTGCACAAATAATAATCAGTGTTTGCTGTTTGAAAACCCCACACGGGTATTGGGATGATATTGGACATATACTAATCCCAACGTTTAGTTGTATGTCAATCGATGGGTCGACAAGCTTTGTAAGCATTGAATATTTATATTTAATGCTTATGTAGTGTAGAATGCACTCTGGATGATGGTTCATTGTTTATCATTGTTGTTCTATACATATGCTGTATGAAATCCATATAAATAACATTATATGGTAATTGATTGTGTTTAATTCTAGTTCAGTAAGAAAGAATATTCTAAAATAAGGAATATTTTAAAATAATATTCAGTAAACGATCAAAATCTGATTTTTGATGTCCGATTTCGGATGGACATGAAAATATTTAAATATATGAAGCTGAGTTGATTAGGTTAACGGCATTTTGACATGAACAATATTTATATCGATTTTATTCATTTCTATAATGAATATCGAAAAGGAAATAATTTCGAAATATAATATTGCGAAAATATTACCATTTATATATTAATGATATGGAATATTCAATTTTCATTTGAAATCGAATATGAAGTTGAAGTCATTTTGAAAACGAATTTAAAACAATTTATAAAATACATTTTAAAAGGAAATCGACAAAATATATATAATATATATTATATATATTTAATGGCCTAAATAGAACGTGTCGCGCCGTTGCAGTTCGTGAATTTCGACCATTGACTTCGAATTGTGGTTACGGGAGATCCGACCGACGGATTCTCCTAAAACCAGAACCGTTGGGTTTGTATCGAAAAGATCTTTCTAATGAATACAAGAAATTAAAAATCTAACGGTTGGATTTGGAATTATGTCCAAATCAAATTTGGAAAAGGTCGCTGTAAGTGCAGTTCGATGGCCGTTTATGGAATCGACTGTACGGGCCTTGATAAAATTATTAAAAATAGCAATAGTTTGTGTAAAATCATAATAAATGATTTGGAAAGAATTGCGATGAAAAAATTCCATATTTGAAAAGATAAAAATATACTTTATCGAAATGAACTAGTTATTAACTAGAATTATAATCCAATTATTTTAAATAAATAAATTGGATTTGAAATGGTTTTAAAAATAACCAGAATTTCCAATATATGAATTGGAATGGATTTGAATCGAAATTTTCTTCGGAATATTTCGGTATTGGATTCCGTGATTATACAGACATTGTGAAGGAATTTGGAAGATATACATATATATATATATATCATTATTCCCAATACGATATTTGTTGGTTTCAGAATTTGATATTGAATATAAGCCGATATATTTTCTATTCAGAGCCTTGTATTTAATATGAAATTGGTTTTTGGGTTTATCGTTGACGGTGTATTAAATAACACTCGTTCTTTAACCGATTAACAATGGAATGAGATTTTCGGTTTGTCTGAATGGTATCTTTAGTAATACTGTTCTTAAACCCAATGGAGGTAAGAAAATTAGAAATTAACTGGAGATTAGCTAAGTTGAATGGTTTCCTGGGTATTGATCTAATGTTGGTTTCGACCTTCGGGATTAATAATTAGGGAATTGTTCTCTTACTAATTTACGGTTAAAGACTAATAGGATGGGGTCTTCAGTAACACTGTTTTTAAACCCCGTGTGAAAAAGAATAAATCTTTTAATTAAGATGTAGAGAAGAATTAACAATTAATTAACATTTAATTGGATATTGAAATGGAATGTGAATTGGGTTTATAGTGAACTATGTTTTAACGACATTCGTTCTTTAACCCGATTTGCAGTATAATGTGATTTGGAATTTATAAATCTTTTGTTAAGATTTAAAGGAGATTTTCCAAAGTAAAGTTTTCCAATTTAACATATTAAATTGGAATTGAATGGAATTCATTTTGGTAATAATCGAAGTGAACTTCTGTGGAGGAAAGTTGTTACTATACATGGAATTTAAAAAGGCTTTGCCATTATTCCATTTATATTATCGGTTGAATATGGAAGTTTATATCGATTATATATATATTGATCTATTTTCCATGAAAATTCCATTGTTAATGGAATGAAATTTTGGGTTTAACGTGAGCTGTGTTTTAAATGACATTAGTTCTTTAACCCAATTAAAGATAAGATTAATTTCTTAACTTCGAAGAAAACCATTAACTAATGATTTTTGGAAATTAAAACTGAATTAGAGTTTTAATGAATCTTTAATTAGATTGAAAGGTGAATTTGATAGCTAAAATTATCATACTCAAGAAATGATCGAGAATGGAGTACCACCAGTTTTACTCCGGGAGATAGTTAAATCTTTAATTAGATTTGAAAGTGAAATGGTAATTTAATTTACCGATAACACTGTGGTGTTAGATATGGAGTATTACCAGTTTTGCTTCATGGGATGAAAAGGTTGGGATTTGGAAATTAAACAAATAATTACTTCGGTAAGGATCGCAAATCCTGACTAGTTTGGATAAACCATAATTTGGTTTGAATTGATATCCAAAGGAGGATTAAAGAATTTATCTTTGATAAAATTAATGGGGACCTTTTCCAAAGGATATCAATATTTAAATAAAAGAATATTCAAAATTGGAATGAGGCGTATGTTGTGTTTTTGTAGCACTTGTTTGTAATATACGCGAGTTATTCGGAAAGACCGGGTTTATCCCATTCTGAATAACTGAATCGGCGATGAGTCGACGATGAAGACAGTGGTTGAAGACCGGAGGTCTTCACATCGTTTGGATGATTACTGATGTCTTGATTGGGTTGTACACCCAAGACAAGGTAATAAGTGGTGATCGTCCAGACGTACTTGGAGATCGACTGGATATGCGTGGGACTCTCTCCTGTGTAGGACATATGAGATGAGGAATAAGGTGCCTCCAGTTTCGTTCAGACCCAGAACGAACTTGTAAAAGGATGTGTGTCTGACATCGGATTTCATTCTTTGTGATTGATAGACATCGGTTGCATAGCGTGAATTGCCCGTGTGGCATGCTCAGATGCAAATGATCAAGGCTTCTGTTGAAAAGCAGAGTCTTGTGGTTGATGATCAAAGCACGGGTTTAATATAGCATAGCTTTGTGTAGCGTTAATTCACGAGCCTCGCACCCCGGTGTGAACCATAAATGGGAGGGACATCAGGGAGGGCATGCGTTTCCTTCGAGCTAGGAGTGGTGTCAGGATTTTGCATGCCCCGACGTTTGACTTATGTGGATGATGAATAGTGATGTGCCTCGGATATATCGGCACTGCGGGGCCGATGGATGACATGGTCTTTATACAGACCAGACTTACGCCCCATAGGGCGGGGAAACGGATGGTTCAGGCATTTTAATCCACATCGAGTGGACCGGCCCTGGCGATCCAAGGGTCACTCGAGCTCTGATCCTGAGGGGCAGGCTATAGCGTCTCGAAGTGGTAAGGACGATCCCTTGCCTTGGTTCACAGACGGAAATCCAGCTTCCAATACGTGACATTTCGGTTTTATTTGTAGGGCCTAGTATGGCGACATAGTGGGATGGGCCACTATGCCATCTATGATTGATACATTTATATTTGAAGTTTTTTTTCCATACACTTTACACTATAATATTATCAAAATGATTTGTTTTAAATGTACGAAGCATATTTGGCTATTATAAGGTAAAACTCTACCCTCCGGCTTGCGTTGCATTGTGTGATGGGACCTGAGTCTTATAATAGCTTCATTTTTCCAAAAAGCATTGCGCTGTTTATTTTATGCGTTGGTATTCCTTGGAAGAAACCCGTTCCGTGTTATACGACATGTCCCTGGATTTACTTTATTTTAAAGTAAAGATTTAAATAACTGTTTTAGTTCTCATACCAGTCACATGGCTGACCTGGAGTTTATTGTTTTAACTTAAACTCTGGTTGCCCCTATTTTCCACACGGACATCTAGTAGTTTTGGTTTTGCAAATTTATATTCACAGGATCCTGGTTTACAGCTAGAATAATATTCGGAAAGCTCTGTATCCGTGAATCTCTTTCAGTTGTGTTTTGTATTATTTTCCGCTGCATTGTAACTTGTAAATCTCTGATATTTAGTAAATGTGTAATATTTATTCATACTCTGTATATTCTTTTATTCTGATGAAATTGTTGAAATAAGCAATGAAATGTTCTTCTGCTTGTGTTCTGATTTGTCGTGTTCTCAACTCAATCCAGGCCTACCTTCACGGGGAAGTTCAGGTCGTATCATTTGGTTTCAACTCCGTCATTTTTATTGGACGGTTTGGATCCCGTTTTGCTTCCAGACAGTTCCACCGCATAGTGTTCTTCACCGTGATACCAATGCAATCTGTTTCACGCAGTTTATATTAAAAATCACATTTTTAATTTTGCTATCTACATTTAAAAATCACATTTTTAATAATGCTATTTACATTTTAAAATCACATATTTAATAATGCTATTTACATTTAAAAAAATCATATTTTTATTAATGCTATTTACATTTTAAAAAAAATCATGTTTTATTTAAACTATTTCATAATAAAAATTACATTTTTATAAATTCTATTTCATATTAAAAATCAAATTTTTATAAAGCTGTATATATTTTAAAAATCATATTTTTAAACTGTTCCATATACATATATATAAATCACATTCTTATTCTAATGCTATATATATATATATATAAATCATATTTTTATAATGCTATGTATATTAAAAATCATATTTCTACAATGCTATGTATACATTAAAAGTCGTATTTTTACAATGCTATGTATACATTAAAAATCGTATTTTTACAATGCTATGTATACGTTAAAAATTGTATTTTTACATTGCTATGTATACATTAAAAATCATTTTTTTACGATGTTGTGTATACATTAAAACTCATATTTTTAACCGACTATATTTACAATTAAAAATCATATTTTTATTCAGTGATATTTCATATAAAGATCACATTTTTAATCAAAGATATTTCATATAAAAATCACATTTTTAATCAAAGGGGTAAGATTGAAAAAAAATGAACATCAATTCGAATCACACACCTTTAATCGCGGAGGTGTTAGCACTCGGCTCTGATGCACCAGCTCTAGGCGTTGTTCGCATCGCTGGTGGTCGGGGGGTGAACGGATGGCCGGCGGCGGCGGATTCAGGGTGTCAGGGGCTAGGGTTTCATGCTTGGGATGATTTTGGGGTTTAGGGATTGAAGAAGGAGAGAGGAGGAATAGGGGTGGTGGCGCCGGTGATTGGAGGGGAGAAGGGACCGACGACGGTGATGCGGCGCCAGGGGGAGGCGAGCAACGAATGATCGATTTGGGTTTTCTCTCTCTCTCTCTCTTTTTTTAAAAAAATCACGGCTCAGGTTTTCCACGAGAGAAAAAGGGGGCGGCATTAACCCGGTTGACCACATAGAAGAAATGAAGTAGGGTTTGACTTTTTATTTTGACTAGAGTTATATATATATAATATAATATTTTAATTCGTGAATTAACTCGTTTATTACTACTAACTCCTAATCAAACCCAACGACTATCATTCCTAGCTAATTACCCCCATTCCAGACACAATGGAATATGTCTGATAGGCCAATTCGATTGTTTCGATCAGTTTTTATCAAAATTAAAATATAAATTAATATAACGTTCAAAATTGATTTCAACGTACTTTTTAATTTACCCGGGCCACATACCATCTCCAAAAATTCCAGAAAAATAAATCTAGCTATGTTTTGACGATACGGTCCTAACAGAACTAATTTCGTCGCATTACGAGGCCGTTTGAAAAATGACCATTTTCCAGTCGATTAAATTCAAACTGAAATTACCAAACACGTTTAAATTCACCATGCTCTCATATTAATTCCAAAAATTATGAAAATTGGAATCTAGCAATAACTCGACATTCTGGATCCAACAAAAGTGGTTTCATAAAAAATAGAGGTCGTTTGCAAGATGGCTATTTTAAGGGCTATATATTATATTAAAACATATATAAATTCCATAGCGATTTTTCTAAATTTTAAACTGGACGTAATTTTCAATTTATATTATGAAATCTGGTTTTTTCACATCCCTTAGAAAGATATAGTTTAACAGATTCAAAAATTCCTGGTTTTACTAAAATTCGATTTATTTTGAATTATGTACATTCAATTGAAATTTGAAATCCAATTTTCACACTATCACGCCATTTCAGGCTTGTTTTATAATTAAAAGAAAATTATATGTTCTAACTTCAATTTAAATAAATTTTTAGTTGTTATTATTTAAAATAAATCATTTTAAATATTCAAAATCCAATAAAATAGCTGAAATAAAAATTTTAAATTCGTTCTGAAAATCCAGGTTGTTACAATCTCCCCCACTTAAAATCTTTTCATCCTCTAAAAGGAACGGAGCTGAAAGTTGTTTAACTAACCAACTCAATTATCATTCTGGCTTTCATTCTTCAACTTTTCAGTTTCCAAGAATTTTCTAATTTCTCAAAAATTTGGCTAACACCCTAAATTTTAATTTTATTTTGCCATAACCTCCTTTGTACGGGGAGACCTTTAAAACCGCAACTAGCCTCGCAGGGCCCTCATCAATCCAAAAGAAAAAGAAAAAGCCAAGCGGCTAGCCAATCGCCTCATAAAATCATCAAAACCCATGAAATATAGTAAACATTACCTATTTGTCAGGCATACAATTTTATTCCTCTTCTTAGCGTCGATGCTATGACCTGTTCAATGTATATACATGCACATATATACAATTCTAACAACTTTTCAATTCAGTTCAATATTTTTATTAGTTAAACTAATAATCAAACATCACAACCAGCATTCAATTAGTTGATTAGCTTTTCAAACACATAACTTTTAATACATAGTAAAAAAATCATATTTTTGTGCCAAATCACAACAATAAATTATAACAATGTTTTGGTTCTCACACAAGTCGATTGGAAATATATAGACATCCTACTTTTGAAACTCATACATAGATACTGATGACACTATTGTTGTAATAACCCGGAAATCTGAGCCAATTTAAAATTTTTATTTTGGCAATTTTAATGAATTTTGAATATTTAAAATGAATTATTTTAAATAATAACAACGATAAATTTATTTTGAATTGAATTAGAACGTATATATTTATTTGAATCGTCGTTAGAATATAAATATTTATTTTTAATTATAAATGGAATTGAAAATGGCGTGGTAGTTCGAAAATTCGATTTCAAATTTCAAATGAATGTACAGGACTCAAAATAAACCGGATTTTGGCGAAATCAAAAATATTAGAATCTAGTTGAGAATATCTTTCCAACGAATCCGAAAAATCGAAATTTCATAGCGGGAATATAAAGTTATGCCCAGTTGAAATTTCAGAATAGTCGCTATGGAATTTTTGGCCCTTAAAAATGGAAATTTTGCAAACGACCTTTGTTTTTGACGAAACCACTTTTGCTGGATCCAAGATGTCAAATTATTGCTAAATTCCAAAATTCATAATTTTCTGAATCAATGTGTGAGCGTGGCGAAGTTAAACGTGTTTTAACAGTTTCAGTCAATTTCGACCGACTGGAAAATGGCCATTTTTCAAACGGTCTTCAAATTTGACGAAATTAGTTTTGTTAGGACCGTATCATCAATACGAAGCTAGATATAATTTTTGGGATCCGTATGTGGCCCCAGTAAATTGAAATGTGCGTTTGAATTTAAAATATAAGGATTTATATTTTAAATTTAGCGGAAACTGATCGTAACAGTCAAATTGGCTTGCGGGACCCATTGTGTTCAAAATGGGGGTAATTAGCTAGGGACGACAGTTGTTGGGTCTTGTTTGGGGTTCAAATAGAAAGTCAACCTTTTGAAATAAAAATAGAATAAAATAATTATATATATAATATATTACCCTTATTTCTCTCTCTTACCTTTCAGATCCAAATCAAAGAAAAACAGCACCTTTTTCCTGTCAGCCCCCCCACCCTTCGCGGCCTGCGCTGCCGCAACCAGGCCCACCGCCTGCCTCCGCCGTGCTCCGGGGACCCCCCTGGTCGTCCATCCTCCTCCCTGTCGCCCCTCCTCCCATCTCAATCCCCACAACCTAGTTCGACCCCAAACACCCCCACCGCCTCTTCTCTGACCTCACCACCCCCACAGCCACCTGCGCCACCTGACGCCGCCGCCTTTCCTTCACCAACGCGCCACACAGCCCCCCCCTCAGTTCAAACTGCGAGCCCTTCCCCCTTTTTATCCAATCGAAGAAGAGCAACACGACGATGATGACATTGAGCTCCGACTAACCCCTAACTCCGGTAGCACCCCCTCTTCGATAGGGAGCTCTAGTTCGACGAGAAGCGGTGAGTTTTTTTGTATATATTCATAAATCTGAAGTTATACGTATATATTTAAAAATCTGAAATTTATTAAGTATGACTGTGATAAAAGTTTTGATTTTTTTTATATACCATAAAGGGTAGGACTTTTACATAAATAACAAGGTATGATTTTTATTTATATGGTTATGAAATAAAAATATAATCTTTATATAGTAGAGTATTAAAAATATGATTTTTATATTATAGAGATAATAAAAATGTGATTTTTATGTATGTATGATATAAAAATTCGATTTATATATATATATATATAGCTCAGAAGTAAGAATATGAGTTTTACATAAATAAAGGTGAAATAAAGATGTGATATTTATAGAAGTAGCAATATAAAAATTAGATTTTTATAATATATGCAGCGAAATAAAAATGTGATTTTTATATATGAACAGCGTGAAAAGGATGCGTTGGAATTTCGAACAAATTCAAACCGTTCTGAAAGAAAGACCGACGGAGTGGAACCCCAAGGTGAAAACTTCTCACTTTAATTCTTGTTTTCTAGTTAAAATATATACTAGGATGCAGACGGTGCTTAGCAGCACCCGACACCTGTCGTCCACAGACCATAGACGACTTGTTTGATTTTGTTGTGTTGTGAAAATTGATTGCGATGTGGAATAGATGGAAATATATTCATGTGTTGAAATAATTTATTTATCGTTAAAAATATAAATTTAACGTGAATGTGAATAAATTAATATTAATTTACAAATCGAATGATTTGTTTATGTACACCCATTTGACTGATATTGATTGGGATGATAAATTTTACACATCGCCCAACTGCACAAATAATATTCAGTGTTTGTTGATTTGAACCCCCACATGGATGTTGGGATTATATTTGGCTTACACTAATCCCAATTATTTAGTTGTATGTCGATCGATTGGTTGACAGACTGTGTAAGCGTTAATTATTTATATTTAATGCTTATGCAGTTGTGTGGTGCACTTTGGATGATGGTTGATTATTTATCATTGCTACTATATACATGTGTTGTATAGAATCCATATAAATAACATTATATGGTAATTGAGTGGGTCTCATTCCAATTTAGAAAATAAAATATATTCATGTGTTGAATAAACAAAATAGTCATGTGTTGACAATACTCATGTGTTAAGAATATTCATGTGTTGAAACTATTCATGCGTTGAGCGAAATATTTATACAATAAAATTCACATTTTTATTGTAAGTAAGAATTAATAAATATTCATGTGTTGAATAAAGTATATATTCATGGGTTGAAGAAAATATTCATTTGTTGAATAGAATAACGAAGTTATTGAAATATATAAAGCCGTGTGGATTAGATTTGCGCCATTTTGACATGAACGATATTTATATCGATTATATTCGTTTTTATAATGAATAGCGAAAAGGAAGTGATTTCAAAATATAACGTTTTGAAAATATTATCATTTATATATTAATGATATGGAATATTCAATTTTGATTTAAAATTGAATATGAAGTTGAAATCGTTTTTAAAACGAATTTAAACGATTTATAAAATATGTTTAGAATTGAAATCGACGAAATATAGATAATATATGTTATATATATATTAAATGGCCTGAATAGAACGAGGCGCGCCGCGACAGTTCGCGAATTTCGACCATTGAATTCGAATTGGCGTTACGGGAGATTCGACCATCGGATTCTCCTGAAACCAGAACCGTTGGGTTCGTATCGAAAAGAGCTTTCCAATGAATATTAGAAATTCGAATACTAACGGTTGGATTTGGAATTATATCCAAATCAAATTTGGAAAAGGTCGTTGTAAGTGCAGTTCGACGACCGTTATTGGAAATCGACTATACGTGCCTTGATAAAATTAATAAAAATATCAATAATTTGTGTAAAATCATAATGAATGATTTAGAAAGAATTGGGATGAAAAATCCTATATTTAAAAAGGATAAAAATATATTTTTATCGAAATAAACTAGAATTATAAACCAATATTTTGAATAAATAAATTGGATTTGAAGTGGTTTTTAAAATAATCAGAATTTCCAATATAAGAATTGGAATGGATTTGAATCGAAATTATCTTCGGAATATTTCGATGTTGGATTTCGTGAATATATAGATATGATTGTGGAAATTTGAAAGATATATTTATATCGTTATTTCCAATACGATATTTGTTGGTTTCAGAATTTGTAATAACCCAAAAATCCAAGCCAATTTAAATTTTTTATTTTGGCAATTTTAGCGAATTTTGAGTATTTAAAATGAATTATTTTAAATTATAACGATGAGAAATTTATTTTTAATAGAAATAGAACGTATATATTAATTTGAATCGACGTTAGAATATAAATAATTATTTTTAATTATAAAAGGAATTGGAAATGGCGCGGTAGTTCGAAAATTCGATTTCAAAGTTCAAACGAATGTACATGATCCAAAATAAACCGGATTTTGGTGAAACCAGAAATATTTGAATCTAAATGAAAATATCTTTCCAACGAATCCGAAAAATTGAAATTTCATGGCGGGGATAAAAAGTTATGCCGAGTTGAAAATTCAGAATAGTCGTTATGAAATTTTTGACTCTTAAAAATGGAAACTTTGCAAACGACTTCTGTTTTCGACGAAACCACTTTTGTTGGATCGGGTATGTCGAGTTATTGGTAGATTCCAAAATTCGTAATTTTTCGAATCAATATGTGAGCGTGGCGAAGTAAAACGTGTTTCAATAGTTTTAGTCAATTTGGATCAACTAGAAAATGTCCATTTTTCAATCGGTCTTCAAATTTGATGAAATTGGTTTTGTTAGGACCGTATCGTCAATACGAAGCTAGAAATAATTTTTTATGGAATTTTTAGAATCATTATATGGCCCCAATAAATTAAAATGTACGTTCAAATTCAATTGTAATTGAATTATATTTAAATTTTAATAAAAACTGATCGTAACAGTCGAATTGGCTTACCGGACATATCCCATTGTGTTCGGGGTGGGGGTATTTGGCTAGGGACGACAGTCGTTGGGTTCGATTTGGAGTTAGCATCAATAAACTGAGATTTTTGGAATTTAATTTAATAATAATATAAAATATATAATGGGCCAATCAGTTTTTTTATAACTTTAATTTTATTTCCTTTAAAAAAAACCGCGGCTGCTCTATCGATCGATGGCGTAATCCCTTCAAGATTTCCTCTTCAATTTTTGCCAAATCGACACACAAAACTGAAAATTTGTTGAACAAAAATAGTGGAGGCTTCCACATTCTTCAAATACATACCAGAATCACCGATTTTCGTGTTCTATATCGGGTTAATCTTGAGTGCAAAGTCTCATCGTTTGGGGGTCTTTTCCGGCACCGTCTCGCCTGCGAGTTCGATGCGGCTCAGGGAGAAGGTGGCTCGTGCGAAGGGCTTCAGTGTTGCAGCTCCAAATCGGCGTCGAAGTCACTGCAGGCGGCAAGAAGTTTAACCGTAAGCAGGGAACTAGGGTTCGACGTTGGCATGTGTTAATTAAGGTGATTTTTTTAATTTATTTTTATTTAAATAAAATAACATTGTTTAAAATCTGTTTTTTTATATAATACACTGAAAAAAAAAATCAGATTTTTAGAGTAAAAAAAAAAAGCAAATGATTTATTTCCATTTTTTATGGTAAATAGAAATGATATATGAAATGCAGTTTTTTTTAACATATATGAAATATAGTTTTAACATATATAAAATGCAGTTTTTAAAACATATATAGTTATGATATAAAAATCATATTTCGTATATAATTATAGCGAAGAAAAAAAATATGATTTTCATATATAATTACAGCGAAGCAAAAATATGATTTTCATATACATTATAGCGAAGTAAAAATATGATTTTCATATATATGTATCGAAATAAAAATACGATTTTTATATACATAGCAACAATATAAAAATGTGATTTTTGTATGAACAGCGTGAAAATGAAGTTGGAATTTCGGGCAAATCCAGACTGGTTAGAAATTCAGAAACGAAATGGAGGAGTGAAACCCAAAAGTGAGAACTTCTCACTTTTATTTTATTTCTAGTAGAAATATATACTAGGATGCAGACGGTGTTTAGCAGCACCCGACACCCATCGTCCACAGACCATGGATGACTTGTTTGTTTGATTCATGTGTTGTGAAAGTTGATGGTGTGATATGGAATGGAATAAAATATTTTATAGTTAAAAATATAATTTTTAACGTTGATGTGAATAAAATAGATATTCATTTACAAATCAGAACGATTTGTTTATGTACACCTATTTTACTGACATAGATTGGGACGATAAATTTTACACATCGCCCAACTGCACAAATAAAATATGTGTTTGATTGATTGAAACCTCACACGGGTGTTGGGATGATATTGACGTACACTAATTCCAATTGTTTAGTAGTATGTCGACCGATGGGTTAACAGACTGTGTAAGAGTTAATTATTTATATTTAATGCTTATGCAGTTTTGTGGTGAACTTTGGATGATGGTTGATTATTTATCATTGTTATTATATACATGTGTTGTATAGAATTCATTTAAATAACATTATGTGGTAATTGATTGGGCCTCATCCCAAGTTGGAAAATAAAGAAAACTCATGTGTTGAATAAAAATATATATATTCATGTGTTGAATAAAAGAAAATTCATGTGTTGAATAAAATATATATTCATGTGTTGAATAAAATATATATTCATGTGTTGAATAAAATAAAATTCATGTGTTGAATAAAATATATATTCATGTGTTGAATAAAAGAAAATTCAGGTGTTGAAGAAAATATTCATTTGTTGAATAGAATAACAAAGTTATTGAAATATATAAAGCCGTGTTGATTAGATTTGCGCCATTTTGACGTGAACGATATCTATATCGATTTTATTCATTTCTTAATGAATATCGAAAACGAATTGATTTCAAAATAAAATATTTTGAAAATACTATCATTTATATATTGATGATATGGAATATTCAATTTTGATTTGAAATTGAATATGAAGTTGAAATCATTTTGAAAACGAATTTAAAATGATTTATAAAATACGTTTTAAAAGGAAATCGACGAAATATATATATTATATATATAATGGCATGAATAGAACGCGCCGCGCTGCGGCAGTTCGCGAATTTCGACCATTGACTTTGAATAGACGTTACGGAAGATCCGACCGTCGGATTCTCCTAAAACTGGAACCGTTGGGTTCATATCGAAAAGAGCTTTCTAACGAATATTAGAGATTTGAAATCTAATGGTTGGATTTGGAATTATGTCCAAATCAAATTTGGAAAAGGTCGCTGCAACTGCAGTTCGATGGCCGTTGATTGAAATCGACTGTACGGACTTTGATAAAATTATTAAAAATAGTAATAATTTGTGTAAAATAATAAGAAATGATTTGGAAAGAATTAGGATGAAAATTTCCATATTTTAAAAGATAAAAATATATTTTTATCGAAATGAACTAGTTTTTAACTAGAATTATAATTCCATTTATTTTTAAAATAAATAAATTGGATTTGAAATGGTTTTGAAATTAACCAGAATTTCCAATTATTGAATTGAAATGGATTTGAATCAAAATTGTCTTTGGAATATTTCGATGTTGGATTTCGTGATTATACAGATATTGTTATGGAAATTTGAAAGATATATTTATATCGTTATTTCCAATACGATATTTGTTGGTCGTAGAATTTGATATTGAATATAAGTCGATATATTTTCTATTCAGAGCCTTGTATTTAATATCAAATGGGATTTGGGTTTGTCGTGAATGGTGTCTTCATTAACATTGTTCTCAAACCCAATTGAGAAAAAGATTAAATCTTTCTATTTAGATTTAATGAAGTATACCAATTAAATTGTATTTAATTGGAACTGAATTTGAATTGATTTTTGGGTTTATCGTGAACCGTGTTTTAAATAACACTTGTTCTTTAACCCGATAATTAATGGAATGTGATTTTGGGTTGTCGTGAACGGTATCTTGAATAATACTATTCTTAGACCCAACGGAGTTAGGAAAATCAGAAACTAACTGAAGATTAGTTAAGTTGATTGGTTTTTGGGTATTGATCTGTTGTTGGTTTCGGCCTTCGGAGTTATTACTTAGGGAATTGTTCACTTGCTAATTTACGTTTAAAGATTGATGGAATAGAATGTGATTTTGGGTTTATCGTGAACCGTGTTTTAAATGGCATTGGTTCTTTATCCCAGTCAAAATAGGATATGATTTCCCAAGTTAAATAATCATTGATAGTGATTTTTGGGAAGATTAAAACCAAGTGGGGTTTTAATGAATCTTTAATTAGATTGAAATGATCGAGAATAGAGTATCACCAGTTTTTCTCCAGGCGATAGTTAAATCTTTAATTAGATTTGAACGTGAAATGGTAATTGAATTTACCTATAACACCGTGGTGTTAGATATGAAGTATGACCAGTTTTACTTCATGGGATGAATAGGTTGGGCTTGGGAAATTTAACAAGTGATTACTTCGGTAATGTTCGCTAATCCCAACTAATTTGGATAAACCATAATTTGGTTTGAATTGATATTTAAAGGAAGATTAAAGAATAAATTTAAGGAATTTATCTTTGATAAAATTAATGGGAACCTTTTCCAAAGTATAAGAATATTTGAATAAAAGAATATTTTGAATTGGAATGAGGCGTATGTTGTGTTTGTGTAACATTTGTTTATTATATACATGGGTTATTCAGAAAGACCGGGTTTATCCCATTCTGAATAACTTATTCGACGATGTGTCGAGGATGAAGATCGAAGGTCGAAGACCGGAGGTCTTCATATCGTTTGGATAATTACTGAAGATCTTGATTGGGCGGTACACCCAAGAGAAGGGAATCGGTTGGTGATCGTCCAGATGTACTGGGAGATCGATGGATATGCGAAGTACAAGGTGCCTCCGGTTTCATTCAGACCCAGAACAGACTTGTAAATGGACTGTGTGTCTTACATTGGATATCACTCTGTGTGATTGATGGATATCGGTTGCATGGAGTGGTTTGCCTGTGTGGCATGCTAAGATGCAAATGATCAAGGCTTCTGTTGAAAAGCAGAGTCTTGTGGTTGATGATCAAAGCACAACCTGTGTGGCATAGCTTTGTGTAGCATTGATTCGCGACCCTCACACCTCGGTTGTGAACTAGAAACAGGAGAGGACCTCAGGGAGGACATGTGTTTCCATCTAGCTAGGGTGGTGTCAGTGACCTACCAGCCCTAACATTTATATTATTTTCACCTGTGTGGTTGTTGGATTGCGAGGCGCCTCGTATATATCGGTGACTATGTGGAGCCGATAGAGTCATTTGGATCATTTACGCCCAAAGGGCGGGGAAACGCAGTGTTCAAGCATTTTAATCCACATCGGTGGACCGGCCCTGATGATCCAAGGGCTCACCTGTGTCTGGGTCCTGAGGCTCGGGCTAGACGGTCTCGAATCGGTGAGGACGACCCCTTGCCTCGGTTCATAGATGGAAACTCAACTTCCAATACGTGACTTTACGGTTTTTGATTGTAGAGCCTAGTATGGCTACATAGTGGTATGGGGCACTTATGCCGTCTTTGATTGATACTTATGATTGTAATTGTTTTGACACTATACACGTATAGTAATAATAAAAGATGGAATTTAGCGTATCAAGCATTCTTTGGCAATTATAAGGTAAAACTCTATCCTCCGGCTTGGGTTGCATTGTGTGATGGGACATGGGTCTTATAATAGCTTCATTGTTCTTTATTTAGCATTGCGCTGTTGTTTTATGCACTGGTGTTCTTGGGAGGAAACCCATTCCGTGTTATACGGCGTGGTCCCTTGATTTACCTAACTTTAAAATAAAGATTAATAACTGTTTTAGTTCTCACACCAGTCACATGACTGACCTGGAGTTTATTGTTTTAACCTAAACTCTGGGTGCCTTTATTTCGACACGGGCAGCTAGTAGTTTTGGTTTTGCTGATTTATATTCACAGGAATCTGGTTTACAGCTGGAATGATATCCAGAAAGCTCTGTATCAGTATATCTCTTTAAGTTGTGTACTGTATTATTTTTCCGCTGCAGTAATGTATTTAAATCTCTGATAATTTATGATGTGTAATATTTATTCATACTCTGTATATTCTTGTAATCTGATGGAATTGTTGTAATATACAATGAAATGTTCTTCTGTTTGCGTTCTAATTCATCATGTTCTCAAAATAATCAGGGGTTTCGAACGGTCTTGGTCGGTTTAGCAATCGATTCAGATCGAGTGAAATTCCTTGTTGTTACAGAATTTGATATTGAATATAAGCCGATATAGTTTCTATTCAGAGCCTTGTATTTAATATCAAATGGGATCGTGGGTTCGTCGTGAATGGTGTCTTAAATAACACTGTTCTTGAACCCAGTTTAGAAAAGAATAAATCTTTTAATTACGATTTAGTGAAATTGTCCAGTTAATTAGTATTTAATTGAAATTGAATTTAAATTTGTTTTTGGGGTTTATCGTGAGCGGTGTTTTGAATAACACATGTTCTTTAACCCGATTAACAATGGAAAGTGATTTTGGGTTTATTGTGAACCGTGTTTTAGATGACATTGGTTCTTTAACCCAGTTAAAGACAATATATTGATTTTTGGGAAGATTAAAACTAAGTGGAGTTTTAATGAATATTTAATTAGATTAAAGTGCTCGAGAATGGAGTATCACTAGTTTTGCTCCAAAGGGATAGTTAAATCTTTACTTAGATTTGAACGTGAAATGGTAATTAATATTTATCGATAACACTTTGGTGTTAGATATGGAGTATTACCCGTTTTGCTCCATGGGATGAATAGGTTGGGATTGGGAAATAAAATAAATGATTACTTCGGTGTGGTTCGCTAATCCCGAATAGTTTGGAAAACCTTAACATGGTTTGAAATGATATCCAAAGGAAGATCAAAGAATAAATTTAGAAGAATTTATCTTTAATAAAATTAATGGGAACCTTTCCCTAAAAATGAATAAAGAATATTTTGAATTGGAATGAGGCGTATGTTGTGTTTGTGTAACATTTGTTTATTATATACGCGGGTTATTTGGAAAGGCCGGGTTTATACCCATTCTGAATAACTGATTCGACGATAAGTCGAAGATGAAGATGGTGGATGAATGTAATAACCCGGAAATTCTGAGCTAATTTAAAAAAATTATTTTGGCGATTTTAATGAATTTTGAATATTTAAAATGATTTATTTTAAATAATAACGACGAGAAATTTATTTTGAATAGAATTAGAATGTATATATTTATTTGAATCATCATTAGAATATGAATATTTATTTTTAATTATAAAAGGAATTGAAAATGGCGTGGTAGTTTGAAAATTTCTTTTTTGAATTTCAAATGAATGCACAGGATTCAAAATAATCCGGATTTAAGCGAAACCAAAAATATTAGAATCTGTTTGAGAATATCTTTCCAACGAATCCGAAAAATTGAAACTTCATAGCAGGAAAAAAAAGTTACGACCAGTTGAAAATTCAGAATAGTCGCTATAGAATTTTGGTCCTTAAAAAATGGAAATTTTGCAAACGACCTCGGTTTTCAACGAAACAACTTTTGTTGGATCCGGGATGTAGAATTATTGCTAGATTCCAATTTGCATAATTTTCTGAATCAATATGCGAGCGTGGCGAAGTTAAACATGTTTTAACAGTTTTAGTCAATTTCGATTGACCAGAAAATGACCATTTTTCAAACAGTCTCAGAATTTTACGAAATTAGTTTTGTTAGGATCGTATCGTCAATAAGAAGCTAGAAATAATTTTTCTGGATTTTTTAGAGTTCGTATGTGGTCCCGGTAAATTAAAATGTACGTTCAAATTGAATATATATGATTTATATTTTAATCTTGATGGAAACTGATCGTAATAGTCAAATCGTCTTACGATACATATCCCATTGTGTTCGGAATGGGGGTAATTAGCTAGGGGAAACAGTCATTGGGTTTGATTAAGAGGTTGATATAAAAGTCAACTGTTAGTAAATTAAAAAAAATAGTTATAACCCCCCTCTCATTTCCATTTCACGATTAGTAGAAATCAAATAAAAAATTAACAAAAGGGAAGAAAGGAGATCGACGGGGCGAACCGCCGCCCATCGCGCAGCCGGAGCTGGCGCACTCCCTCCCCATCGCGTCAGCCGCCTTCCGACGCCGCGCAACCGTAAATCCCGACCACCCCCACGCCTCGCTCCTCCCTCTTCCTCCAATTAAATCCTCCCTCAATCGCGCAATCCCCAGGCGCGAAACCCTAGGCAGCGCCACCCTAAAACCGTGCGCCTCCCCTCCCAGCGCGCAGTACCCCGATGTCGCCTTGAAACCCCTCCGTCTGACTCAGCGCACCCCGAACTCCTTTGAGCAACCGCAACCCTCCGCCTCCCTGACCAACCACCCATTGCCGGAGCAAGCCTCCGACCACCTTAGAACGCGCAACATAGTAAATTTTCTTCTTTCTTTCTTCATTTATTTATTTTATTTCATTTTTTTAGTAATATTATTGTAAATAAAAATCTGAAAATATTTATATGAGCAAAATCTGAAATTTATATAGGTTATATAGTTTATAAAAATTTGATTTTTATATAGACAAGACAATGATAAAAATATGATTTTTATTTGTTTAAATAGCGAAAGGTGAGACTTTTAAATAGCGAAAGGTTTGATCTTTAACTAGTGAAAAGGAACGACTTTTATAAATTATAAAAATATGATTTTTATATAATAGAGATTATAAAAATATGATTTTTAAATAATAGAGATTATAAAAATATGATTTTTATATATGTAGAGAGGTAAAAATATAATTTCTATGTATGTAGAGTAATAAAAACATAATTTTTATTATATTACTAGCAAGATAAAAATATAATTTTTATCATAGAAGTAGCGGTGTAAAGGAGTGATTTTTACATATGTAGTAGAGATATAAAAATACGATCTTTGTATATAAAAATGTGATTTTTATATAGAGAATGGCAAGAGAAAAAAATTTGATTTTTTTATTATGAATTTAGTTAAGTAAAGATATGATTTTTATATACTAGAGAATATAAAAATGTGATTTTTATATGAGTGGCGATATAAAAATATAATCTTTTCTATACGTGTAGCGGTATAAAAATATAATTTTTATACATGAAGTGGAATTATAAAAATGTGATTTTTAATGTAAAATCGCGTGTAACAGATCTCGTTGGAAGCACGGCGAAGATTTTCTACATATGAAGAGTCACGGCGTTTGGTTTAGCTATGTAACAACCCGGAAATGCGAGCCAATTTAAAAATTTTATTTTGGCAATTTTAGCGAATTTTGATTATTTAAAATGAATTATTTTAAATAATAATGACGCAAATTTATTTTGAATATAATTCGAACGTATATATTTATATACGTCGTCGTTAGAATATAAATATTTATTTTAAAAATATAAAAGGAATTGAAAATGGTGCGGTAGTTCGATAATTCGATTTCAAACTTCAGTTGAATGTACCGGGTGCAAAATAAACCGGATTTTAGTGAAACCAAAAATAATAGAATCTAATTGAGAATATATTTCCAACGAATCCGAAAAATCGAAATTTCATAGCGGGGATAAAAAGATATGTCCAGTTGAAATTTCAGAATAGTCGCTATGGAATTTCGGCCCTTGAAAATGGGAATTTTGCAAACGACCTCGGATTTCGACGAAACCACTTTTGTTGGATCCGCGATGTCAAAATATTGCTAGGTTTCAAATTTCATAAATTTTCGAATCAATATGTGAGCGTGACAAAGGAAAACGCATTTGACCAGTTTTAGTTGATTTTAATCGACTGGAAAATGGCCATTTTTCTAACGGTCTCAGAACTTGACGAAACTAGTTTTGTTAGGACCGTATCGTCAATACGAAGCTAGAAAATATTTTTCTGGAATTTTTCTTTTTAGTATGCGGCCCCAGTAAGTTGTGATGCGCGTTCAAATTCAATATATAGAGTTATATGTTAATTTTGACGAAAACTGATCGAAACAGTCGAATCAGCTTACGATACATAACCCATTGTGTTCGGAATGGGGGTATTACGCTAAGGACGACAGTCGCTGCGCTTGATTTCGAGTTCGTATTAAAAAGCTACCTTTTTGAAATTAAAATTAATAAAAATATTATAATTATATTATACCCTCTCTCCCTATAACCCTCTCAGTCAACGCCCCTTTTATTTTTATTTTTAAAAATCGGAAAAACCGTAAGCACCCCCCCTCGTCGATCGTTTCCACCTTCCTGGCCACCCTCGTCCATGCGCGCGCCGCCATTGATGATCAGCAAGACCCCCTCCTCGACAAACGCCTTCTCCCTCTCTCCTCCGTTCCCTCTTCTTCCCTTCATCCGAGATCTGTCGCACCCCCCCAAATCGACGCAACCCTCCACCACCGACATGCCGCCCCACCCTCTTCAGCCCTGCGCCATCCCGAACCCCAAACCTCCCATGTTCCGAAACCCTAGGCCGCCAGCTCCGAGGAGCCACTGCACCACCAGCGATCAGTCTCCCCGCCACCACGGACGTCGGCGAACCCTTCCACCCCCTCAATGCAGTAAGATTTGGTATTTATTTACTTATTTATTTTGTTCTTTTCTTCTTTCTATTTACATATTAAAGCATGGTTTTAAGGGAAAAATTTCGAATTTAAATATGATAGGACAACTAAGATTTTTAAACTATTTGAAGTAGAGGTATAAAAATATAATTTTTATACTAGTGGCATGTTAAAAATATGATTTTTATATTACAGAAAGATTAAAAAATATGATTTTTATATTACAGAAAGATTAAAAATATAATATTTATAATATTGAAAAGATAAAAATATAATTTATATATGAGTAGAAATATAAAAATATGATTTTTACATTATAGAAGTGTTAAAGATTTGATCTTTATTTTGTAGAAGGAGCAAAGATCTGATTTTTATATAAGTGGCGATATAAAAATGTAATCTTTATTATATGAATACCGTTGTAAAAATATAATTTTTATCTATATAGTAGCGATGTAAAAATATAATTTTTATCTATATAGTAGCGATGTAAAAATATAATTTTTATCTATGTAGTAGTGATTATAAAAATATGATTTTTATATACATAGCAATGATATAAAAATGTGATTTTTATATACGTAGTGGCTACGGGCAACAAAAGTGACAAAGGGCGAGAACGGCGAAGATTTCTACATATGAAGAGTCGTGGAGTTTGGATTAGTTATTGGTGAGAACTCCTCACTTTAAATCTTCTTTTCTAGTTAAAAATATATACTAGGATGCAGACGGTGCTTAGCAGCACACGACACCCGTCGTCCACAGACCATGGACGGCTTGTTTGATGTGTTGTGAAATTTGTTTGTGATGTTGATGTGAAATCGATAATAAAATATTCATGTGTTGAAATTAATTAATTATCGTTAAAAATATAATTTTTAACATGAATGTGAATAAATAAATATTCATTTACAAACCGGACGGTTTGTTTATGTACACCTATTTGAAGGATATTGATTGGGACGATAAATTTTACACATCGTCCAACTGCACCAATAAAAATACGTGTTTGTTGATTTGAAACCCCACACGGGTGTTGGGATGATATTTGAAGTCCACTCATCCCGATTGATTAGTTGTATATCGATCGATTGATTGACAGGCTGTTATAAGCGTTAGATATCTATATTTGATGCTTATACAGTGTGGTGCACTTTGGATGATGATTGATTGTTTATTGTTGTGATTATATACATGTGTTGTATGGAATCCATATAATTAACATTATATGGTAATTGATTGGGCCTCATTCCAATTGGGAAAATAAAGAATGGAATGAAGTATATATTCATGTGTTGAATAGAATAAATAATCATGTGTTGAAAATTTTCATGTATTGAAAGAAATATTTTAACAATAAAATTTACATCTTTATCATATTTAAAGATTAGAAACTAACTGGAAAATAGATAAGATGAGTGGTTTCCAGGGTATTGATCTGATATTGGTTCCGGCCTTCGGCGTTAATACCTAGGGAATCATTCTCTTGTTACTTTACAGTTGGAGTCTGATTTAAAAATCAAATGATAGATACCATAATTTTATAAAATATATTAAATAACAAAAATAGTCATGTGTTGACAGTGCTCATGTGTTGAGAATATTCATGTGTTGAAAGAAATATAGATTCATGTGTTGAATGGAATAAATATTCATTTGTTGAATAGAATAACGAATTTATTGAAATATATAAAGCCATGTTGATTAGAGTTGCGCTATTTTGACGTGAACGATATTTATATCGATTATATTCGTTTTTATAATGAATATAGAAAAGGGAGTGATTTCAAAATATAACGTTTTGAAAATATTATCATTTATATAGTAATGATATGAAATATTCAATTTTGATTTGAAATTGAATATGAAGTTGAATTTGTTTTGAAAACGAATTTAAAACGATTTATAAAATACGTTTTAAAAGGAAATCGATGAAATATATATAATATATATATTATATATAATGGCCTGAATAGAACGCGCCGCACCGCGGCAGTTCATGAATTTCGACCATTGATTTCGAATTGACGTTACGGGAGATCCAACCGTCGGATTCTCCTGAAACCGAAACCGTTGGGTTCGTATCGAAAAGAGCTTTCCAATGAATATTAGAAATTTGAAATCTAACTGTTGGATTTGGAATTATGTCCAAATCAAATTTGGAAAAGGTCGTTGTAAGTGCAGTTCGATGGCCGTTGATGGAAATCGACTGTAAGGGCCTTGATAAAATTATTAAAAATATCTTTAATTTGTGTAAAATCATAAGAAATTGTTTGTGAAGAACTGGGATGAAAAATTCCACATTTGAAAAGATAAAAATAGTTTTTTATCGAAATGAACTAGTTTTGAACTAGAATTAAAATCAATTTATTTTTGAAATAAATAAATTGAATTTGAAAGTGGTTTTGAAAATAATCAGAATTTCCAATACGTGAATTGGACTGGAGTTGAATCGAAATTATCTTCGGAATATTTCGATGTTGGATTTCGTGACTATACAGATATTGTTATGGGAATTTGAAAGACATATTTTATATCGTTATTTCCAATACGATATTTGTTGGTTTCAGAATTTGATATTGAATATAAGCCGGTATACTTTCTATTCAGAGCCTTATATTTAACATCAAATGTGATTTGGGTTTGTCGTGAATGGTGTCTTCATTAACACCGATTCTTAAGCCCAATAGAGAAAAAGATTAAATCTTTCTATTTAGATTTAATGAAGTGTACCAATTAAATAATGTTTAATTGGAATTGAATTTGAATGTGATTTTGGGTTTATCGTGAACCATGTTTTAGATGACATTGGTTCTTTAACCCAGTAAAAGACAGGATATTGATTTTTGAAAAGATTAAAACTAAGTGGAGTTTTAATGAATCTTTAATTAGATTGAAATGTGAATTGATAATTTAAGTTATCAAATCTGAAAAGTGATCGAGATGGAGTACCACCAGTTTTGCTCCAAAGCGATAGTTAAATCTTTAATTAGATTTGAACGTGAAATGGTAATTAAATTTACCGATAGCACCGTGGTGTTAGATATGGAGTATTACAAGTTTTTCTCTATGGGATGAATAGGTTGGGATTGGGAAATAAAATAAATAATTACTTAGGTGTGGTTCGCTAATCCCGACTAGTTTGGAAAACCATAAAATGGTTTGAAATGATATCTAAAGGAAGATTAAAGAATAAATTTAGAAGAATTTATCTTGGATAAAATTAATGGGAACCTTTCCCTAAGAATGTGATTTTGAGAATAAAAGAATATTCTGAATTGGAATGAGGCGTTTGTTGTGTTTGTGTAACATTTGTTTATTATATACGTGGGTTATTCAGAAACGCCGGGTTTATACCCATTCTGAATAACCGATTCGACGAGATGTCGAAGATGAAGACGGTGGTTGAAGACCGGAAGTCTTCACATCATTTGGGTGATGACTGATGATCTCGATTGGGCTGTACACCCAAGATGAGGGAAACAGTTGGTGATCGTCCAGACGTACTTGGAGATCGATGGATATGCGAGGAAAGTGCCTCCGGTTTCGTTCAGACCCAGAACAAACTTGTAAATGGACTGTGTGTCTGACATTGGATTTTATTCTGTGTTGATTGATCTCTATTAAATATACATCTGTTTGGCGGCGGAGAATTTATTCTCTTGCTTAACGCCCTTCTCTAAGACGTACGAGCTCAGAGGTTGTATATCGATGGACATCAGTCGCATGGAGTGAATTGCCAGTGTGGCACACGTAAGTGGCAATTGATCAAGGCTTTTGTTGAAAAGCAAAGTCTTGTGGTTGATGACCAAAGCACGGCCTGTGTGGCACAGCTTTGTGTATAGCGTGAATTCGCGAGCCTCACACCTCGGTACGAGTCAAAAACGGGATAGTGACTGCAGGGAGAGCACGACGTTTCTTTCTAGCTATGGGTGGTGTTAGTGCTTAAACTGGCTGACATTTATGTACTTTTCACCTGTGTGGTTGTTGGATGAGGCGCCTCGATATTAGGTCTGTTAGGACAGGGAAACGTGTGTTCAGGAATAACTAATCCTCAAAAGTAAGAGAGTGCCGGCCCTGAAGATCCAAGGATTGCTGTGCGCGGTCCTGGGACATTTGCTAGAGTGTCTCGAACGGAGAGGAGCTTGCCCCTTGCCTCGACTCATGGCGGAAATCCAATTTCCAATACGTGATATTGCGGTTTTATTTGTAGAGCCTAGTATGGCGACATGATATATGGTACCCATGCCGTCTATGATTGATATTTATGATTGAAATTGTTTTGACACTATACCCCTATAATAGTATCAAATGATTTGTTTTAAACGTACCAAGCACGTTTGGCTATTATAAGGGAAAACCCTATCCTCCGGCTTGCGTTGCATTGTGTGGTGGGACCTGGGTCTTATAATAGCTTCATTTTTCGAAAAAGGATTGCGCTGTTTTGTTATATGCACTAGTGTTCTTGGGAGGAAACCCGTTCCGTGTTATACGGCGTGGTCCCTTGAATTACTCTCTTTTAAAATCAAGTTTTAAATAACTGTTTTAGTTCTCACACCAGTCACATGACTGACCTGGAGTTTATTGTTTTAACCTAAACTCTGGGTGACCTTATTTTCCGCACGTGCAGCTAATAGTTTTGGTTTTGCAGATTTATTTTCACAGGATCCTGATTAACAGCAGGAACGATGCTCGGAAAGCTCTGTATCCGTGTATTACTTCTAGTTGTGTTTTGTATTATTTTCCGCTGCGATGTATTTAAATGTAATTTATTGTAATCTCTGATATTTTTCTGTTGTATAATATTTATTCATACTCTGTATATTCTTGTAATCTGATGGAATTGTTGTAATATACAATGAAATGTTCTTCCGTCTGTGTTCTATTATGTCGTGTTCTCAAGGTAATTCGTTCTTTCTCTTCTCTTCGGAGATGGAGAAGTTACGGGTCACTACAAGCTCTAGGTGAGAACCCCTCACTTTTAATTTATTTTCTAGTTGAAATATATACTAGGATGCAGACGGTGCTTAGCAGCACCCGACACCCGTTGTCCATAGACCATGGATGACTTGTTTGTTTAATTGATGTGTTGTGAAAGTTGGTTGCGTAATGTGGAATGGAATAAAATATTTTATAGTGGAAAATATTTTATAGTTAATAGTATAATTTTTAACGTGTATATAAAATAAAAAGTAATAAACAAATCGGACGATTTGTTTATATACACTGATTTGACTGATATTGATTGGGACGATAAATTTTACAC
Source organism: Allium sativum (assembly GCA_030737875.1). NCBI lineage: Eukaryota > Viridiplantae > Streptophyta > Magnoliopsida > Asparagales > Amaryllidaceae > Allium > Allium sativum. The sequence continues at coordinate 638,180,545 of CM060923.1, read as the reverse complement.
ATCGCCCAACTGCACAAATAAAAAAAATCTGTGTTTGTTGATTTGAAACCCCACACGGGTGTTGGGATGATATTGACGTACACTTATCCCAAATGTTTAGTAGTATGTCGACTGATTGGTTGACAGACTGTGTAAGCGTTAATTATTTATATTTAATGCTTATGTAATTGTGCGGTGCACTTTGGATGATAGTTGATTATTTATCATTGCTATTATATACATGTGTTGTATAAAATCCATATAAATAATATTATATGGTAATTGAGCGGGTCTCATTCCAATTTAGAAAATAAAGAATATATTTCATGTGTTGAATAGAATAAATTCGTGTGTTGAATAGAATAAATATTCATGTGTTGAATAAAATATATATTCATGTGTTGAGTAATAGAATAAATTCATGTGTTGAATAGAATAAATTCATGTGTTGAATAGAATAAATTCATGTGTTGAATAAAATATATATTCATGTGTTGAATAAAAGAAAATTCATGTGTTGAAGAAAATATTCATTTATTGAATAGAATAACGAAGTTATTGAAAGATATAAAGCCGTGTTGATTATATTTGCGCCATTTTGACGTGAAAGATATTTATATCGATTATATTCGTTCTATAAATGAATATAGAAAAGGGAGTGATTTCAAAATATAACGTTTTCAAAATATTATCATTTGTATATCGATGATATGGAATATTTAATTTTGATTTGAAATTGAATATGAAGTTGAAATCGTTTCGAAAACAAATTTAAAACGATTTATAAAATACGTTTTGAAGGAAATCGACGAAATATATATAATATATATGTTATATATATAATGGACTGAATAGAACGCGCCGTGCCGCGCCAGTTCGCGAATTTCGACCATTGACTTCGAATAGATATTCGGGAGATCCGACCGTCGGATTCTCCTAAAACCGGAACCATTGGGTTCGTATCAAAAAGAGCTTTCCAACGAATATTAGATATTTGAAATCTAACGGCTGGATTTGGAATTATATCCAAATCAAATTTAAAAAAGGTCGCTGTAAGTGCAGTTCGATGGCCATTGATGGAAATCGACTGTACGTGCCTTGATAAAATTATTAAAAATAGTAATAATTTGTGTAAAATCATAAGAAATGATTTGGAAAGAATTGAGATGAAAATTTCCATATTTGAAAAGATAAAAATAGATTTTTATCGAAATGAACTAGTTTTGAACTAGAATTATAATTCCATTTATTTTTAAAATAAATAAATTGGATTTGAAATGGTTTTGAAAATAACCAGAATTTCCAATAATTGAATTGGAATGGATTTGAATCGAAATTGCCTTTGGAATATTTCGATGTTGGATTTCGTGATTATACAGATATTGTTATCGAAATTTGAAAGATATATTAATATCGTTGTTTCCAATACGATATTTGTTGGTCGTAGAATTTGATATTGAATATAAGCCGATATATTTTCTATTCAAAGCCTTGTATTTAATATCAAATGTGATTTTGGGTTGTCGTGAATGATATCTTTAATAATACTGTTCTTAGACCCAACGAAATTAAGAAAATCAGAAACTAACCGGAGATTAGTTAAGTTGAATGGTTTCTTGGGTATTGATCTGATGTTGGTTACGGCCTTCGGGGTTAATACTTAGGAAATTGTTCACTTGCTAATTTACGATTAAAGGCTGATGGAATGGAATGTAATTTTGGGTTTATAGTGAACCATGTTTTAAATGACATTGGTTCTTTAACCCAGTTAAAGACAGGATATTGATTTTTGGGAAGATTAAAACTAAGTGGAGTTTTAATGAATCTTTAATTAGATTGAAGTGATCGAGAATGGAGTATCACCTGTTCTTGTTGCAGTCATGATGGGGTGTTCTCGCTTCGCGGTTTGGTGGCGAACGGGAGACTCTTGCCCTTACATGTCCCTCTTGAGGGTTGGTTAGGCAGTGGCCGGGAGGCTCGAGAGGGTAGCCGTAAAACAAGTGTACTAGGGGACCATGTGGGAGCCACGGTGGGTATTACCTGCTGCTTGGGGGATGAAGGGATGGTTGCAAAGCCTACTGGATTTCATCGGCTATCTCACAGTGGTATCAGAGTGTTAGACCAAAAAGTGGTTCTAACACCCAAATTGACTAAAAGCAGAATGAAATAAGATCAAAAATAAAATAGAGACACAGAATTTATAGTGGTTCGGCGAATAAAAGCCTACGTCCACTTGTCAATCACTATTCTCAATGATATGGTTGCAATTACAATGAGATATTCACTCAGTTTCACTCACAATTCACATACATTCACTCAATTGTCTCAAAACAAATGTTGAAAGACGATTTGGATTATCCGGGAGTGCTGGAATTCGGTTTATGAAGGTGGTTGAACTCTCAAAGTGCCAAAAAGAAGATCCTTTTCATTGTCTCCAGACAGGGTATTTATAGGTGAAAATTTGCTCAGAAACCGATCCGGATCGGAGCCACGTGTCTTCCATCCCATCAGTCTCGGGTTCGGATGGATTTCAGTGTTGATAATGCATCAGAGCAGTGGACGTTGTGGGTAGGAACTGGTCATAACCACTCCGAATAACTAGGCGATCATGGGGGAGAATGATGAGGAATACGGGTTCGGATCGGAGGAGCGTGCAAGAAGGGTTCGGATCGGGGTACCCGATCCGATCCGGATTGTCCCAAGGCTAAGTCTTCATCCACTTTTGCTCCATTCCGATCTGTCTCTGTGGCAGGTAGCCCTCCGCTCCAACTGGCAGTAGGTTGCTCTCTGATCCGAACAGTTGTGCCTCTCTGATTCGAACAATAACAGCTCACCGATCCGAACAGCAATGACCTCTCCGATCCGACCCGCTACCTCTCTCCGATCCGACCCACTATAATGCTTTCCAAGTTCTTCAATGTTTCGCATCTCGACTTTGTGTTGCCCAGTTCACAAAGTGGGCTAACATTTTGCCCCCTCAAAGGATGCTTCTGTTGGAGACGGAGCATGCTTTGATTATCATTGCACAGTGCCTTCTAGGTAATTTTTCCTTTATTTTCCTTATGTTTTCATCTTCTTCTTCAAACTTCAATTTAATTCACTGCTGAGTTACAGAACTCTGTTCGGTTCGGATTCCGATCCGAACAGACCCCCTCTTCTTTCTATTTCTCATTAGACTAATGGGCCAAGCTGAGATATGACGTCCTGTTCGGTTCGGATTCCGACCCGAACGGATTCCCTTCTTCTTTTATTCCGTATTGGATTATTGGGCCACGCTGTGTTACTGGGCTGTCAAACCGATCCGAACGGGGAGACGAATAGTCACCTCGTTTATATATAAGTTCAGCCTCGATTTTCCTTTTACTTTCTTTTTATCCCATTGCTTTGCGAGTTCTGTTCTGAAGTTTCAGAGTTCAAAAGAAAGTAAAACTTTTTACAATTCTCGCGCGAATCTCCAACTTACACACTTCGGTAGGTTTAAATTCCTGATTGACTTCTTGATAACCGATTTTAATTGAAGTCTAAGGTCAATTCGACCGATTTGGATGTGGTTTCCATGCTATAACATCCTCTTCCTTCGTTATTGTAGATGGTGGCTTCGTTGCTACTTCGAAACGTTGGAAGGGGAAGCTGTAATTGGTTCGGTCATGACTGGGGCGTTGGAAATGATTTTGGGTCTAAGACTTAAGAAGAAGAAGATCGCTGGGAGTCGGTTCGGGTGGTGGAATATGGAAGGTTGAGAAAGGGAAAAAGAAAAGGAGTTCAGGAGATCGGATCGGGTCGGGGCAAGCAGGGAAAGGAAAAAAGAAGAGAAGTTCAGAAGATCGGATCGGGTCAGAGCAAGTAGTTAAATAAGGGGGAATGAAGCTCACCTAACCGGGTCGGGTCGGACGGTAAGATAAAGGAGGAGAGGCGTGATTACGTGATCCGATCCGAACCGTTCGGGGAGTCTATCTCCAAGCCGGTCCGATTTTGATTTCTGAGTTTCAAAGTTTATCCGAGCTCAATGCTACGCCCCCGATCCGGTCCCAATGAATGTGTCTGAACCGAACCGAAGTGCAGTCAATCTCAATGCATAAATACTCGTTTAATTGGCCCAATCAACTTTTGGCATAATCTTCAATTTAATGGACAATTAGGATAGTGCCTTGCGAACATAACTGGACATCAAGAACTACTCCGGCCCTTTATACTTTGCCAAAATTTCACGTCGCACTTTTAAACATTTACTTTACACTCTCCGCATACACTGTTTACACTTTAGTTTGCACACATGCACGGGGGGATACGGGTTAATTTACTCTAATTTGTGCTATTGCTTCTTCAATAGTTTTATGACCATGAGACCCAGACGCTCTTCTAGACTAGCTACGAAGAAAGAAGCCCCTGAGACATCCAACAAAGTTACTCTCGAGGACATATCTTCCCCTTCGGATCCGGAATGGAATGATGAGGGTTCAGATTACGAGGTTGGAAATCGCGAAAGTGACAATGTGTCTTCGGAGGATGAAGTTTCTCTAGGTTTTGAAGAGGAAGGAGGGATTGGTGACGACCGGGCTCCTGATGAGTTTGTATCGGCTGTCATATTGGAATCACCCCAAGATTCTGTTGAATCAACAATCGACAACGACAGACTTATCCGAATTTGTTTAAAATACGGGATACTAAAAAGGGACACTCTAGTGCCTTCGAGATCTGACCGTCCCCACAACCCTCCAGAAGGATTTATGGCAATCACTCGGTTGATGTGCATGGTCGGTGCCACCCCTCCATTTTCTCCCTTCATCGTTGATTTTCTTAGACAAATGCGGATTGCCCCCATGCAGCTGCATCCCAATTCTTATGCCTACTTACACACCTTATATATAGCATATCGCGAGATCGTAGGCATAAAGCTCACTTTCGATGACGTTCATTTCTTCTACAACTTCAAGCATCGGACTCGAGAAACTCCTTCTTTCTGTTATTTTGAGTCTGTCCCTAAGAGGAAGATAATTTCAACGCCATTCAGTAGTAAAGCTGGAGATTCCAAACTAGAATGGTTTTATGTGAAGCGACAGCCTGGGTGTGCCAGGAGGTGGACGAAATCAAGTAAAGCACTGATTTTCTAAATCTTGGCTCTATGCATTCAAGTCATTGCCTTAACTCATTTTTCTTTTTGTTTGTAGTCGACAACCCAAAACAAATATCAGACCAGGTGTTCTTTGACCGGATGCACCAGCTCCTTAATGGCGATCAGAAATTCCTGACTATTGATGAAGTCCTTAAGGACGAATATCTTCATTTTCATGGGCTGCTATCTGTTACTCGTAGTATCGGTCATGGGACGGCTCCATACGTATATATTCCTCCAGTGGATGTAGTCCCAGAGACAGGAGAAGGTTCGGGAGCTCCTACAGTGCCTCTCCAAACTTCACCTTCTCCATCTTCTACTCAAGATGACGAATTGGCTAACTTGGCCGAAAAGCATCGTGAAGGGTGTACTGCTCCTGAGGATGCCATTTCTCCAGAAAAGTCAACGTCTTCCAAAGATTCGCCAATTGATGCTTCCGAGGGAGATGTCCCTAGTACTGATGACCCATTGTTTCAGGGTTTGGGGGATCTCCCCTTACCTGAAACTATATACACTTCAGAGGATTTTAGGAAGGATCCTTTAGTTTTCACCTCTTCTGAAGAGACCACTCCTGCTAAGGCCAAAGAGCCTGCCCGTACTAGTCTAGCTTCGGACTCGGGTTGGTTGGGGGGAAACACACCACTTAGGACACACTTTACACAATAGCATTACCACTCATTGCACCTCTCTCTCTCTCTCTCTGTGAAACCATTGATTCTGAATTTCATTTGTCTTATTGTGCAGGCACGATGTCCCGATCTTACTATGATATCAGGAAACTCCGCCGCAGCATGTCTAATCCACCTTATGACACTGAGTATGATCGCCGCGACGATCGCAGTAGGGAGGAGAGACGGCATTATGAACCCTATCGCTCTCGAACCTCGCATTCTCGCTCTCCCGTTCGGTCGGACCCAAAGAGATATAAAGGTTATCAAGGCCGTAGGGAAGAGGACAGGCCGCAACCAAAAGACTCCACCTCTTCTCAAGAAAAGCGCAGCAGGGAGAGAAGCCCGCCAAAAGATACTGTGTCGCGAGGTAAACGCAAGGTCTCTGCTAAACGACCTAGAACAGATAAAGAGACTATTGAATCCTCCACACACAGGGATACTGAGTTGACGATTCCCGCCCCTCCACCACTAGATGCTGAAACCACAATCAAGCGGGCGTATTTGGAGGAGCAATTTCCCGAACATTACTTCGAGAACTTAACTTTTTTACCTGCCCTCGAGCCTATTTCTTCCAGGTGGGCAGATGAGACCAAAGCAAAGATAGATGCGGTCGAAAAAAAGTATTCTGAAATGTTCAAATATTCACGCAACCTTTCCAGAATCATTCGTACTCTAATTACGAATGCTGATTCGATGCAAAAAACCGTGGAAGAAGATGCAAAAGCCTTAAAGAATCTAGGAAAAGATTTAGAGGACACACAAGCCCAGCTTGCTGTTGCTCAAAGGGACGCTACTAGCTTCAAACAGCAATTTGAAGATATGCAAAAATGTTATCATGATTTGCTTGAATCTCACACTCAAGAGCGTTTTGAGTTAAAAAAGCAAGCTGAAGATGCTAAGTCAGATGCCGCTAAAATACGCCTTGCTTACGTTGACCTTGAACGGAAAAATGCCGAGTTAGCAAGGAGGAATACTGAGCTTGAAAAGAAAAACGCTGACTTGGCTTCTAAGCTAATGGAGGCGGAGAACAGAGCTGCCCTGGCGGAGGGTAACGTCGAATGTGCTATCAAATCCGCTGAGGAGGCCCGCAAACAATTGTCAGAGGCGGAGGCAGAGATTCAGGGTTTCGGCGAATTAATGATTGAATTCTTTGCACACATCATCCGTCGCCAGAACATTTCTTGGATTGAGGATTATCCATCTACTCTAGTCCAAGTACGGAGTCAGTTTGTTGAGTGGGAAAAAGAGGAGCTCAAGGTTGATTCCATCGATGAAGACAAGCTGATGGAGAAATACTTAAGGGATGATGAGCCAAAACGCCTAGCTGAAGGGCGCTGCCTCATTGCTGATGCTATGGAAGAAGAGAGGCGGAGGACTAAACAGAAGAACGTTCCCGAGGCTGGTTCCTCTTCTATTGCCCCCGCAACTTCTGAAGTAGAGGGGTATGATCCTGAAAACCCGGGAATCCCTCGAACAACTCTGCTATCCCCTATCCCCGAAATGGCATCAGAGACAGCAGTTACCCCTGCCGAGAAGTCTTCGGAAGGTATCCCTACATTTTCTCCTCAATTCGTCAAGGCTATTTCTACCTTTCGCCACGTGATTGAGCAATCGATGAAAAACCCATTATTTTCTCCTGAGTTGATAACTGTTGCTTCTCACTCTGTAGGTATTGAGCCATCCGGAAAGACAGATGTGACTCAGGGAGCCGCCTCTGGGGCAGAGCCTACGGAAAAGGCAAAAGGAGGGAAGGACAAGGCTGCTCCTATGGATTTGGGAGAAGGAAGCGAACCGTCTAAGGCTGACACTCCCCATGATGAAGAAATGATAGCAGCCTTAAAGGATGATGGCGGCGACGGAGGACATGAGGAAGATCCAGAGGTGGCAATAGTCGGGGAGTCGAAAAGTGCAAATGATGTTACTTTGGCTGCAATGAAAGATGACCAAGATAAACGCTTGCAGTTAAAAGTTGAAGACTTAGACCCTGAAATCCTCAAGCCTCTCGCAGTTGTGGATGCGGGATCAAGGTTAGTTGTTAAGCTTTCAACTAGATCTATTACAGAGGAACTCGCTAAAAAATCTTCTTTTGATTCCAGCGCTCCGCCCTCCAGGAAGAAGTCAACCGGTTCCAGCACCGCATCTTCAGGAAAGAAAAAATCAAAGCGCATCTTGACTGAAGCCGAGAAAGAGGCGAAGGATGCGGAGAAAGCCGCCAAAAAGTCCAAGCCTCACTCGAAGTCTACATAGTGGGTTGTCTTGTGTCGTTTTAGCATTTGGTGAACCAACGATTGCTGCTATAAGGGTGGCTCTTGCACCTTCTTTTTTGGCTATTTTCCTGTATAAATTCATTCATTCGTGAATAAAAAATAATTCATTTTCTACAATATCTGTTAGCCATTAGTTCTGCACTTATGTAAGAATGCATGTTTTACTATAGTTGTGTAATGAAGTTATGGTAGGGGGAAATATGTGTATACATATATGCCCCCAGTCGATCTCAAAAAACTATTCAAGATTTAATCAAGTAGTCTGAATGCCCCCGATTTTCTGACGGGATTGCATTTTCTGTGTCGTCAATGCCTGTCGTTTTTTCTGGCACTTTTTTTTTATACTCTCCTGTCTTATACTCAGGTTAGAGTTCTTACTGAGGCGGTCTCTTGTCTGGGTGCACCTTCACGCCTCAGAGGACGTCGTCTTCCCGTCCTTTTATACTCTCTCTCAATTCTCGAGAGTTAGAGTTAAGAATGTCGTTTTCTCATTCTTTTATGTCTTGTCGCACAAATAGTCGTTGTGCTTTTTCTTGCGTATAAACTGTTTTCAACCTTTCAGGTTTTAAATCATCTTATTTTCAATAATCGCAACAGAATAGTAGATGAAGGTATATATATAATGCATGAAAGGAAATGACACATGATATTTTTATAGTGGTTCGGCTAAGTCGTAGCCTACATCCACTTTATAGTCCTTTATTCATATCATCAGATTTTCCTAAGGCAAGTCGTGCCTTTTTACAGAGTTCATAAGAAAAAATAACAAAGAGTACAACATTTCTAATCCAAATATCGCATCAAGTGTTGGGCATTCCATGCCCTAGGGACTTCTTCGCCATCTACGGTCGTTAACTTGAAGGTTCCTTTTTCAAGTTTCCGTTGGATGACAAAGGGTCCTTCCCACTTTGGACCGAGGTGAGGAAGGGATGGAAAGACTCTCTTTAGCACCAAATCTCCTGGTTCAAAAGTCCTAAGGCGAACTTTTTTGTCATAATAGCGTGCCATCTAACGTCGATGTCTTGCCGCACGCAAATCCGCTTCGTCCCTTTTTTCTTCAATTTCATCAAGAGACTCGAGTAAGAGTGCCCGATTCGTCATCAGGTCATAATACGTCACCCGGTGGGAAGGAACTTCAAGCTCTACTGGAATTACTGCTTCTGAACCAAAAGAAAGAGAGAAAGGGGTATGACCAGTAGCGGTTTTAAATGTTGTTCGATATGCCCACAAAGCTAAGGGCAATTCGTCAACCCATTTTGCCTTTGCGCGCTCTAACCGTTTCTTGAGGATGGATTTTATAACTTTGTTTATTGCTTCAACTTGCCCATTCGACCGCGGATAAGCAACCGCAGTATACCGTTTGTCGATCTTATATTTCTGGCAGAAATTTCTGAATTCAATACCATCGAACTGGGTTCCGTTGTCGGTTATAATGGTTCTTGGGATCCCGAATCGGCATATAATATTTCTAACCACGAAACTTATCACCTTTCTCGCCGTGATCTTGGTTAAGGGCTCGGCTTCCACCCACTTCGTAAAATAGTCCACAGCGACAATTGCATATTTCACTCCTCCTTTAGCAATCGGTAGAACTCCGATGATATCAATTCCCCATGTGGCAAAAGGCCAAGGACTCACCATCGATTTGAGTTGGGTCGACGGTACTCTGGGGATTTTGGCGAATCTCTGGCACTTATCGCAGCGTCGTGAATAATCAGCTGCATCTTTATTAATTGTGGGCTAGAAGTATCCATACCGCAATATCTTTTTCGCTAAAGTCTGACCTCCTGTATGATCTCCACACTCACCTTCGTGTACTTCTCTTAGTACATGTCTGATGTCGTCGTGTGCTATACATCGTAACAGGGGCATAGAAAATCCTTGCCTATAAAGAGTATCATCTTGTAGGACATATCTGGTAGCCTTGCGAACTATAGCTCTTTTCTCACTCTTCTTTGATGGGAGTGTTCCACTCTTAAGGAAGTTCTTAATTGGGGTCATCCGCGACTCCTTCTCCAATTCTGCTTTGAAAGCGAACTCAATTTCCATCGACTCAAAGCTTGGCGATTCCAACGTTTCAATTGGAATTATTTCAGTTTCTTCTGGGTTGTCGGAACTAGCTAGCTTTGCCAGCCTGTCTGCCTTCTGGTTTTCGGCTCTTGGGATATGCGTTATACTGTACCGCTCCAGGTTGCTCAACAGCTTTTCCACTTTCCCGAGGTAGGCGATGAGTCGAGGTCCCCGGGCCACAAATTCCATTCGCACTTGGCAAACAACGATTTTAGAGTTGCAGAATATGTCCAACATTTTTATTCCGAGGTCTTTAGCAAGCTTCAGCCCGGCAATCAGGGCTTCGTATTCAGAGTCATTGTTAGTCGCCGAAAATTCTAATCGCAGAGTGTAATATAACGACCGCCCTTCAAGGGTAACTAAGACGATTCCAGCTCCGGACCTTCGGTCGTTTTTGGCTCCATTTGTGTATAGCTTCCATGAATCTATCTTTAACTCATCTTCGGACTTGACCATTCTGTCGTTGATCACTTCCTCCTCTGGGATAGTGAACTCTGCTGTAAAGTCTGCCAGAGCTTGCCCCCTGATCGACCTTCGTGGCAGAAAATTTAAATCAAACTGACTTAATTCTATATTCCATTTGATCAACCTTCCCGATGCTTCGGGTCTCTGCAACACCTGCCTCAGAGGCTGGTTAGTGTATATAATTATTGGATGAGCTTGGAAATAGTGACGAAGTTTTCGGGATGCGATTAGGAGGCTGTAAGTGAGCTTCTCAATCTTTGGGTAGTTGCATTCTACCACTGCCAATTTCTTGCTTACATAATATATTGTCCTTTGCACTTTGTCTTCTTCTCGAACCAAGGCTGTGCTAACAGCGTGAGCCGAGACTGCCAAGTAAACAAACAATTCTTCGTGATCCACTGGTTTTGACAAAATCGGCGGTTTTCTAGTAGTTCCAATAAATTTCGAAAGGCCTCAACACAGTCCGGAGTCCACTCGAAGTTCTTCTTTCCCCTTTTAATCAAATCAAAAAACGGGATGCATTTGTCTGTGGCTTTGGAGATAAATCTACTCAACGCGGCTATTTTCCCTACAAGACTTTGAACATCTTTAATTCTTCTTGGCTCTTCAATGTTTCTAATCGCTGCTATTTGGCTGGGATTGATTTCAATTCCTCAGGAGCTCACAATGAAGCCTAGAAACTTTCCCGATGCCACTCCAAATGAACACTTCAAAGGATTCAACTTCATTCGATACTTTCGCAGGACACCAAACATTTCTGCCAGGTCTTGCGTATGGCTGGAGGACTGTTTCGATTTGACAAGCATATCATCCACATAAACTTCCTTAGTCTTCCCTATTTGATTATAAAACATTCTGTTCACCAAGCGCTGATAAGTGGCTCCGGCGTTTTTCAATCCGAATGGCATTACAACATAACAATATAACCCCAAATTTGTAATGAAGCTCGTATGTTCTTGATCTGGCACGTGCATAGGAATTTGGTTGTACTCGGAATATGCATCCATGAAAGAGAGAAGTTCATGTCCCGTTGTCGAATCTACAAGCTGGTCAATCCTGGGAAGTGGGAAACTATCTTTCGGGCAAGCTTTGTTCAAATCTGAAAAATCAATGCAAGTCCGCCACTTTCCGTTCGGCTTCTTTACTAAGACGGGATTCGCTATCCAGTCGGGATATGTCGAATCTCGAATAAATCCGTTCTGTTTCAACTTCTCCACTTCTTCTTTGAGAGCAGCCGACCTCTCTGGGCCCAGCATACGTCTCTTTTGCTTCACAGGCGGGTGTTTCGGGTTTACATTTAGTGAGTGACTTACGATGGATGGCGATATCCCACACATGTCAGCGTGGGTCCAGGCAAACACGTCCAAGTTTGCCTTCAAGAAGTTTGTTAGTTCTTCGGCCCGACGTGCATCCAACTGAGATCCGATCTTCAAAACTCTTGTTAGATCAGCTTCATCAATAGGAATGTCCACTGTCGCTTCATTAGGCGTTGCATTTCTAGTCTCTGGTTCCTCGTCTTTTCTGGGATCCAGGTCTTCAGGCGTTCCTTTGGGCAACTCCTTCGGGGCCGATCCCTCTAATTGCTACGCCGAGCCCTCCTTCGGAGGAGGCGAGGCATCTTTACTTTCTATGTTAAGTCCTTTCATCAACATCTTTAATTCGACAACATAGAAGGCCTATCCGGAGACTTGATCCCTTCTCATTACTCCAGTTCCGGCTTCAGTTGGAAACTTAAGCAATAAACACCAAGGGGCGATACAAGCCCTGAACTCAGCAAGGGCAGACCTTCCCAAAAATGCATTATAAGGCGAATCTACGTCCAACACAATGAACTGAAGCATCCGTACTCTTCGGCGATCTCCTTGTCCCAAGGTTACGGGCAATTCTATGTACCCCATTGGGGCTGTCGACGCCCCGTTGAAGCCTCGGATCCAACCTTCGCATGGCTTCAAATCTTCAGATTCAAGCTTCATCTGATCGAATGACTTTTTAAATAAAATATTAACAGAGCTTCCGTTTTCTACTAACACCTTATGAACCAAGGCCGGCCCAATGGTGGTAGTAATGACCAACGGATCATCGGTGGGTGACTGGATCCCAGTATTATCTCTGCTACGGAATACCACGTCGTCAAACATTGTCTTCTGTTGCTTTATGGGAGCGATATCTTCCAAATCATCACATTCATCCACATCTACGCGCTTGGCAGCATTTACATATTGATCCATCGCTCTAAAACTGCGGATTGCTGGGTGGGGTCCACCCACTATGGAGTTGATAACAATTCCCTTGCCTTTCTGCTGCGCCGTAGGCTTGGGAGCAGATTGAATCTGTTTTGGAGCCTGCTCTCCTTGCCCCCTGTCCCTCGGGGTAACCTTATATTCATCCAGTTTCCCTTCGCGCAGCAGCTTCTCAATCACGTCTCTCAAATGTCGACATTCATTGGTTGAATGCCCATGAGTTCCATGAAACAAACAAAACTTCCCAGTTGCCATTTCTTTCTCTGTTGAGTCGCGAGGTGGCGGTCTTTTATATTGCAAAACATTGTATGTATCCAAGCAAATGTTCTCTAGAGTGTCGTTCAATGGTGTATAATTCTCATAAGTCTGGAATCGGGGTCTTTTGTTAGGTCACTTCCCCTATTTCTATTTCTTCTGTTACCATTCGCGTTACGGTTATTGGTGTTGCCCCCGTTTCCAGAATTGTCGTTTCCACTCTTGTTTCCCACATTTACTTCAACTTTTCCAGAACTTTCCCCAGACTGCTTCACGGCGACGTTACTCTGATCATTTTCTTTTGAAGCCACTTCAGACTTTCTCTTTCGGTTTGCCCTGGCCTCCTCTCGTTTTAAATGAATATCGGCCTTTTCATAAAATAACTCTCTCGTGGAGGGTGTCTTTCCAGAAAGGTAATCTCCAAACTCGGAGTCAGGATCAACTCCTTCCATCAAAGCCATCAAGATGGTGGGCTCATGCGGGTCACTAACTTCAGTCACAGCTAAGTTGAAACGGTCGAGATATGACCTCAAAGACTCTCCTGGCGCCTGCTTAATTCTTGATAATTCAATAACACTCTTAGACTTTCGGGTGTGGAGTCGGAACTGATTCATAAAACGTTCGCTCAATTCCCTGTAATTCGATACCGAACGAGGGGGAAGTCGGGTAAACCATAGCAGCGCCACATCTTCTAAATAGATCGGGAATGCTTTACACTTCACTGCGTCAGGAGCAGCAGCATTCATGAGCCACGAGTATCGCATCAAATGCTGTCCCGAATCGGTTCTCCCATTATACTTGTCCATCTGCGGCAGGTTAAAACGTCGGGGAAATTGAAAATTGAGGATGTCATCGGTGAAAGGAGTATGACTTCGCTCAATGCCATAATCTTCATTGGTATAGTTTCGGCTTTCGGACATAATCTGGCGTACCATTGCCTATACATCAGCATTAGTTAGGGGCCGTTACGACTCCCTGGCCCTGGTATCCGGGTTCCTTCTGGGCTCTTGTTCAGGAGATGCCCTTCTTCTTTGAGCTGCTTCTGCTCTGCTTCGTTCCCTACGCCCCCGGTCGATCTCGGGAGGAGGGGGCTGGAGCATCTGCCCCTGAGTGGGATTAGTATGGTTAGGGTCTCTCAAGCCTGGATCATTGGTTCCTAGTTCTCGTGCAATATCCTCACGGGACCCCAAAGATCCAAACGTCAGTTGCTCCAAATTCTGAGGTCGTTCGAGCGGCCTTCTTTCACGGGGCTGTTCTTCCTCGAAAGAAGAAGACTGATCCATTGATGTGTGGTGAACCAGGGATGGGGTTCTCTGTCTACGGAGTTCGCTGATTTCCCTGCTCATGAGTCTCATGTTTTCTTGCATCATGAGATTAGTACGCTCGTGGATTTTCATAGCCTCTCTAGTACTCTTAAGCATGTCAAGTAGGCGCGAGAAATCTCCTTGAGTAATGGGTGCGGATGGATTGACCTGATCATTGAACCTGGTGGCTGGAATCGGAGCATTTGTGGGTGCTCGAGTAGAGGTTCCAACATCACCAAGTGTCGGGTCGGTTCGGAGATGGGAAATCGGGTCGGGTCGGAGCTGGGAAGCCTGTTCGGGTCGGAGCTGGAAAGCCGGGTCGGGTCGGTGTAGGGCGAGCTGCTCGGGTCGGTTCAGGTTGGGGGAATGCACTGCTTCAGATTCTCCTACCCGGATCGGATCGGAGCTCTCCCCTGAGTACGGTTCGGATTTCCTGTATCAGTTCGTCCTGCTACTGAGCTCTGCCCACGAGACCTTGTCACAACAGCATTTTGCTGATCTTCGCCAACTCCGTTTCCTCGACTAGTTTGAACTTCCTTACCTTTTCCTTTGGCCATAGTTCTTCAACAATCAATTCAACAAATATTCAAGAGCGTCAAAACTTGAGGATTAACTTCTTTGAACTCAACGGTCCAAAAAGTAGAACGATAATCCCGAAAAACAAAGAATTCAGATGGTTCTCAGTGAAAGCACCAAAATGTTAGACCAAAAAGTGGTTCTAACACCCAAATTGACTAAAAGCAGAATGAAATAAGATCAAAAATAAAATAGAGACATAGAATTTATAGTGGTTCGGCGAATAAAAGCCTACGTCCACTTGTCAATCACTATTCTCAATGATATGGTTGCAATTACAATGAGATATTCACTCAATTTCACTCACAATTCACATACATTCACTCAATTGTCTCAAAACAAATGTTGAAAGACGATTTGGATTATCCGGGAGTGCTGGAATTCGGTTCATGAAGGTGTTGAACTCTCAAAGTGCCAAAAAGAAGATCCTTTTCATTGTCTCCAGACAGGGTATTTATAGGTGAAAATTTGCTCAGAAACCGATCCGGATCGGAGCCACGTGTCTTCCATCCCATCAGTCTCGGGTTCGGATGGATTTCAGTGTTGACAACGCATCAGAGCAGTGGACGTTGTGGATAGGAACTGGTCATAACCGCTCCGAATAACCAGGCGATCATGGGGGAGAATGATGAGGAATACGGGTTCGGATCGGAGGAGCATGCAAGAAGGGTTCGGATCGGGGTATCCGATCCAATCCGGATTGTCCCAAGGCTAAGTCTTCATCCGCTTTAGCTCCATTCTGATCTGTCTCTGTGGCAGGTAGCCCTCCGCTCCAACTGGCAGTAGGTTGCTCTCCGATCCGAACAGTTGTGCCTCTCTGATTCCAACAATAACAGCTCACCGATCCGAACAGCAATGACCTCTCCGATCCGGCCCGCTACCTCTCTCCGATCCGACCCGTTATAATGCTTTCCAAGTTCATCAGTGTTTCGCATCTCGACTTTGTGTTGCCCAGTTCACAAAGTGGGCTAACACAGAGCTTTCGTTTACAGAGCTCGGAGAACAAGACACGTTAGAACCATACGAAAGAATTCATCAGAGATTGGATTAGTAATATCCAATGATAATAACTCGTTAGAGATGGGATCAGTAGTGTCCTAGAACGAGTGGAAAGAGTGAAAATTTTGAAATAAAAATTTGAAAACAAACTTTGTTTTGAAAGTTAAATTCAAGTATACGTATTTGAATATTTTATTTGTATAGATTTGGACAATCGAGTATATAAAGCTTTTGCATATACGCGTCATAAACGTATATTCGAAGTTCTAATATATTGGATAGATATAGAATCATACTCTAGTCGCTCGGGGATAATTCTGGTGATGTACGGACATCATCAGTATTTATGTTCGTGTTTCGAAAGTAGGATATCTATATATTTCCATTAGACTGGTGTGAGAACCAAAACTAGATAGGTCTATTGTTGTGATTTGGCATCAAAAACATGATTTTCTGTATATATATCAAAGTTATGAATTTGAAATGATAATCAACTAATTGATTGATGATTGTGTTGTTTGATTATTGGTTTGATATTTGTAACCATTTAGGCCAAATTGAATCAAATATTGAACTGTATTGAAAATTGTTTATGTGAACAGGTCATAACAAGGAGGCTAGAGCAGAAAAATAAAATTGTTTGCCCGACAAATAAGTACATGTTTATTGTATTTCTTGGGTTTTTGATGATTTATGAGCCGATTGGCTAGCCGCTTGGCTGTTTCTTTTTCTTTTTGGATTGGTGAGGGCCATGGGAGGTTATTTGAAATATCCCTAAGCTCCCGGTGCAGGGGAGGTTATGGCGAAATTTTAGGGTGTTAGCCAAATTTTTGAAAATTTTGAAAAGTTCTTAGAAACTGAAAAGTTGAAGAACTTAAGCCGTAATGAAAATAATGGGAGTTAGAGTTGGTTAGTTAAACAACTTTCAGCTTCGTTCCTTTTCGGGGACGAAAAGTTCTAAGTGGGGGAGATGGTAATAACCCGAAAATTCTGAGCCAATTTAAAATTTTTATTTTGGCGATTTTAATGAATTTTGAATACTTAAAATGATTTATTTTAAATAATAACAACGAGAAATTTATTTTGAATAGAATTAGAATATATATATTTATTTGAATCGCCGTTAGAATATAAATATTTATTTTTAATTATAAAAAGAATTGAAAATGGCACGGTAGTTTGAAAATTCCGATTTCGAATTTCAAATGAATGCACAGGATTCAAAATAATCCGGATTTTAGCGAAACCAAAAATATTAGAATCTATTTAAGAATATCTTTCCAACGAATCCGAAAAATTGAAATTACATAGCGGGAATCAAAAGTTACGTCTAGTTGAAAATTCAGAATAGTCGCTATGGAATTCTGGCCCTTAAAAAATGGAAATTTTGCAAACGACCTCGGTTTTCAACGAAACCACTTTTGTTGGATCCGGGATGTAGAATTATTGCTAAATTCCAATTTGCATAATTTTCTGAATAAATATGTGAGTGTGGCGAAGTTAAACGTGTTTTAACAGTTTCAGTCAATTTCGATCGACCAGAAAATGACCATTTTTCAAACGGTCTCAGAATTTGATGAAATTAGTTTTATTAGGACCGTATCGTCAATAAGAAGCTAGAAATATTTTTTCTGGAATTTTTAGAGTTTGTATGTGGTCCCGGTAAATTAAAATGTACGTTCAAATTGAATATATACTAATTTATATTTTAATCTTGATGGAAACTGATTGTAACAGTCGAATCGTCTTACGATACATATCCCATTGTCGGAATGGGGGTAATTAGCTAGGGGCAACAATCATTGGGTTTGATTAGGAGTTTGATATAAAAGTCAACTGTTAGTAAATTAAAAAGAAAATAAATAAATAATAATTATAACCCCCCTCTCCTTTCCATTTCACGATCAATAGAAATCAAATAAAAAAATAAAAAAAGGGAAGAAAGGAGATCGACGAGGGCGAACCACCGCCCATCGTGCAGCCGGAGCTTGCACACTCCCTCCCCATCGCATCAACCTCCTTCCGACGTCGCGCAACCGTGAATCCCGACCACCCCCACGCGTCACTCCTCCCTCTTCCTCCAATTAAATCCTCCCTCAATCGCGCAATCCCCAAGAGCAAAACCCTAGGCCGCGCCACCCCAAAACCGTGCGCCTCCCCTCCCAGCGCGCAGTACCCCGACGCCGCCTTGAAACCCCTCTGTCCAACTCAGCGCACCCTGACCCCTTTTAAGCAACCGCAACCCTCCGCCTCCCTGACCAACCACCCCTTGCCGGAGCAAGCCTCCGTCCACCTTAGAATGCGCAACACAGTAAGTTTTCTTCTTAATTTATTTATTTTATTTCAGTTTTTTTAGTAATATTATTGTAAATAAAAATCTGAAAATATTTATATGAGCAAAATCTGAAATTTATATAGGTTATATAGTTTATAAAAATTTGATTTTTATGTAGACAAGACGATGATAAAAATATGATTTTTATTTGTTTAAATAGCGAAAAGGTGAGATTTTTAAACAGCGAAAGGTTTGATCTTCAACTAGAGAAAAGGAACGACTTTCATAAATTATAAAAATATGATTTTTATATAATAGAGATTATAAAAATATAATTTTTATATAATAGAGATTATAAAAATATGATTTTTATATAATGGAGTTTATAAAAATATATTTTTTATATATGTAGAGAGGTAAAAATATAATTTCTATGTATGTGGAGTAAAAAAACATAATTTTTATTATATTACTAGCAAGATAAAAATATAATTTTTATCATAGAAGTAGCAGTGTAAAGGAGTGATTTTTACATATGTAGTAGAGATACAAAAATACGATCTTTGTATATAAAAATGTGATTTTTATATAGAGTATGGCGAGAGAAAAAAATTTGATTTTTATATGATGAAGTTAGCGAAGTAAGGATATGATTTTTATATACTAGAGAATATAAAAATGTGATTTTTATATGAGTGGCGATATAAAAATATAATCTTTTCTACACGTGTAGCATTATAAAAATATAATTTTTATACATGAAGTGGAATTATAAAAATGTGATTTTTAACGTAAAACCGCGTATAACAGATCTCGTTGGAAGCACAACGAAGATTTTCAACATATGAAGAGTCACAGCATTTGGTTTTGCTCTAGGTGAGAACCCCTCACTTTTAATTTATTTTCTAGTTGAAATATATACGAGGATGCAGACGGTGCTTAGCAGCACCCGACACCCATTGTCCACAGACCATGGATGACTTGTTTGTTTAATTGGTGTGTTGTGAAAGTTGTTTGCGTGATGTGGAATGGAATAAAATATTTTATAGTGGAAAATATTTTATAGTTAAAAAAATAATTTTTAACGTGTATATAAAACAAATAGTAACAAACAAATCGGACGATTTGTTTATATACACTGATTTGACTGATATTGATTGGGATGATAAATTTTACACATCGCCCAATGACACAAATAAAAAATCTGTGTTTATTGATTTGAAACCCCACACGGGTGTTGGGATAATATTGACATACACTTATCCCAATTGTTTAGTAGTATATCGACTGATTGGTTGATAGACTGTGTAAGCGTTAATTATTTATATTTAATGCTTATGCAGTTGTTTGGTGCACTTTGGATGATGGTTGATTATTTATCATTGCTATTATATACATGTTTTGTATAGAATCCATATAAGTAATATTATATGGTAATTGAGTGGGTCTCATTCCAATTTAGAAAATAAAGAATATATTTCATGTGTTGAATAGAATAAATTCATGTGTTGAATAGAATAAATTCATGTGTTGAATAGAATAAATATTCATGTGTTGAATAAAATATATATTCATGTGTTGAATAATAGAATAAATTCATGTGTTGAATAGAATAAATTCATGTGTTGAATAAAATATATATTCATGTGTTGAATAAAAGAAAATTCATGTGTTGAAGAAAATATTCATTTGTTGAATAGAATAATGAAGTTATTGAAAGATATAAAGCCGTGTTGATTAGATTTGCGCCATTTTGACGTGAATGATATTTATATCGATTATATTCGTTTTTAAAATGAATATAGAAAAGGAAGTGATTTCAAAATATAACGTTTTGAAAATATTATCATTTGTATATCAATGATATGGAATATTGAATTTTGATTTGAAATTGAATATGAAGTTGAAACCGTTTTGAAAACGAATTTAAAACGATTTATAAAATATGTTTTGAAAGGAAATCGACGAAATATATATAATATAAATATTATATATACAATGGCCTGAATAGAACGCGCCGCGCCACAACAGTTCTCAAATTTCGACCATTGACTTCGAATAGATATTACGGGAGATCCGACCGTCGGATTCTCCTAAAACCGGAACCTTTGGGTTCGTATCGAAAAGAGCTTTCTAACGAATATTAGAGACTTGAAATCTAACGGTTGGATTTGGAATTATGACCAAATCAAATTTAGAAAAGGTCGTTGTAAGTGCAGTTCGATGGCCGTTGATGGAAATCGACTGTACGGGCCTTGATAAAATTATTAAAAATAGTAATAATTTGTGTAAAATCATAAGAAATGATTTGGAAAGAATTAGGATGAAAATTTCCATAGTTGAAAAGATAAAAATAGATTTTTATCGAAACGAACTAGTTTTGAACTAGAATTATAATTCCATTTATTTTTAAAATAAATTGGATTTGAAATGGTTTTGAAAATAAACAGAATTTCCAATAGTTGAATTGGAATGGATTTGAATCAAAATTGTCTTTGGAATATTTCGATGTTTGATTTCGTGATTATACATATATTGTTTTGGAAATTTGAAAGATATATTAATATCGTTATTTCCAATACGATATTTGTTGGTCGTTGAATTTGATATTGAATATAAGCCGATATATTTTCTATTCAAAGCCTTGTATTTAATATCAAATGTGATTTTGGGTTGTCATGAACGGTATCTTTAATAATACTGTTCTTAGACCCAACGGAGTTAAGAAAATCAGAAACTAACTGGAGATTAGTTAAGTTGAATGGTTTCTTGGGTATTGATTTAATGTTGGTTTCGGCCTTCGGGGTTAATACTTAGGAAATTGTTCACTTGCTAATTTACGGTTAAAGGCTAATGGAATGGAATGTGATTTTGGGTTTATAGTGAACCGTGTTTTAAATGACATTGGTTCTTTAACCCAGTTAAAGATAAGATATTGATTTTTGGGAAGATTAAAACTAAGTGGAGTTTTAATGAATCTTTAATTAGATTGAAGTGATCGAGAATGGAGTATCACCAGTTTTGCTCCAGGCGATAGTTAAATCTTTAAGTAGATTTGAATGTGAAATGGTAATTGAATTTACCGATAACACCATGGTGTTAGATATGAAGTATTACCAGTTTTACTTCATGGGATGAATAGGTTGGGATTGGGAAATTAAAACAAATGATTACTTTGGTAAGGTTTGTTAATCCCGACTAGTTTGGATAAACCAGAATTTGGTTTGAATTGATATTCAAAAGAAGATTAAAGAATAAATTTAAAGAATTTATCTTTTATAAAATTAATGGGAACCTTTCCCAAAGTATTAGAATATTTGAATAAAAGAATATTCTAAATTGGAATGAGTCGTATGTTGTGTTTGTGTAACACTTGTTTATTACATACGCGAGTTATTCAGAAAGACCGGGTTTATCCCATTCTGAATAACTGATTCGACGATGTATCAAGAATGAAGACGGTGGTCGAAGACCGGAGGTTTTCACTTCATTTGGATAATTACTGATGATCTTGATTGGGCTGTAAACCCAAGAGGAGGGAACCAGTTGGTGATCGTCCAGACGTACTTGGAGATCGATGGATATGCGAGGTACAAGGTGCCTCCGGTTTCGTTCAAACCCAGAACGAACTTGTAAATGGACTGTGTGTCTGACATTGGATTTTATTCTATTTTATTGATTTCTATTAATATATATCTGTTTGGCGGTAGAGACTTAACGCCCTTCTCTGAGACGTACGATCTCAGGGGTTATATATTGATGGATATCAATCGCATGGAGTGAATTGGCTGTGTGGCATGCCTAAGTGGAAAATGATCACGGCTTTTGTTGAAAAGCAAAATCTTGTGGTTGATGATCAAAGCACAGCCTGTGTGGCATAGCTTTGTGTAGCGTTGATTCGCGAGCCTCACACCCCGGTTGTGAACCAAAAACGGGAGAGGACCTCTGGGAGGACATGCATTTCCTTATAGCTAGGATGGTGTCAGTGGCTTACCAGCCCTGACATTTATATTATTTTCACCTGTGTGGTTGTTGGATTGCGAGGCACCTTAGATATATCAGTGACTCTGTGGAGCCGATGGAATCATTTGGCTTATTTACGCCCCAAAAGGTGGGAAAACGCAATGTTCATGCATTATAATCCACATCGGTGGACCGGCCCTAACGATCCATGGGGCACTTGCGGCTGTTCCTGAGGCTCGGGCTAGACAATCTCGAATTCGGTGAGGATGATCCCTTGCCTCGGTTCATAGATGGAAATCCAACTTCCAATACATGACCTTGCAGATTTGATTGTAGAACTTATATATGGCGACATAGTAGCATGAGGCACTTATGCCATCTATGATTGATACTTATGATTGAAACTGTTTTTGACACTATACACTTATAGTAATAATATAAGATGAAATTTAGTGTATCAAGCATTCTTTGGCTATTATAAGGTGAAAACCCTATCCTCCGGCTTGTGTTGCATTGTGTGATGGGACCTGGGTCTTATAATAGCTTCATTTTTCTTTATTTAGCATTGCTCTGTTGTTTTATGCACTGGTATCCTTGGGTGGAAACCTGTTCCGTGTTATACGGCGTGGTCCCTTGATTTACCTAACTTTAAAATAAAGATTAATAACTTTTTTAGTTCTCACACTAGTCACATGACTGACCTGGAGTTTATTGTTTTAACCTAAACTCTGGGTGCCCTTATTTTCGACACGGGCAGCTAGTAGTTGGGCTTTGCAGATTTATATTCATAGGATCCTTGTTTATAGCTGAAGTGATATTCGTAAAGCTTTGTATCCATGTATTTCTTTCAGTTACGTTTTGTATTATTTTTCCGCTACTATGTATTTAAATGTAATTTAAATCTCTGATATTTATCAAATGTGTAGTATTCATTCATACTCTGTATATTCATGTACTCTTATGTAAATTGTTGTAATAAGCAATGAAATGTTCTTCTGTTTGCATTCAAATTTGTCGTGTTCTCAGCACAATCCGTGATTTCCCGTAAGGGGGATTTCGGGTCATCACAGTAGACCGGAGGTCTTCACATCGTTTGGATGATTACTGATGATCTTGATTGGGCTGTACACCTAAGAGGAGGGAATTAGTTGGTGATCGTCCAGACGTACTTGGAGATCGATGGATATGCGATGAATAAGGTTCCTTCGGTTTCGTTCAGACCCAGAACGAACTTGTAAATGGACTATGTGTCTGACATTGGATTTCATTCTGTGTGGTTGATTTCTATTAAATATATATCTGTTTGGCGGCGGAGAATTTATTCTCTTGCTTAACGCCCTTCTCTGAGACGTACAAGCTCAAAGGTTGTATATTGATGGATATCAATCGCATGGCATGAATTGCCTGTGTGGCATGCCTAAGTGGCAGATGATCAAGGCTTCTGTTGAAAAGCAAAGTCATTTGGTTGATGATCAAAGCACGGCCTATGTGGAACAACTTTGTGCATAGCGTTAATTCGTGAGCCTCACACCTCGGTATGAGTCAAAAATGGGATAGTGACTACAGGGAGAGCATGACGTTTCTTTCTAGCTATGGGTGATGTCAGTGACCTACCAGCCCTGACATTTATATACTTTTTACCTGTGTGGTTGTTGGAATGCGAGGCGCCTTGAATATAGGTCTGATAGGACTGGGAAACGTGTGTTCAGGAATTGCCAATCCTCAAAAGTAAGAGAGGACCGGCCCTGAAGATCCAGGATCGCTGTGTGTGGTCCTGAGACATTTGCTAGAGTGTCTCGAACGGAGAGGAGCTTGCCCCTTGCCTCGACTCATGACGAAAATCCAATTTCCAATACAACCTTTGCGGTTTTAATTGTAGAACTAGAATGGCAACATAGTAGTATGGGGCACTTATGCTGTCTATGATTGATACTTATGATTGAAGTTGTTTTTAACACTATACCCTTATAGTAATAATAAAATATGAAATTTCACATACCAAGCATTTTTGGCTATTATAAGGTAAAAACCCTAACATCCGGCTTGCGTTGCATTGTGTGATAGGACCTGAGTCTTATAATAGCTTCATTTTCTTTATTTAGCATTGCGCTGTTGTTATATGCACTGGTATTCTTTGGGTAAAAACCCGTTCCGTGTTATATGGCGTGGTCCCTTGATTTATCTAACTTTAAAAATAATAACTGTTTTTAGTTCTCACACCAGTCACATGACTGACCTGGAGTTTATTGTTTTAACCTAAACTCTGGGCGCCCTTATTTTCCGCACGGGCAACTAGTGGTTGGGTTTTGCAGATTTATATTCACAGGATCCTGGTTTACAATTGGAATGATACTTGGAAAGCTCTGTATCCGTGTATTTCTTTCAGTTGTGTGTTGTATTATTTTTCCGCTGCTATGTAATTTAAATCTCTGATATTTATCAAATGTGTAATATTTATTCATACTCTATATATTCTTATATTCCGATGGAATTGTTGTAATAAGCAATGAAATGTTCTTCTGTTTTCATTCCGATTCGTCTTGTCCTCACGGTAATCCGTTCTTTCTCTTCTCTTCGGAGATTGGGGAAGTTCTGGTCGCTTCATTTGGTATCACAGCTTTGGTTTACAGAGCTCGAGAACATGACACATTAGAACCAAACGAAAGAATTCATCAGAGATTGGACAAGTAATGTCCAATAAGAATGGCTCGTTAGAGATGGGATCAGTAGTGTCCTAGAACGAGTGTAAAGAGTGTTATTTAAAAAAAGACGAAAACAAGTTTTGTTTTGAAAATCTAAACCATTTTGTACGTATTTGAATATTTTATTTGTATTAATTTGGACAATCGAGTATATAAAGATTTTGCATATACGCGTCATGAACGTATATTCAAAGTTTTAATATACTGGATAGATATAGAATCACACTCTAGTCACCCGGAGATAATTCTGGTGATGCGGCCGCATTATTAGTATTTGTGTTCGAGTTTCGATAGGTGTGATATCTATATATTTCCATTAGACTGGTGTGAGAACCAAAACTAGATAGGGTTTATTGTAGTGATTTGGCATCAAAAACACGATTTTCTGTATATATATCAAAATTATGTGTTTGAAATGATAATCCACTAATTGATTGATGGTTGTGTTGTTTGATTATTGGTCTCATTTATTAAAATTTTGAACCATTTAGCCTAATGGAACCAAATTTAGAACTGAATTGAAAATTGATTACAATTGCATGCCTATACATTTATATCTATTGAGCAGGTCATAGCAAGGAAGCTAGAGAAGAGGAATAAAATTGTTTGCCCGACAAATTGGTGCATGTTTACAAATTTTTTGGGTTTGGATGATTTCATGAGCCGATTGGCTAGCCGCTTGGCTGTTTCTTTTCTTTTTGGATTGGTAAGGCCTATATGACAATTTCGGGATTTTCTCGGTGCTCCCGGTGCAAGGGAGGTTATGGAGAAATTTTTCGAAAATTTAGGGTGTTAGCCAAATTTTTGAAAATTTTGAAAAGATCTTAGAAACTAAAAAGTTGAAGAACTTAAGCCGTAAAGAAGATAATGAAAGTAGGGTTGTTTGTTGAACAACTTTCAGCTCCGTTCATTTTCGAGGACAGAAAGATTTTAAGTGGGGGAGATTGTAATAACTTGGAAATCTGAGCCAATTTAAATTTTTTATTTTGGCAATCTTAATGAATTTTGAATATTTAAAATGAATTATTTTAAATAATAACAACGAGAAATTTATTTTGAATTGAATTAGAATGTATATATTTATTTGAATCGTCGTTAGAATATAAATATTTATTTTTAATTATAAAAGAAATTGAAAAACGGCGCTGTAGTTCAAAAATTCGATTTCAAATGAATGTACAGGATTTAAAATAAACCGAATTTTGGCGAAACCAAAAATATTAGAATCTAATTGAGAATATCTTTCCAACGAATCCGTAAAATCGAAATTTCATAGCGGGAATAAAAGTTATTCCCAGTTGAAATTTCAGAATAGTCGCGGTGGAATTTTTGGCCCTTAAAAATGAAAATTTTGAAAACGACCTTCATTTTCGACGAAACCACTTTTGTTGGATCTGGGATGTCAAATTATAGCTGATTTCAAAAATTCATAATTTTCTGAATCAATGTGTGAGCGTGGCGAAGTTAAACGTGTTTTTACAGTTTCAGTCAATTTCGGTCGACTAGAAAATGGCCCTTTTTCAAATGGTCTTCAAATTTGACGATATTAGTTTTGTTAGGACCGTATCATCAATACGAAGCTAGAAATAATTTTTCTAGAATTTTTAGGATCCGTATGTGGCCCCAGTAAATTGAAATGTGTGCTTGAATTTAAAATATAAGGTTTATATTTTAAATTTAGCGGAAACTGATCGTAACAGTTAAATTGGCTTGCGGGACATATCCCATTGTGTTCGAAATGGGGGTAATTACCTAGGGGCGACAGTCGTTGGGTCTCGTTTGGGGTTCAAATAGAAAGTCAACCTATTGAAATAAAAATAGAATAAAATAGTTATATATATAATATATTACCCTCATTTCTCTCTCTCACCTCTCAGATCCAAATCAAAGAAAAATCGTACATTTTTCCCGTCAGCCCCCCCCTTCGCGGCCTGCACCACCACAACCAGGCCCACCGCCCGCCTCCGCCCGCCTCCGCCGTGCTCCGGCGACCCCTCTGGCCGTCCATCCTCCTCCCCGTCGCCCCTCCTCCCATCTCGAGCCCCACAACCTAGTTCGGCCCCAAACACCCCCACCGCCCCTTCTCTGACTGCACCACCCCCACAGCTACCTACGCCACCTGACGCCGCCCCCTTTCCTTCACCAACGCGCTACACAGCCCCCCTTCAGTTCAAACAGCGAGCCCTTCCCCCTTTTTATCCAATCGAAGACGAGCAACACGACGATGATGACCATGAGCTTCGATCAGCCCTTACCTCTGGTAGCGCCCCCTCTTCGATAGGGAGCTCAAGTTCAACGAGAAGCGGTGAGTTTTTTTTATATATATTCATAAATCTAAAGTTATACGTATATATTTAAAAATCTGAAATTTATAAAGTATGAATGTGATAAAAGGTTCGATTTTTTTTATATACCATAAAGGGTAGGAATTTTACATAAATAACAAGGTATGATTTTTATTTATATGGTTATGAAATAAAAATATAATCTTTACATAGTAGAGTATTAAAAATATGATTTTTATATTATAAAGATAATAAAAATGTGATTTTTAAGTATGTATGATATAAAAATTCGATTTTTATATATATAGCTCAGAAGTAAGAATATGATTTTTACATAAATAAAGGCGAGATAAATATGTGATCTTTATAGAAGTAGCAAAATAAAAATTAGATTTTTATAATATATGCAGCGAAATAAAATTGTGATTTTTATATATGAACAACGTGAAAAGGATGCGTTGGAATTTCGAACAAATTCAAACCGTTCCGAAAGAGAGACTGACGGAGTGGAACCCCAAGTTGAGAACTTCTCACTTTAATTCTTGTTTTCTAGTTAAAATATATACTAGGATGCAGACGGTGCTTAGCAGCACCCGACACCCGTCACCACAGACCATGGATGACTTGTTTGATTTTGTTGTGTTGTGAAAATTGATTGTGATGTGAAATAGATGGAAATATATTCATGTGTTGAAATAAATTATTTATCGTTAAAATATAAATTTAATGTGAATGTGAATAAATAAATATTCATTTACAAATCGAACTATTTGTTTATGTACACCCATTTGACTGATATTGATTGGGACGATAAATTTTACACATCGCCCAACTGCACAAGTAATATTCAGTGTTTGTTGATGTGAAACCCCATACGGGTGTTGGGATGATATTTGGCGTACACTAATCCCAATTATTTAGTTGTTTGTCGATCGATTGGTTGACAGACTGTGTAAGGGTTAATTATTTATATTTAATGCTTATGCAGTTGTGTGGTGCACTTTGGATGATGATTGATTATTTATCATTGCTATTATATACATGTGTTGTACAAAATCCATATAAATAACATTATATGGTAATTGAGTGGGTCTCATTCTAATTTAGAAAATAAATTATATTCATGTGTTGAATAAACAAAATAGTCATGTGTTGACAATACTCATGTGTTAAGAATATTCATGTATTGAAACCATTCATGCGTTGAGCGAAATATTTATACAGTAAAATTCACATTTTTATTGTAAGTAAGAATTAATAAATATTCATGTGTTGAATAAAGTATATATTCATGGGTTGAAGAAAATATTCATTTGTTGAATAGAATAATGAAGTTATTGAAATATATAAGGCTATGTTGATTAGATTTGCGCCATTTTGACGCGAACGATATTTATATCGATTATATTCGTTTTTATAATGAATAGCGAAAAGGAAGTGATTTCAAAATATAACTTTTTGAAAATACTATCATTTATATATTAATGATATGGAATATTCAATTTTGACTTAAAATTGAATATGAAGTTGAAATCATTTTTAAAATGAATTTAAACGATTTATAAAATACGTTTAGAATTGAAATCGACGAAATACATATAATATATATGTTATATATATTAAATGGCCTGAATAGAACGTGCCGCGCCACGGTAGTTCGCGAATTTCGACCACTGAATCCGAATTGGCATTACGGGAGATCCGACCGTCGGATTCTCCTGAAACCGGAACCGTTGGTTCGTATCGAAAAGAGATTTCCAATGAATATTAGAAATTTGAAATCTAACGGTTGGATTTGGAATTATGTCCAAATCAAATTTGGAAAAGGTCGTTGTAAGTGTAGTTCGACGACCGTTATTGGAAATCGACTGTACAAGCCTTGATAAAATTATTAAAAATATCAATAATTTGTGTAAAATAATAATAAATGATTTAGAAAGAATTAGGGTGAAAAATACTATATTTAAAAAGGATAAAAATTTATTTTTATCGAAATGAACTAGTTATGAACTAGAATTATAATCCAATAATTTTTAATAAATAAATTGGATTTGAAGTGGTTTTAAAAATAATCAGATTTTCCAATATACGAATTGGAATGGATTTGATTCGAAATTATCTTCGGAATATTTCGATGTTGAATTTCGTGATTATACAGATATGGTTGTGGAAATTTTAAAGATATATTTATGTCGTTATTTCCAATACGATATTTGTTGGTTTCAGAATTTGATATTGAATATAAGCCGATATATTTTCTATTCAGAGCCTTGTATTTAATATCAAATGGGATTTTGGGTTCGTCGTGAATGGTGTCTTAAATAACGCTGTTCTTGAACCTAGTTTAGAAAAGAATAAATCTTTTAATTAAGATTTAGTGAAATTGTCCAGTTAATTAGTATTTAATTGGAATTGAATCTAAATTGGTTTTTGGGGTTTATCGTGAGCGGTGTTTTGAATAACACCTGTTCTTTAACCCGATTAACAATGGAAAGTGATTTTGGGTTTATCGTGAACTGTGTTTTAGATGACATTGGTTCTTTTACCCAGTTAAAGACCGGATATTGATTTTTGGGAAGATTAAAACTAAGTGGAGTTTTAATGAATCTTTAATTAGATTAAAGTGATCGAGAATGGAGTATCACCAGTTTTGCTCCAAAGCGATAGTTAAATCTTTAATTAGATTTGAACATGAAATGGTAATTAATATTTACCGATAACACCGTGGTGTTAGATATGAAGTATTACCAGTTTTGCTCCATGGGATGAATCGGTTGGGATTGGGAAATAAAATAAATGATTACTTCGGTGTGGTTCGCTAATCCCGACTAGTTTGGAAAACCTTAACATGGTTTGAAATGATATCCAAAGGAAGATTAAAGAATAAATTTAGAAGAATTTATCTTTGATAAAATTAATGGGAACCTTTCCCTAAAAATGTGAATATTTGAATAAAGAATATTCTGAATTGGAATGAGGCGTATGTTGTGTTTGTGTAACATTTGTTTATTATATACGCGGGTTATTCGGAAAGGAAGGGTTTATACCCATTCTGAATAACTGATTCGACGATAAGTCGAAGATGAAGACGGTGGTTGAATACCGGAGGTCTTCACATCGTTTGGAGGATTACTGATGATCTTGATTGGGCTGTACACCCAAGAGGACGGACTCAGTTGGTGATCGTCCAGATGTACTTGTAGATCGATGGATATGCGATGAATAAGGTTCCTCCGGTTTCGTTCAGACCCAGAACAAACTTGTAAATGGACTGTGTGTCTGACATTGGATTTTATTCTGTGTGATTGATTTCTATTAAATATATATCTGTTTGGTGGCGGAGAATTTATTCTCTTGCTTAATGCCCTTCTCTGAGACGTACGAGCTCAAAGGTTGTATATTGATGGATATCAATCGCATGGCATGAATTTCCTGTGTGGCATGCCTAAGTGGCAGATGATCAAGGCTTCCGTTGAAAAGAAAAGTTTTGTGGTTGATGATCAAAGCATGGCCTATGTGGCACAGCTTTGTGTATAGCGTTAATTCGTGAGCCTCACACCTTGGTATGAGTCAAAACAGGATAGTGACTGCAGGGAGAGCACAACGTTTCTTTCTAGCTATGGGTGATGTCAGTGACCTACAAGCCCTGACATTTATATACTTTTTACCGTGTGGTTGTTGGAATGCGAGGCGCCTTGAATATAGGTCTGATAGGACCGGGAAATGTGTGTTTAGGAATTGCCAATCCTCAAAAGTAAGAGAGGACCGGCCCTGAAGATCCAGGATCGCTGTGTGTGGTCCTGAGACATTTGCTAGTGTGTCTTGAACGGAGAGGAGCTTGCCCCTTGCCTCGACTCATGACGGAAATCCAATTTTCAATACAACCTTTGCGGTTTTAATTATAGAACTAGTATGGCGACATAGTGGTATGGGGCATTTATGACTTC
Organism: Allium sativum; assembly: GCA_030737875.1. NCBI lineage: Eukaryota > Viridiplantae > Streptophyta > Magnoliopsida > Asparagales > Amaryllidaceae > Allium > Allium sativum. The sequence goes on along the minus strand of CM060923.1, from coordinate 638,149,434 downwards.
TGTGATTGATACTTATGATTGAAGTTGTTTTTAACACTATACCCTTATAGTAATAATAAAATATGAAATTTCACGTACCAAGCATTTTTGTCTATTATAAGGTAAAAACGCTATCCTCCGGCTTGCGTTGCATTGTGTGATGGGACCTGGGTCTTATAATAGCTTCATTTTCTTTATTTAGCATTGCGATGTTGTTATATGCACTGGTATTCTTGGGGTAAAAATCCGTTCCGTGTTATACGGCGTGTTCCCTTGATTTACCTAACTTTAAAAATTAAGATTAATAACTGTTTTTAGTTCTCACACCAGTCACATGACTGACCTGGAGTTTATTGTTTTAACCTAAACTCTGGGTGCCCTTATTTTCCGCACGGACAGCTAGTGGTTGGGTTTTGCAGATTTATATCCATAGGATCCTGGTTTACAGCTGGAATGATACTCGGAAAGCTCTGTATCCGTGTATTTCTTTCATTTGTGTGTTGTATTATTTTTCCGCTGCTATGTAATTTAAATATATGATATTTATCAAATGTGTAATATTTATTCATACTGTGTATATTCTTGTATTCTAATGGAATTGTTGTAATAAGCAATGAAAAGTTCTTCTGTTTATGTTCTGATTCGTCTTGTCCTCAAAGAAATCCTGGGTTTCGAACGGTCTTGGCCGGTTTAGCGATCGATTCGGATCGAGCGAAATTCTCAATTGTTATAATTGTAATCATTACGATCATCTTTGGGCGACTAGAGTGTGATTATATTTCTAGCCACTATATTTGAGGCTTTGTATACACGTTTGCAAGGCAGATATGCAAAATCTTCATGTACTCGATTGTCCAAAATCAATTTAAAATAAAATACTCAAAAACGTATAATAAGGTTTAAATTTTCAAAAAAAATTGTTTTCATTTTTGTTTTGAAAATAACACTCTTTGAAACTCATTCTAGGATACTACTGATCCCATTTCTAACGAGTCATTCTTATTGGATATTACTAATCCAATCTCTGATGAATTCTTTCGTTTGGTTCTAACTTGTCTTGTGCTCGAGCTCTGTAAACCAAAGCTCTGATACCACAAATGAAAACGACCCAAACTCGCCCTTACAGGAAAGCCCAGATTGAGTTGAGAACACGACAAATTAGAACGCAACCAGAAGAACATTTCATTGCTATTACAACAATTTACATCATAGTACAATAATATAACAGAGTATGAGTAAATAATATACACTAGAAAATATCATAGATTTAAATTACATTAGTAGCGGAATAATAATACATAACATAACTGAAAGAAATACATGGATGCAAAGCTTTCCGAATATACCTCCAACTGTAAATCCAGGATCCTGGAAAAGAAATATCTGCAAAAACCCAACTACTAGCTACTCGTATGGAAAATAGGAGCACCCAGAGTTTAGGTTAAAACAATAAACTCTAGGTCAGTCATGGGACTGTTGTAAGAACTAAAACATTTATGAAATCTTTACTTTAAAAATAAAGTAAATCAAGGGACCACGCCATATAACACGGAACGAGTTTTCTCCCAAGAATATTAGTGCATAAAACAGTTTATAAAAAGTGCAATGCTCTTCTAAAAATGAAGTTATTATAAGACTCAGGTCCCATCACAAAATGCAACGCAAGCCGGAGGATAGAGTTTTACCTTATAATAGCCAAACATTCTTGGTACGTTTAAAAACAAATCATTTTGATATTTCTATAAGTTCAAAGTGTATCAAACAACTTCAAATATAAATGTATCAATCATAGACGACATAGTATCGCATGCTACTATGTCGCCATATAGGTTTACAGCTAAAACCAAAAAGTCACGTATTAGAAATTGGATTTTTGTCATGAGTCGAGACAAGGGATGTACTCCTCGCCGGCTTCGAGACACTCTAGCAAATGCCTCAAGGTTCCCCGCAGTGAACCCTTGGATCCTCCAAGGCCGGTCCACACTTACGTTAGTGGATTAATTATTCCTGAACACACATTTCCCGATCCTACATGACCTATCCATCGGCTCTGTAGTTACCGATATATCTGAGGCGCCTCGTTATTCATCATGCACATAGGTAAAAATATAATAAATGTTTGGGCTCCATACTATGACACCACCCATAGCTAGAAGGAAACGTCATGCACTCCTTGGGCCCCTTATCCCGTTTTTAACTCATACCAAGGTGTGAGGCTCGCGAATTAACGCTATACACAAAGCTATGCTATTTAAAGCTGTGCTTTGATCATCAACCACAAGACTCTGCTTTTCAATAGAATCCTTGATCATTTGCATCTCAACATGCCACACTGACAATTCACGCCATGTAACTGATGTCTATCAATATATAACGTCTAAGCTCGTATGTCTTAGAGAAGGGTGTTAAGCAAGAGAATAAATTCTCCGCCACCAAACAGATATATATTTAATAGAGATCAATCAAGATAGAATAAAATCCAATGTCAGACACACATCCATTTACTAGTTCTTTCTGGGTCTAAACGAAACCGGAGGCACCTTATTCCTCATCCCATGTGTCCAATACAGGAGAGAGGTCCTCGCATATCCGGTCGATCTCCAAGTACGTCAGGATGATCACCACTTATTACCTTGTCTTGAGTGTACAACCTAATCAAGATATCAATAATCATCCAAACAATGTTAAGAACTCCGATCTTCAATCACCATCTTCATCGTCGACTTATCGTCGAATCAATTATTCAGAATGGGTATAAACTCGGCTTTTCCGAGTAATTCACGTGTCTTATAATCAAGTGCTATAAAAACACAACATACGCCTCATTCCAATTTTGAATATTATTTTATTCAAATATTCACATCATTAGGGAAAGTTTCATGTAAATTTTATGAAAGATAAATTCTTTAAATTTATTCTTTAATCTTCCTTTGGATATCATTTCAAAAGGTTTCATTATTTTTTCAATTCTAAACCAAATTAAGGTTTATCTAACTAGTCGAGATTAACAAACCATACCAAAGTAATTATTTCTTTTATTATCCCAGTCCCAATCTATTCATCCCTTGAAGCAAAACTGGTGATACTCCATTCACAATAATTCCCCATATTTGATAATTTAAATTATCACATTCATGTTCCAATCTAATTAAAGATTCAGTAAAAATCCACTTAGTTTTAATCTTCCCAAAAATCAATATTAATGATTATTTAACTTTGGGAAACCAAACATGCCGCATCGACAATCTACATTATAACATTGATTTCTGCCAATATATAACCTCTAAGCTCATACGTCCCAGAGAAGGGTGTTAAGCAAGAGAATAAATTCGCCGCCACCAAACAAATATATATTTAGATGAGATCAACTATACAATTCAAAATACAATGTTAGACATGTAATCCTGTCGTTAACTAGGTTAAAGAACTAATGTCATTTAGAACATAGTTCACGATAAACCCAAAATCACATTCCATTAATTATGGAATCTTCACGGAAAACAGATCAATATAAATCGATATCAATTTCCGTATCCGACAAATAATATAAATGGAATAACGACAAAGCCTTTTAAATTCCATATATATTAACAGTCTTCCTCCACAGAAGCTCACATCGATTATTACTAAATTGAATTCCATTCAATTCCAATTTAATATATTAAATTGGAAAATTTTACTTTGGAATATTTCCATTAATCTTAATTAAAAGATTTATAAGTTCCAAATCACGTTTTACTGTTAATTTGAGTTAAAGAACGAATGTCATTTAAAACACAGTTCACGATAAACCCATAATCAACTTTCATTTTAATTCCAACTAAATGTTAATTAATTGGTAAACTTCTCTAAATCTTAAATTAAAGATTTATTCTTTTCTCAACTGGGTTTAAGAACAGTGTTAATGAAGACACCATTCACGACAAACCCACAATCCAATTTAATTTTAAATATAAGGCTCTAAACAGAAACTATATCAGCTTATATTCAATATTAAATTCTGAAACCACCACATATCGTATGGAGAAGAACGACATATATCTATCCAAATTCCTCCACAATTTCCGTATAGTCATAGAATCCAATATCGAAATATCCCGGAAATGATTTCTATTCAAATCTCTTTCAATTCATACATTGAAAAATTCTGGTTAGATTAAAACCATTCACAACTCCAATTGATTTATTTAAAAATTATTGGATTTCAAATCTAGTTAATAACTAGTTCATTTTGATAAAAATATATTTTTATCTTTACAAACGTGGAATTTTTCATCTCAATTTTTTCCTAATCATTTATTATGATTTTACACAAATTATTAATATTTTTAATAATTTGATTAAGGCCCTTTCCGTCGATTTCCATAAACGGTCATCGAACTGCACTTACATCGACCTTTCCCAAATTTGATTTGGACATAATTCCAAATCCAACCATTAGATTTCCGGTCTCTTATATTCGTTGGAAAGCTCTTTTCGATACGAACCCAATAGTTCTGGTTTTGTGAGAATCCGACACTCGGATCTCCCGTGTTGTCTATTTGAAGGCGATGGTCGAAATTCGCAAACGGTCGCGGTGCGGCTCGTTCTATTCAGGCCATTAAATATATATAATATATATTTTTTCAATTTCCGTTTAAAACGTATTTTACAAATCGTTTATAAATTCGTTTTAAAACGATTTCCACTACATTTTCAATTTTAAATCAAAATTGAATATTCCATATCATTATAATATTAAAATGATAATATTTTCAAAAATCAGATTTTGAAATCATTTTTTTTCGATATTCATTATAAAAATGAATAAAATTGATATAAATATTGATCGTGTTAAAATGACGCAAATCGAATCAATATGGCTTCATACAATTCAATATTTTCGTGTCCATCCAAAATCTGATATCATTTTCATATTTTAATCATTTCCTAAATATTATTTTAAAATATTCCTTACTTTAGAATATTCATTATTCGTTATTTTAAATTATTCGTTCTTTCTGAATTGGAATCAGACACAGTCAATTACCATATAATGTTATTTATATGGATTTCATACACACATGTACACAACAATAATTATACACAGTCAACCATCATCCAGAGTGCATTACATAACTGCATAAGCATTAAATATAAATAATTAACGCTTACAACAGTCTATAAACCAATCGATTGACATACAACTAAACAATTGGGATTAGTGTACGTCAAATATCATCCCAATACACTTGTGGGGTTTCAACCAACAAATGAATATTATTTGTGCTGTTGGACAATGTGTAAAATTTATCGATCCAATCGATATCACAAAAATAGGCGAGCATAAACAAGTCATCCGACTTGTAAATGGACGTATAAACTTAGTTTTAGCTATCCAATAATTATTTTATTTATTGCAGTTATGAGCTAAAAATAATATTTTCAACTAACTTAATTTTTCTAACACTTTTTAGAAAATTTCGGCACCATAACGGCACGATACTAAAACCGGAATAAAGTCTAGCCTTATCCCTCGCCTAATACTAGCTCGCACTATACACAAACCAATTTCAATTCAATTCACATCCAAAGCAAATCCAAATAAATAAATCAATCAATATCCAAATTTCCACAATACAATCCAAACAAACAACCATGGTTTGTACAATAAAATAGTCTCGGGGGCTTCCAAGCCCTGTCCGCATCATAGTATATATTTAACTATGAAATAAATTGAGTGAGAAGGAGTTCTCGCCTTTGGTTTTCACTCCGTCATTCTTTATTGGACGGTTTGGATTCCGTTTTGCTTCTAGACAGTTCCACCGCGTAGTTTTCTTCACCGTGATACCAACACAATCTGTTTCACGCAGTTTATATTAAAATTCACATTTTTAATAATGCTATCTACATTTAAAAATCACATTTTTAATAATGCTATTTACATTTAAAAAAAATAATCATATTTTTAGTAATGCTATTTACATTTTAAAATCACATTTTTAATAATGTTATTTACATTTTAAAAAAAATTATATTTTTATTAATGCTATTTACATTTTAAAAAAAACCATATTTTTATTTAAACTATTTCATAATAAAAATTACATTTTTATAAATTCTATGTCATATTAATAATCAGATTTTTATAAAGCTATATATATTTTAAAAATCATATTTTTAAACTGTTCCATATATATATGAAAGTCACATTCTTATTTTAATGCTATATATATAAAAATCATATTTTTATAGTGCTATGTATATTAAAATTCATATTTCTACAATGCTATGTAATAACCCGAAAATCTGGGCTAGTTTAAAATTTTTATTTTGGCAATTTTAGCGAATTTTGATTATTTAAAATGAATTATTTTAAATAATATCGACGAGAAATTTATTTTGAATATAATTCGAACGTATATATTATACGCGTCGTCGTTAGAATATAAATATTTATATATAATTATAAATATAATTGAAAATGGCGCGGTAGTTCGATAATTCGATTTCAAACTTCAATTGAATGTACCGGGTGCAAAACAATCCGGATTTTAGTGAAACCAAAAATAATAGGATCTATTTGATGATATCTTTCCAACGAATCCGAGCAATCGAAATTTCATAGCGGGGATCAAAAGATATGTCCAGTTGAAAAGTCTGAATGGTCGCTATGGAATTCAGGCCCTTAAAAATGGACATTTTGCAAATGACCTCGGATTTCGACGAAACCACTTTTATTGGGTCCGCAGTGTCAAATTATTGCTAGATTTCAAATTTCATAATTTTTCGAATTAGTATGTGACCCCGGTAATTTGAAATGTACGTTTAAAATTCAATAAGGTGATTTAAATGTAAATTTAACGAAAACTGATTGTAACAGCCGAATCAGCCTACGATTCATATCCCATTGTGTTCGGAACGGGGGTAATTAGCTAAGGACGACAGTCGGTGGGTTCAATTTTGAATTCGAATGGAAAGTTTACTTTAGGAAATTAAATAATTAAATATTATATAATAATTTTCATATAAGCCCCTATCCCTTTCCCATTCTCAGTCAAACCCCCCCACCCCGTTCTGAATCGAGAAACCCGGAAACTGATTCCCCCTTTTCGTCGTCGCCCTCCCTTCCTGCCACCGCGCTCCGACGATGGCGCCTCCGCCTAGGCCTCCCCCCTTCCCTCTCTTCGATCTTCTCTCTCCCCTTCTCTAGTTGAACCCTGCGCCCGAAAACCCCGCTGACGAACGCGCCCGACAGCCATCGCCCCTCCCAGACCCAGCGCCGCCGTCGCTGGCACACCCACACCCCAACCTCGCCCCAGTACCTCGCCCCGTTCCCTCTCACCTTCGAACCCCTAAATCCTTGAAAGCCCTAGCTATTGTTCAGCGCTGCCCCGCCGCTTCTGAGGGACCGTCGCCGCCTGAAGGAGGCACTCCAGCTCCGATACCTTAGCAGCAGCACCACCACGGCATCTCCTCCTTTTTCGAACGATGTGAGTCTTTAATTTTAATTTTTAGCAATGAAAATATATGATCTCAACGATGAAAAAAATACGATTTTCGAATAGCAAAAAGCTATGATTTTTACAAGGAAAAGGAGTGATTTTAAAAGCAAAAAGTTTAAATTTGTAAAAGGGAAAAGTTTGGATTTTTTTTAAAGGAGAAAAGATTATATTTTTATAAGTAGAAAGTTTATATTTTTATATTGAGAAAAAAAATAGTATTTTTATATATATAGGAAAAGAATATATTTTTATAACGAAGTGGATTTGAATTTGATAAGTAAAAGATATAATTTTTCATAGTATAAAATTTTGATTTTTAGATACAGAGATTTGAAGTAAAAATTCGATTTTTATATATTGAATAGCGAAGTAAAAATTCGACTTTTATATATTCAATAGCAAAGTAAAAATTCGATTTTTATATATTGAATAGCAAAGTAAAAATTCGATTTTTATATATTGAATAGCAAAGTAAAAATTCGACTTTTATATATTCAATAGCAAAGTAAAAATTCGATTTTTATATATTAAATAGCAAAGTAAAAATTCGATTTTTATATATTGAATAGCAAAATAAAAATTCGATTTTTATATATCGAATAGCAAAGTAAAAATGTGATTTTTACGTATGTAGAGGATACGAGCAGAGAAAGTGACAAGGGGCAAGAGCGGCGAAGATTTTCTACCTGAGAAGAGTCGTGGGATTGGATTAGCAATTAGGTGAGAATTTCTCACTCTTTAATTTTATTTTTCTAGTTATATATATATACTAGGATGCAGACGGTGTTTAGTAGCACCCGACACCCGTCATCCACAGACCATGAATGGCTTGTTTGTTAAATTGTTTGGTTGTGTAGTTGACTAGTTTATTTGATTTGAAATTGAATTGTTTGGTGAAATGAATGGATTTGATTGATGTGTGAATGGCGTGGGCCTTCACTAGACCGGGGATAAGGCTAGGCCTTGTCCCGTTTCTAGTATCGTGCCGTTATGCCGCCGAGATTTTCTAAAATATGTTAGAAGGATAAAAATAACATTTATTGAATAAATGAACCGAATAGAAATTCATGTGTTAAAATAAAATGTTTTATCGTTAAAATATATAAATTTTAACGTGAAGGTGAATAAATAAATATTTATAAACAAATCGACCGATTTGTTTATATACACTGATTTGACTGATATTGATTGGGTCGATAAATTTTACACATCGCCCAACCGCACAACTAAATCTGTGTTTGATTGTTTGAAACCCCACACGGGTGTTGGGATGAAATATGAAGTTCACTCATCCTGATTGATTAAATATGTCGATCGATAGATTGACAGGCTGTTATAAGCGTTAGATATCTATATTTGATGCTTATACAGTGTAGTGCACTTTGGTTGATGGTTGATTATTTTTCAATGCTATTATATACATGTGTTGTATGAAAATCCATATAATTAATTTTATATGGTGATTGATGGGGCCTCATTCCAATTTAGAAAATAAAGAATATTATAAAATAAAGGTTCATGTGTTGACTGTACTCATCCGTTGAGATTAGTCATGTGTTGAACGAAATATTTTAACAATAAAATTTATATCTTTATCCCTATAAAATAAAGGTTCATGTGTTGACTGTACTCATCCGTTGAGATTAGTAATGTGTTGAACGAAATAATTTAACAAAAATAGTCACACGTGGACAGTACTCATTCGTTGAGATTAGTCGTGTGTCGACAAAAATAAATATTCATTTGTTGAATAGAATAAAGGAATATATGAAGCCGTGTTGATTAGATTAACGCCATTTTGACGTGAACGATATTTATATCGATTTTATTCATTTTGAAAGGAATTGAATATAAAACGATTTCGAAATGAATTGAATATAAAACGAATTTGAATTGAATAGAGGATGTATTGAATTTGATTTGATTAGAAAATGAATTGAATTTGATTTGATTAGAAAATGAATTGAATTTGATTTGATTAGAAAAAGAATTGAATTTGATTTGATTAGAAAATGAATTGAATTTGAATTGAATAGAGAATGAATTGAATTTGAATTGAATAGGAAAACGAATTCGAATTGAATTGAAAAGAAAACGAATTCGAATTGAATTGAATTGAAAAGAAAATGTATTCGAATCGAATTAAAATCGATTTGAATTAAAATCAAATAGAAATGAAAGTAAAAAGGATTTATAATAGAAAATTCAATTTTGATTTGAATTTGAAATAAAGGTTGAAATTATTTTTGAAACGAATTCAAAACTATTTATAAAATTCGTTTTAAATAGTAATCGACGAAATATATATTATATATATTATATATATAATATAATGGCCTGAATAGAACGCGCCGCGCTGCGGCAGTTCGCGAATTTCGACCATTAACTTCGAACGGATATTACGGGAGATCCGACGGTCGGATTCTCCTAAAACCGGAACCGTTGGGTTCGTATCGAAAAGAGCTTTCTAACGAATATTAGAAATTTGAAATCTAACGGTTGGATTTGGAGATACGCCCAAATCAAATTTGGAAAAGGTCGTTGTAAGTGCAGTTCGATGGCCGTTGTTGGAAATCGACTGTACGGGCCTTGATAAAATTATTAAAAATAGTAATAATTTGTGTAAAATCATAAGAAATGATTTAGAAAGAATTGGGATGAAAAACTCCATATTTGAAAAGACAAAAATAGATTTTTATCGAAATGAACTAGTTTTGAACTAGAATTATAATTCTATTTATTTTTAAATAAGTAAATTCAATTTGAAATGGATTTGAATCGAAATTGTCTTCGGAATATTTCGATGTTGGAATTCGTGATTTTACAGATGTTGTTATGGAAATTTGAAAGATATATTTATATCGTTATCTCCAATGCGACATTTGTTAATCGTAGAATTTGATATTGAATATAAGCCGATATATTTTCTATTTAGAGCCTTGTATTTAATACCAAATGTGATCTGGGTTTGTCGTGAATGGTGTCTTCATTAACACTGTTCTTGAATCCAGATGAGAAAAAGATTGAATCTTTTTATTTAGATTTAATGAAGTGTACCAATTAAATAATATTTAATTGAATTGATATTGATTTTTGGGTTTATCGTGAACAGTGTTTTAAATAACACTTGTTCTTTAACCCGATAATTAGTTGATGTGATTTTGGGTTTATCGTGCACCGTGTTTTAAATGACACTGATTCTTTAACCCAGTTAACGATTAAAACTAAGTGGAGTTTTAATGAATCTTTAATTAGATTGAAATGATCGAGAATGGAGTATCACCAGTTTTGCTCCAGGCGATAGTTGAATCTTAAATTAGATTTGAACGTGAAATGGTAATTGAATTTACCGATAACACCGTGGTGTTAAATATGAAGTATTACCAGTTTTACTTCAAGGGATGAATAGGTTGGGAATGGAAAATTAAAATAACTGATTACTTCGGTAAGGTTCGTTAATCCCGACTAGTTGAATCGAAATTCAAAAGGATAGATTAAAGAATAAATATAAAGAATTTATCTTTGATAAAATTAATGGGAACCTTTCCCTATGAATGTGAAATTCAGAAACTAACTGTCGGTTAGCTAAGCAGAATGGTTTCTTGGATATTGATCTGATGTTGGTTTCGGCCTTCGGGGTTAATATTTGGGGAATTATTCTCTTGATTAATTTACGGTTAGTGACTGATGAATTGGAATGAGGCGTATGTTGTGTTTGTGTAACACTTACTTAAAATATACGTGAGTTATTCGGGAAGACCGGGTTTATCCCATTCTGAATAACTGATACGACGATAAGTCGAAGATGAAGACGATGGTCGAAGACCGGAGGTCTTCACGTCGTTTGTGTGATTACTGATGATCTTGATTGGGCTGTACACCCAAGAGGATGGAAGCAGTTGGTGATCGTCCAGACGTACTTGGAGATCGAAGGATATGCGGGGTACTAGGTGCCTCCGGTTTCGTTCAGACCCAGAACGGACTTGTAAATGGATAGTGTGTCTGACATTGTATTCCTTTATACTGTATTTGGTGATCTCTGCTAATTATATATCTGTTTGGTGGCAGAGAATTTATTCTCTTGCTATACACCCTTCTCTGAGACGTACGAGCCTAGAGGTTATATATTGGAAGAAATCAGTGGTACAGTGTGGACTGACAATGTGGCATGCTGAGTTGCATGGATCAAGGCTTTTGTTGAAAAGCAAAGTCTTGTGGTTGATGATCAAAGCACGGCCTTGTGTGGCGTAGCTTTGCGTAACGTTGATTCGCGAGCATCACACCCGGTATGAACCAAAAACGGGAGACGGGCCTCAGGGAGGACATGCGTTTCTTTCTAGTTAGGAGTGGCGTCAGTGCTTGAACTGGCTGACGAGTTTGACTCATGTGGATGTTGCTTATTATTACTTGTTGAAAAGCGAGGCGCCTCGTGATATCGGTTTCGGCCGATGCTTCTGGTCGGCTGACGGTCCAGGCTTACGCCCCAAAGGGCGGGGAAACGTAGTGTTCAGGCATAATAATCCACATCGGTGGACCGGCCCTGACGATCCAAGGGGCAGTTGCGGCTGTTCCTGAGGCTCGGGCTAGAGAGTCTCGAATCGGTTGAGGACGATCCCTAGCCTCGGTTCATACCATAAATGATAACCCAACTTCCAATACGACATCTTGCGGTTTTGATTGTAAACTTATATATGGCGACATAGTGGTATGGGGCATTCATGCCGCCTATGATTGATACTTATGATTTGAAGTGTTTTATACACTATACATTTATTATAGTATCAAATGATTTCTTTTAAACGTATCAAGCATTCTTGGCTATTATAAGGTAAAAACCCTATCCCCCGGCTTGCGTTGCATTGTGTGATAGGACCTGGGTCTTATAATAGCTTCATTTTTCTTTATTTAGCATTGCGCTGTTGTTTTATGCACTGGAATTCTTGGGAGGAAACTCGTTCCGTGTTATACGGCGTGGTCCCTTTATTTATCGAACTTTAAAAATAAAGATCAATAACTGTTTTAGTTCTCACACTAGTCCCATAACTGACCTGGAGTTTATTGTTTAAACCTAAACTCTGGGTGCCCTTATTTTGACATGGGCAGCTAGTAGTTTTGGTTTTGCAGATTTATATTCACAGGATCCTGGTTTACAGCTGGAACGATATCCGGAAAGCTCTGTATCCGTATATCTTCTTCTTGTTGTGTATTGTATTATTTTCCGCTGCTATGTAATTTATTGTAATCTCTGTTATTTCTGTGTAATATATGTTTGTTTATACTCTGTATATTCTTGTAATCTGATGCATTGTTATAATATACAATGAAATGTTCTTTTGTATGCGTTCTATTTTGTCATGTTCTCAAACGATAGGGCGTTTCGAACGGTCTGGGTCGGTTTAGCGACTGGTTCGGACCGAGCGAAATTCCTTGCCGTTACATGCTATGTATACATTAAAAATCATATTTTTACAACGCTATGTATACATTAAAAATCATATTTTAACAATGCTATGTATACATTAAAAATCGTATTTTTACAATTCTATGTAAACATTAAAAATCGTATTATTACAATGCTATGTATACATTAAAAATAGTATTTTTACAATGTTATGTATACATCAAAAATCGTATTTTTACAATGCTATGTATAGATTAAAAATAATATTTTTACTATGCTATGTATACATTAAATATCAAATTTTTACAATGCTATGTATACATTAAAAATCATATTTTTAACCGACTATATTTACAATTAAAAATCACATTTTTATTCAATGATATTTCATATAAAGATCACATTTTTATTCAAAGTTATTTCATATAAAAATCACATTTTTAATCGAAGTGGTAAGATTGAAAAAAAAGAACATCAATTCAAATCACACACCTTTAATCGCGGACGTGTTAGCGCTCGTCTCCGATGTAGCAGCTCCAAGCGTTGTTGGCGTCGCTAGTGACCGGGTGTGAATGGATGGCCGGAGGCGGCGGATTCAGGGTGTCAGGCAGCTAGGGTTTCGGGCCAGGGCAGATTTGAGGGTTTAGGGATTGAAGAAGGAGAGAGGAGGAAGAGGGGAGGTGGCGCCGGTGAGTGGAGGGGAGAGGGGACCAGCGGCGGTAATGCGGCGCAAGGGGGAAGCGAGCAACAAACGATCGATTAAGATTTTCTCTCTCCGAATCAAACCCAACGACTGTCATCCCTAGCTAATTACCTCCATTTCAGACACAATGAGATATGTACGGTAAGCCAATTCAACTGTTTCGATCAGTTTTCGTCAAAATTAAAATATAAATTAATATAACGTTCAAAATTGATTTCAATGTACATTTTAATTTACTAGGGCCATATACTGACTCCAAAAATTCCAGAAAAATAAATCTAGCTATGATTTGACAATAAGGTCCTAAAAAAACTAATTTTGTCGCATTTGGATGCCATTTGAAAAATGTCCATTTTCCAGTCGATTAAATTCAAACTAAAATTACCAAACACATTTAAATTCACCATGCTCACATATTATTTCCAAAAATTATGAAAATTGGGATCTTGCAATAACTCGACATTCTGAATCCAACAAAAGTGGTTTCATCGAAGACGGAGGTCGTTTGCAAAATGACTATTTTTAAGGGCTATATAGTATATATATAAATTCCATAACAACTATTCTAAATTTTAAATTGGACGTAACTTTCAATTTATATTATGAAATCTGGACTTTTCACATCTGTTAGAAAGATATAGTTTAACAGATTCAAATATTTTTGGATTTACTAAAATCCAATTTATATTGAATTCTATACATTCAATTGAAATTTGAAATCGAATTTTCAAAACCAACACGCCATTTCATGCTCGTTTTATAAGATAAGGTAATAAGTGGTGATCGTCCAAACGTACTTGGAGATCGACCGGATATGCGAGGACCACTCTACTGTATTGGACATATGGGACGAGGAATAAGGTGCCTCCGGTTTCGTTCAGACTCATAACAGACTTGTAAATGGATGTGTGTCTAACATTGGATTTTATTCTATGTTGATTGATTTCTATTAAATATATATCTGTTTGGTGGCAGAGAATTTATTATCTTGCTTAACACCCTTCCCTAAGACGTATGAGCTTAGAGGTTATATATCGATAGATATCAGTCGCATTGCGTGAATTGTCAGTTTGGCATGTTGAGATGCAAATGATCAAGGCTTTTGTTGAAAAGAAGAGCCTTGTGGTTGATGATCAAAGCATGACTTTAAATAGCATTGCTTTGTGTAGCGTTAATTCGCAAGCTTCACACCCAGGTGTGAACCAAAAACGGGGTAGTGACTGCATGGAAATGGACATATGTTAGTTCTAGCTACATGTAACGTCATGGTATGGAGCCCAGACTGTTCACTCATGTGTATGTTGCATACTATTATACTTGATGGGAGACGAGGTACCTCAGATATATCGGTCACTGCGTGGCAGATGGATATTATATCGGTCACTACGGGGCTGATGGATATGGTCGAAATACTGACCATTTTAGAGGTTCGATAGAACCGACTAACATATAGTTTATGGTATAACTAATCATCGACGGATGACCGGCCATGAAGATCCTAGGGGTTCACTGTGGGGGATCCTGAGGCACTTGTTAGTGTGTCTCGAAATCGGTGAGGATAATCCCTTGCCTTGGTTCATAGATGGAAACCCAATTCCCAATACGTGATATTCGGTTTTAGTTGTGTGTGTATATATATATATATATATATATATATATATATATATATATATATATATAGTGACGTTATATAATGGTACCTACGCCGCCTATGATTGATACATTTATATTTGAGGTTGATTTCTTCACTTATAGTAATAATAAAAGATGAAATTTCGCGTATCATGCATATTTAGCTATTATAAGGGAAAACTCTATCCTCGACTGCGTTCAGGGGACCTCAGTCTTATAATAGCTTCATTTTTCTATTTAGCATTGCGCTGTTTGTTTTATGCACTAGTATTCCTGGGGGTAAACCAGTTCCGTGTTATACGGCGTGGTCCCTTGATTTATCTAACTTTAAAATCAAGTTAATAACTGTTTTAGTTCTCACACTAGTCCCATGACTGACCTAGAGTTTATTGTTTTAACCTAAACTCTGGGTGCCCCTATTTCCTACACAGGCAGCTAGTAGTTTTGGTTTTGCAGATTATTTCTTTTCTAGGATCCTGGATTTACAGCTGGAACAATATTCGGAAAGCTTTGTATCCGTGTATTTATTTTAGTTGTGTTTTGTATTATTTTTTCACTGTATTGTGATTTGTAAATCTCTGATGTTTATCAAATGTATATTATTTATTCATACTCTGTTAGTTCTTCTACTCTGATGTAAATTGTTGTAATAACAATGAATTTTTCTTCTGTTTGTGTTCTGATTTGTCGCATTCTCAACTCAATCTGGGCTTTCCCGTAAGGGGAAGTTTGGGTCGCTTTAAACCATGACTCGACAACACTACACCACGACATAACATGCACAAACTGGACGAACCCCCAACTAGATTAGTCACGATCAATGGTCTATCAAAAATTTCAGGTTCCAAACCCAAACGGCACACAAGCTCATTGCAAATGAATGAATGCGATGCTCTAGTATCAAACAAAACTCGAACTGAAACACCATGAACAGAAAGAGTACCTTGAACGACGACACACTTTCCTTTCTCCTCTACAGTAGGAGCTCTTGAAGAAGACGACACTGCCCTCAAAGCATAAGCCTTAACCACTTGCTTCTCTTTAGCTGATTCTGCATAATCCTTCTTCTCATGTCCTGGCTTCCCACACTTGAAGAACTTCTTTTCAACTTTTGGATTCTTGCATTCACTAGCAAAATGGACCTTCTACCAACAATTGAAGCAAGTCACCTCACCCTTCTGCTTCTTCTGGCCATCCTTTCCCTTCTGTTGTTGTTGCTTCCTTTTCTTATTATTACCACCCTGTTGTGGTTTCTGTTCTTCCTTAGGTGTAACAACAGACATCTTCTTAGCAAAAAGACTTTCATGCCTCAAAGCCTTCTCGACGATCTTCTCAAAATTATCATCGAGATGATACACAAGCCGATTCCCAAGATACTCGTCCAATCCTAAGACAAAACTTCTCGTTCTTTTGATAAGGGGTATCCACATATGAACGAGCGTACTTCGACAAAGCGTCAAAGTTAGAAATATAACCAAGAACTGGTCGACCATTCTTCTTAAGCTCCATAAACCTCTTAAACAAAATAGACTTTTGCACGGTGGAGATAAACTTCGCTTCAAACTTGGCTTGGAATAGCTCCCACGAGATCTCTTCCTCTAGAGTCTCGAGTGTGATAAAGTTCCACCAGTCCATTGCTCTATCCTCTAACTTCCTGGATGCAAGTTTCCTTTTGGTTGCATCATCAATGCCCAAGTCCTTGAAGACCCGCAAACAAGTACCCCACCATCTTTGAACTTCCTCAACTGGTTCAATTCCCTTGAACTGTTTCCTTTCCAATGATGTAAAGTCTTTGCATATCTTTGCAAATTCCACAGCTCTACGCACCGGGGCTCCACCATCTACCATAGCTGCCACTGGAGCGGGGGTCCTTCTCAGGCATGCTTCTATCATATCTTCAAACATGGCCGAGTAGTCAGGTTCCCCACCATTACCCCCTTTAGGTACAACTTCTCCCCTTGTAGTATGTCTTCTATAGCGCCTACTCATTTAAATATGCAAATTAGAATGTTTAGCCACTTGCAAGAAAACTGCTAATGGAGTACTAATGTTGTTATACTATACAGTATCATATAATATACATCCAACTGAAATCTACAAGTACATCTCTCATACGTGATTACATCCTTGAACTTTGGCTAAAATCATTAACCAAAGCTCTGATACCAAAAGTGACAACCGCCCGTAACCCCTGCACTACACAAGAGAAATAATGCGCTGAAAGGTGTGCTAGAAAGCTACGAACGATCATCAAGGTAAGGTAATAGTCGCGGAATGTAACGACCAGGAATTCCACCCGATCCGAATCAGTCGCTAAACCGACCCAGACCGTTCGAAATGCCTGATTGTTTTGAGAACACGACAAATCAGAACGCAGGCAGAAGAACATTTCATTGTTTATTACAACAATTCATCAGAATACACGAATATACAGAGTATAAATCAATATTACACATTATAAAATATCAGAGATTACAATACATTACATAGCAGCGGAAAATAATACAATACACAACTAGAAGTAATACACGGATACAGAGCTTTCCGAGTATCGTTCCAGCTGTAAATCAGGATCCTGTGAAAAAAAATCTGCAAAACCAAAACTACTAGCTGCCCATGTCAAAATAAGGGCACCCAGAGTTTAGGTTAAATCAATAAACTCCAGGTCAGTCATGGGACAGGTGTGAGAACTAAAACAGTTATTAATCTTTATTTTAAAGTTAAGTAAATCAAGGGACTACGCCGTATAACATGGAACGGGTTTCCTCCCAAGAATACCAGTGCATAAAACAAATAGCGCAATGATAAATAAAGAAAAATGAAGCTATTATAAGACCCAGGTCCCATCACACAATGCAACGCAAGCCGAAGGATAGGGTTTTTACCTTATAATAGCCAAGAATGCTTGGTACGTGAAATTTCATCTTTTATTATTACTATAAGTGTATAGTGTCAAAACAATTTCAATCATAAATATTAATCATAGGCGACATGAGCGTCCCATGCCACTATGTCGCCATATATAGGTTTACAATCAAAACCGCACATATCGTATTTGGAAATTGGATTTCCATCTATGAACCGAGGCAAAAGAAAGTCCTCAACCGATTTGAGATGCTCTAGCCCGTGTCTCAGGTCAGAGCTCGAGTGACCTTCGGAGCGATAGGGCCGGTCCACCGATGTGGATAAAAATTCCTGAACACTGCGTTTCCCCACCCTTTGGGGTGTCAATGAGCCAACGAATGACTCCATCGGTCCCGGATCGACCGATACATCCGAGGCGCCTCGCAAAAGCAACAACCACATAAGTCAAACTCGTCAGGGCGGGTAAAACCATTGATGCCACTTCAAGCTAGAAAGAAACGCATGTCCTCCCTGAGGTCCTTCTCCCGTTTTTAGTTCACAACCGGGGTGTGAGGCTCGCGAATTCACGTTACACAAAGCTATACCACACAGGCTGTGCTTTGATCATCAACCACAAGACTCTGCTTTTCAACAGAAGCCTTGATCATTTGCATCTTAGCATGCCACACAGGCAATTCACGCTATGCAATCGATATCAATCACACAGAATGAAATCCGATTTCAGACACACGGTCCATTTACAAGTTCGTTCTGGGTCTGAACGAAACCGGAGGCACCTAGTACCCCGCATATCCATCGATCTCCTAGTACGTCTGGACGACCACTAACTGATTCCCTCCTCTTGGGTGCACAGCCCAATCAATATTATCAGTAATTATCCAAATGACGTGAAGACCCCCGGTCTTCAACTACCGTCTTCATCTTCGACACCACGTCGAATTAGTTATTCAGAATGGGATAAACCCGGTCTTTCTGAATAACTCGCGTATATAATAAACAAGTGTTACACAAACACAACATACGCCTCATTCCAATTCAGAATATTCTTTTATTCAGATATTCTTATACTTTGGGAAAGGTTCCCATTAATTTTATCAAAGATAAATTCTTTAAATTTATTCTTTAATCTTCTTTGAATATCAATTCCATCTAGTCGGGATTAGCGAACCACACTGAAGTAATCATTTATTTTATTTCCCAATCCCAACCTATTCACCCCATGAAGTAAAAATGGTAATACTTCATATCTAACACCACGGTGTTATCGGTAAATTCAATTACCATTTCACGTTCAAATCTAATTAAAGATTTAACTATCGCCTGGAGCAAAACTGGCAATACTCCATTCTTGATCTTTTCAATCTAATTAAAGATTCATTAAAACTCCACTTAGTTTTAATCTTTAACTGGGTTAAAGAATCAGTGTTATTTAAAACACGGTTCACGATAAAGCCAAAATCACATTCCATTAATTATCGGGTTAAAGAACAAGTGTTATTTAAAACACTGTTCATGATAAACCCAAAAATCAATTCAATTCAATTCCAATTAAATATTATTTAATTGGTACACTTCATTAAATCTAAATAAAAAGATTTAATCTTTTTCTCAACTGGGCTTAAGAACAGTGTTAATGAAGACACCATTCACGACAAACCCAAATCACATTTGATATTAAATTCAAGGCTCTGAATAGAAAATATATCGGCTTATATTCAATATCGAATTCTATGACCAACAAATATCGTAATGGAAATAACGATATTAATATATCTTTCAAATTCCCATAATAATATTTGTATCATCACGAAAATCCAACATCGAAATATCCCGATGACAATTTCGATTCAAATCCATTCCAATGCAATTATTGGAAATTCCGGTTATTTTCAAAACCATTTCAAATCCAATTTATTTATTTAAAAATAAATAGAATCATAATTCTAGTTCAAAACTAGTTCATCTCGATAGAAATCTATTTTTATCCTTTCAAATATGGAGTTTTTCATCCCAATTCTTCACAAATCATTTCTTATGATTTTACACAAATTATTACTATTTTTAATAATTTTATCACGGCCCGTACAGTTGATTTCCATCAATGGCCATCGAACTGCACTTACAACGACCTTTTCCAAATTTGATTTGGACATAATTCCAAATCCAACTGTTAGATTTATAATTTCTTATATTCGTTAGAAAGCTCTTTTCGATACGAACCTAACGGTTCTGGTTTTAGGAGAATCCGACGGTCGGATCTCCCACAACGTCAATTCGAAGCCAATGGTCGAAATTCACGAACTGTCGCAGCGCGGCGCATTCTATTTAGGCCATTATATTATATATATAATATATACTTCGTCGATTTCCTTTTAAAACGTATTATATATATCGTTTTAAATTCGTTTTCAAAACGATTTCAACTTCTTTTCAAATTCAAATCAAAATTGAATTTTTTTTTCCTTATAAATTCGATTTAAATTCATTTCAAATTGATTTCAATTCAAATCGATTTTTAATTCAATTTCAGTTCGTTTTCAATTTCATTCAATTTCAATTCGAATTCATTTCTATTCAATTTCAATTCGAATTCATTTCTATTCACTTTCAATTCGAGTTCATTTCTATTCACTTTCAATTCGAATTTTAATTATTTTCAAAATATCAGATTTTGAAATCACTTTCGATATTCATTATAAAATGAATAAAATCGTTATAAATATCCTTCACGTCAAAATGACGTCAATCTAATCAACACGGCTTCATATATTTCTATTTTCGAATATCTATTTCAAATATTTCTATTCCAAATATTTCTATTTCAAATATTTCTATTCAAAACTGGAATGAAGCCCAATCAATTACCATAGATTTTATTTCTATGGATTTTCATACAACGCATGTATATATCCACAATGACAAATAATCAACCATCATCCAAAGTGCATTCTACACTGTATAAGCATCAAATATAAATATTCAACGCTTATAACAGTCTGTCAATCAATCGATCGACATACAACTAGTTATCGGGAGTAGTGTACGTCATATATCATCCTAATACCCGTGTGGGGTTTCAAACAATCAAACACAGATTTTATTTGTGCAGTTGGGCGATGTGTAAAATTTATCGTCCCAATCAATGTCAATCAAATCAGTGTATATAAACAAATCTCCGATTTGTTTACAAATATTTATTTTATATACACGTTTAAAATTCTATTTTTAATAATAGAATATTTTCCACTATAAAATATTTTATTTCATTTCACATCACATCACACAATCAACTACACAACAAAATCAAACAAACAAGCATACAAGCCGTCCATGGTCTGTGGACGACGGGTGTCGGGTGCTACTAAACACCGTCTGCATCCTAGTATATAATTTTAACTAGAAATAAATTAAAGGTGAGGAGTTCTCACCGACAAGCTAATCCAAACGCCATGACTCTTCCTATATAGAAATCTTTGTCGTTTCTTCTTTCATCACTTTCGTCATCCGTACTCACTACATATATAAAAGTTCGAATTTTTACTTCGCTATTCAATATATAAAAATCGAATTTTTACTTCGCTATTCAATATATAAAAATCGAATTTTTACTTCGCTATTCAATATATAAAAATCGAATTTTTACTTTGCTATTCAATATATAAAAATCGAATTTTTACTTTGGTATTCAATATATAAAAATCGAATTTTTACTTCGCTATTCAATGTATAAAAATTGAATTTCTAACTTCGCTATTCAATATATAAAAATCAAATTTTTACTTCGCTATTCAATATATAAAAATTGAATTTTTTACTTCGCTATTCAATATATAAAAATCGAATTTTTACTTCGCTATTCAATATACAAAAATAGAATTTTTACTTTACTATTCAATATTAAAAAATCGAATTTTTACTTCGCTATTCAATATATAAAAATCGAATTTTTACTTCGCTATTCAATATACAAAAATCGAATTTTTACTTTGCTATTCAATATATAAAAATCGAATTTTTACTTCGCTATTCAATATACAAAAATCGAATTTTTACTTCGCTATTCAATATATAAAAATTGAATTTTTACTTCGCTATTCAATATATAAAAATCGATTTTTTTACTTCGCTATTCAATATATAAAAATCGAATTTTTACTTCGCTATTCAATATATAAAAATCGAATTTTTACTTCGCTATTCAATATATAAAAATCGAATTTTTACTTCGCTATTCAATATATAAAAATCGAATTTTTACATCATCACTATAAAAATCCCATTTTTATTTCAACATATATACAATAAAAATCAGATTTTTATTTTGCTACATATATAAAGATCAAATTTTTAATACTTCTATAATATAAAAATAATATTTTTATTATTCCTATCATATAAAAATTATATTTTTAGTTCTCTACTTATATAAAATCGCATTTTTATACTTTCTATACTATAAAAATCATTTCAAAAACTGATTTTTTTCCAAGCTAATAAAATATATAAAAACTGATTTTTTTTATCTATTTCCAAGCGAATTACATTCAATAAATATAAACAAATAAATTAAAAAACTTACAGAAGGGTTTGGGGCGAGAGATGGCGGCCTAACCGTCGGAGAAGGGAGGGGGTGTTACGGCGGACGCTGGTGGGGTGCTGGGGAGTCGCCGGAGGTCAGGTTGTGCGGTGACGGCTCGGTTTAAGGTGGCTGGATTGGGTTGGGGACTGGTGGGCGGTAGAGAAAAGTAGAGGAAGGGGAAACGGTGCGTGGAGAAGAAGAGGGGGGTTGCTCCAGCGGCGGCGCCAGAGGGGCGGCGCGACTCCTCCCTGTCCTTCCTTCCTTATTTTTTTATTTCAGAACGGTGGAATGATTTTAACGAGGGAAAGGGGCCTGAGTGATAATAGGGTGAGGAGAGAGAGTGAGGGTTTTATTATTATTTTATTTATTTTTAATTTCAAAAAAGTTGACTTTTTATTTTGAACTTAGAATCAAACCCACAGCCTGTCGTCCATAGCTAATTACACCCATTCTGAACACAATGGGATATGTATCGTAGGCCGATTCGATCGTCTTGATCAGTTTCCGTCCAAATCCACATATAACTCTATATATTGAATTCGAGCGCGCATTTCAATTTACCGGGGCCACATACTAACCAGAAAAATTCCAGAAAAATATTTTCTACCTTCGTATTGACGATATGGTCCTTACAAAACTAATTTCGTCAAATTCCGAGACTATTTGAAAAATGGCCATTTTCCAGTTGATTAACATCAACTTAAACTGGTCAAACGCGTTTCCCTTCGCCACGCTCACATATTGATTCGAAAAATTATGAAATTTGGAACCTAGCAATAACTTGACATCACGGATCCAACAAAAGTGGTTTCGTCGAAATCCGAAGTCGTTTGCAAAATTTCCATTTCAAGGGCCAGAATTCCATAGCGACTATTCTGAATTTTCAACTGGACATATCTTTTGATTCCCGCTATGAAATTTCAATTTTTTGGATTCGTTGGAAAGATATTCCCAATTAGATTCAAATATTTTTGGTTTCACTAAAATCCGGTTTATTTTGTACCTGGTACATTCAATTGAATTTTGAAATCGAATTATCGAACTACCGCGCCATTTTCAATTCCTTTTATATATAAAATAAATATTTATATTCTAACAACGATCTATATAGTATATACGTTCGAATTATATTCAAAATAAATTTCTCGTCGTTATTATTTAAAATAATTCATTTTAAATAATCAAAATTCACCAAATTTGCCAAAAATAAAAATTTTAAATTGGCTCGGATTTCCGGGTTATTACAATCTCCCCCACTTAAAACTTTTCGTCCCCGAAAAGGAACGAAGCCGAAAGGTGTTTTAAATACCAACTCAACTTTCATTATTTTCACTACGGCTTAAGTTATTCAACTTTTCAGTTTCTAAGAACCTTTCAAATTTTTCAAAAATTTGGCTAACACCCTAAATTTTCGAAAAATTTCGCCATAACCTCCCCTGCACCGGGGACTTCGGGATATTTCATATAGCCTCCCATGGCCTTCTTCAATCCAAAAGAAAAATAAAAAGCCAATCGGCTCACAAAATCATCATCACCCAAACAAAACAGTAAATTATGGTAAACATGTACCTATTTGTTGGGCAAACAATTTTATTCTTTTGCTCTAGCCTCCTTGCTATGACCTGTTCAATGTAAGTACGTGTATATGCAAGCAAATGTGACTAATTCTCAATACAACTCACTATTTGATTAATTTGGCTAAATGGTTCAAATTCTAATTAATCAACCAATAATCAAACAACACAATCAGCAATCAATTAGTTGATTAGCTTTTCAAATTCATAATTTTGATATATAGTCAGAAATCACTTTTTTGATGCCAAATCACAACAATAGGCCCTATCTAATTTTCGTTCTCACACCAGTCAAATGGAAATATATAGAAATCCCACTTTCGAAACACGAACAAAAACACTGATGATGAGATCTCAATCATCAGTATCTTCTCCGGGCGACTAGAGTGTGATTCTATATCTATCCAGTATATTAAAACTTCGAATACACGCGGATCAGACGTATACGCAAAATCTTTATATACTGCATTGTCCAAATTCAATATAAATAATTATTCAGATACATATAAAACAATTTAAATTTTCAAAACAAAAATCGTTCTCACTTTAAAGACGTACACTTCACACCCGTTCTAGGATACTACTGATCCCATCTCTAACGAGTCATTCTCATTGGATATTACTAATCCAATCTCTG
This sequence comes from Allium sativum, assembly GCA_030737875.1. Lineage (NCBI taxonomy): Eukaryota > Viridiplantae > Streptophyta > Magnoliopsida > Asparagales > Amaryllidaceae > Allium > Allium sativum. Next base: position 638,124,580 of record CM060923.1, on the reverse strand, counting down.
ATGAATTCCTTCGTTTGGTTCTAATGTGTCTTATTCTCCGAGCTTTGTAAACCAAAGCTCTGATACCACGTTGTAACGACCAGGAATTCCGCTCGATCCGAATCAGTCCCTAAACCGACCCAGACCGTTCGAAACGCCTGATTGTTTTGAGAACACGACAAATCAGAACGCAGACAGAAGAACATTTCATTGTTTATTACAACAATTCATCAGAATACACGAATATACAGAGTATAAATCAATATTACACATTATAAAATATCAGAGATTACAATACATTACATAGCAATGGAAAATAATACAATACACAACTAGAAGTAATACACGGATACAGAGCTTTCCGAGTATCGTTCCAGCTGTAAATCGGGATCCTGTGAATAAAAATCTGCAAAACCAAAACTACTAGCTGCCCGTGTCAAAATAAGGGCACCCAGGGTTTATGTTAAAACAATAAACTCCAGGTCAGTCATGGGACTGGTGTGAGAACTAAAACAGTTATTAATCATTATTTTAACGTTAGGTAAATCAAGGGACTACGCCGTATAACACGGAACGGGTTTCCTCCCAAGAATACCAGTGCATAAAACAAACAGCGCAATGCTAAATAAAGAAAAATGAAGCTATTATAAGACCCAGGTCCCATCACACAATGCAACGCAAGCCGGAGGATAGGGTTTTTACCTTATAATAGCCAAGAATGCTTGGTACGTGAAATTTCATCTTTTATTATTACTGTAAGTGTATAGTGACAAAACAATTTCAATCATAAATATCAATCATAGGCGACATGAGCATCCCATGCTACTATGTCGCCATATATAGGTTTACAATCAAAACCACACATATCGTACTTGGAAATTGGATTTCCATCTATGAACCGAGGCAAAAGATAGTCCTCAACCGATTCGAGACGCTCTAGCCCGTATCTCAGGTCAGAGCTCGAGTGACCTTCGGAGCGACAGAGCCGGTCCACCGATGTGGATTAAAATTCCTGAACACTGCGTTTTCCTACCCTTTGGGGTGTCAATGAGCCAACGAATGACTCCATCGGTCCTGGATCGACCGATATATCTGAGGCGCCTCGCAACAGCAACAACCACATAAGTCAAACTCGTCAGGGCGTGTAAAACCACTGACGCCACTTCTAGCTAGAAAGAAACGCATGTCCTCCCTGAGGTCCTTCTCCCGTTTTTAGTTCACAACCGGGGTGTGAGGCTCGCGAATTCACGTTACCCAAAGCTATGCCACACATGTCGTGCTTTGATCATCAACCACAAGACTCTGCTTTTCAACAGAAGCCTTGATCATTTGCATCTTAGCATGCCACACAGGCAATTCACGCTATGCAATCGATATCAATCACACAGAATGAAATCTGATGTCAGACACACAGTCCATTTACAAGTTCGTTCTGGGTCTGAACGAAACCGGAGGTACCTAGTACCCCGCATATCCAGCGGTCTCCAAGTACGTCTGGATGACCACTAACTGATTCCCTCCTCTTGGGTGTACGGCCTAATCAAGATCATCAGTAATTATACAAACGACGTGAAGACCGCCGGTCTTCAACCACCGTCTTCATCTTCGACACCACGTTGAATTAGTTATTTAGAATGGGATAAACCCGGTCTTTCTGAATAACTCGCGTTTATAATAAACAAGTGCTACACAAACACAACATACGCCTCATTCCAATTCAGAATATTCTTTTATTCAGATATTCTTATACTTTTGGAAAGGTTCCCATTAATTTTATCAAAGATAAATTCTTTAAATTTATTCTTTAATCTTCTTTGAATATCAATTCAAACTAGTCGGGATTAGCGAACCACACTGAAGTAATCATTTATTTTATTTCCCAATCCCAACCTATTCACCCCATGAAGTAAAACTGGTAATACTTCATATCTAACACCACGGTGTTATCGGTAAATTCAATTACCATTTCACGTTCAAATCTAATTAAAGATTTAACTATCGCCTGGAGTAAAACTGGCAATACTCCATTCTCGATCTTTTCAATCTAATTAAAGATTCAATTAAACTCCACTTAGTTTTAATCTTTAACTGGGTTAAAGAATCAGTGTTATTTAAAACATGGTTCACGATAAACCCAAAATCACGTTCCATTAATTATCGGGTTAAAGAACAAGTGTTATTTAAAACACTGTTCACCATAAAGCCAAAAATCAATTCAATTCAATTCCAATTAAATATTATTTAATTGGTACACTTCATTAAATCTAAATAAAAAGATTTAATCTTTTTCTCAACTGGGCTTAAGAACAGTGTTAATGAAGACACCATTCACGACAAAACCAAATCACATTTGATATTAAATACAAGGCTCTGAATAGAAAATATATCGGCTTATATTCAATGTCAAATTCTACGACCAACAAATATCGTAGTTGAAATAACGATATTAATATATCTTTCAAATTCCCATAACAATATCTGTATCATCACGAAAATCCAACATCGAAATATCCCGATGACAATTTCGATTCAAATCCATTCCAATGCAATTATTGGAAATTCTGGTTATTTTCAAAACCATTTCAAATCCAATTTATTTATTTAAAAATAAATAGAATCATAATTCTAGTTCAAAACTAGTTCATCTCGATAGAAATCTATTTTTATCCTTTCAAATATGGAGTTTTTCATCCCAATTCTTCACAAATCATTTCTTATGATTTTACAAAAATTATTACTATTTTTAATAATTTTATCAAGGCCCGTACAGTCGATTTCCATCAATGGTACAGTCGATTTCCATCAATGGTACAGTCGATTTCCATCAATGGTCATCGAACTGCACTTACAACGACCTTTTTCAAATTTTATTTGGACATAATTCCAAATCCAACCGTTAGATTTATAATTTCGTATATTTGTTAGAAAGCTCTTTTCGATACGAACCCAACAGTTCTGGTTTTAGGAGAATCCGACGGTCGGATCTCCCGCAACGTAAATTTGAAGCCAATGGTCGAAATTCATGAACTGCCACAGCGCGGCGCGTTCTATTTAGGCCATTATATTATATATAATATATACTTCGTCGATTTCCTTTTAAAACGTATTACATAAATCGTTTTAAATTCATTTTCAAAACGATTTCAACTTCTTTTCAAATACAAATCAAAATTGAATTTTTTTCCTTATAAATTCGATTTAAATTCATTTCAAATTGATTTCAATTCAAATCGATTTTTAATTCAATTTCAGTTCGTTTTCAATTTCGTTCAATTTCAATTCGAATTCATTTCCATTCAATTTCAATTCGAATTCATTTCTATTCACTTTCAATTCGAATTCATTTCTATTCACTTTCAATTCGAATTCTAATTATTTTCAAAATATCAGATTTTGAAATCACTTTCGATATTCATTATAAAATGAATAAAATCGATATAAATAACGTTCACGTCAAAATGGCGTCAATCTAATCAACACGGCTTCATATATTTCTATTTTCGAATATTCTATTTCAAATATTTCTATTCCAAATATTTCTATTTCAAATATTTCTATTTCAAATATTTCTATTCAAAACTGGAATGAAGCCCAATCAATTACCATAGATTTTATTTCTATGGATTTTCATAAAACGCATGTATATATCCACAATGAAAAATAATCAACCATCATCCAGAGTGCATTCTACACTGTATAAGCATCAAATATAAATATTCAACGCTTATAACAGTCTGTCAATCAATCGATCGACATACAACTAATTCTCGAGATTAGTTTACGTCATATATCATCCCAATACCCGTGTGGGGTTTCGAACAATCAAACACAGATTTTATTTGTGCAGTTGGGCGATGTGTAAATTTTTTCGTCCCAATCAATATCAATCAAATCAGTGTATATAAACAAATCTCCGATTTGTTTATAAATATTTATTTTATATACACGTTAAAAACTCTATTTTTAATTATAGAATATTTTCCACTATAAAATATATTATTTCATTTCACATCACATCACACAATCAACTACACAACAAAATCAAACAAACAAGCATACAAGCCGTCCATGGTCTGTGGACGACGAGTGTTGGGTGCTACTAAACACCGTCTGCATCCTAGTATATAATTTTAACTAGAAATAAATTAAAGGTGAGGAGTTCTCACCGACAAGCTAATCCAAACGCCACGACTCTTCCTATGTAGAAATCTTTGTCGTTTCTTCTTTCATCACTTTCGTCATCCGTACTCACTACATATATAAAAAATCGAATTTTTACTTCGCTATTTAATATATAAAAATCGAATTTTTACTTCGCTATTCAATATATAAAAATCAAATTTTTACTTCGCTATTCAATATATAAAAATCGAATTTTTACTTCGCTATTCAATATATAAAAATCGAATTTTTATTCGCTATTCAATATATAAAAATCGAATTTTTACTTCGCTATTCAATATATAAAAATCGAATTTTTTACTTTGCTATTCAATATATAAAAATCGAATTTTTACTTCGCTATTCAATATATAAAAATCGAATTTTTACTTCGCTATTCAATATTTAAAAATCGATTTTTTTTACTTCGCTATTCAATATATAAAAATCGAATTTTTACTTCGCTATTCAATATATAAAAAGCGAATTTTTACTTCGCTATTCAATTTATAAAAATCGATTTTTTACTTCGCTGTTCAATATATAAAAATCGAATTTTTACATCATCACTATAAAAATCCCATTTTTATTTCAACATATATACAATAAAAATCAGATTTTTATTTCGCTACATATATAAAGATCAAATTTTTAATACTTCTATAAAATAAAAATCATATTTTTATTATTCCTATCATATAACAATTATATTTTTAGTTCTCTACTTATATAAAACCGCATTTTTATACTTTCTATACTATAAAGATCATTTCAAAAACTGATTTTTTTTCCAAGCTAATAAAATATATAAAAACTGATTTTTTTATCTATTTCCAAGCTAATTACATTCAATAAATTTAAACAAATAAATTAAAAAACTTACAGAAGGGTTTGGGGCGAGAGATGGCGGCCTAACCGTTGGAGAAGGGACGGGGTGTTACGGCGGACGCTGGTGGAGTGCTAGGGGGTCGCCGGAGGTCAGGTTGTGCGGTGACGGCTCGGTTTAAGGTGGCTGGATTGGGTTGGGGACTGGTGGGTGGTAGGGAAAAGTAGAGGAAGGGGAAACGGTGCGTGGAGAAGAAGATAGGGGGTTGCTCCAGCGGCGGCGCAGAGGGGCGGCGCGACTCCTCCCCGTCCTTCCTTCCTTATTTTTTTTATTTCAGAACGGTGGAATGATTTTAACGAGGGAGGGGGGCCTGAGTGATAATAGGGAGAGGAGAGAGAGTGAGGGTTTTATTATTATTTTATTTATTTTTAATTTCAAAAAGTTGACCTTTTATTTTGAACTCAGAATCAAACCCATCGCCTGTCGTCCATAACTAATTACCCCCATTCCGAACACAATGGGATATGTATCGTAGGCCGACTCGATCTTCTCGATCAGTTTCCATCAAAATCCACATATAACTCTATATATTTAATTTGAGCGCGCTTTTCAATTTACCGGGGCCACATACTAACCAGAAAAATTCCAGAAAAATAATTTCTAGCTTCGTATTGACGATACGGTCCTAACAAAACTAATTTCGTCAAATTCCGAGACCATTTGAAAAATGGCCATTTTCCAGTTGATTAAAATCAACTAAAACTGGTCAAACGCGTTTCTTCGCCACGCTCACATATTGATTTGAAAAATTATAAAATTTGGAATATAAAAATAACTTGACATCACGGATCCAACAAAAGTGGTTTCGTCGAAATCCGAGGTCGTTTGCAAAATTTCCATTTTTAAGGGCCAGAATTCCATAGCGACTATTCTGAATTTTCAACAGGACATATCTTTTGATCCCCGCGATGAAATTTCAATTTTTCGGATTTTTTGGAAAGATATTCCCAATTAGAGTCAAATATTTTTGGTTTCACTAAAATCAAGTTTATTTTGCACCCGGTACATTCAATTGAATTTTGAAATCGAATTATCGAATTACCGCGCCATTTTCAATTCCTTTTATATATAAAATAAATATTTATATTCTAACGACGATCTATATAATATAAACGTTCGAATTATATTCAAAATAAATTTCTCGTCGTTATTATTTAAAATAATTCATTTTAAATAATCAAAATTCACCAAATTTGCCAAAATAAAAAATTTAAATTGGCCCGGATTTCCAGGTTATTACAATCTCCCCCACTTAAAACTTTTCGTCCCCGAAAAGAATCGAAGCCAAAAGTTGTTTTAAATACCAACTCAACTTTCATTATTTTCACTACGGCTTAAGCTCTTCAACTTTTCAATTTCTAAGAACCTTTCAAATTTTTCAAAAATTTGGCTAACACCCTAAATTTTCGAAAAATTTCGCCATAACCTCACCTGCACCGGGGACTTCGGGATATTTCATATAGCCTCCCATGGCCTTCTTCAATCCAAAAGAAAAATAAAAAGCCAATCGGCTCACAAAATCATCATCACCCAAACAAAACAGTAAATTATGGTAAACATGTACCTATTTGTCGGGCAAACAATTTTATTCTTTTGCTCTAGCTTCCTTGCTATGACCTATTCAATGTAAGTACATGTATATGCAAGCAAATGCGACTAATTCTCAATACAACTCACTATTTGATTAATTTGGCTAAATGGTTCAAATTCTAATTAATCAACCAATAATCAAACAACACAATCAACAATCAATTAGTTGATTAGCTTTTCAAATTCATAATTTTGATATACAGTCAAAAATCACATTTTTGATGCCAAATCACAACAATAGGCCCTATCTAATTTTGGTTCTCACACCAGTCTAATGGAAATATATAGAAATCCCACTTTCGAAACTCAAACAAAAAAACTGATGATGAGATCTCAATCATCAATATCTTCTCCGGGCGACTAGAGTGTGATTCTATATCTATCCAGTATATTAAAACTTCGAATACACGCGGATCAGACGTATACGCAAAATCTTTATATACTGCATTATCCAAATTCAATATAAATAATTATTCAAATACGTATATAACAATTTAAATTTCCAAAACAAAATTCGTTTTCACTTTAAAGATATACTCTTCACACCCGTTCTAGGATACTACTGATCCCATCTCTAACGAGTCATTCTCATTGGATATTACTAATCCAATCTCTGATGAATTCCTTCGTTTGGTTCTAATGTGTCTTGTTCTCTGAGCTTTGTAAACCAAAGCTCTGATACCACGTTGTAACGACCAGAAATTCCGCTCGATCCGAATCAGTCCCTAAACCGACCCAGACCGTTCGAAACGCCTGATTGTTTTGAGAACACGACAAATCAGAACGCAGACAGAAGAACATTTCATTGTTTATTACAACAATTCATCAGAATACACGAATATACAGAGTATAAATCAATATTACACATTATAAATATCAGAGATTACAATACAATACATAGCAGCGGAAAATAATACAATACACAACTAGAAGTAATACATGGATACAGAGCTTTCCGAGTATCGTTCCAGCTGTAAATCAGTATCCTGTGAATAAAAATCTACAAAACCAAAACTACTAGCTGCCCGTGTCAAAATAAGGGCACCCAGAGTTTAGGTTAAAACAATAAACTCTAGTTCAGTCATGGGACTGGTGTGAGAACTAAAACAGTTATTAATCTTTATTTTAAAGTTAGGTAAATCAAGGGACCACGCCGTATAACATGGAACGGGTTTCCTCCCAAGAATACCAGTGCATAAAACAAACAGAGCAATGATAAATAAAGAAAAATGAAGCTATTATAAGGCCCAGGTCCCATCACACAATGCAACGCAAGCCGGAGGATAGGGTTTTTACCTTATAATAGCCAAGAATGCTTGGTACGTGAAATTTCATCTTTTATTATTACTATAAGTGTATAGTGTCAAAATAATTTCAATCATAAATATCAATCATAGGCGACATGAGCGTTCCATGCCACTATGTCGCCATATATAGGTTTACAATCAAAACCACACATATAGTATTTGGAAATTGGATTTCCATCTATGAACGGAGGCAAAAGATAGTCCTCAACCGATTCGAGATGCTCTAGCCCGTGTCTCGGGTCAGAGCTCGAGTGACCTTCGGAGCGACAGTGTTGGTCCACCGATGTGGATTAAAATTCCTGAAGACTGCGTTTCCTCACCCTTTGGGGTGTCAATGAGCCAATGAATGACTCCATCGGTCCCGGATCGACCGATATATCCGAGGCGCCTCGCAACAGCAACAACCACATAAGTCAAACTCGTCAGGGCATGTAAAACCACTGACGCCACTTCTAGCTAGAAAGAAACGGATGTCCTCCCTGAGGTCCTTCTCCCGTTTTTAGTTCACAACCGGGGTGTGAGGCTCGCGAATTTATGTTACACAAAGCTATGCCACACAGGCTGTGCTTTGATCATCAACCACAAGACTCTTCTTTTCAACAGAAGCCTTGATCATTTGCATCTTAGCATGCCACACAGGCAATTCACGCTATGCAATCGATATCAATCACACGGAATGAAATCTGATGTTAGACACATAGTCCATTTACAAGTTCGTTCTGGGTCTGAACGAAACCGGAGGCACCTAGTACCCCGCATATCCATCGATCTCCAAGTACGTCTGGACGACCACTAACTGATTCCCTCCTCTTGGGTGTACGGCCCAATCAAGATCATCAGTAATTATCCAAACGACGCGAAGACCCCGGGTCTTCAACCACCGTCTTCTTCTTCGACACCACGTCGAATTAGTTATTCAGAATGGGATAAACCCGGTCTTTCTGAATAACTCGCGTTTATAATAAACAAGTGTTACACAAACACAACATGCGCCTCATTCCAATTAGGAATATTCTTTTATTCAGATATTCTTATACTTTGGGAAAGGTTCCCATTAATTTTATCAAAGATAAATTCTTTAAATTTATACTTTAATCTTCTTTGAATATCAATTCAAACTAGTCGGGATTAGCGAACCACACTGAAGTAATCATTTATTTTATTTCCCAATCCCAACCTATTCACCCCATGAAGTAAAACTGGTAATACTTCATATCTAACACCACGGTGTTATCGGTAAATTCAATTACCATTTCACGTTAAATCTATTTAAAGATTTAACTATCGCCTGGAGTAAAACAGGCAATACTCCATTCTCGATCCTTTCAATCTAATTAAAGATTCATTAAAACTCCACTTAGTTTTATTCTTTAACTGGGTTAAAGAATCAGTGTTATTTAAAACATGGTTCACGATAAACCCAAAATCACATTCCATTAATTATCGGGTTAAAGAACAAGTGTTATTTAAAACACTGTTCACGATAAACCCAAAAATCAATTCAATTCAATTCCAATTAAATATTATTTAATTGGTACACTTCATTAAATCTAAATAAAAAGATTTAATCTTTTTCTCAACTGGGCTTAAGAATAGTGTTAATGAAGACACCATTCACGACAAACCCAAATCACATTTGATATTAAATACAAGGCTCTGAATAGAAAATATATCGGCTTATATTCAATATCAAATTCTACGACCAACAAATATCATAGTGGAAATAACGATATTAATATATCTTTCAAATTCCCATAACAATATCTGTATCATCACGAAAATCCAACATCGAAATATCCCGATGATAATTTCGATTCAAATCTATTCCAATGCAATTATTGGAAATTCTGGTTATTTTTAAAACCATTTCAAATCCAATTTATTTATTTAAAAATAAATAGAATCATAATTCTAGTTCAAAACTAGTTCATCTCGATAGAAATATATTTTTATCCTTTCAAATATGGAGTTTTTCATCCCAATTCTTCACAAATCATTTCTTATGATTTTACACAAATTATTACTATTTTTAATAATTTTATCAAGGCCCGTACAGTCGATTTCCATCAATGCCATCGAACTGCACTTACAGCGACCAAATTTGATTTGGACAAAATTCCAAATCCAACCGTTAGATTTCTAATTTCTTATATTTGATAGAAATCTCTTTTCAATACGAACCCAACGGTTCCGGTTTTAGGAGAATCCGACGGTCCGATCTCCCGCAACGTCAATTCAAAGCCAATGGTCGAAATTCACGAACTGTCGCAGCGCGGCGCGTTCTATTTAGGCCATTATATTATATATATATAATATAAACAATATATACTTCATCGATTTCCTTTCAAAACATATTATATAAATCGTTTTAAATTCGTTTTCAAAACGATTTCAACTTCTTTTCAAATTCAAATCAAAATTGAATTTTTTTCCTTATAAATTCGATTTAAATTCTTTTCAAATTGATTTCAATTCAAATCGATTTTTAATTCAATTTCAGTTCGTTTTCAATTTCATTTAATTTCAATTCGAATTCATTTTTATTCAATTTCAATTCGAATTCATTTCTATTCACTTTCAATTCGAATTCATTTCTATTCACTTTCAATTCGAATTCTAATTATTTTCAAAATATCATATTTTGAAATCACTTACGATATTCATTATAAAATGAATAAAATCGATATAAATATCGTTCACGTAAAAATGGCGTCAATCTAATCAACACGGCTTCAAATATTTCTATTTTCGAATATTCTATTTCAAATATTTCTATTCCAAATATTTCTATTTCAAATATTTCTATTTCAAATATTTCTATTCAAAACTGGAATGAAGCCCAATCAATTACCATAGAGTTTATTTCTATGGATTTTCATACAACGCATGTATATATCCACAATGACAAATAATCAACCATCATCCACAGTGCATTCTACACTGTATAAGCATCAAATATAAATATTCAATGCTTATAACAGTCTGTCAATCAATCGATCGACATACAACTAATTATCGGGATTAGTGTACGTCATATATCATCCCAATGCCCGTGTGGGGTTTCAAACAATCAAACACAGATTTTATTTGTGCAGTTGGACGATGTGTAAAATTTATCGTCCCAATCAATATCAATCAAATCAGTGTATATATCCGATTTGTTTATAAATATTTATTTTATATACACGTTTAAAATTCTATTTTTAATTATAGAATATTTTCCACTATAAAATATTTTATTTCGTTTCACATCACATCACACAATCAACTACACAACAAAATCAAACAAACAAGCATACAAGCCGTCCATGGTCTGTGGACGACGGGTGTCGGGTGCTACTAAACGCCGTCTGCATCCTAGTATATAATTTTAACTAGAAATAAATTAAAGGTGAGGAGTTCTCACCGACAAGCTAATCCAAATGCCACGACTCTTCCTATGTAGAAATCTTTGTCATTTCTTCTTTCATCACTTTCGTCATCCGTACTCACTACATATATAAAAAATCGAATTTTTACTCCTATTCAATATATAAAAATCTAATTTTTACTTCGCTATTCAATATATAAAAATCGAATTTTTACTTCGCTATTCAATATATAAAAATCGAATTTTTACTTCGCTATTCAATATATAAAAATCGAATTTTTACTTCGCTATTCAATATATAAAAATCGAATTTTTACTTCGCTATTCAATATATAAAAATCGAATTTTTACTTCGCTATTCAATATATAAAAATCGAATTTTTACTTCGCTATTCAATATATAAAAATTGAATTTTTTACTTCGCTATTCAATATATAAAAATCGAATTTTTTTACTTCGCTATTCAATATATAAAAATCGAATTTTTCCTTCGCTATTCAATGTATAAAAATCGAATTTTTACTTCGCTATTCAATATATAAAAATTGAATAATTACTTCGCTATTCAATATATAAAAATCGAATTTTTACTTCGCTATTCAATATATAAAAATCGAATTTTTACATCATCACTATAAAAATCCCATTTTTATTTCAATATATATTAAATAAAAATCAGATTTTTATTTCGCTACATATATAAAGATCAAATTTTTAATACTTCTATTATACAAAAATCATATTTTTATTATTCCTATCATATAAAAATTATACTTTTAGTTCTCTGCTTATATAAAATCGCATTTTTATACTTTCTATACTATAAAAATCATTTGAAAAATTGATTTTTTTTCAAGCTAATAAAATATATAAAAACTGATTTTTTTATCAATTTCCAAGCTAATTACATTCAATAAACATAAACAAATAAATTAAAAAACAAACAGAAGGGTTTGGGGGGAGAGATGGCGGCCTAACCGTCGGAGAAGGGAGGGGGTGTTGCTGCGGACGCTGGTGGGGTACTGGGGGGTCGCCGGAGGTTAGGTTGTGAGGTGACGGCTCAATTTAAGGTGGCTGGATCGGGTTGGGGATTGGTGGACGGTAGAGAAAAGTAGAGGAAGGGGAAACGGTGCGTGGGGAAGAAGATGGGGGGTTTCTCCGGCGGCGGCGCCAGAGGGGCGGCGCGACTCCTCCCCGTCCTTCCATCCTTATTTTTTTTTAATTTCAGAACGGTGGAATGATTTTAACGAGGAAGGGGGGCCTAAGCGATAATAGGGTGAGGAGAGAGAGTGAGGGTTTTATTATTATTTTATTTATTTTTAATTTCAAAAAAGTTGACTTTTTATTTTGAACTCAGAATCAAACCCACCGCCTATCGTCCACAGCTAATTACCCCCATTCCGAACACAATGGGATATGTATCGTAGGCCGATTCGATCGTCTCGATCTGTTTCCGTCAAAATCCATATATAACTTTATATATTGAATTTGAGCGCGCATTTCAATTTACCGGGGCCACATACTAACTAGAAAAATTCCAGAAAAATATTTTCTAGCTTCGTATGGATTATACGGTCCTAACAAAACTAATTTCGTCAAATTCCGAGACCGTTTGAAAAATGGCCATTTTCCAGTTGATTAAAATCAACTGAAACTGGTCAAACGCGTTTCCTTTCGCCACACTCACATATTGATTCGAAAAATTATGAAATTTGGAATATAGAAATAACTTGACATCACGGATCCAAGAAAAGTGGTTTCGTCGAAATCCGAGGTCATTTGCAAAATTTCCATTTTTAAGGGCCAAAATTCCATAGCGACTATTCTGAATTTTCAACTGGACATATCATTTGATTCCCGCTATGAAATTTCTATTTTTCGGATTCGTTGGAAATATATTCCCAGTTAGATTCAAATATTTTTGGTTTCACTAAAATCCGTTTTATTTTGCACCCGGTACATTCAATTGAATTTTGAAATCGAATTATCGAACTACCGCGCCATTTTCAATTCCTTTTATATATAAAATAAATATTTATATTCTAACGACGATCTATATAATATATATGTTCGAATTATATTCAAAATAAATTTCTCGTCGTTATTATTTAAAATAATTCATTTTAAATAATCAAAATTCACCAAATTTGCCAAAATAAAAATTTTAAATTGGCTCGGATTTCCGGGTTATAACAATCTCCCCCGCTTAAAACTTTTCGTCCCCGAAAAGGAACGAAGCCGAAAGTTGTTTTAAATACCAACTCAACTTTCATTATTTTCACTACGGCTTAAGCTCTTCAACTTTTTAGTTTCTAAGAACCTTTCAAATTTTTCAAAAAATTGGCTAACACCCTAAATTTTCGAAAAATTTCGCCATAACCTCCCCTGCACCGGGGACTTCGAGATATTTCATATAGCCTCCCATGGCCTTCTTCAATCCAAAAGAAAAAGAAAAAGCCAAGCGGCTAGCCAATCGGCTCAAAAAATCATCATCACGCAAACAAAATAGTAAATTATGGTAAACATGTACCTATTTGTCGGGCAAACAATTTTATTCTTTTGCTCTAGCCTCCTTGCTATGACCTGTTCAATGTAAGTACATGTATATGCAAGCAAATGCGACTAATTCTCAATACAACTCACTATTTGATTAATTTGGCTAAATGGTTCAAATTCTAATTAATCAACCAATAATCAAACAACAAAATCAGCAATCAATTAGTTGATTAGCTTTTCAAATTCATAATTTTGATATATAGTCAAAAATCACATTTTTGATGCCAAATCTCAACAATAGGCCCTATCTAATTTTGGTTCTCACACCAGTCTAATGGAAATATATAGAAATCCCACTTTCAAAACTCGAACAAAAACACTGATGATGAGATCTCAATCATCAGTATCTTCTCCGGGTGACTAGAGTGTGATTCTATATCTATCCAGTATATTAAAACTTCGAATACACGCGGATCAGACATATACGCAAAATCTTTATTTACTTCATTGTCCAAATTCAATATAAATAATTATTCAAATACGTATAAAATTAAATTTCCAAAACAAAATTCGTTTTCACTTTAAAGATATACTCTTCACACCCGTTCTAGGATACTACTGATCCCATCTCTAACGAGTCATTCTCATTGGATATTACTAATCCAATCTCTGATAAATTCCTTCGTTTGGTTCTAATGTGTCTTATTCTCTGAGCTTTGTAAACCAAAGCTCTGATACCACATTGTAACGACCAGAAATTCCGCTCGATTCGAATCAGTCGCTAAACCAACCCAGACCGTTCGAAACGCCTGATTGTTCTGAGAACACGACAAATCAGAACGCAGACAGAAGAACATTTCATTGTTTATTACAACAATTCATCAGAATACACGAATATACAGAGTATAAATCAATATTACACATTATAAATATCAGAGATTACAATACATTACATAGTAGCGGAAAATAATATAATACACAACTAGAAGTAATACACGGATACAGAGCTTTCCGAGTATCGTTCCAGTTGTAAATCAGGATCCTGTGAATAAAAATCTGCAAAACCAAAACTACTAGCTGTCCGTGTCAAAATAAGGGCACCTAGAGTTTAGGTTAAAACAATAAACTTCAGTTCAGTCATGGGACTGGTGTGAGAACTAAAACATTTATTTATCTTTATTTTAAAGTTAGGTAAATCAAGGGACCACGCCGTATAACATGGAACGGGTTTCCTCCCAAGAATACCAGTGCATAAAACAAACAGCGCAATGCTAAATAAAGAAAAATGAAGATATTATAAGACCCAGGTCCCATCACACAATGCAACGCAAGCCGTAGGATAGGATTTTTACCTTATAATAGCCAAGAATGCTTGGTACGTGAAATTTCATCTTTTATTATTACTATAAGTGTATAGTGTCAAAACAATTTCAATCATAAATATCAATCATAGGCGATATGAGCGTCCATTGCCACTATGTCGCCATATATTGGTTTACAATCAAAATCGCACATATCGTATTTGGAAATTGGATTTCCATCTATGAACCGAGGCAAAAGATTGTCCTCAACCGATTCGAGATGCTCTAGCCCGTGTCTTAGGTCAGAGCTCGAGTGACCTTCGGAGCGACAGGGCCGGTCCACCGATGTGGATTAAAATTCCTGAACACTGTGTTTCCCCATCCTTTGGGGTGTCAATGAGCCAACGAATGACTCCATCGGTCCCGGATCGACCGATATATCCGAGGCGCCTCGCAACAGCAACAGCCACATAAGTCAAACTCGTCAAGCCGTGTAAAACCACTGACGCCACTTCTAGCAAGAAAGAAATGCATGTCCTCCCTGAGGTCCTTCTCCCGTTTTTAGTTCACAACCAGGGTGTGAGGCTCGCGAATTCACGTTACACAAAGCTATGCCACACAGGCCGTGCTTTGATCATCAACCACAAGACTCTGCTTTTCAACAGAAGCCTTGATCATTTTCATCTTAGCATGCCACACAGGCAATTCACGCTATGCAATCGATATCAATCACACAGAATGAAATCCGATGTTAGACACACAGTCCATTTACAAGTTCGTTCTGGATCTGAACGAAACCGGAGGCACCTAGTACCCCGTATATCCATCGATCTCCAAGTACGTCTAGACGACCACTAACTGATTCCCTCCCCTTGGGTGTATGGCCCAATAGAGATCATCAGTAATTATCCAAATGACGTGAAGACCCCTGGTCTTCAACCATCGTCTTCTTCTTCGACACCCCGTCGAATTAGTTATTCAGAATGGGATAAACCCGGTCTTTCTGAATAAATCGCGTATATAATAAACAAGTGTTACACAAACACAACTTACGCCTCATTCCAATTCAGAATATTCTTTTATTCAGATATTCTTATACTTTGGGAATGGTTCCCATTAATTTTATCAAAGATAAATTCTTTAAATTTATACTTTAATCTTCTTTGGATATCAATTCAAACTAGTCGGGATTAGCGAACCACACTGAAGTAATCATTTATTTTATTTCTCAATCCCAACCTATTCACCCCATGAAGTAAAACTGGTAATACTTCATATCTAACACCACAGTGTTATCGGTAAATTCAATTACCATTTCACGTTCAAATCTAATTAAAGATTTAACTATCGCCTGGAGTAAAACTGGCAATACTCCATTCTTAATCTTTTCAATCTAATTAAAGATTCATTAAAACTCCACTTAGTTTTAATCTTTAACTGGGTTAAAGAATCAGTGTTATTTAAAACACAGTTCACGATAAACCCAAAATCACATTCCATTAATTATCGGGTTAAAGAATAAATGTTATTTAAAACACTGTTCACGATAAACCCAAAAATCAAATCAATTCCAATTAAATATTATTTAAGTGGTACACTACATTAAATCTAAATAAAAAGATTTAATCTTTTTCTCAAATGGGCTTAAGAACAGTGTTAATGAAGACACCATTCACGACAAACCCAAATCACATTTGATATTAAATACAAGGATCTGAATAGAAAATTTATCGGCTTATATTCAATATCAAATTCTACGACCAACAAATATCGTAGTGGAAATAACGATATTAATATATCTTTCAAATTCCCATAACAATATCTGTATCATCACGAAAATCCAACATCGAAATATCCGAATAACAATTTCGATTCAAATCCATTCCAATGCAATTATTGGAAATTCTGGTTATTTTCAAAACCATTTGAAATCCAATTTATTTATTTAAAAATAAATAGAATCATAATTCTAGTTCAAAACTAGTTCTTCTTGATAGAAATCTATTTTTATCCTTTCGAATATGGAGTTTTTCATCCTAATTCTTCACAAATCATTTCTTATGATTTTACACAAATTATTACTATTTTTAATAATTTTATCAAGGCCCGTACAGTCGATTTCCATCAAAGGCCATCGAACTGCACTTACAGCGACCTTTTTCAAATTTGATTTGGACATAATTCCAAATCCAACCGTTAGATTTCTAATTCCTTATATTTGTTAGAAAGCTCTTTTCGATACGAACCCAACGGTTCCGGTTTTAGGAGAATCCGACGGTCGGATCTCCCGCAACGTCAATTCGAAGCCAATGGTCGAAATTCACGAACTGCCCCTGTGCGGCGCGTTCTATTTAGGCCATTATACTATATTTATAATATATACTTCGTTGATTTCCTTTTAAAACGTATTATATAAATCGTTTTAAATTCATTTTCAAAACGATTTCAACTTCTTTTCAAATTCAAATCAAAATTGAATTTTTTTCCTTATAAATTCGATTTAAATTCATTTCAAATTGATTTCAATTCAAATCGATTTTTAATTCAATTTCAGTTCGTTTTCAATTTCATTTAATTTCAGTTCAAATTCATTTCTATTCAATTTCAATTCGAATTCATTTCTATTCACTTTCAATTCGAATTTATTTCTATTCACTTTCAATTTGAATTCTAATTATTTTCATAATATCAGATTTTGAAATCACTTTCGATATTCATTATAAAATGAATAAAATCGATATAAATATCGTTCACGTCAAAATGGCGTCAATCTAATCAAACGGCTTCATATATTTCTATTTTCGAATATTCTATTTCAAATATTTCTATTCCAAATATTTCTATTTCAAATATTTCTATTTCAAATATTTCTATTCAAAACTGGAATGAAGCCCTAACAATTACCATAGATTTTATTTCTATGGATTTTCATACAACGCATGTATATATCCACAATGAAAAATAATCAACCATCATCCAAAGTGCATTCTACACTGTATAAGCATCAAACATAAATATTTAACGCTTATAACAGTCTGTCAATCAATCGATCGACATACAACTAATTATCGGGATTAGTGTATGTCATATATCATCTCAATACCCTTGTGGGGTTTCAAACAATCAAACACAGATTTTATTTGTGCAGTTGGGCGATGTGTAAAATTTATCGTCCCAATCAATATCAATCAAATCAGTGTATATATCCGATTTGTTTATAAATATTTATTTTATATACACGTTAAAAATTCTATTTTTAATTATAGAATATTTTCCACTATAAAATATTTTATTTCATTTCACATAACATCACACAATCAACTACACAACAAAATCAAACAAACAAGCATACAAGTCGTCCATGGTCTGTGGACGATGGGTGTCGGGTGCTACTAAACACCGTCTGCATCCTAGTATATAATTTTAACTAGAAATAAATTAAAGGTGAGGAGTTCTCACCGACAAGCTAATCCAAACGCCCCGACTCTTCCTATGTAGAAATCTTTGTCGTTTCATCTTTCATCACTTTCGTCATCCGTACTCACTACATATATAAAAAATCGAATTTTTTACTTCGCTATTCAATATATAAAAATCGAATTTTTACTTCGCTATTCAATATATAAGAATTGAATTTTTACTTCGCTATTCAATATATAAAAATCGAATTTTTTACTTCGCTATTCAATATATAAAAATCGAATTTTTACTTCGCTATTCAATATATAAAAATCAAATTTTTTACTTCGCTATTCAATACATAAAAATCGAATTTTTTACTTCGCTATTCAATATATAAGAATCGAATTTTTACTTCGCTATTCAATATATAAAAATCGAATTTTTTACTTCGCTATTCAATATATAAAAATCGAATTTTTTACTTCGCTATTCAATATATAAAAATCGAATTTTTACTTCGCTATTCAATATATAAAAATCGATTTTTTACTTCGCTATTCAATATATAAAAATCGATTTTTTACTTCGCTATTCAATATATAAAATTCGAATTTTTTACTTTGCTATTCAGTATACAAAATTCGAATTTTTACTTCGCTATTCAATATATAAAAATCGAATTTTTACTTCGCTATTCAATATATAAAAATCGAATTTTTACTTCGCTATTCAATATATAAAAATGGAATTTTTACTTCGCTATTCAATATATAAAAATAAAATTTTTACTTCGCTATTCAATATATAAAAATCGAATTTTTACATCGCTATTCAATATATAAAAATCGAATTTTTACATCATCACTATAAAATCCCATTTTTATTTCAACATATATACAATAAAAATCAGATTTTTATTTCACTACATATATAAAGATCAAATTTTTAATACTTCTTTAATATAAAAATCCTATTTTTATTATTCCTATCATATAAAAATTATATTTTTAGTTCTCTATTTATATAAAATCGCATTTTTATACTTTCTATACTATAAAAATAATTTCAAAAACTGATTTTTTTTTTCAAGCTAATAAAATATATAAAAACTGATTTTTTTATCTATTTCCAAGCTAATTACACTCAATAAATATAAACAAATAAATTAAAAAACTTACAGAAGGGTTTGGGGCGAGAAATGGCGGCCTTACCGTCGGAGAAGGGAGGTGGTGTTGCGGCGGACGCTGGTGGGGTGCTTGGGGGTCGTCGAAGGTCAGGTTGTGCAGTGACGGCTCGGTTTAAGGTGGCTGGATCGGGTTGGGGACTGGTGGGCGGTAGAGAAAAGTAGAGGAAGGGGAAACGGTGTGTGGAGAAGAAGAGGGGGGGTTGCTCTGGCGGCGGCGCCAGAGGGGCGGCGCGACTCCTCCCCGTCCTTCCATCCTTATTTTTTTTATTTCAGAACGGTGGAATGATTTTAACGAGGGAGGGGGGCCTGAGTGATAATAGGGTGAGGAGAGAGAGAGTGAGGGTTTTATTATTATTTTATTTATTTTTAATTTCAAAAAAGTTGACTTTTTATTTTGAACTCAGAATCAAACCCACCGCCTGTCGTACATTGCTAATTACCCCTATTCCGAACACAATGGGATATGTATCGTAGGCCGATTCGATCGTCTCGATCCGTTTCCGTCAAAATCCACATATAACTATATATATTGAATTTGAGCGCGCATTTCAATTTACCGGGGCCACATACTAACTAGAAAAATTCCAGAAAAATATTTTCTAGCTTCGTATCAATTGAAACTGGTCAAACGCGTTTCCCTTCGCCACGCTCACATATTGATTCGAAAAATTATGAAATTTGGAATATAGCAATAACTTGACATCACGGATCCAACAAAAGTGGTTTCGTCGAAATCCAAGGTTGTTTGCAAAATTTCCATTTTTAAGGGCCAGAATTCCATAGCGACTATTCTAAATTTTCAACTGGACATATCTTTTGATTCCCGCTATGAAATTTCAATTTTTCGGATTCGTTGGAAATATATTCCCAATTAGATTCAAATATTTTTTGTTTCACTAAAATCTGTTTTATTTTACACCCGGTACATTCAATTGAATTTTGAAATCGAATTACCGAACTACCGCGCCATTTTCAATTCCTTTTATATATAAAATAAATATTTATATTCTAACGACGATCTATATAATATATACGTTTGAATTATATTCAAAATAAATTTCTCGTCGTTATTATTTAAAATAATTCATTTCAAATAATCAAAATTCACCAAACTTGCCAAAATAAAAATTTTAAATTGGCTCGGATTTCCGGGTTATTACATGAAACCTGTCGTATACTCACAACGCAAGGATAAAATATAATAGAACGTATATAATAGGTAGTGATAGTGAAGCTGAAAACACTAAACTTCCATAACAACTAGAAAGTAATACCCATACAAGTGGATAATAACAATGGTGTTTGTACAATTTTCCTTGCTACAACACTCACATAAATAGCAAACAGCTGAAATCCAACTACTAGATAGTAGGTAAAATAATACGCTAGCCTCCTGCTCGCCTACGAATAGTATAATCGTCAACACTAAGCTTTCACCTGTCACCTGCCACCTAGTCTGCCCATCCAAACAATCGGATGAACAACCCAAGGTAATTAGAGGGAAACATAAAACCTTAAGTCAGACAACAGTCTTAATGAGCGATAAAATAGCTAACAAACTTCATCAATAAAGTATATAAGAATGGGTAAATAAATGAAGTAATCTACCCAGCTCTAGAGAAGAACTCACACCTGCCATCCCCACACCTGACAGTGATAGCCTTCACAATCCATTAATCAAAAGGGATAACAATTCAGCCATGGAAATTAGAACAACCATTCATATATGTAAAAAGCAACTCATACAACATCTAGTTATATCTCACCAAAACCACCCTAATCGAACTTGGCATCCCTTAAGCGCAAGCCCTAGAGGCTGAGACCAATATCAGACAAGCACCCAGAGGACACCATATTCGAAGTTAAATAATCTCTGTGAGATGGTACAACCAAAGAAACCAAGCATTCAAACACCCATGACTTACTCTGGCTATCACCGCCAACCTTGCTTCGAAATCATCGTTAATCGTATGACTGGCTAACAACTTGCCATCAATTCTCAAGGACCATACTCGACACCCCGATTCTAGCAAAACCGCACATGCTATACCCAACACATGTCTAGGCCATACAAGACGCCGAGGGCACTCGACCTACAACAGGTCTTCAATTGTACCCCTATTTTGAGTCCGCTAGATCCTACGACAGTGATAATTCCTCGGGCTTCTCATTTCTAGTCGTTATCAACTACGACTATTCATAAGCTTAGAACACTTTAGAACAACCACCTCACATGAACTCAATACATCCTTGAGTCGTTTCCACATTCACCACATCCGATGAACAAATCACCTTACTTCGTCATTCCCCATAGAATTCACTTTGAAGTTATCACCACTTTCGAACCAAAGAAAACACCAATTGTAATGGCCCGCAAATTCGTACTATCTGAGTTGACAACATACATCACACGTCCAACCCAAATATTACAGAAATACAAATCATTTTTTTTAGAAGAAAAAGGTAGAAGAAGAACAGAAATAACAACACAAAATCTCACATCGAAACGGAACAAAATATAATATAGCATAACTTTTGAAATACAAAATTTTAACTGTATAACATTCAATTATCAGAGTATAACGCTTATAACACAGCGGAAATATAAACACTATATATCTAACACTGAAGCCTCCTGCTCCAAGTTCCTTTTGATAGGTCTGTAAAATCCTGAACTACTTGACTTCCCGTACAAATATGGGCACCCAAGAGTTTATGTAATGACCCGCATTGTCAGGGGTACTATAATTAATTTATTTAATTATATATATCGTGATGTTGTGAATTAAATAGAGGTTTAATTAAATAATATGGAATATTTAATTAAATTAAATAATTAAATAATATATTTAATTCAGAAATGATAAAAAATATTGGGAATCACAATATTCTGTGAACGGGGTCGTCCCTAAGATTTAACTCAGCTTAGAGTTGAATTATATTGACAAATATATTCAATCAACGACAGTTTGAACGTATAATTATATTATCATTAAAATCGAGCTTGAAATGGCGCTGCAGTTCGCGATTTGGCGATTTGAACTTCAACTGAATGTACAGGATTCGTTTTAAGTCGGATTTCTGTGAAACAAGAAACATGTGGAGCTGGTGGAGTATATCTTTCTAGTGGAAGAGAAAAATCGGGATTTCGTCGTGTAGATTTTGAGATATGTCCAAATCAAATTTCAGAAAAGTCACTGTGGAATTCCTTTATAATTTGCGACGCTTTATTTACGTTATAAAAGGATTTTCGATATAAACTGAATATCGATAAATCTAAAATCTGAAATATCGAACTGTAAATTCTAATATAATATTCTGGAGCTGTACGATATCATATGTGAAGATATACGATAATATAAATTTATTTATATTTAATTTAACTATATTTAAATATATTTATATATTTAAATGGGTCATCCAGAGCTTTAAAAATACGCTGTGTGAGCATACTAAGTCGGAATTCGACGAAACCAGTTTTGTTGGATCCGCAATATCAAATAGTTGTTAGATTTCTAGTTTCGTGATTTTTAGAGTCACTGTGTGGCCGTATGGATTTTTAGAGTGTAAAACAGTTAGTATTTTGACGGTTAAAAATACGCTGTGTGAGCATACGAAGTCGGAATTCGACGAAACCAGTTTCGTTGGGACCGTAATGTCGAACTGTAGCTGCATGTCAAGTTTGGTGATTTTTGGGTATCGTGTATGATCAAAGGAAGTTTTAGAAGGCGAATATTGGCAGCGTTATAATATAATTGAATATTTATAATGAAAATATCTCCTCCCCTAACTCTATAAATACCCATTACCTCCTCCAAACCCTTAGAAAATTTCCCTGAAGTCAAACTCTCAGCCGTCAGTTCCTTTCTCTTCTAAAAAATGAATCTTGACTTCTCAAAATCAAAAGAAAATGAAAATAAAATTCAATAAATCCTATTTTATAGATGTTTGGATTTCTCTTGGGTTCCTCTTCGATATGAGATGTGTTTCGAAGGGTGCGATGGGTTTCTCTGCATTCGAATTCGACCACAATAAAACCTAGGGCTTGCTGTCGATGGCTTTTGAGGGAGAGTTGGCCGAAGTGGTTGTGATGGGTGAACTTAGGAAGGCTAGGCGCTCACGTGGACCCAGTTTTGTGGGGTGCGATTCCTTCTGGATGGGTGTGTGCTCCCTGTCAAGACTGTAGGGCATCCGGTGGCGGTCCTACCGAAGCATGCGAGTGGTGTTATTTGGTGATGGAGGAGGAGTGTTTGAGGAGGAGCAGTTGGTGGTGAAAGCTTCGAAAATGGCTGAGCGTCGTTTGGAGCATGATGGTGGTTTGGTCTAGGAACAGATGGTGGGGAGCGTGAGTTTTCAATTCAGAAAGGAGATGTATTTTGGTTGGTGAGATGGATGAGGTTTGTCAGTAGCTTTACTGGAAGAAGGTGGCAAGTCTGTTGCGTGGTTGGGGGGGTGCAAATTAAGTTGGGGAAAAGGGAAAATAGTACGGTGGTTGCCATGAAACTGTGAAGGGAGGTAGCGGATGTCAGTTCATTTTAGCGTGAAGGAGGACGGTGTCTGTAGGGTTGCGAAGCTGACATTGATTTTGTTAAGGGAGGATTTAAAGGGGTGAAGTTCCATGAGTTCAGTTTGATTTTGTGTGGAGTTTTACTGGTAAAACGATGAAGTTTTGTGAGGATGGTGAAGGAGTTTGGGATCGCAGAAATGGGAAAGGAAGGTCGGTTGCTGTTCTTTACTGTATGAGGAGTTGTGGAGTTTTGTTATTTATGAAGTCGCTGGTTTGGATGGTACCAATGCATATGCACTTGAGTTCGGACATTGTGGAGAAGCAGACGCAACAAAAAGATGAAGATGCACTGTTAGGAGAGTGCTGGAGAAATCCATGGACGTCAGTTTTTGCAAAGGATAATTAACGAAGTTAAGGTCCAAACAAGACGGAATGCATTCCATAGGAATTGTGTTTACAAAGGCTACGGGTACGAATTGGTTTGGAACGGATTGGAGCTCATCTAAATTTATTGAAAAATAAATTGTCCATCAGAATCAAAGATGGTTATCCTTATCAACGATGATCGTCCAATGTAAGTAAAACTCACCAACTCTTAACAGTTATATTTTTATAATGTATTTTTAGAACTGTTAATCATCTGTTGATTGATGTGTGTTGGTTGATTGCTTGAACTACTAGTTAGTTATTGGAAATTTTATTTTTATATATATATAAACCGTTAAATATTTATATATTGATTCTGCTATCAGAATAATTTATATTGAACTGAAAGTGATGATAATCATATTGTGTAACATCTGTGGATGCAGGGAAACAGGTTGGAGGAATCCGACTGGATTCCTCAACAGTTATTTTATTGTTTTTCATATATTATGATATATGATGTAGTTAAAACTTATGGTTGATTATATGGGTTTGAATGAGATTGGTCATCGTGATTTGATGTGTTAAGTACCATAAAATATCGAAAGAGGAAAAGGAGATTTTCAAAGTGATATTGAAAACAGAATATTTATAAACTGGAATATTTATAAATAAGAAATATTTATAAATTTGAATATTTATAAATAGGAGATATTCAAAAAGGAAATAATTTCAAACCATTTTCTTTTTGAATGGAAAGGCCTGTGTGGCGGGTTTGGGGATTTTCCCGATGCTCCCATTACAAAGGAGGTGCAGAGAATTTAAGGAGTTAGAATATTTCAAGAATAAATTTGAAAAGGAAATATTTGTAAACCACTTACAAATAGAATGAAAAAGGAAACGTTATAAAAAGGGAGAACGTTATAAAGCAGAAACCGTTATAAAGCAGAAACCGTTATAAAGAGGAAAACGTTATAAAAAGGAAATCATTTTTAAAGTGTAGAACCGTTATTTAAAAGTAAATATTTTCAAATGAATAAAACGTTGTTAAAAGGAGTTAGTCGAATATAGTATTCGAGAAGAGTTAATTAAGTAGAGTTAACCAGTTCAGTAGAGTTAACCAGTCCAGTAGAGTTAACCAGTCCAGTAGAGTTAACCAGTCCAGTAGAGTTAACCAGTCAGGTCGAGTTAACCAGTTGGGTTAAGTAAGTCGAGTTAACCAGTTGGGTTAAGTAAGTCGAGTTAACCAGTTGAGTTAAGTAAGTCGGGTTAACCAGTTGGGTTAAGTAAGTCGAGTTTACCAGTTGGGTTAAGTAAGTCGAGTTAATCAAGTCGAGTTAATCGGTTAGAGTTAACCAGGTAGAGTTAACCAGTTAAAGTTAACTAGGTAGGTTTAACCAGTTAGAGTTAATCAGTTAGAGTTAATCAGTTAGAGTTAATCGATTAGAGTTAAAACGAAACTAGAGTTAATCAAATATAGTTATTTGAGACAGAATTAGCCAAACATAGTATTCAGGGTAAGCTGCCATCTCGTACGACTGCTAGCGTAATTCGCAGGGCTGTAAATAGCCTACAGCGGTCGGATGTTTCCTGAGGGAGTCAGGTGTAACCATTGTGATCGCTGCGATCTAGAGTCAAGCGAGTGGAATTAAATCGAATATTAGTTATTCGATAGGAGTTAATCAACTAGAGTTAGATTATCGAGATAAGTTAATCGAGTTAAGTTCTTGAGTTAGATTATCGAGTTAAGTTCTTGAGTTAGATTATCGAGATAAGTGAGTCGAGTTAAGTTCGTCGAGTTAAATTAATCGATGTTAATTTCGTCGAAAGGAGTATCGATGTTAGTTTCATCAAAGGGAGTTATCGATTATAGTTTAATCGAAAGGAGTATCGATGTTAGTTTCATCTAAGGGAGTTATCGATTATAGTTTAATCGAAAGGAGTTATCGATTAGTTATATCGAAAGGAGTTATCGAATATAATTTATTCGATGGAGTTAATCGATTAGAGTTAATCGATTAGAGTTAAATCAAAGGAGTTAATCGAATATAGTTTATTCGAATATAGTAAAGGAATTAATCTAATATAGTTTATTCAAATAGAGTTAGAGGAGTTAATCGAATATAGTTTATTCGAATAGAGTTAGAGGAGTTATCGAATATAGTTTATTCGACAGGAGTTAAGTGAATGGGGTTAATCAAATAGAGTAAATCAAATAGAGTTAACCCAATAGGGTCAGTCCAATAGAGTTAATTGGAAAGAGTTAATCGAATATAGTTATTCGAAAGAAAGGTTAAGTAAGGAAGTTAGTTAAAGAAATATAAAGTGAACTTTGCCTATTTCAAGGTAAGAAGTGTTGTTCAGTTAAGGTCTGAGAGGTAATTCTACCCCAACTTGATTGGCTTCGTTTTTAACTGAGGAATGGTTAAGGTTCGCAGTAAAGGATGGTAAAGTGAATTTAGTAATTAAAGAAAATGGTTGAGTTGGCATAGCGATGTTTTATCTAAACATCTGTTTAATCCAAACGTAGGAGTTTATAAATGTTTTCCAAACAAGAATCAGAAATGTTTTCTAAATACAGAAAATGTGACGGCAAAGAATTTCGCTCGGTCCGAACCAGTCGTTAAACCGATCTAGACCGTTCGAAACGCCCTATCGTTGAGAACACGACAAAACAGAATGCATACAGAAGGACATTTCATTGTATATGACAACAATGCATCAGATTACAAGAATATACAGAGTATAAAAGAATATTACACAGAAATATCAGAGATTTAAATTACATTTAAATACATCGCAGCGGAAAATAATACAATACACAACTAGAATGGGATATACGGATACAAAGCTTTCCGGATATCGTTCCAGCTGCAAACCAGGATCCTGTGAATATAAATCTGCAAAACCAAAACTACTAGCTGCCCGTGTCAAAATAAGGGCACCCAGAGTTTAGGTTAAAACAATAAACTCCAGGTCAGTCATGGGACTGGTGTGAGAACTAAAACAGTTAATCTTTATTTTTAATGTTAGGTAAATCAAGGGACCACGCCGTATAACACGGAACGGGTTTCCTCCCAAGAATACCAGTGCATAAAACAAACAGCGCAATGCTAAATAAAGAAAAATGAAGCTGTTATAAGACCCAGGTCCTATCACACAATGCAACGCAAGCCGGGGGATAGGGTTTTCCCTTATAACAGCCAAAGAATGCTTGATACGTTTAAAACAAATCATTGGATACTATAATAAGTGCATAGTGTATAAAACAACTTCAAATCATAAGTATCAATCATAGGCGGCATGGGTACCATATATCATGTCGCCATATATAGGTTTACAAATAAAACCGCAAAGTCACGTATTTGGAAATTGGATTTCCGTCTATGAACCGAGGCAAAAGATAGTCCTCAACCGATTCGAGACTGCCTAGTCCGAGCCTCAGGAACAGCCGCAACTGCCCCATGGATCGTCAGGGCCGGTCCACCGATGTGGATTATTATGCCTGAACACTACGTTTCCCCGCCCTTTGGGGCGTAAATGAGCCAACTAAATGACTCCATCGGTTCGAGAACGACCGATCAATCCGAGGCGCCTCGCAACAGCAACAACCACATAAGTCAAACTCGTCAGGGCGTGTAAAACCACTGACGCCACTTCTAACTAGGAAGAAACGCATGCCCTCCCTGAGGTCCGTCTCCCGTTTTTGATTCATACCGGGTGTGAAACTCGCGAAGTAAACGTTACACAAAGCTACGCCACAAAGGCCGTGCTTTGATCATCACCACAAGACTTTGCTTTTCAACAGAAGCCTCGATCAATTGCCACTTAGGCATGCCACACAGGCAATTCACTCCATGCGTTTGATATCCATCAATATATAACCCCTGAGCTCGTACGTCTCAGAGAAGGGCGTTAAACAAGAGAATAAATTCTCCGCCGCCAAACAGATATATATTTAATAGAGATCAATCACACGGACTAAAATCCAATGTCAGACACACAGTCCATTTACAAGTCCGTTCTGGGTCTGAACGAAACCGGAGGCACCTAGTACCCCGCATATCCATCGATCTCCAAGTACGTCTGGACGATCACCAACTGTTTCCATCTTCTTGGGTGTACAGCCCAATCAAGATCATCAGTTATCACCCAAACGACGTGAAGACCTCCGGTCTTCGACCATCGTCTTCATCTTCGACTTATCGTCGTATCAGTTATTCAGAATGGGATAAACCCGGTCTTTCCGAATAACTCGCGTATATTTTAAATAAGTGTTACACAAACACAACATACGCCTCATTCCAATTCATTAGTCACTAACCGTAAATTAATCAAGAGAATAATTCCCCAAATATTAACCCCGAAGGCCGAAACCAACATCAGATCAATATTCAGAAAACCATTCTGTTTGGCTAACCGACAGTCAATTTCTAAATTTCACATTCATAGGGAAAGGTTCCCATTAATTTTATCCAAGATAAATGTCTTGAATTTATTCTTTATTCTATTTTGAATATCAATTCAAAACTAGTCGGGATTAGCGAACCTTACCGACGTAATCATTTGTTTTAATTTCCCAATCCCAACCTATTCATCCCATGAAGTAAAACTGGTAGTACTTCATATCTAACACCACGGTGTTATCGGTAAATTCAATTACCATTTCACGTTCAAATCTAATTAAAGATTTAACTATCGCCTGGAGCAAAACTGGTGATACTCCATTCTCGATCATTTCAATCTAATTAAAGATTCATTAAAACACCACTTAGTTTTAATCGTTAACTGGGCTAAAGAATCAGTGTCGTTTAAAACACGGTTCACAATAAACCCAAAATCACATTCCATTAATTATCGGGTTAAAGAACGAGTGTTATTTAAAACACTGTCCACGATAAACCCAAAAATCAATATCAATTCAATTCCAATTAAATATTATTTAATTGGTACACTTCATTAAATCTAAATAAAAAGATTTAATCTTTTCTCAACTGGGTTCAAGATCAGTGTTAGTGAAGACACCATTCACGACAAACCCAAATCACATTCGATATTCAATACAAGGCTCTGAATAGAAAATATATCGGCTTATATTCAATATCGAATTCTACGACTAACAAATGTCGTATTGGAAATAACGATATAAATATATATCTTTCAAATTTCCATAACAACATCTGTATAATCACGGATTCCAACATCGAAATATTCCGAAGACAATTTCGATTCAAATCCACTCCAATGCAATCATTGGAAATTTTGGTTATTTTCAAAACCCTTTTCAAATTCAATTTATTTATTTAAAAATAAATAGAATTATAATTCTAGTTCAAAACTAGTTTATTTCGATAAAAATCTATTTTTATCTTTTCAAATATGGAGTTTTTCATCCCAATTCTTCTCAAATCATTTCTTATGATTTTACACAAATTATTACTATTTTTAATAATTTTATCAAGGCCCGTACAGTCGATTTCCATCAACGGCTATCGAACTGCACTTACAGCGACCTTTTTCAAATTTGATTTGGACATAATTCCAAATCCAGCCGTTAGATTTCAAATTTCTAATATTCGTTAGAAAGCTCTTTTCGATACGAACCCAACGGTTCCGGTTTTAGGAGAATCCGACGGTCGGATCTCCCGTAATGTCCGTTTGAAATAAATGGTCGAAATTCGCGAACTGTCGCGGCGCGGCGCGTTCTATTCAGGCCATTATATTATATATATAATATATATTTCGTCGATTTCTGTTTAAAACGAATTATATAAATAGTTTTGAATTCGTTTCAAAATCTATTTCAACTTCCATTTCAATTCAAAGCAAAATTGAATTCTTCTTTATAGATTCGTTTTAAAATTCATTTCTATTCAATTCAAATTTCAATTCAATTTGAATTCATTTCAATTCGCTTTCAATTCAATCTGAATTCGTTTTCAATTCATTTCGAAATCGTTTTCAATTCAATTCATTTCGAAATCGTTTTCAATTCAATTCATTTCGAAATCGTTTTCAATTCAATTCTTTTCGAAATCGTTTTCAATTCAATTCATTTCGAAATTGTTTTCAATTCAATTCATTTCGAAATCGTTTTTAATTCAATTCATTTTGAAATGAATAAAATCGATATAAATATCGTTTACGTCAAAATGGCGTCAATCTAATCAACACGGCTTCATAAATTTCTATTTTCAAATATTCTATTTCAAATATTTCTTTTTCAAAATAGTTGTTATTATCAAAATATTTCGTTCAACACATGACCAATCTCAATGAATGAGTACTGTCAACACATGAACTTTTATTTTATATCGATAAAGGTGTAAATTTTATTACTAAAATATTTCGTTCAACACATGACCAATCTCAATGAATGAGTACTGTCAACACATGAACTTTTATTTTATAATATTCTTTATTTTTCAAATTGGAATGAGGCCCAATCAATTACCATATAAAGTTAATTATATGGATTTTCATACAACACATGTATATAATAGCATGGAAAAATAATCAACCATCAACCAAAGTGCACTACACTGTATAAGCATCAAATATAGACATCTAACGCTTATAACAGCCTGTCAATCAATCGATCGACATATTTAATCAATCAGGATGAGTGAAATTCATATTTCATCCCAACACCCGTGTGGGGTTTTCAAACAATCAAACACAGATTTTATTTGTACAGTTGGGCGATGTGTAAAATTTATCGTCCCAATCAATGTCATTCAAATAGGTGTACATAAACAAACCGTTCGGTTTATAAATGAATATTTTATTTTATTCACTTCACGTTAAAAATTATATTTTTAACGATAAAACATTTTATTTCAACCTATGAATTTCTATTCAATTCATTTACACAATAAAATGATATTTTTATTTTTTTTCTAACATATTTTAGAAAATTTCGGCGGCATAATGGCACGATACTAGAAACGGGACAAGGCCTAGCCTTATCCCCGGTCTAGTGAAGGCCCACGCCATTCACACATCAATCAAATCAATTCGTTATGCAAACCACAAAACTTGGAGTAAGAGTCTAACCTAGCCTTACTCCTTTGCCTTATAACGGCGCACGTCTAATCCTAACCAATTTATCGATTCGATTTTTCACACCACAAACCACATTCAAACCAATATCGCAATCAATCACCAAACAGCCAAACAAACAAGTCCATGGTTTGTGGACGATTGTGTCGGGTGCTACTAAACACCGTCTGCATCCTAGTATATATATATAACTAGAAAATAAATTGAAGAGTGAGAAATTCTCACATTATAGCTATCCTAGCTCCACGGCACTTCATTGATAGAAATCTTCATCGTTTCGCCTTTTTGTCACCTTCGTTGACCGCGGCCACTACATATGTAAAAAATCGAATTTTGACTTCGTTATTCAATATATAAAAATCGAATTTTTAGTTCGCTATTCAATATATAAAAATCGAATTTTTAGTTCGCTATTCAATATATAAAAATCGAATTTTTAGTTCGCTATTCAATATATAAAAATCGAATTTTTAGTTCGCTATTCAATATATAAAAATCGAATTTTTAGTTCGCTATTCAATATATAAAAATCGAATTTTTAGTTCGCTATTCAATATATAAAAATCGAATTTTTAGTTTGTAAATTTCTAACCTCCTTCTATTTTTAATTTAAAACTTTTTCCTTTTAAATTTCAAACCTTTTTCTATTTAAAGTTTAAAACTTTTTCTCTTAAACAAAATCAGGTTTTAAATGCATAGAAAAATCAGTTTATATATTTCCTTTAAAAATCAGTTTATATTTCTAAAACAAAAATCAGTTTTATTTCTTTAAAACAAATCAGTTTTTAATTTTCCTGTTAATACCAGTTTTAATTTTCTTATAAAATCAGTTTTTAATATTCCTGTTAATATCAGTTTTAATTTTCTTATAAAATCAGTTTTTAATTTTCCTGTTAATATCAGTTTTAATTTTCTTATAAAATCAGTTTTTAATATTTCAAAACAAAATCAGTTTTTTTTATTTCAAAACAAAATCAGTTTTTTTTATATTTCTAAAACAAAAATCAGTTTTATTTCTTTCAAAACAAAATCAGTTTTTTATACTTTCAAAACAAAATCAGTTTTTATATTTTTTTAACTGTATTTTAATTAAATTAAAAATAAAAGAAAATAAGAGAATAAAATAAAAAAAAACATACCAGCGAGGGGGGGTGTGGTTCTTCGCGAGGCGCTGGATGAAAAAGGGGGTGGGTTTCGAGGGTTGCGTCGGACTTTGCAGGCCAAGGGGGGAGGCGCAGGTGGCGCCTGGTGACACGGTGCGGTGGTTGTGGGCTTCTCGGGGGAGGGCGCTGGTTTCTCGAAGGGGGTATGGGATTTTGCGATGTACGAGCGGCGGAAGGAGGAGATGAAGGGAGGGTTGGCGAGGGATCGTCGGAGGGGCTGGCGAAGGAAGCAGCGGCGTGGGCGACGGCCAGGCGGGAGGCATCGACGAGGGATCCGATCGATCGATCTCTCCCTTTTTTTTTTTTTTCTTTTCGATTTTCTGATTTATGAAGAACAGGGGGGGCAGAAGTTAAAAGGAAGGAGATTTTTTTTTTATTAATTATTTTAATTGCATGAAGTTGACTTTTTCATACGACCTCTAAACGAGGCCCACCGCCTGTCGCCCATAGCGTTTTACCCCCATTCCGAACACAATGGGATATGTATCGTAAGCTGATTTGATCGTTTTAATCCTTTTTCGTTTAATTTACATTTAAATCGCTATATTGAATTTTAAACGTACATTTCAAATTACCGGGGCCACATACTAACTAGAAAAATTTCAGAAAAATATTTTCTAGCTTCGTATTGACGATACGGTCCTAACAAAACTAGTTTCGTCGAATTCTGAGACCGTTGGAAAAATGGCCAATTTCCAGTCGATTAAAATCAACTAAAACTGGTCAAACGCGTTTTCCTTCGCCACGCTCACATATTGATTCGAAAAATTATGAAATTTGAAACCTAGCAATAGTTTGACATCACGGACCCAACAAAAGTGGTTTCGTCGAAATCCGAGGTCATTTGCAAAATGTCCATTTTTAAGGGCCTGAATTCCATAGCGACTATTCAGAATTTTCAACTGGACATATCCTTTGATTCTCGCTACGAAATTTTGATCTTTCGGATTTGTTGGAAAGATATCATCAATTAGATTCCATTATTTTTGGTTTCACTAAAATCCGGATTGTTTTGCACCCGGTACATTCAATTGAAGTTTGAAATCGAATTATCGAACTACCGCGCCATTTTCAATTCTATTTATAATTATATATATAATTATATTCTAACGACGACGCGTATAATATATACGATCGAATTCTATTCAAAATAAATTTCTCGTCGATTTTATTTAAAATAATCTATTTTAAATATTCAAATTCAGCTAAAATCGCTAAAATAAAAATTTCAAACTGGCTCGCATTTTACGGGTTGTTACTATCTCCCCCACTTAAAACTTTTCGTCCCCGAAAAGGAACAAAGTCGAAAGTGGTTTGATTAATCAACTCTACGTTCGATCTGGCTTCCATTCTCTAACTTTTCAGTTTCTGAGAATTTTCAAAATTTCAAAAATTTGGCTAACACCCTAAATTTTTGAAAAATTTCGCCATAACCTCCCCTGCAATGGGAGCATCGGGGAATTTCAAATAGCTTCCCCGGTCCTTCAGATCTCAAAAAGAAAAAGAAAAAGCCAAGCGGCTAGCCAATAGGCTCACAAAATCATCATCACCCAAACAAAACAGGAAATTATGTAGTAAACATGTACCTATTTGTCGGGCAAACAAATTTTATTCTCTGCTCTAGCCTCCTTGCTATGACCTGTTCAATATAAGCACATGTATATGCAAGAAAATGCGACCAATTTTCAATACAATTCAATATGTGATTCAGTTAGGCTAAATGGCTAAAAATTAGCAAACAAATAAACAAACAACACAAACATCAATCAATTAGTGGATTTAACGTTTCAAATTCATAATTTTGATATATATACAAAAAATCATGTTTTGGTGCCAAATCACAACAATGGATTCTCGCTATATTAGTTTTGGTTCTCACACCAGTCTAATGGAAATCTATATAGACATCACACCTTTGACACACGAACTCTAATTCTGATGATGTAGCTACAATCATCAGAATCATCTCCGGGCGACTAGAGTGTGAATCTATATCAATCTAATATATTAAAATTTTGAATACACGCGGATCAGACGTATACGCAAAATCTATATATACTGGATTGTCCACATCAATATAAATAAATAACCAAATACGAATAATTGATTTAAATTTTCAAAACAAAAATTGTTTTCATTTTAAAAATATACTCTTCACACTCGTTCTAGGATACTACTGACCCCATCTCTAACGAGTCATTCCCATTGGATATTACTAATCCAATATCTAATGAATTCTTTCGTATGGTTCTAATGTGCCTTGTTCTCTGCTTTGTAAACCAAAGCTCTGATACCAACTGTGACGGCAAAGAATTTCGCTCGGTCCGAACCAGTCGTTAAACCGATCTAGACCGTTCAAAACGCCCTATCGTTGAGAACACGACAAAACAGAACGCATACAGAAGGACATTTCATTGTATATGACAACAATGCATCAGATTACAAGAATATACAGAGTATAAAAGAATATTACACAGAAATATCAGAGATTTAAATTACATTTAAATACATCGCAGCGGAAAATAATACAATACACAACTAGAATGGGATATACGGATACAAAGCTTTCCGGATATCGTTCCAGCTGCAAACCAGGATCCTATGAATATAAATCTGCAAAACCAAAACTACTAGCTGCCCGTGTCAAAATAAGGGCACCCAGAGTTTAGGTTAAAACAATAAACTCCAGGTCAGTCATGGGACTGGTGTGAGAACTAAAACAGTTAATCTTTATTTTTAATGTTAGGTAAATCAAGGGACCACGCCATATAACACGGAACGGGTTTCCTCCCAAGAATACCAGTGCATAAAACAAACAGCGCAATGCTAAATAAAGAAAAATGAAGCTGTTATAAGACCCAGGTCCTATCACACAATGCAACGCAAGCCGGGGGATAGGGTTTTCCCTTATAACAGCCAAAGAATGCTTGATACGTTTAAAACAAATCATTGGATACTATAATAAGTGCATAGTGTATAAAACAACTTCAAATCATAAGTATCAATCATAGGCGGCATGGGTACCATATATCATGTCGCCATATATAGGTTTACAAATAAAACCGCAAAGTCACGTATTTGGAAATTGGATTTCCGTCTATGAACCGAGGCAAAAGATAGTCCTCAACCGATTCGAGACTGCCTAGTCCTAGCCTCAGGAACAGCCGCAACTGCCCCATGGATCGTCAGGGCCGGTCCACCGATGTGGATTATTATGCCTGAACACTACGTTTCCCCGCCCTTTGGGGCGTAAATGAGCCAACTAAATGACTCCATCGGTTCGAGAACGACCGATCAATCCGAGGCGCCTCGCAACAGCAACAACCACATAAGTCAAACTCGTCAGGGCGTGTAAAACCACTGACGCCACTTCTAACTAGGAAGAAACGCATGCCCTCCCTGAGGTCCGTCTCCCATTTTTGATTCATACCGGGTGTGAAACTCGCGAAGTAAACGTTACACAAAGCTACGCCACAAAGGCCGTGCTTTGATCATCACCACAAGACTTTGCTTTTCAACAGAAGCCTCGATCAATTGCCACTTAGGCATGCCACACAGGCAATTCACTCCATGCGTTTGATATCCATCAATATATAACCCCTGAGCTCGTACGTCTCAGAGAAGGGCGTTAAACAAGAGAATAAATTCTCCGCCGCCAAACAGATATATATTTAATAGAGATCAATCACACGGACTAAAATCCAATGTCAGACACACAGTCCATTTACAAGTCCGTTCTGGGTCTGAACGAAACCGGAGGCACCTAGTACCCCGCATATCCATCGATCTCCAAGTACGTCTGGACGATCACCAACTGTTTCCATCTTCTTGGGTGTACAGCCCAATCAAGATCATCAGTTATCACCCAAACGACGTGAAGACCTCCGGTCTTCGACCATCGTCTTCATCTTCGACTTATCGTCGTATCAGTTATTCAGAATGGGATAAACCCGGTCTTTCCGAATAACTCGCGTATATTTTAAATAAGTGTTACACAAACACAACATACGCCTCATTCCAATTCATTAGTCACTAACCGTAAATTAATCAAGAGAATAATTCCCCAAATATTAACCCCGAAGGCCGAAACCAACATCAGATCAATATTCAGAAAACCATTCTGTTTGGCTAACCGACAGTCAATTTCTAAATTTCACATTCATAGGGAAAGGTTCCCATTAATTTTATCCAAGATAAATGTCTTGAATTTATTCTTTATTCTATTTTGAATATCAATTCAAAACTAGTCGGGATTAGCGAACCTTACCGACGTAATCATTTGTTTTAATTTCCCAATCCCAACCTATTCATCCCATGAAGTAAAACTGGTAGTACTTCATATCTAACACCACGGTGTTATCGGTAAATTCAATTACCATTTCACGTTCAAATCTAATTAAAGATTTAACTATCGCCTGGAGCAAAACTGGTGATACTCCATTCTCGATCATTTCAATCTAATTAAAGATTCATTAAAACACCACTTAGTTTTAATCGTTAACTGGGCTAAAGAATCAGTGTCGTTTAAAACACGGTTCACAATAAACCCAAAATCACATTCCATTAATTATCGGGTTAAAGAACGAGTGTTATTTAAAACACTGTCCACGATAAACCCAAAAATCAATATCAATTCAATTCCAATTAAATATTATTTAATTGGTACACTTCATTAAATCTAAATAAAAAGATTTAATCTTTTCTCAACTGGGTTCAAGATCAGTGTTAGTGAAGACACCATTCACGACAAACCCAAATCACATTCGATATTCAATACAAGGCTCTGAATAGAAAATATATCGGCTTATATTCAATATCGAATTCTACGACTAACAAATGTCGTATTGGAAATAACGATATAAATATATATCTTTCAAATTTCCATAACAACATCTGTATAATCACGGATTCCAACATCGAAATATTCCGAAGACAATTTCGATTCAAATCCACTCCAATGCAATCATTGGAAATTTTGGTTATTTTCAAAACCCTTTTCAAATTCAATTTATTTATTTAAAAATAAATAGAATTATAATTCTAGTTCAAAACTAGTTTATTTCGATAAAAATCTATTTTTATCTTTTCAAATATGGAGTTTTTCATCCCAATTCTTCTCAAATCATTTCTTATGATTTTACACAAATTATTACTATTTTTAATAATTTTATCAAGGCCCGTACAGTCGATTTCCATCAACGGCTATCGAACTGCACTTACAGCGACCTTTTTCAAATTTGATTTGGACATAATTCCAAATCCAGCCGTTAGATTTCAAATTTCTAATATTCGTTAGAAAGCTCTTTTCGATACGAACCCAACGGTTCCGGTTTTAGGAGAATCCGACGGTCGGATCTCCCGTAATGTCCGTTTGAAATAAATGGTCGAAATTCGCGAACTGTCGCGGCGCGGCGCGTTCTATTCAGGCCATTATATTATATATATAATATATATTTCGTCGATTTCTGTTTAAAACGAATTATATAAATAGTTTTGAATTCGTTTCAAAATCTATTTCAACTTCCATTTCAATTCAAAGCAAAATTGAATTCTTCTTTATAGATTCGTTTTAAAATTCATTTCTATTCAATTCAAATTTCAATTCAATTTGAATTCATTTCAATTCGCTTTCAATTCAATCTGAATTCGTTTTCAATTCATTTCGAAATCGTTTTCAATTCAATTCATTTCGAAATCGTTTTCAATTCAATTCATTTCGAAATCGTTTTCAATTCAATTCTTTTCGAAATCGTTTTCAATTCAATTCATTTCGAAATTGTTTTCAATTCAATTCATTTCGAAATCGTTTTTAATTCAATTCATTTTGAAATGAATAAAATCGATATAAATATCGTTTACGTCAAAATGGCGTCAATCTAATCAACACGGCTTCATAAATTTCTATTTTCAAATATTCTATTTCAAATATTTCTTTTTCAAAATAGTTGTTATTATCAAAATATTTCGTTCAACACATGACCAATCTCAATGAATGAGTACTGTCAACACATGAACTTTTATTTTATATCGATAAAGGTGTAAATTTTATTACTAAAATATTTCGTTCAACACATGACCAATCTCAATGAATGAGTACTGTCAACACATGAACTTTTATTTTATATCGATAAAGGTGTAAATTTTATTAATAAAATATTTCGTTCAACACATGACCAATCTCAATGAATGAGTACTGTCAACACATGAACTTTTATTTTATAATATTCTTTATTTTTCAAATTGGAATGAGGCCCAATCAATTACCATATAAAGTTAATTATATGGATTTTCATACAACACATGTATATAATAGCATGGAAAAATAATCAACCATCAACCAAAGTGCACTACACTGTATAAGCATCAAATATAGACATCTA
Source organism: Allium sativum (assembly GCA_030737875.1). NCBI lineage: Eukaryota > Viridiplantae > Streptophyta > Magnoliopsida > Asparagales > Amaryllidaceae > Allium > Allium sativum. The sequence continues at coordinate 638,085,423 of CM060923.1, read as the reverse complement.
ACGCTTATAACAGCCTGTCAATCAATCGATCGACATATTTAATCAATCAGGATGAGTGAAATTCATATTTCATCCCAACACCCGTGTGGGGTTTTCAAACAATCAAACATAGATTTTATTTGTGCAGTTGGGCGATGTGTAAAATTTATCGTCCCAATCAATGTCATTCAAATAGGTGTACATAAACAAACCGTTCGGTTTATAAATGAATATTTTATTTTATTCACTTCACGTTAAAAATTATATTTTTAACGATAAAACATTTTATTTCAACCTATGAATTTCTATTCAATTCATTTACACAATAAAATGATATTTTTATTTTTTTTCTAACATATTTTAGAAAATTTCGGCGGCATAACGGCACGATACTAGAAACGGGACAAGGCCTAGCCTTATCCCCGGTCTAGTGAAGGCCCACGCCATTCACACATCAATCAAATCAATTCGTTATGCAAACCACAAAACTTGGAGTAAGAGTCTAACCTAGCCTTACTCCTTCGCCTTATAACGGCGCACGTCTAATCCTAACCAATTTATCGATTCGATTTTTCACACCACAAACCACATTCAAACCAATATCGCAATCAATCACCAAACAGCCAAACAAACAAGTCCATGGTCTGTAGACGATTGTGTCGGGTGCTACTAAACACCGTCTGCATCCTAGTATATATATATAACTAGAAAATAAATTGAAGAGTGAGAAATTCTCACATTATAGCTATCCTAGCTCCACGGCACTTCATTGATAGAAATCTTCATCGTTTCGCCTTTTTGTCACCTTCGTTGACCGCGGCCACTACATATGTAAAAAATCGAATTTTGACTTCGTTATTCAATATATAAAAATCGAATTTTTAGTTCGCTATTCAATATATAAAAATCGAATTTTTAGTTCGCTATTCAATATATAAAAATCGAATTTTTAGTTCGCTATTCAATATATAAAAATCGAATTTTTAGTTCGCTATTCAATATATAAAAATCGAATTTTTAGTTCGCTATTCAATATATAAAAATCGAATTTTTAGTTTGTAAATTTCTAACCTCCTTCTATTTTTAATTTAAAACTTTTTCCTTTTAAATTTCAAACCTTTTTCTATTTAAAGTTTAAAACTTTTTCTCTTAAACAAAATCAGGTTTTAAATGCATAGAAAAATCAGTTTATATATTTCCTTTAAAAATCAGTTTATATTTCTAAAACAAAAATCAGTTTTATTTCTTTAAAACAAATCAGTTTTTAATTTTCCTGTTAATATCAGTTTTAATTTTCTTATAAAATCAGTTTTTAATATTCCTGTTAATATCAGTTTTAATTTTCTTATAAAATCAGTTTTTAATTTTCCTGTTAATATCAGTTTTAATTTTCTTATAAAATCAGTTTTTAATATTTCAAAACAAAATCAGTTTTTTTTATTTCAAAACAAAATCAGTTTTTTTTATATTTCTAAAACAAAAATCAGTTTTATTTCTTTCAAAACAAAATCAGTTTTTTATATTTTCAAAACAAAATCAGTTTTTATATTTTTTTAACTGTATTTTAATTAAATTAAAAATAAAATAAAATAAGAGAATAAAAAAAAAAAACATACCAGCGAGGGGGGGGGGGTGTGGTTCTTCGCGAGGCGCTGGATGAAAAAGGGGGTGGGTTTCGAGGGTTGCGTCGGACTTTGCAGGCCAAGGGGGGAGGCGCAGGTGGCGCCTGGTGACACGGTGCGGTGGTTGTGGGCTTCTCGGGGGTGGGCGCTGGTTTCTCGAAGGGGGTATGGGATTTTGCGATGTACGAGCGGCGGAAGGAGGAGATGAAGGGAGGGTTGGCGAGGGATCGTCGGAGGGGCTGGCGAAGGAAGCAGCGGCGTGGGCGACGGCCAGGCGGGAGGCATGGACGAGGGATCCGATCGATCGATCTCTCCTTTTTTTTTTCTTTTCGATTTTCTGATTTATGAAGAACAGGGGGGCAGAAGTTAAAAGGAAGGAGATTTTTTTTTTATTAATTATTTTAATTGCATGAAGTTGACTTTTTCATACGACCTCTAAACGAGGCCCACCGCCTGTCGCCCATAGCGTTTTACCCCCATTCCGAACACAATGGGATATGTATCGTAAGCTGATTTGATCGTTTTAATCCTTTTCCGTTTAATTTACATTTAAATCGCTATATTGAATTTTAAACGTACATTTCAAATTACCGGGGCCACATACTAACTAGAAAAATTCCAGAAAAATATTTTTTAGCTTCGTATTGACGATACGGTCCTAACAAAACTAGTTTCGTCGAATTCTGAGACCGTTGGAAAAATGGCCAATTTCCAGTCGATTAAAATCAACTAAAACTGGTCAAACGCGTTTTCCTTCGCCACGCTCACATATTGATTCGAAAAATTATGAAATTTGAAACCTAGCAATAGTTTGACATCACGGACCCAACAAAAGTGGTTTCGTCGAAATCCGAGGTCATTTGCAAAATGTCCATTTTTAAGGGCCTGAATTCCATAGCGACTATTCAGAATTTTCAACTGGACATATCCTTTGATTCTCGCTACGAAATTTTGATCTTTCGGATTCGTTGGAAAGATATCATCAATTAGATTCCATTATTTTTGGTTTCACTAAAATCCGGATTGTTTTGCACCCGGTACATTCAATTGAAGTTTGAAATCGAATTATCGAACTACCGCGCCATTTTCAATTCTATTTATAATTATATATATAATTATATTCTAACGACGACGCGTATAATATATACGATCGAATTCTATTCAAAATAAATTTCTCGTCGATTTTATTTAAAATAATCTATTTTAAATATTCAAATTCAGCTAAAATCGCTAAAATAAAAATTTCAAACTGGCTCGCATTTTACGGGTTGTTACAGAAAACAAGGAATGTAAATGTTTCCAGTGTTAATAATGTATATTTTCTAAATATAGAAAATAGCAAATGTTGAATATAGGGAAATAGGAGATGTAAAATGAACTAAAGAGATAAATGTTAAATGATGTTTGTTTGATATAATTTCCATCTGAAAATAATATCGGTGTTTGCACACTTGTTTTCTTTGATAGTTAACTCATAGACTATCGAAGTTTTTGACCATTTTAACGTTGTTAATATGGAGAGACCGGTTGGATTATTATCCAAAGAACCACTCTGTATTGGCATAAGCGTTGCGAATCATTATGCCAAAGAAAATTGAAGACGGAGTAAAGTGCAAGGGCTGTTGTATAAGTCTTAGATAACAGTGACTAAGATGGATATACTGAATAGTGCCTTCGGTTTGTCCAGTCCTCGGATGACTTGTATGGACGAAGGTCTGATAGAGTATATCCAATGGATCGCGTAAGTTGATCTGTTCAAACGTATTCACGTTTGGTGGCGGAGGAATTCGTTTCTCTTAGCTGTATACCCGTGTTATTTTTGGATAAGTCAATTTGTGATTTGGCGGGTATGACGATGTGACATTCTAAGTAAATAAAGATGTGGCATGTAAACCTGGATGACTTGTATGGATGGATGTCTGACAGAGTATTTCCAGAAAGGTCACGTACATTGATTTCTTCAACCGTACCAAGAGTGGAAGCGGAGAAGGAAACTTCTTTAGCTAACACATAACGTACTGTTGTAGACGTCAATCGGTGATTTGATGGATTTGACGATGTGACATTCGAAGTGAATCTGATGTGATGATGAAGCGTAACCTCAAGCCTCATCAACCGGTAAATGACAAAAATCGGGCAGGCAACATGGCTATGTAGGTCGCACCTATTAGGGTGTATAATCACCTGATCTAGAGTTTCATTTACTTCTTAAAATCTATTGTTGATGCTATCCCATTCGGGAAACGGTTGCTGATCCCAACTGTTGGTGATATACATTCGATACACTCAGCGAAATGAGTGGTCGGTCATGTGTGGCCGGGTTGCAAGATGTTCTTGTTGAACCCAGTGTATTCCTCTCTAGAGGTACACTAGGGAAAGGTGGTTCCATACCTTGTCATAGTTGGAAATCCATTACCCAATACGTGCTTGCGGTTTTGATTGTATACTATATATGTAGAACGTGAGATGAAAGCGTTTCTACTAGATGATTATATATACTGTGGTTGATAGACATTATTATAATATCAAAAGGTTAGATATAAAGGTATTGTGGATTCTCATAAGGGAAAAACCCGTTCCGTTATACGGTGTGGTCTTATGAGATATCATTTACTTGTTCGAACTGTTTTAAACTGTTTTACTCATACCAGTCCCATGACTGACACGGAGTTTATTTTGTTTTGTTTTCCCTAAATTCTTGGGTGCCCAATTTTGTACGGGCAGTCAAGTAGTCAGGAATTTACAGATATACTTAGAGAGCTTTGAGCAGGAGGCTTCAAGATCATATAGCTATAGTTTATTTCCGCTGTGTTGTAAGTGATGTACTCTGATAAGTGCTATTGTATACATAAATGTTATATTTCAAAGTTATGTTATCTATTATATGTTATTCGTTCCACTGTGAGGTTCGTGTTACTCTGATGTTGTGTTCTTCTTCTTCTTCTTCTATTCTAAGTTTCTATCTTATCTATTCTCACCCTCTAATTTCTTTCATTAATTACCGGGATTTTTCGATGTTTTGGTTATCGACATCGAGCTTATGTCGATAACCAAAGTCGCTCAAAATTCGGGTCGTTACAGTTTAGGTAAAAAAACAAAATAAACTCTTGGTCAGTCATGGGACTTGTATGAGTAAACAATTTAAAATAGTTTGAGAACATAAACGATATCTCATAAGACCATGCCGTATAACATGGAACGCGTTTTTCCCTTATGAGAATCCAAAACACTTGATTTAACTTTCAAATATTTTTGAAAGAAACGATAATCTTTATATCAAAACTCTTTTGATATTATAATAATGTCTAAATCAAATAAATAGAAATCTAGTGAAACGCTTTCATCTCACGTACCATGTACATAATATACAATCAAAACCGCGGGCACTTATTGGGTAATGCATTTCCAACTATGACAAGGTATGGAGCCACCTTTCGATAGTGTATCTCTAGAGGAGAATACACTGGGTTCAACAAGAACATCTTATAACCCGGCCACACATGACCGACCACTCATTATCTTCATATAATCTGATTCGCAATGCTACTATCAATATGGAGTGATTCTCGGATAATAATCCAAATGGTCTTTCCATATTGACAACGATATTGGCAAACACTTCGATAGTCGGTTATTTAACTAGCAAAGAAAAACAAACATCCATTCATAGCATCAAATAATCACTGGGCCCTTTAATTAATATTTCATTAATTAAATCTCTTATCCATTTCCTTACGAATACTGGTTAACACAATATTTTCGATAATCATCCTGGCCTCTTACGCTATTTGGAAAACATTTCAATATATCTCCTTTTTTGATTTTCTATACTTAGAAAATATATTCTATTTATAATTTGAAAACATTCCAATTACTTATCTCTTCCACGACCATTCATTTATTTCTATACTTAGGAAATATTTATTGTTATATTTCCAAATTTCCACTTACTTGGGTTAAAACGAATGTTGTATAAAACATCATTACAACAATCCAAAATACTACATTCAACTAAACTCTTTAAACATCTCTCTTTGAGACTGAATCTTGTTGTTTATCAGTTAGTAATGAAATCAATCAAGCTGGGGTATAATTACCTCTCAGACCTTGATTGAATAACATCTTTAACTTCAAAACAGACAAGACCACTTATCTCAAATCATCAACACCATAAAAACCACTTATTCATTTTTAAAACGTGTATATATATTTATTTATTTATTTATCTTCCTATTACCATATTTTCGATTTCCTTTTTGTTTATAATATTCTATTTTTAAGTTCGTTTCCTTACCGCATTCTATATAAATTGATATATATATATATATATATATTTCTAATTATCAAATTATCTTAAAAATATTCTAACTCCTTAAATTTCCGGAAAAAATCGCCATAACCTCCTTTGTACCGGTCGATAGTTCAAACCTCAACTCGCCTCTCTAGGCCCTTTCCATTCAAAAAGAAAATCAAAAAGAAAAGTGGTTTGCCGATTCAGCGCATAAAATCTCATATGAAAATTAAACGTGTACCTTTTGTCGGGGACACAAATTATAATCTTCATATACTTCATTCCAAACTTGCTTAACCTATATACGTCCATTCCCAATTTATTCTAACTCAATCCAATTATTTTAATTAAGTTCGCTAATTTATTCTTTAAATTAGCTCTTTACCTATTTCACTTTTTAATTAAACATATCACGTTCATACATGATTTTAATTCTCTTATGAACCAATTGAATTCCATTTTCACTCCAGTTTCATATTCGATTTCGAATATGAATTTACTAACCCAATTCACTTATCAAAGCCGATTTCGATTCCAAATCCCTCTAACTAGTTATTTTATAAAATTCGATATAAATCGAATTTCATTTTTAAATCCGTTGGATTTTCTCAATTCAAATTCATATTTTGGATTCCGAAATATAATCAATCATCCCATTTCAAAACTCTTTCCAATTCATATTTAAATTCATATTTGAATTTAAACTGCTACATTATCTCATGATAATTTATTTTCACCAAACTTATAAATATCATTTACAAATTCAACTTCTTTGTTTTATATATTAAAACAAATTTCCATTTCAAATCCATTTGAAACCCAATTCATTTTATATTCCGAATTCCGAAATAAAAGCCGTCATTCTCTTTTCTAAATGATTTCAAATTTTATTTTTAAATTTACACTTGAATTTATAGTTACCAGTTATCTCTTGATAATTAATTCACCATATTTATAACATTGTTTATAAATTTACTTATTTACATTTAAACAAGTCCATTTCGAAATCTATTTAAAACCAAAATCTTGTTTTGGAATATTCTATCTCTTATAACTTATCTATATATAGAATCTATTTGCATATTTAATTTTAGTTTATATCTAATACGTTTTATATATTCTTATCTAGAAATACTATATTTAAACAAATTTGATCTAATCGATTCAATTTGTAAATCCATACGGATTTATTTTTAATTCAATGTATATTCTGAACATCAGAATAAATTTCATCGTTTACTTCTTTAAAACGATTCCCCATTTCTATTTTTAAATTCACATTTGAATTTAAATATTCAAATTATCAAATGATAATTTTTCCACTTTATTTATAAATTCATATCAAGTATCTGATTATCTAATGAAAATCATTCCATTTTATTTATAAACACCATTTATAAATTTACCTCAATTTCATGTATTATTTAATTTATAAACATCGTTTATAAATTCAATACTTCAATTTCCAGTATTATTTAATTTATAAACATTGTTTATAAATTCAATACTTGTTTTATGTATTAAAACAAGTTAATATTTTTATAGCCCATTCTAAATTAAAATTCTATTTTAGATAAATTGATTTTTCCCTTTAAATCTCAAATATCGTTTTCACAATATTTTTACATATCAATATTTTAGCCCATTGATATTTAAACATCCAAAAACACTCAATTATCAAATCATGGGTTTTATAACACTTCATATAATGATAATATATATGAAAACAAATGAATAACAATATTTTTGAGGAATCCAGCTGGATTCCTCCAACCTGTTTCCCTGAATCCACAGACGTTCGCCAACATAAATAATACCCATTCTGCTTCGAGGCAGGATATTGCAGTATAGAAGGTCATCCACTATCATAGCGTGGGGCGTATAGGGTCATCCGCTAATGATACTGCGGGCATCCGCTAATGGTACTGCGGGAACTATCCAATCACCAATACATATATATATATATATATATATATAATAACCACAACACCAATCCTAAATAACTAATATATATTTTATAGCTACAATAATATTTCAGTGCATGCAAACAACCAACGAACAATTATTTTAACGAAAAAATAATTCTAAATAAAATTCGAGTGAGATTTACTCACCGTGATTTTTATTTGATGGAATAAATCAGAGACGTTTGATTTAAATAAAAAATCCACAACGGATTCTGAAAAATCCCAATCCAACTCCAGCTCGTAGTATTCCACGATACGCTTTCGTTGTTGCTTGTTTGTTCCAATCGGACCTCGTTCTAACAAGATATAAATTATATAAGCTTTTAATAGAATTAAGTAACAAACACTTTAATTAATTAAACTAATTAGCTTACCAAGACCAGTTGACTAAACCCAATATCTTGTTGACTAAAACAGTTTCATACCCCTGAACAGTCTCCTAAGCATATGTTCAAACACATTAAGATCTTAATGTGAAGAGTTATGGTTTTGGGATAGATTGGAGGAGATAGAGTTTTAGTCTGGCCATCGATCATCAAGTAGACACCACGTTGACCTCCTCTCCTTGCTGCTTCCATTCTTGACCCTACAATACCGAACCCACTGCCATTGCCTGCTCTTCCTCTTACCATTGTCAAAGCTCCCAAACCACCCAGCTACATCCAAAATCCAATTACCTCATTTCATACTCTTATACTCCTTTTTTTCTATTTCTTTTTTTATATAAACATACCTCTCTTAAGATCGAACAACCCTCATTATCAGCTTTCCAGCATGCCTACAAGAGAAATACGCGACCATTTAGGTCACCAAGCTCATAAAAAATGGCAGCGTAATTGCTGCTCTCTTCCACCATCATCACCTTGCTCTAACTCCCCCTGAAATCGACTTTCGATTGCACCTAGTTCAGCCTCATTCAAAGTCAGTGATTGGCCCTAGCTACGCTGCTTCCAAATCAAGTGTCCCCAGGATTTTATCTTGACCAAATTCGAGCATACCCAACTAAAGTCCTAGCTTCATACTCGAAATCGAATCCGATAACGGTTTTTAATTATATTTTTATTTGTGGGGGCGGCTTCAAAACGGATTGACTGTAAATTGAGAAAAGGAGGAGGACTCATTCGAATTGTTCTGAGGTGATGAAGGAGATAACTCGTGGTATAAAAGAAAGTAGAAAAAAATTCAACCTTATTTATGTTGAGAGGAACGAAAAATAGAGAAATATAAGGGGAGGGGTGTTGCGTTTAAATAAGCAAGCAGAAAACTTAGTGTAGAAGTAGTTGGCATGTGAGGTAGGCCTGGTAGAAGTACATTGATTTAAATTTTGATTTGAGTATGATTTGATCTTGAGCCTGTCTAATTAGTTTTAAAATAGTATATTTCGGGGGTTCTGAACTCCGAATTCCGAACCGCTATTTTAACGCGTGATCGACGTTACCAGGTTGTAACGCTTTTCCGAACTGAACGGGATAGATTATGAAATTTTACTTCAATTACATATATAGAATAACCATATTAAATAATATAAATTAAATTCAAAAAAAAAATTCTTGATAATAAGTTAATTTATTATCGTCTATATTTCAAATAAAATTTATATAAATCATTTGAATTATTTTGATTTAGTTTTTAACTTCGATTTCAATTATTTTAGATTCGATAATTATATATATATATATTCAAAATAAATCGTATATTGATTATTAAATGAATAAATCAATATAAAAATCCATCTATATTGTCAACACAATATTTAAAACAATATTAAAGATTTAAAATTAGTTAATCAAAAACCCGGGTCGTTACACCAATCATGAGGTTCGAACAATCCATAGCATCACATCAATTTACTATTGAAAAAAAACCACAACGTTTAGAAGTGCTGTTAAAACTCTCCAATACATGCCACTCGACCGACCGACCCTTGAGTCGATGATCGACCAACCCACCCCTAGGTACACGACCGACCTACTTCTGGCTCCATGCGGACCGACCAGAACCAGCGAAAAATGTTGGACCGACCGACCCAGTTTTGAAGGCTCGACTAACCCACCAACTAGGAGCGACCGACCCACTGCTTCACCATTCCCACTTCGTGACCGACCCGACCCACTCACATAGAACCGACCCAAAGTCACCACATCAATCCCTCAGCTCCACACCTGAACGATTGACCAGGACAAGGCTGCTCGACCTGACCCATCTCTCCCCTGCTCGACCGACCCAAAAGAAGGCCGACCGACTCACTTATGTACTACGCTTGTATTTCACTTGTACTACGCTCGACCCGTGGCCTGTATGCTCGACCCAAAACCTGCACAGACACCGTTTACCTCCGAATTTGACCAAAACTTTGCCAAATGATAGGTTCGACGAAACCAACTTGTCTAACTCATCAATTATGACCGAAAACACGGTATGAATCCATTAACAACATGAAAATGACAATTTTCACCAAATTATGCAAATCACTCCAAAATCATGAAGAATGATCATATAAACAAAATTATAGATCTAACTTGCATAAACATATGAAATAGAATAGGAATTACCAATTTAAACTTGCTAAATTAGATCCTTAGATGATTCATATGAAAATAAACTTACCAAGGTGTAGATCTAAGGGAAACGACTTGAATTTGATGAAAAACATGATCAAACACTCATACACTTGATTGAATCCTTGTGAGAGATGTATACCACTCACCAATTCTACAAAACAAAGCAAAAATGGTGAAATATGAATCCGGATAGTAGAGATCATGCTTCGATCCGCTCGATTTGATGAATTCACCCTTAAAATGATGTAGATCTAGCCTCTAACGGTGTAGATCTTCGATTTTCTTCCTTAGATTTTGATTTTTAATGGTGGAAAGGTGTTAGAGGAAGGAGGACCATAGACCACCAAATGAGAGAATAGAGAAAGAAACCAAACCATTTCCCATACCTCCCACCCCCTATTTATACCCTTCTACTAACCCACTAATGGGCCTCTCCAAATCAGCCCGTTAAGGCTTCACAAACCAGAATAGCCAACTGTTAAACCTTAAAACAACGATTCTTCCCAAATCACTAAGCCAAATCTTTAATGTATCCACTCTACGAAAGGAAATCATTATTTCATTTCCAATGGCACAGGTCTCACCCTCTGATTCGACCTAAGTCAAAAGTTATCTCCTATACAAGACTGATAGGTCAAAAATTGTCACAAACAAAATTGGTAATTTTTTTGGATATGTCTCACATCACCATAAGAAACATATCAAAATGTGAGAATGATCCAACCCTCAGGGAATAAAATAAAAATATTTTACGATCTTCTGACACGTAAAATGCGGGTTGTTACATAAAACATGGATCAGTTGTGATCGAAGGCATAGATCGCGTGATTTTGTGGATTTGCGCAAAGGTATGGATCAGCAAGGACGATCCATGATGGATCGATGAGAGATGCAGAGCGATCCATAGGTGGATCAGTTTAAATCTAGAGTGCACAACTAATGGATCGGGCAAGGCTCGAATTAATGGATTAGAGGTACTCAAACTGATGGACCGGGAAAGTGGAAATTTGGGTGGATTGGCTCGTGTTTAAGAGAATTGATCGTGGGGTATCAGATCACAAAAAAAGATCAGTGGATCAAATGCCAGTTACTTTGATGATGCGATTCAAGATGTTGGATCGGTGGTCGATCCAGTGATGAATCAATGAACAGTCCATCAAAGTGTTGACCAAAAGGTGTTATTTTTGGCTCGACGTTGGGCGTAGCTTTGACGTGAATTCAAGGTGAAATGTTCAAAATGTCATGAAGTGTTCGTTGATCGATGAAATGGAACGAAGATGTGAGACAACCCAAAGATGTTGAGTTCGCGGATAATGGTTGCTCGAGAGGTCGCATGAGCTTATGGATAGTCATCAAGTTAGATGGCTGAGGGATTATTGTTAGTTAGAGGTTCTAGCGGACTCAAAGCAGGGGTATAATAAGGATGCATAAAAGACTAGAAGATAGCTAGTCGCATACCCTGGGTATCTTTGAAAGTCCAAGATACGAGTCACGATGGCGTACATAGTTTTACTAGAACCGGGTTACCATTAGCCCTTGATGGATGGCAAGTTGGACCAGTCATAGGATTAACGATGGTTTCAAGGCAAGGTTGGCGGTGATAAACAGAGTCATGAGTGTTATTCCTTAGTCATCTTGTGCGGATTGTTCGAAGCTGAAGGAGATATCCCTTCGTTGCTTGTCTAATGTTGGTTTAGGCCTTCAAGGCTTGTGCTTGGGAGATGTCGAATTCGATTAAGATGGTCTACGCCTGATAATTGGTTGTTACGTATGTAATGTTTGTTTGTTTCTGTCTAGTTGGAAGGCTATCACTGTCGGATGTGGAGGAGATGGGTTGGGTTCTCCTTTGTTGATGTGTTGGTAGATCTACCTATTTCTCATATACTTTATTGATGATGTTAGATAGTTATTTACCACTCATTAGGACTATTGTCCAAATCAAGGTTTTATGTCTTCCTCTTATTACCTTGGGTTGTTCATTCGGTTGTGGATGAGTAGACTAGGTAGAAGGTAGTAGACCTTGATGAGGACGATGCAGTAGAGTGACAACAAGCAGGAGGGTGACATATTATTTTCTACTATCACCTATTAGTTGTTTCCGCTGTTATGTTTGATGTATGATACTCTGAGTGACTTGTAGTGAGGCTTCTTGTACAGACTCTTATGATATAATCTAGTGATGTATGGATATTCTAATGATGATATGAGTGTTTTAGATTATTCTCAATTGTGCTTCACAACTATTACCTATTGTATATGTTCTATTATATTTTATCCTTGCGTTATGATTCATACGACAGGCTCCGCTTATGTTTTCTTTTTTGATTATCATCCCGTATTGGCCTGGCACATCATACAGCGTACTTCATCCAAGGTTTATGCAGGAGGTACAGGGCGGTCATTGCATTTGGTATCAGAACTTTGACTAAGCGATTTTATCCAAAGTTCATGGGCGTAATGACGTATGAAATATGTTTTTGTATTTTTTGATGGATGTATACTATATATTAGTGTATAGCATAATAGCGCTTGAAATCCATTGTTGTTTTCTCATGTGTGGACTAATCATTCTATTTTTTGAATTTAGAATGAGTCGTTGAACGTCGAGACATACTGCTAGGGAGGAGACTGCTTCTAGTGGGGGAGATGGCGGTTTACCATATTACCCAGCTATGTGCGAGGCCATGGTGGCAGCGATCATGAGGAGGGTACTCGCTCCAGAGACAACTGCGGTAGATGTGGGGGTTCAGGTGCAAGTTCCTAGGGTTGTGGGCTTCGTGAAGCTGTGTAAGGACTTCACTACTCTAGAAGGAAAGTCGTTTAAAAGGACAGAGCCGGTTGTAGAGATTCAAGGGTGGCTTGCTACTTGCATTCGGATATTTAGAGACTTGGTCATTGATGGTGTGACTAAGAGGAAGCTTACATCAAGACAGCTACAGGAAAAGCTACGTATTAGTGGAACTCTGTCACTTTAGAGATTCCAGATGATGAGATCATGTGGGATCAGATCCAAGTCAAGTTTGAGACGAAGTTCATCTCTACCGTCCAGAAGTCTATTATGTTCAAGAGGTTTTTTAAGCTAAAGCGGAATGGTTGACTAGTGTTGGAGTATGTTTCTGACTTTCAAGCTTTGTCCAAGTATGCTCATTTGTATGTTGAGACTCCTTACCAGAAGAACAAGAAGTTCATCATGGGCTTGAATAAATACCTTGGGAATCAGCTGGTTCATCATCTGGATGACCCTTATGAGAAGATCGTGGAGAAAGCTTTGAGCACAAGAGTTTGTTTCCTAAAGAAGAGAGTGTTGACAAAAGGAGGAAGCAACAACAAAAGAAATGAAAAGATGATCACAAGAAGCAGAAAAGCAAGGTGATTTGCTTTAACTGCCAGAAGAAGGGTTATTTTTCCCAGGATTACAAGAATCCGAAAGCTGAGAGGAAGTGCTTTAACTGTGGAAAGACTAGGCATAATAAGAAGGTTTGTCCAGAACCAGCTAAGGGTAAGTAGATTGTGGAGGCGTATGCTTTAGAAGTTGTGTCATCTTCTTCGAGGGATCCTATGGCGGAGGAGAAAGGGAATGGGTTCATTCAAGGTACTCTTTCCATTAGAGATGTTTCAGTTCGAGTGTTGTTTGATACTGGAGCATCACATTCTATTATTTGTAATGAGATTTTGTGCCGTTTGATTTTGGAACACGAGATTTGTGATAGACCATTGATTATGACTAATCCAGTCGGGGGTTCATCCAGTTTGTGTATGATTTGTCGTGGTCTAGTGTTGTCGAGTCATGGTTACTCCTTGGTGTGTAATTGCTTTGTTTTGAACTTCGCTGGGTTTGGAATTATTCTGGGTATGGAATGGCTCAAAATGTATGCTGTAAAAGTGGATTGCGAGAAGCTCGAGATGTCAGTCGAGAATGTGGAAGGGCGAATGATTGTGATTCGATGCAAGCCAAAAGACAGGGTCTTCATAAGCTTCTTGTATTCGCTTGTGATTCCACAGAAAGACTTGTCATCTGTGCCAATCGCTAGTGAGTTCGATGATGTCTTTGACGAAGTCAAAGGGTTTCCATTGCATCGCGAGATTGAGTTCAGGATCGATTTGCTCAAAGGTGCTACACCTATCGTTGTGCCTCTTAGGCGGATGGCGCCTAAAGAACAATGAGAGTTACAGGTCCATGTACGTGACCTTTTGGGAAAAGGATTTGTTTGAAGGAGCATGCCCGAATGGGGTGCACCAGTTTTATTTGCAACCAAGACTGATGGATCTTTAAGATTGTGTGTTGATTGTCGTGAGCTGAACAAGGTGACTAAGAATAAAAAGTTTCCATTGCCGAGGATAGATTACTTGTTTGATCAGCTTCACAAAACCAAGGTGTTTTCTCAGATGTTTCTGGCGATGGGATTTCACTAATTGAGAGTGGCAAATGATAGTATGTCGAAGACTGCTTTTAGGACACCATCCGGTTTCTTTGAATGGTTGGTGAGGCCGTTTGGATTAACCAATGCAACAGAGTATTTTGTGGATCTTATGAACAGAGTGTTCAAAGATCAGCTGAATATATTCGTGGAAGATATTCTGGTTTATTCCTAGAATGATGAAGAGTATACGACGCACTTGAGGTTTATTTTGGAAATCTTGTCAAAGTATCAACTGAGAGCTAAGTTGTCACTTCTAGAAGAACGAAGTGAGGTTCTTAGGCCATGTTGTTTCTGGAATGAAACAAAAGTGGATCCCGCTAAGGTAGCAGCAATCCAGGACTGGGATAGACCTAAGAATGCTACAAACATGAGGTGTTTCCTTGGGTTGGCGAGATGCTATCATCAATTTATCAAGGACTTCTCTCAGGTAGTTGCACCATTAACAGGATTGACGAAAAAGAATCAAGTGTTCACATGGGATGTGAAGTGTGAGTAAGCTTTTGGAATCCTAAAAGAGAGACTGACAAGTGCTCCTGTTTTGACCATTCCAGGTTGGAATGAAGAGATGGTGGTATACACCGATGCATGCGGTACTGGACTTGGACCAGTGTTGATGGAGAAGGATAGGGTTATGGCCTACGTGAGTCGACAGCTGAAGCCGCACGAAAGGAATTATCTGATTCATGATTTAGAGTTGGCAGCAATAGTGTTTTCTCTAAAGATGTGGAGACATTACCTGTTGAGAGTTCGATTTGAGCTGTTAAAGGATGACAAGTCGTTGAAATGTCTTTTCTGCTAGAAGGATTTGAATCTTCGGTAGTAATGGTGGTTAGAGTTTTGGCATCTTAAGATTTTGCTATGTCCTATACTCCTGGTAAAGGTAACGCAGTGGCAGATGCGTTTAGTCGAAGACACGCAAATTTAGGAGCGATGTTTTCAGAATGGAAGCACCTCGAGTACTTGGCAGGCTTTGATTTCAGAACTAGGTGCGAGTTAGAGCCTGAAATATTGGCAAGCTTATCAATAAGACCTACTCTCATCGAAAGGACTGGAGAAACCCAAAAGAGTGATGTAAAGCTTGTCGAGATCATCCAGAAGTTGGAACCAAAGGGTAAGGAATTCGAGGTCGATCGAGAGGGTTGGCTTCAAAAGCACGAACGACTGGTTGTTTCTGATATTGATGGATGGAGAGATGAGGTTCTGAGAGAATGTCATCACTCTAAGTTAACGATTCATCCTGTTGGTAACAAGATGTATCAGGACATGAAGCGAGCTTACTACTGGGAAGGGAAGAAGAGGTATGTTGGAAAGTTTATTTCCAGGTGTATGAACTGTCAGTTGGTGAAAGCTGAACGTAAGAAGCCGAGTGGATTGCTTTAGCCATTAGTAGTTCCTACGTGGAAGTGGGAGCAGATCTCGATGGATTTTATCGATAGACTACCTAGAACCAGTACAGAAAATAAAGACATTTGGGTCATAGTAGATCGCTTGACCAAGAGCGCAAGGTTTACTCCTAGCAGATCGAGTAGGACGGCATCAAAGTTGGATGAGCTATATATAAAATGGATAGTTTCATTCCATGGTATCCCGAAGAGCGTAGTGAGTGATCGAGATCCATTATTCACAAGTGGATTCTGAAAGAGTTTCCAAGAGACTTTGGGGACCGAGTTATGTTTAAGTACGGCTTATCATCCCCTGACTGATGGTCAAACCGAGAGAGTTGTCTGAATTTTGGAAGATCTCCTTAGAGCTTGTGTATTGGACTTCGAGGGATCGTGGGAAGACCATCTAAATTTAGTTGAGTTTGCTTATAAAAACAACTACCAATCGAGCATCAGGAATGGCACCATACGAGGCGTTGTATACTAGATCATGTAATTCTCCGATATTTTGGTTAGAGACTGGAGAAAAGCTGATACATGGGCCAGAAATGATAAGAGTGACCTCGGATTGTATCGAGATCATTCGACCATAAATGAAAGCAGGCCAAGATCGTCAGAAGAGTTACGTCGATAAGCATCGAAAAGATTTGGTATTTGACATGGGTGATATGTTTTTCGTGAAGATTTCACCGTTGAAGCATGTTTTTCGATTCAGAAGTAAAGAAAAGTTAGCTTCAAGATTCGTTGGACCATTTCCGATAGTCGAGCGGATTGAAAAGCTAGCGTATAGATTGGATTTATCAGAGAAGACGTCGAGTGTGTATAATGTTTTCCATATGTCATTTATACGGAAGTGTGTGCATGATTCGAATGTGGTGGTATCTCCAAAACAGTACGAAGACTTAGAAGTTGAGTCCGTAGTTACAAGACCTCGTAAGCCGCTTCGTGTTGTGGGGAATATCACGAAATAGCTTATAAGGAAAACGGTTAAGCTAGTCAAGGTGCAATGGAGTGAGAATGATGACGATTGCACGTGAGAAACAGAAGAGAGTATGAAGACGATTCATCCCGAACTCTTCGTTGGTATGATCCATTAATGTTGTATCACCTTACACCATTGTAACTTGTGCTATTATTAAAACAAGTGCGCACCCGTACTACGCACACAGAAATGACAAAATATTACGGTTTTATTTGTATTTATATGTAGATATTAAAAAATGTGATACATGAATACCATCGAAAGTGCGAAAGTGTGAAAGATTCGAAAGTGTGAAAGATTCCACAGATAAGTTGGATTCTTGAGCATAATACAAACTTAAAAATGAAGATGAACAAAGTATATCGGTAACAACTTAAGTTATATTATTATGTTTGTACTTTGTATGGTAAGCCCACACTGTATAAATACCCATTTGAATAATATAACCAAAATACAGAATGAAACAGTATAAAGTAAATAACATGACTAAAATTCTTTCGATGCGTTATTGTACTTGTGTGCCACGTTCATTTCATTTAGCTTATAGCTTTGAAATTTAATACAACCATGACCTGGAATAAAGTAGAAGAAAACTAAATAAAGAAAAATATCCTAACAAACACGTCTAGTTTCAATAACTGTTTTAAAGTGTTCTTTATTTATATACCACGCGCTCCAACTATGTTGCCGTGATCATGCAGCAGATTAAGGTTGACTGCAAAATTTAAGAGAAAAAATAAGCCATGTTAATATTCAGTTATAATACTAAAAGTTGATGGACATTCTACAGAAAGTCTGAAAGGAATCACACTTCCAAGGTAGCAACAAAGAGACCATACATTTTATTGTATTAAAAAGAGAGGAGCATTTCTTTGATACTATCTGGGTCTGAGTAGCTCACCTTCCCAAGTATTTTAACAAACACCTTCAGTCCATTCCACTTAACAACTTGATATGCGCCCTATACAACACAAAAGTAAAACAACAATATCATTAGATGAAGGGCATTACTGGTAGATTAGCTTAGTGATTTCAATTCAATGTTGAAGAGTTGACTAATTAACAGATTTTACTATCGGAATAACATTGGCAAAAAATGGGTAACGTGGGGATTTGTATAAAGCCAGCTAATATTTAATGGGGTAATATAACTGTAACTCTTATTGAAACCTTACATGAGCTATATAAGCCAGCTAATATTTAATGGGGTAATATAACTGTAACTCTTATCGAAGCCTTACATGAGCTATATACAGTCTAATCTTTATCGTTTAATGTGGCATGTTGTTATAAAAATGGAATAAGCATTAGAAGTCTCCATATGAGCATCATTAAAGATAGAGAAAGCTTATTAAATAAGTGAGCTGAACTACAAAACTATTGAAGAAAACAGCATTGTGTTGGTCATGGATTGAAGGAAAATAAATGTAACAGAATACACTATTGTTAAAGTAGTTTTACATAGAATTATTCATCATGATGGCTTGAAATTCACTAACATGCGATTTAACTCTTGACAGAAAGGTTAAAAAAAAGCTTAGTGTAGAAAATATGAAACTGCTTTGATGTTAAAGTAGTTTTACATAGAATTATTCATCATGATATCTTGAAATTCATTAACATGTGATTTAACTCTTGACAGAATGGTTAAAAAAAAGCTGAGTGTAGAAAATATGAAAATGCTTTGATGATAGAGGAAAGCATCATCCTATTCTGTTTGGCTCAGGTGTAGATCTTTAATCCAGCAAAACATATTAAATAACGTATCACTAAAAAAGATTGATATATTTTAACCGTACATTTTCTTCCATTGTGAGTTGTGACAAACTGATTGAGTAGTATAAAATTTTAACAGCCTTTCATTAGTATTTTTGGCTGGTAATAACAACCTGACATTATTTACATGATTGAGTTTGGTTTGACTGAGTTTCGTTCAATAAGTGTTTCGATAATGATTTAACATTTCAAAACAACAAAAATCAAACCACTTAAGAAAAGAAGATTGATTCTTTTTTTAATGTACATTATTATAAGGTAGTTACCTTAATAATCATCAAGAAAGGTCCTCCTCTTGTCCAAAAATAATCTAAATAAAAATACTGACCCATGAAAAACGAAAGAAGCAAACATTACTGAAAGATTAACTGGAAAAAATTAAACTCAAATTTAAACATGTGAAAAAGATCTCCTCAGCTTGTTAATTTATGTCTTCGATTTAACTGAAAATATGAATAAGAAACAAAGCTTACTTGCGACTCCGCGCACCTGCAAAGATTAATTAATCAACAAAGTATGCTAGTATGAAGATTTTTATTGGTACATAGAATGTGATATGTGACGTAAGAACAAACATGGTTGAAAAAAAAAATCTTACGAAAAAACAAAATTATAGCATAGTGGTAATAGAATGATAGCAAAACAGTATTTCGAAAGAGGACAGTATACAACAATGTTATCCAGAATATATATCATAGTTTTGTGAAAATAAAATACTATAAGGACCTGTTAAATTAAGTAGTGTATAACTTATTTGCAACAATAAGAAGATAATATATAGCATTAGCCTATTAAGTGTAAAATTGCAGTAGAAACATACACAGAATTCGAGGTAACAACAATAAGAAGGTAATTTATAGCACTAGTCTATTAAGTGTAAAATAGCAATAGAAACATATAGAGAATTCCCAGGTAAACAATAGAGAGGTACATTGGAAAATATACTAATAAAAACACTGGAAAATATAACAATTAACATATATCGTTTGATTCCGTACGCATAAATGTGTTGTACATGAAGCATATGCAAGGAGTATCCACCGTTAATGGAAGATACTATGGGTTGGGATTTTGTATTGATTTCTTTTATGGCTTAGTAAAATAATGAAAATAATGATATGATAGTGTGGATAATGAAACACAAGTAAGCTTTTGTAATGATGGCGTACTTGAGTATTTCGTTAGACTAATGTAATATCACTAATAAATAAAAACTATAGTGTTTACAGGTTTATTGACAATTAGCTAACGAAAATGAGAAGATTACTCACTAACTTGATGATTATTTTAGATAACTTTTGGTTTCACTCATGATTAGTGAAAGTTTCGTAAAATTATGAATTCAGTTCAAGCAAATAAAAAAAGTGAACAGGGAGCATAAGTGGGAAATCCAACACTAGAAAACTAAATTACCCATATAAACATTTTTCATAAGCAAAACAATTACCAAAGAAACTAAAATGTTTCATGACACCAATGATGCATAAAGATTCAATATCCTTCTTTCTCATATTGTTCGCTGAATCTTGGTATCATGGATTCATGAACTTTTCTCGTTATTTTAGAAGTAAGAGTATTCAAAGGTAGGTAACATAAAGATATATATATATATATATATATATATATATATATATATATATATATATATATATATATATATATATATATATATAACTATGAGACTAATACTGTAGGGTCCGGCTATTCCCATCCCGTTATTTGCTCTTCATCCCCCAATTAAAATTTTAAACTATTTTTTCCACTTATACCCTTCAATAATAAAATAGATAATTTATTCAATGTTATGCGACGATTAAAAATAATAAAATCAGTCATGCATTATGTTTGAGGTTAAATTACAAACAATAATTAAAATAAAAAATCAGAGGTGTATGTGATTTAAAAAAAAATATAAATTACAAATAATGATTAAAATTTGCTAACACCGATTAAAATTTTAAAAATTGCAAAGTAAACGGTGTATATAACTATGTGTTTTGAGACCAAATAGATCAACAATTTATAAGAATTGCAAATGTCTGAATAGCAAATAATTAAATCATCACTGTAGAAGGTGTTAATTTAAATAAATCAACGCTCAGATTGGAGTGCTAATTAGCATAACTAATGTTAGGCAGTCAACGACGTTGTCTATAAACGTTAATTAATTCGATCAATATGTTAAAGAGAGAGCTGCACAAACAAACTGCAACTTTGAAATAAGAAGTAAAGAACAAAAAAAAAAAAAAAAAATTTGAAGTAAGGGCATTTTTGGAATAAGCGGGGTGGGAAGAGAAAAAATAGGGGTGTATGTTTTATTTTCTATTTACTGGGGGGTGAAGAGCAAATAATGGGGTGCGAATAGACAGACCAAATACTGTATATCATATTGTTTTTTAAAAAGGAATTCTATATAATTTTGAATATCCTATATTGCTTATATAAAAATAATTTAGGTTTACTTTGATGTGTTATCTAGTCACTGTTATCATGATTGGACCCAACCGCGGTCCAACCGTGAGAAACCGTCGGCCGTTGGCATTGCCGGTGCGGAGTGGAATCGGACCTCCCTCATGCGCAAGCCGTCGGCTGAAGCTCAAAACCGTCAATGAACTGTGCCCTAGAACCGAGCCGCGAAGCCGATTCTCTCGATTTGCCCCAAATTGAAAAAACCTAATACCTAGATCGCCGGTGCTGCAACCCCGTCAATCCTCTTCCCCTCACCGCCTCCAATCTTAGGCGCTATTTTGTCCTTTCTTGTGGCTACCGTTCGAAGCGTTTGCAGGTAATGTACTGTTAGTTTTAGTATTTCCAGCGATAAGCCCCTTTGGATAATTTATTTGAAGCAGGTTTATGAGATATTTTGGGTAGAGAAACCAAAAAGCAGCAGGCACGAAGACAATTGAAAAAAGGAACATGTTGAATGTACTGTCATTATTTATTATATTTATCCCATACTTTGTGATATTTTTGTTTACACATTCATTTTTTTATTTTTTTTATTTTATTAGAAAATAGCGTGCACGGTTCTGACGGTTCAACCGGTTGGACCTTCAAAACCTTAAACCTTGTGTCACCACGGTTTAGTTGACGGTTCGGTTCTGATAACGTTGTATCTAGTTGGTTTTCCTTATGACACTCATTTCTATATGACTAAAAGCATATATTCAAATCTGTAACATGATAGTCAGTACCAATGCATTGGGTTAATCGTTTTCAGTGCTTGGATACATGAATAAGGGAAAGGAAAATAAAGCCGCATAAAAAAAATTAAACCAATGAGTCATAAACCAAAATTTTAAAGTGGTAACAACAAAGGTTTGGGATAATATCATTCCTGTGAATCATTTTTTACATAAATCAATTGACAATGCTGAACATGAGTTCTTCACCTCTCATGGTTGAATTATTTTCAACCAACTCAGCTGAAAATTGAAGAAGTGACCACAGTATATGGAAGCAAAATAAAGTTCATAAATTTAATGTTAATCAAGCAACCACTATAGATGATTTTGATTTGTATAATGGGAAGTATTTAGATTAAAAAATAACTATAATTAACTTACCTATGTCAATGGTAGTATCAGCTTTGTTGATGCGGAGAAATTCATTTTTAAAACCAAATTTACATTTTCAGTTCTTGATTGGCAATAAATTTGTTTTGGAATTGCCATTTACACAGCAACCATAAAAAGTTGGCAACTCATTTCAATTTAAATGGATCAGCCAAAAATGGACAGAGGGATATCATGTTACCTCAAGGGTTACTGTTGGGTACAAACATGCTACAATAAAGTCTCAGAATGTGTAACAACCCGTATTTTCAATAACCTGTTATAACATAAATCGAGGCAGAATTTAATTCTAAAATCTGAATTAAGGGAAACGGGCTATGTCATTGCGTTCGTCTCGGAAAAATACGCGAAATAGAGTCCGAGTTTTCGAAAATCGGAGTCCGTATGAAGAAGATATGGACGAACGAAGTTAGGCAGAAAAACCGAAAACAAGCCAGAATGTACTGGCGCACTTGTGAAGTTCGCCAGCACAAAAATACACTGGCGCACTTGGGAAGTGCGCCCGTGTCGAGCCAGAAGCCTGCACAGCTTTCTGGCTTGACCCTGGCTGGCTTGGTGCACCTGTTTTGGTTCTCTGGTCTGTTCTGCTGGCCTATGACGATTTTTGATGGTTTAGATCTAAACTAGGGTTAATCCTATGGCCTAAACTAACCTAAACTTCTATAAAAGGACCCCTAAACCTAGCCTAAATCATCATTATTCATTCATACAACTAAACTATGGCAAAATCAATCCTCTCATGGCCTCCACTCTCTTCATACAATTCCTAAATAAATTTCTATGAGATTTTCCATGCATACAAGTGTTTTCAAGCTTGTATGAGTGTCATTAGCTTGCATTCAAGTCAAGTTTCTATATTTGCATCATAAAGAAAGAGTTTTGATCATTTTGGCTCAAGGGTTTTTATGTTAGAGCTTGCATTTTGGGTCTATTTGATTGCATAAGGGCTTTGTCATATCTTTTGTGCCTTCATAAGTATTGTAAGCCCTATTCTACTTTCATACTTAAACTCTAAAGTTAAATGTTGTGATATGCAAGTTTATCAAGTTATGATATGCAAGTTTATATGCAAAGTTTGCCATGTTATGATATGCAAGTTTATCATGTTATGATATGCAAGTTTGATATGCAAGTTATGTTATGCAAGTTTGATATGCAAGTTATGTTATGCAAGTTTGATATGCAAGTTATGTTATGCAAGTTTGATATGCAAGTTTGTCATATGATATGCAAGTTATGTTATGCAAGTTTGATATGCAAGTTTGTCATATGATATGCAAGTTATGTTATGCAAGTTTGGGTTGATCTTTTTGTTCATGTTATCATGTTATGCCAGCTTATCTTGGGTTTATGAGCTTAAAGCTTCAAGCTTTATGCTAAAGGTTGCATTTTGGCAACATGTAGGTTATCATATCTCTTATGATAACTTGCATGTGAGGCTAAATGCGAACTTATGGCCATTTCTACATGTCATTTATCACCATGTATCACCAATATGCTAAGTTTGGTTTTATGCATGCTTTTGAGGCCTAAAATGTAATATGCAAGTATATGAACATATGTAATTTCATATGCCACCATGTTGAACTTGTGGCTTCAACACCTTTATGTCATGATTATGCCAAGTTCCCTCTTTCTATCCTTTATGCGCTATTGCGATATGTAAGCGATGGGATTGCGTTTGGGGTTGAGTAAACTTAAAAGACATAAAAACATAAGCTTGGGAATTTACCTATTAAGTTAGGTCTACCCATTGGGAATTTACCTATTAAGTTAGGTCTACCCAATTGCTTGAAAACTTGTAACATGTTTTGGAAACATGATGGACATGACACTTAGAAAAGATAAGTGTGACCAACTCGAGGTTGGGTTGAGTTTGTAGCGTAAACCTACCCGGAACCGACCGGCTTAACTAGTTGCTACAAACAATAGGACCCAATGTGAGAAGTAGGCCATGTTGTACCTTGAACCCGAGGTTAGACCAAGTTGTGGTGTAAAGCTACCCGGACCCGCCCGGCTTAACTAGTAACCACAATAAGGTCTAATGTTAGAGGTTAAGGCGCATTAAATGAACTAATGCCTCGTGATTAGGGTTAAGTCATGGTCCACTTAATACTTAACCAAGTTGGGCTTGGTAGATTAATCAGGGTTAAGTCGTGAACTCATCGTTACACTTAACCAAGTTAATCCATGATTATCAAGAGGGTTAAACCGTACTTAACCCACTAGAAAAATCCTAGCAATGGGGGCCCACTCCGCAGTAATCCCCAAAAAATTGGTATCATTAAGGCCCTAGGGACTAGGCTAGGGAGGGGGCACGATTACTGGGCTGGAGGTAAGCGACCAAATAAACGACGGCCGGGTGGTACGCCGATGTAGTTCCGGACGGACTAGGGTCGTGCACGTAGTCCGTATTTGGAGAAGTCACCCATGGGTACCAGTAGATCGAGACCGTGCACTCATGTTTATGGTGTCCAGGGGTTGGCACCCTAGGGCTTGATACACCCGAAGGATGGACCCGGCACAGTTCGAATACAATTATGTTTGGGCCGTATTGACACCAACACGTGACGAGTTAGGCTTAGGGAGCCGATCGACTAGACCGTTTGGTTGGACCTTGTATTAGGGTCATTTCATGTTATTGGGCCAAAGCTTGGGCCAAGGGATCAATACTTGTTTATTCCAGTCATGTTAGTTTGCTAGTACACCTGTGGTGCAAAACCTTAAACCTGATTATGCGATGACACCTTTATCTACCTTGTTAGTTAATCATCATGCTAGTATGTTGTTATCCTTATGTTCATCCCTGCTGCTCATGCCAGTTAACTTTATCAGTTTACATTGATTGTAGTAGGTCTTACTCAGTCATTTTGACTGACCTGTTTTCTTTCGCCTCTTTTCTTCCGGTCCCCCCCCCCCCCCCAGGTTCTCAGGGAGGGAATATTGGAGCTTAGCTTGGATTTCTGACCGCTTGCTTGTGGGATTTTAGCTCATGTACGGTCTTGACATGAAGCTAGCTATGGTTATCACTTATTTTGGGGATAGTACTTATGTATTTCAGTTTTTCAGTAATGTTGTTTTTTATCTAGACTTGTGTATTTGGAAAATTGACATTATGTTGTACCAGACTTGTTTTGAAATGGTTTGAAATCTTCCGCTGTTATCTATGTTATTTACTCTGCTTACATATATACATATGTTCTTGTTCTGCCTTGATATATCATTATGCATGTTTACCTGATTCAAACGCCCCTCCAAAGTCAGAGTGCTTGCAAGAGTCACCCTGGCGGAGGTGGGGTGTTACATTTGGTATCAGAGCATATGGTTTACGAGAAGGAACAAAAAGGTTTTTAGAAAACTTTTGGAAAACTATTTTCAAAATCAAGTATAAAGTATTTTCCAAAGAAAAGTCTAGTTTATTTTAAAGGCTATTCCCCAAAAAGCCATTAGCAAAAAAAAAAAAAAAAAAAAATCCTTCGTTTTTCTCCATTCTGAATCTATCCTTTTTCTTCGTTTTCAGTATGACCAATAACTTTGCCATTCTGGAGGGAGTACACGTACCTGTTTGGTATAGGAGACTTTTGGAGGCTAGGCCGACCGAAGCCGGCCCCGCAGATGTTCCTCCTCCTCCTCCTCTGGTAGTTAATGTTCCTCCTCCTCCTGTCGCTGAGGTTCCTCTTCCTTCTCCCCCTCAGCATCCTCAAGCTGACTTCGCAAAGATTTGCAAAGACTTTAAGGCGATGGGTTGCAAGAATTTCATTGGAACCGAGACTTATGTAGAGGCAAGGAATTGGTTGAAAGAAACCGAAGCTCTTTTTTCCATCTTTGATATAGATGACCGTAGGAAGGTTTTATTAGCAGTGTGGTTGCTAAAGGAAGAAGCAGCACGTTGGTGGGTGGTCACCACCGCTACTAGGCCAATTGAGACTTGGGATGACTTTCGGGGAAAGTTTGGACTAAGGTTCCTATCACTGAAGCAAGGGGACATGACTATTAGGGAATACATAGATAAGTTTAATCAACTGGCTTGGGTCGGTTTAGACTTGGTCAACACAGCTCAGAAGAAGGCCCTATACTTTGCTCTAGGATTAAACGAGCCATTACATGGTTTAGCCATGACTCATATACCCTTGGGGGCAACTTTCGAGAGTTTGGTGAATATGGCCCTACTCAATGAAGAGAATAGGAGTGATAAGAAGGAGATCAAGATGAATGATACTCAAGTCAAGAAGACTGATTCCCAGTGGGAAGGAAATCAGGGTAATCCAAGTGGTCAGAGCAGTCAAGGCAATAAGAACAAGAACATAAGTCAAGGTAACAAGGGAAACAACAACAAGGGCAATAACAAAAAGGGAAAGTGCTATTATTGCGGTTTAGTTGGGCATCTTATTAAGGATTGTAAGAAGAGGAAAAGGAAGGATGGCGAATGCTTTCATTGCGGTGAGTTTGAACATTTCAGTAAGGATTGCCCGAAGAAGCAAGGGCAAGGTCAGACTCAGTATGCAAGGCCATCAGGAGGGCAAGTTCATGCTCTCAATGTCGCTCCGGTTCCCGATCGAGGTAGTATTTCTGTTGAAAGTCTTGTTTATATTTCTGATTTTCCAGTTCGTACCTTGTTTGATTGTGGTGCATCGCATAGTTTATCTCGTCTGATCTAGTTGAAAGTTTGCACCTAAGTACTAGCCTAGTTAATGATCCCGTGTGTGTTTCAAATCCAATTGGGGGTTCCGCCCATTTGTCTATTATCTACGTGGATTTGAAAATCTCTATCTTGAGTATAGAGTTCTCGCGTGATGCTTATATTCTCGGTTTCATGGGGTATGGGTTGATTTTGGGCATGGGTGGGGTGTCCAGTTTTGGAGCCATCCTTGATTTTTGAGCATAGGGTTGTGAGGCTCATGACTCGCCTCGGTAATACCCTAAAAATTTCTAGTAACCCTATGAGTCCCGTCATGTTGTGTTATCTTGAATCCCTCAACTCGTCTATCGATAGTTTGCAATCGGTGAGGGTGGTCCGAGAATATCCTGATATCTTGGGTGAAGTGAAGGGGGTTACCCCTAAACGAGAGATTGATTTCCGCATTTATCTGGTTGATAATGCCAAGATAGTTTTGTGGCCGGTTAGGCACATTGCCCCGCAAGATAAGAGTTAAGAAAGCAAGTCAATGAGTTGCTTGAGAAGAACTTCATTAGATGAAGTATATCTGAATAGGGAGCGCCTGTAGTATCTACTACCAAGGAAGATGGTTCTCTTCGACTTTGTGCTGATTATCGTGAGTTAAACGAAGAGAATAGACAACCATTGCCAAAGATCGATGATTTGTTTGATCAGCTTGTAGGAACATCTGTTTTCTCTTGATCTTGCTACTGGATTCCATCAGCCCAGAGTAGCCGAGGATAGTATAGACAAGACTGCGTTCAGAACTCCGGATGAATTCTTAGAATGGCTGGTCATGCCATTCGGTTTGACAAATGCACCCGCCTACTTCGTGGACTTGATGAGTAGGGTGTTCACGGAGTTCTTGAACAAGTTTGTCGTGGTCTTCGTAGATGATATTCTGATCTTCTCTAAGGATGAGGAAGAGCATGCAAGGCATCTCGTGGAGGTGATGGATACGCTTAGAGCGCATCAGTTGAAGACCAAGTTCTCCAAGTGTCACTTTTGGAGAAGGGAAGTTAGATTCCTTGGGCATATAATGTCTAAGCAAGGCTTAGCGGTGGATCCCGCTAAGGTAGTTGCAGTTCAGGATTGGAAGACTCCAAGGAATGCAACTGAAGTAAGAAGTTCTCTCAGTTTAATTAGTTAGCGTCCCTTGAGCTTAGACCTACCCTTCTGGATCAAGTAGGGACTTCGCAGAAAGAAGACCCGTAGTTAGTCGAGATCATAGACAAGTTGATTCGAGGCGAGATGTTAAGACACCTCGCTATTGATAACAAGGGATGGCTAAGACGCGATGAGAGAAAGAAGGTTCTTGAAGATGCACATCACCCGAGGAGGTGGCCAAGTTTGTCCCAAGTGCATGTGGTGCCAACAGATTAAGGCCGAGTTATAGAAGCCCGGTGGGCTATTATATCCGTTGGAGGTCCCCGCAATGGAAGAGGGAAAAGCATCACGAAGGATTTCATGGATGGACTGCCTAGGTCAAGGAAAGAGAATACGAGCATGTGGGTCATAGTAGGTAGACTCACGAAGAGCGCTCATTTCACTCCGGTAAAGAGCGAAAGGACTGCATCATAGCTAGCGACAGTTTACTTTCAAGAAATAAAGCAGTTGCACGAGGTTCCCTAAAGTATAGTTAGTAACCATGACTTAATCTTCACTAGCCAGTTTTGGGATAGTCTACGAGAAGTCATGGGCAAGCAACTGAATCTAAGCACGACCTATCATTCGCAGGCGGATAGTTCATTGGCAACGTGGATTGGTATTTTCGAGAAAAGTTCTGCTGCGTGGAATACTTTATGGTAAGTAAACGAGATCCAGGATTCACTAGTGAATTTTGGAGAGCTTGCATGAAACCATGAGGTCATAGTTATGTTTAAGCCAAGTAGGATAGAAGAAGAGTAAGTGAAAGAGGAAGACGAGAGGCGACAATGAAATGGGTTCCAACTCATATTTGGAAATAAGAGTCAAGAAGCTAAGGAATCATGAAGTAAAAGACGGTCAAAGCACAATAGAGTTAAGCTCAAGGAAACGTGACTTAGAAGACTGAAGGCTAGATACACGCATCATATCTCTTTTTAAGAGCATATCCTTGATCCTTGTTTTCCTGTGGAACTTACTTGCATGTTATCTTTTTATGTACATCCTCTCGGTCCCATTTTCGGTCCTATTTCTGTCGGGAGGTATGACTTATTGGCTAGTAATACATGTTAGGGTTTGAAGGAGTCCGTTAGGTTGACTAAACCTTTTGGGCTTTTATAGGATTGGGGTTAGGAAGGGATTTCTTGTAATCCAAAAGGAGTATATCCTGCTTATCTTCTCGATCTCTTTGTAGCATATCTTTTGCTATCCATGTTTGTCTTGATTATCTAGTTTATCGTGTTAATCTTGTCATGAGAACCTTAGGTAGAAACCCTTTGGATGAAACATGTGTTTGAAACATGTTATGCTTGATGGTTGCAAGTGGTTGCAAGTGTTTGCAAGTGGTTACTCGTGGATGCATTATACACATTGGGCACTAGATCGGCTCACACACTCCTCATATTGCATATGCATGAGTGTTTACGCTTATTCATGGATGGAAATTTTTGTGTTATCACATGGATGTTGCATATGGATGTATGTTATGTGCACACATATAGATGTTATACATTATGTTAGGAATTGCATATATATATGGATTCATTTCACTAACATAATTTGCATTGATGATATTTGCATTAGATAAGTACATATACACACACCTTTGCATATGTTCATACAACATTTAGAATCTTGTAAGGACAATAATTGTTCGTGGAAGATGTTTTGAGTAGATGGATGTTGGATGGTAGGATACGTTCTTCCTAACTTGAAGATTTCGGGGACGAAATCCTTTAAGGAGGGGAGAATGTAACAACCCGTATTTTCAATAACCTGTTATAACATAAATCGAGGCAGAATTTAATTCTAAAATCTGAATTAAGGGAAACGGGCTATGCCATTGCGTTCGTCTCGGAAAAATACGCGAAATAGAGTCCGAGTTTTCGAAAATCGGAGTCCGTATGAAGAAGATATGGACGAACGAAGTTAGGCAGAAAAACCGAAAACAAGCCAGAATGTACTGGCGCACTTGTGAAGTGCGCCAGCACAAAAATACACTGGCGCACTTGGGAAGTGCGCCCGTGTCGAGCCAGAAGCCTGCACAGCTTTCTGGCTTGACCCTGGCTGGCTTGGTGCACCTGTTTTGGTTCTCTGGTCTGTTCTGCTGGCCTATGACGATTTTTGATGGTTTAGATCTAAACTAGGGTTAATCCTATGGCCTAAACTAACCTAAACTTCTATAAAAGGATCCCTAAACCTAGCCTAAATCATCATTATTCATTCATACAACTAAACTATGGCAAAATCAATCCTCTCATGGCCTCCACTCTCTTCATACAATTCCTAAATAAATTTCTATGAGATTTTCCATGCATACAAGTGTTTTCAAGCTTGTATGAGTGTCATTAGCTTGCATTCAAGTCAAGTTTCTATATTTGCATCATAAAGAAAGAGTTTTGATCATTTTGGCTCAAGGGTTTTTAGGTTAGAGCTTGCATTTTGGGTCTATTTGATTGCATAAGGGCTTTGTCATATCTTTTGTGCCTTCATAAGTATTGTAAGCCCTATTCTACTTTCATACTTAAACTCTAAAGTTAAATGTTGTGATATGCAAGTTTATCAAGTTATGATATGCAAGTTTATATGCAAAGTTTTCCATGTTATGATATGCAAGTTTATCATGTTATGATATGCAAGTTTGATATGCAAGTTATGTTATGCAAGTTTGATATGCAAGTTATGTTATGCAAGTTTGATATGCAAGTTATGTTATGCAAGTTTGTCATATGATATGCAAGTTATGTTATGCAAGTTTGATATGCAAGTTTGTCATATGATATGCAAGTTATGTTATGCAAGTTTGGGTTGATCCTTTTGTTCATGTTATCATGTTATGCAAGCTTATCTTGGGTTTATGAGCTTAAAGCTTCAAGCTTTATGCTAAAGGTTGCATTTTGGCAACATGTAGGTTATCATATCTCTTATGATAACTTGCATGTGAGGCTAAATGCGAACTTATGGCCATTTCTACATGTCATTTATCACCATGTATCACCAATATGCTAAGTTTGGTTTTATGCATGCTTTTGAGGCCTAAAATGTAATATGCAAGTATATGAACATATGTAATTTCATATGCCACCATGTT
Organism: Allium sativum; assembly: GCA_030737875.1. Lineage (NCBI taxonomy): Eukaryota > Viridiplantae > Streptophyta > Magnoliopsida > Asparagales > Amaryllidaceae > Allium > Allium sativum. The sequence continues at coordinate 638,053,976 of CM060923.1, read as the reverse complement.
GAACTTGTGGCTTCAACACCTTTATGTCATGATTATGCCAAGTTCCCTCTTTCTATCCTTTATGCGCTATTGCGATATGTAAGCGATGGGATTGCGTTTGGGGTTGGGTAAACTTAAAAGACATAAAAACATAAGCTTGGGAATTTACCTATTAAGTTAGGTCTACCCATTGGGAATTTACCTATTAAGTTAGGTCTACCCCATTGCTTGAAAACTTGTAACATGTTTTGGAAACATGATGGACATGACACTTAGAAAAGATAAGTGTGACCAACTCGAGGTTAGGTTGAGTTTGTAGCGTAAACCTACCCGGAACCGACCGGCTTAACTAGTTGCTACAAACAATAGGACCCAATGTGAGAAGTTGGCCATGTTGTACCTTGAACCTGAGGTTAGACCAAGTTGTGGTGTAAAGCTACCCGGACCCGCCCGGCTTAACTAGTAACCACAACAAGGTCTAATGTGAGAGGTTAAGGCGCATTAAATTAACTAATGCCTCGTGATTAGGGTTAAGTCATGGTCCACTTAATACTTAACCAAGTTGGGCTTGGTAGATTAATCAGGGTTAAGTCGTGAACTCATCGTTACACTTAACCAAGTTAATCCATGATTATCAAGACGGTTAAACTGTACTTAACCCACTAGAAAAATCAATGTCCCCAAAGCCAATTTACTTTGAATATTTTGGAGCTATAAGATATAAATGATAATAAATTCACTTTATTGTACAATTAATTGCACCTTAATACACTTAATATACATATGGTCGTGTAAGAAAAACCTTTTGCTTACATGGATAACTGAAAATACTGAGCCTTACAGCCACAAATACTGAATGAATTCAAAATCCCCAATCTGAAAGGAACAACAATATATTAGAAGTGGATATGAAGAATAGTTTAATGCTTTTAAAATAATATATACCTCCAAAAATTCGGGATTGATAAGCTGAAACAATAATTATAGTGGAATCATCATTTATGGACTCAGTATTTGGTCGAAGTTGTCCGTTAACAAATGTTACAGCTTCAGATAATATGGTGTTCTCACTTGCATTTTAGGCATCCACCTATAAAATGGTAACGGTGATTATTTTCCTTAGGATTTCACCACTCCGACTTGTTGAGAAAACTTATCGATGACTTATGAAAAGATAAATAGATTTGGAGTGAAGAAACCAAACTAACCAATCCTGCATTATTTTCATTGAACCAGAAGCATGATTAAAATTCCAAAATTAATTATGAAAAATATACATAGTGCATATAATATATGGAAAGTTTATCTCTATGGCTCAGTAGTGGTACACCATTTATACTTAAAGCAAATTGTCCTAAATTTATTATAGAGTACAACATTTTGGATTTCTTGGAAAGCAAAAGAAAACCAAGCAAATTTCAAGCAATGGTTCATCAAATAACTATATTTTTAATCGTTTGTTGACTACATAGAATAAATAAAATTTTCCTTCAAGAAAGCCATGATTTATCACTGCATATGAAGAGCAGTTAAAGAAATATCACATTATAGGAATGATGAAATAATTAGTAAAGTCTACCAAAAAGAAGTTTGCCACTGTATTAACTTTTCAAAATTAACATTAAATTATGAATGAAAAATATACATAGTGCAGATATATTTATTGTAGAGTACATCATTATTAGGATTCCTTGGTAGGCAAAAGAAAACTAAGCAAATTTCAACCAATGGTTCATCAAGTAACTATATTTTTGAGTCCTTTGTTGATAACATAGAAAGAAAAAAAATTCCTTCAAGAAAGCCATGATTTATCACTACATATGAAGAACAGTTAAAGAAATATCAAGAACTGTTAAAGAAATATCACATTATAGGAATGAGGAGCTAAAAATTAACAACGTCTACCAAAAGATGTGTCTTTGTATTTAATATTCAAAATTAACATTAATAGTTCCGTTATAAAAGTGAATAATAAAAGATAAACAATTAAATTCACAATTTGACTGGATTCAAACGTGGCGATTCAAAATTAACTCAAAACTTTAATTGAGATAATTAAGCAAATAAGAATACTGAATGACATAATACAATTATAGAAAACATGGCTTTGTTTCCTTAGAACTGGCAGAATTTAAGACTAAACAATATAGAGAAAGAAAGTAGTAATTGAACAAAAGGCAAAGAAGAGGATTTAGTCTGCTACAACATTACATTTCAGATCGGATGTATAGGGATAATGACATAAAAAGAAAAAGCATACCTATATAACCATAAAAATTCATGTGTTTTTCCAATTAAAGTGTGCAAAATGGAAATAAATGAGCAATGTACTTACATGAATTAGATTACCCCCCCCAAAATGAGAAATCAGTATTTGAGTTGTCTGATTGATGTGAAGGCACAGTAACATCCATTTATATATTGACATAAACTGACAGTAACTGTCAAATGCTAATTTAAACTTGAGTATATACTAATGAAATCAAATGAATTTGAATCACAATATTCTGTAAAAGGTCGAACACTAATTACTAATAAAGGAAATTCCTCTGGCAAAATAACCTGGATATGCATTGGGTATATATTGGTTTAATGAAGTCAACGAGCTAATCAAATTATAATTTCTAAACTCTATACTAATTTGCTCAGCTTAGATATTTCATGCCAGTCTATATACGGAAATTATGTCAGCAATTATTTTATTGTGTCAAACACAATCATAAATTACAGTACCTTTTTTCATTCTCAGCAAGTTATGTGTTAATTTTTTCTTCTTTACAATCATTTTACTTTAAAAATTGCTAATGCTATTTAATTCTTTTACCAATGTGAAAATTTTAATAAATCCTCTGTATGCACTTTTGTATTTTGAATAAAGGTCAATTTTCTGCTAGAAACTAAAGTTCGATTTTATCAGGTTAGAAGCAAGAATTTTTCAATCACTTAAAATGAAAAAAAAAAAACTATAAAAAAACTAAAGTTGATATCAGAGTTAAATCTGCAAAGGAACATTTATATTAGCTACTCAGAAAATAATATTTGATTTAAAGTCTAGTTCACAATGCATGTAACCTATGTTACTAATTTGAAGCACTACAACATCTATAAAATGCTTGCAAATCATGCTGAAAAGATTTTAACCCAGTAACACATGCACATCCCATATTTCTCTCTTTCACCCCACACATGAACATGTACGCAAAAAATAAAAAAGAGAGTAAACAATACATGTAACTGTTGTGCGAGAAGATTGCGCGAATGCGGAAGCACACTAAATAGGTCTAGACTTGCCAATTGAACATCAATCTAATCTAACAACAATTATTCTATTACATCAAACAAATAGTAAATGACTATAACAGAGAAACAAAGAGACACAATATTTATACTGGTTCCACTATCATCGAGATAGTGTACGTCTAGTCCAAAAGAGAGATTTTATCCCACATAATAGAGAGAATTACAAGAGATTACAAAAATAAGAGTTTACATATCTTAACAAGAAGAGACACCATTAGGGTTCACTGGCTCCATGTCAGGATGGGTTTACACTAAAGTCTACCCATCAATATATAGCCAGTGCGAATCTATGTGAGTCATCAACTAAATTACCAACATATGATAATAAAATAATGGAGGCTAATTACAATAACAACAAATATGCACACATAGAAAGTAAATCAATCCCTTTTCTTAGGGTAAATGAAAGAAATTAATGTCTGCATTTATTTCTTTTAGTCTCATGCAAATGCAATCAATTAATTCATGCATTTCCATATTAAACAAATATTTACTTTCTATTTATTTGTGATTTTTTATCACCTAAATTTAACACTCCACCTTGATGCAAAATCACATATCTTCAGTCCCCATCTCGAATCAAATTCTCTTCACATCATAAAACTCTTCAACAGAACTCCACCTTAAATCAAAATCTCATAATGAGATAGAAACCAAAAATGAATATTTGCCTAACGAGTTCCAGTAAAGCTACCCTCCATCACACCATGTTAACAAGCTCAGACAACGTCTCCACTCGCCAACAAAATGTTGCAAATATCCAAAAAAAAGGCAGATTCCAAAATAATCTCAATACCACCAAGACCAAAACTAATTCTCTCAATCATCGATTCAAATACAGAGCCAAAATCCAAATCTCTGTACACAAGATAAATCTCTCTTCTTCCACATACCAGCATGTAGCAACACTTCTTTAGGACGACATCACAAAATCGACGATGTACCACAATGGCATCAAATCCGCCAAAATCAGCTCTATGAACTGAACACTCCAAGATGGCATCACAAGTCGATAAGTTTGAGTGGCGTCAAATCCGTCACCAAAATCAGCTACACCAGATATAGTTTCTAAACCCAGTGGCCCCTTCAACACATTAAACTCTTTATCTCTCATACAATGCGAGCATTTCTCAACTGAACTTGAAGCTATACAGTTCTCAAACACTTGGAAAGGTCGCTAACACTCCAGCTGTTTGTCTTTGGTCGCTATCACCTCTGAGCAATTTCTCCAAACTGGTTTTTATACGAAGTCGCATTCTTTTGGAGTGGCATTTTTGAACAAACATATAACTCCACCTTAATGAGAATCCAAAGGTCAAGCTACATCAAATGTAACAATTGGGAATTTCGCTCGATCTGAATCGATCGCTAAACCGACCAAGACCGTTCGAAACTCCTGATTGTTTTGAGAACACGACAAATCAAAACACAAACAGAAGAACATTTCATTGCTTATTACAACAATTCCATCAGATTACAAGAATATTAAAGAGTATGAAAAAATAAATTACATTCAATAAATATCAGAGATTTAAATTACATTACTGCAGCGGAAAAATAGTACAATACATAACTTAAAGAGATATACAGATACAAAGCTTTCCGGATATCATTCCAGCTGTAAACCAGGTTCCTGTGAATATAAATCTGCAAAACCAAAACTACTAGCTGCCCGTGTGGAAAATAGGGGCACCCAGAGTTTAAGTTAAAACAATAAACTCCAGGTCAGTCATGTGACCGGTGTGAGAACTAAAACAGTTATTTAAAACTTTACTTTAAAATAAAGTAAATCAAGGACCATGCTGTATAACACGGAACAGACTTCCTCCCAAGAATACCAGTGCATATAACAAAACAGCGCAATGCTTTTTGAAAAAATGAAGCTATTATAAGACCCAGGTCCCATCACACAATGCAACGCAAGCTGGAGGATAGGGTTTTCCCTTATAATAGCCAAACATGATTGGTACGTTAAAACAAATCATTTGATACTATTATAAGTGCACAGTGTATAAAACAACTTCAAATATAAGTGTATCAATCCTAGACGGCATTGGTACCATATATCATGTCGCCAATACTAGGCTCTACAATCAAAACCGCAAATGTCACATATTGGAAGTTGGATTTCCATCTGTGAACCGAGGCAAGGGATCGTCCTCACTGAATTCGAGACAATCTAGCATATGTCTCAGGCAAGTACTCAGTCAAACCTTTGGATCGTCAGGGCCAGTCCACCGATGTAGATTAAAATGCCTGAACACTGCGTTTCCCTGCCCTTTAGGGCGTAAATGAGTCCTATGACTCCATCGGCTCCACATAGTCACCGCTATATCCGAGGTGCCTCGCAATCCAACAACCACACAGGTGAAAATAATATAAATGTTAGGGCTTGTAGGTCACTGACAGCACCCTAGCTAGAAGGAAACGCATGCCCTCCCTGAAGTCCTCTCCCGTTTCTGGTTCACACCGGGGTGTGAGGCTCGCGAATTAATGTTATACACAAAGCTATGCCACACAGGCGGTGCTTTGATCATCAACCACAAGACTTTGCTTTTCAATAAAAGCCTTGATCCTTTGCATATCAGCATGCCACACAGGCAATTCACGCCATGCAACTGATGGCTATCAATCACACAGAATGAAATCCAATGTCAGACACACAGTCCATTTATACGTCCGTTCTGGGTCTGAACGAAACCGGAGGAACCTTATTCCTCGCATATCAATCGATCTCCAAGTACGTCTGGATGATCAACAACTAATTCCCTTCTCTTGGGTGTACAACCCAATCAAGATCATTAGTAATTATCCAAACGATGTGAAGACCTCCGGTCTTCGACCACCATCTTCATCCTTGACACCTCGTCGAATCCGTTATTCAGAATGGGATAAACCCCGGTCTTTCTGAATAACTCACGTATATAATAAACAAGTGTTACACAAACACAACATACGCCTCATTCCAATTCAGAATATTCTTTTATTCAAATATTCACATCTATAGGGAAAGGTTCCCATTAATTTTATCAAAAATAAATTCTTTTAAATTTATTCTTTAATCTTCTTTTGGATTTCAATTCAAACCAAATTACGGTTTATCCAAACTAGTCGGGATTAGCGAACCTTACCGAAGTAATCACTTGTTAAATTTCCCAACCCCAACCTGTTCATCCCATGAAGTAGAACTGGTCATACTACATATCTAACACCACGGTGTTATCAGTAAATTCAACTACCATTTCACGTTCAAATCTAATTAAAGATTTAACTATCGTCTGGAGCAAAACAGGTGATACTCCATTCTCGATCATGTCAATCTAATTAAAGATTCATTTAAAACTCTACTTGGTTTTAATCTTCCCAAAAATCAATATTAATGATTGTTTAACTTGGGAAATCATATCTGTCTTTAACTGGGTTAAAGAACCAATGTCATTTAAAACACGGTTCACGATAAACCCAAAATCACATTCCATTTACATTGGAATCTTCATGGAAAACAAATCGATATATAATCGATATAAACTTCCATATCCAACTAATAATATAAATGGAATAACGACAAAGCCTTTTAAATTCCAGATATATTAGTTGTCTTCCTCCATAGAAATTCACTTCGATTATTACCAAAACGAATTCCATTCCATTCCAATTTATTTTATTAAATTGGAAAACTTTACTTTGGAAAATCTCCTTTAAATCTTAACAAAAGATTTATAAATTCCAAATCACATTTCAGTGCAAATCGGATTAAAGAACGAATGTCGTTAAAACACAGTTCATGATAAACCCAATTCACATTCCATTACTTATCGGGTTAAAGAACAAGTGTTATTTAAAACACCGTTCACGAAAAACCCAAAAATCAATTCAAATTCAATTCCAATTAAATACCATTTAATTGGTATACTTCATTAAATCTAAATAAAAAGATTTAATCTTTTTCTCAGCTGGGTTTAAGAACAGTGTTAATGAAGACACCATTCACGGCAAACCCAAATCCCATTTGATATTAAATACAAGGCTATGAATAGAAAATATATCGGCTTATATTCAATATTAAATTCTACGACCAACAAATATCGTATTGGAAATAACAATATAAATATATCTTTCAAATTTCCATAACAATATCTGTATAATCACGAAATCCAACATCGAAATATTCCAAAGACAATTTCGATTCAAATCCATGAATTTCCTTTTTATTCAACACATGAATTTTCTTTTTATTCAACACATGAATTTTCTTTATTTTCAACACATGAATTTTCTTTATTTTCCAACTTGGAATGAGGCCCAATCAATTACCATATAATGTTAATTATATGGGTTCCCTACAACACATATATATAATAGCAACGATAAATAATCAACCATCATCCAGAGTGCATTCTACACTTCATAAGCATCAAATATAAATATTTAACGCTTATAACAGCCTGTCAATCAATCGATCGACATACAGCTAATTATTGGGACTAGTGTATGTCCAATTTCATCCCAACACCCATGTGGGGTTTTCAAACAATCAAACACATGTTTCATTTGTGCAGTTGGGCGATGTGTAAAATTTAACATCCCAATCTATATCAGTCAAATGTGTGTACATAAACAAATCGTCCGATTTGTTTATAACTATTTATTTTACATACACGTTAAAAATTATATTTTTAACCATAAAATAATTTATTCCATTCCACATCACACAATCAATATTCACACCACAAACAACAAACAAACAAGTCGTCCATGGTCTGTGGACAACGGGTGTCGGGTGCTGCTAAGCACCGTCTGCATCCTAGTATATATTTCAACTAGAAAATAAATTAAAAGTGAGAAGTTCTCACCTTTGGGATCCACTCCGCCATTCTCTATTTCTGAACGGTTCGAATCTACTCAAAATTTCAATGTGATATTTTCCCGCTGCTCATAGTAAAAATCACATTTTCAATATGATGTTTGTATATTAAAAATCATATTTTTACTATCGCTACTATATAAAAATCATATTTTTATACTCTCTACTATATAAAAATCATATTTTTATTATCTTTACTATATAAAAATCATTTTTTTATACTCTCTACTATATAAAAATCATATTTTTATACTCTCTACTATATAAAAATCATATTTTTATTATCTCTTCTATATAAAAATCATATTTTTATTATCTCTACTATGTAAAAATCATATTTTTATACTTTGTTAAGAATATTATATTTTTATATTGCTCTTCTTCTAATAAAGATTATATTTTTACCGCTACTATATATAAATAAAAAACCATACTTTTAAATTGTTCCATGTATATAAAAATCACATTTTTATATAATGATATGTATAACCAAAATCACTTCTTTTTCTAATTATATACACAATAAAAATCAGTTCTTTTTCTAATTGTATACATAATAAAAATCAGTTCTTTTATAAATTGAAGTCATATATTTTCAGAATTAAATTGAAGAAAGGAAAAGAAAAAAGAAAAAGAACTTACAGCGAATAAAAAGGGTTTTCAGTTGCTCGTTGTGGTGTTCGTCGCTGATGACAACAGGTTCGGTGGACAACGAAGCATGAGACGATGGTGGCAATGGTGTAGCCGCGATGAGATGTTGCGTGTGGATCGAGGAGGGGGATTCTACTGATGGCGGCGATCGGCGGATTGGGTCAAATCAGAAGGTGGGGACTGCTGCGATTTGCGTTGGCCCTTGGAGGGTTTTGGGGTGTCGTTCTTTTCGAGGGAGGAGCAGCGAAGGAGCGGTGGAAGGCCAGGGGTGCCTCGCCGTCGGCGGCGGCGGCTAGCGCGATGCCAGGAGCGGCGGTTTCCCCCGTCGCTCTTCCTCTTTTTTTCCCTTTTGAAAACTGACGGGCCTTTGAAAGGAAGGGGCCGGATTTGAATGGTTGACCACGAGGAGAACGGATAAGGGTTTGACCAAGAGATTATATAATATATTATTAATTATTATTTTATTTCAAAAAGGTAACTTTTTAATACTAACTCGAAATCAAGCCCACCGACTGCCGCCCCTAACTAATTACCCCCTTCCGAACACAATGGGATATGCCTGGTAAGCTAATTCGACTGTTACGATCAGTTTTCGTTAATATTAAAATATAAATCAATATATATATATATATTAATTTAAACGCACATTTCAATTTACCGATGCCACATACTGACTCTAAAAATTTCCGAAAAATATTTTCTAACTTCGCATTGACGATACGGTTCTAACAAAACTAATTTCGTCAAATTCCGAGACCGTTTGTAAAACGGCCATTTTCTGGTCGATCGAAATTGACTGAAACTATTAAAACACCTTTTACTCCGCCATGCTCACATATTGATTCGAAAAATGATGAATTTTGGCCTAGCAATAATTCGACATCCCGGATCCAACAAAAGTGGTTTCGTCGAAAACAGAGGTCGTTTGCAAAATTTCCATTTTTAAGGGCCAGAATTCCATAGTGACTATTCTGAATTTTCAACTGGGCATAACTTTTTATTCCCGCTATGAAATTTTGATTTTTCAAATTCGTTGGAAAGATATTATCAAATAGATTCTAATATTTTTGCTTTTGCCAAAATCCGGTTTACTTTGAATCCTGTACATTCATTTGAAATTTGAAATCGAATTTTCAAACTACTGCGCCATTTTTAATTCCTTTTATAATTAAAATAAAATATTTATATTCTAACGACGATCTATATAAATATATACGTTCTAATTCTATTCAAAATAAATTTCTCGTCGTTATTTTTTAAAATATACCATTTTAAATATTCAAAATTCATTAAAATTGCCAAAATAAAAATTTTAAATTGGCTCAGATTTCTGGGTTATTACAATCTCCCTCACTTAAAACTTTTCGTCCCCGAAAAGGAATGAAGCTAAAAGTTGTTTTACAAACCAACTCAACTTTCCTTATTTCCATTATGGCTTAAGTTCTTCAGCTTTTCAGTTTCTAAGAACTTTTCAAAATTTTCAAGTATTTGGCTAACACCCTAAATTTTCGAAAAATTTCGCCATAACTTCCCCTATACGGGAGCACCGGGAAAATCCCGAAATTGCCATACAGGCCTCTCCAATCCGAAAAGAAAAAGAAACAACCAATCGGCTCATAAAATCATCCAAACCCTAGAAATTAGTAAACCTGTACCTATTTGTCGGGCAAACAATTTTATTCCTCTGCTTAGCTTCCCTGCTATGACATGTTCAATGGATACACATGTATATGCATGCAATTACAAAAAAAATTCAATTCAGTTCAATATTTGATCAATTTGGTTATATGTTTCAAATTCTAATTAATCAAAACAATAATCAAACAACACAATCAACAATCAATTAGTTGATTATCTTTTCAAATTCACAACTTGGATATATAGTCAAAAAATCAAATTTTTGATGCCAGATCACAACAATAAACCCTATCTAGTTTTGGTTCTCACACCAGTCAATTGGAAATATATAAATATCACACCTTCTAAACTCGAACACAAACTGTTGATGCTACATAGTCATCAACAAAATCATCTCCGGGCAACTAGAGTGTAATTCTATATGTATCCAGTATATTAAAACTTCAAATACACGTGGATCAGACGTATATGCAAAGTCTTTATATATTGGATTGTCCAAACCAATATAAAAATAATATTCAAATACGAATATTTGATTTAAATTTTCATTTTTGAAAAATTATCACTCTTCCGACTCATTCTAGGATACTGCCGATCCCATCTCTAACGAGTCATTTTCATTGGATATCACTAATCCAATCTCAGATGAATTCTTTCGTTTGGTTCTAATGTGTCTTGTTCTCCGAGCTCTGTAAACCAAAGCTCTGATAGCACATGTAACAATTAGGAATTTCGCTTGATCTGAACCGATCGCTAAACTGACCAAGACCGTTCGAAATCCCTGATTGTTTTGAGAACACGACAAATCGGAACACAAACAGAAGAACATTTCATTGTTTATTACAAAAATTCCATCAGAATACAAGAATATTACAGAGTATGAAAGAATAAAATACATTCAATAAATATCAGAGATTTGAATTACATTACTGCAGCGGAAAAATAATACAATACACAACTGAAAGAGATATACGGATACAGAGCTTTCCGGATATCATTCCAGCTGTAAACCAGGTCCTGTGAATATAAATCTGCAAAACCAAAACTACTAGCTGCACGTGTGGAAAATAGCGGCACCCAGAGTTTAGATTAAAACAATAAACTCTAGGTCAGTCATGTGACTGGTGTGAGAACTAAAATAGTTATTTAAAACTTTACTTAAAAATAAAGTAAATCAGGGGACCACGCCGTATAACACGGAACAGGCTTCCTCCGAAGAATACCAGTGCATATAACAAAACAGCGCAATGCTTTTTGAAAAAATGAAGCTATTATAAGACCCAGGTCCCATCACACAATGCAACGCAAGCCGGGGGATAGGGTTTTCCCTTATAATAGCCAAACATGCTTGGTACGTTAAAACAAATCATTTGATACTATTATAAGTGCATAGTGTATAAAACAACTTCAAATATAAATGTATCAATCCTAGATGGCATGGGTACCATATATCATGTCGCCAATACTAGGCTCTACAATCAAATTTCACATATTGGAAGTTGGATTTCCATCTGTGAACCGAGGCAAGGGATCGTCCTCACTGAATTCGAGATAATCTAGCCCATGTCTCAGGCAAGTACTCAGTCAAGCCTTTGGATCGTCAGGGCCGGTCCACCGATGTGGATTAAAATGCCTGAACACTGCGTTTCCCCGCCCTTTGGGGCGTAAATGAGTCCTATGACTCCATCGGCTCCACATAGTCACCGATATATCTGAGGCGCCTCGCAATCCAACAACTACACAGGTGAAAATAATATAAATGTCAGGGCTGGTAGGTCACTGACACCACCCTAGCTAGAAGGAAACGCATGCCCTCCCTGAAGTCCTCTCCCGTTTCTGGTTCACACCGGGGTGTGAGGCTCGCGAATTAACGTTATACACAAAACTATGCCACACAGGCGGTGCTTTGATCATCAACCACAAGACTTTGCTTTTCAACAAAATCCTTGATCCTTTGCATCTCAGCATGCCACACAGACAATTCACGCCATGCAACTGATGGCTATCAATCACACAGAATGAAATCCAATGTCAGACACACAGTCCATTTACAAGTCCGTTCTGGGTCTGAACAAAACCGGAGGAACCTTATTCCTTGCATATCCATCAATCTCCAATTACATCTGGACGAACACCAACTAATTCCCTCCTCTTGGGTGTACAGCCCAATCAAGATCATTAGTAATTATCCAAATGATGTGAAGACCTCCAGCCTTCGACCACCGTCTTCATCCTCGACACCTCGTCGAATCAGTTATTCAGAATGGGATAAACCCGGTCTTTCTGAATAACTCGCGTATATAATAAACAAGTGTTACACAAACACAATATACCCCTCATTCCAATTCAGAATATTCTTTTATTCAAATATTCACATCTATAGGGAAAGGTTCCCATTAATTTTATCAAAAATAAATTCTTTTAAATTTATTCTTTAATCTTCTTTTGGATTTCAATTCAAACCGAATTATGGTTTATCCAAACTAGTCGGGATTAGCGAACCTTACGGAAGTAATCACTTGTTAAATTTCCCAACCCCAACCTATTCTTCCTATGAAGTAAAACTAGTCATACTACATATCTAACACCACGGTGTTATCGGTAAATTCAACTACCATTTCACGTTCAAATCTAATTAAAGATTTAACTATCGCCTGGCGCAAAACAGGTGATACTTCATTCTTGATCATTTCAATATAATTAAATATTCATTTAAAAATCCACTTGGTTTTAATCTTCCCAAAAATCAATATTATTGATTGTTTAACTTGGGAAATCATATGTCTTTAACTGGGTTAAAGAACCAATGTCATTTAAAACACGGTGCACGATAAACCCAAAATCACATTCCATCTACAATGGAATCTTCATGGAAAACAAATCGATATATATATAATCGATATAAACTTCCACATCCGACTAATAATATAAATGGAATAAGGGCAAAGCCTTTTAAATTCTAGATATATTAGTTGTCTTCCTCCATAGAAATTCACTTCGATTATTACCAAATCGAATTCCATTCCATTCCAATTTATTTTATTAAATTGGAAAACTTTACTTTGGAAAATCTCCTTTAAATCTTAACAAAAGACTTATAAATTCCAAATCACATTTCACTGTAAATCGGGTTAAAGAACGAATGTCGTTAAAACATAGTTCACGATAAACCCAATTCACATTCCATTAATTATCGGGTTAAAGAACAAGTGTTATTTAAAACACCGTTCACGATAAACCCAAATATCAATTCAAATTCAATTCCAATTAAATACCATTTAATTGGTATACTTTATTAAATCTAAATAAAAAGATTTAATCTTTTTCTCAGTTGGGTTTAAGAACAGTGTTAATGAAGACACCATTCACGACAAACCCAAATCTCATTTGATATTAAATACGAGGCTCTGAATAGAAAATATATCGGTTTATATTCAATATCAAATTCTACGACCAACAATTATCGTATTGGAAATAACGATATAAATATATCTTTCAAATTTCCATAACAATATCTGTATAATCACGAAATCCAACATCGAAATATTCCAAAGACAATTTCGATTCAAATCCATTCCAATTCAATTATTGGAAATTCGGGTTACTTTTAAAACCCTTTCAAATCCAATTTATTTATTCAAAAATAAATGGATTATAATTCTAGTTCAAAACTAGTTATCTTTTCAAATATGGAGTTTTTCATCCCAATTCTTTCCAAATCATTTCTTATGATTTTACACAAATTATTACTATTTTTAATAATTTTATCAAGGCCCGTACAGTCGATTTCCATAAACGGCCATCGAACTGCACTTACAACGACCTTTTCCAAATTTGATTTGAACATAATTCCAAATCCAACCATTAGATTTCAAATCTCTAATATTCGTTAGAAAGCTCTTTTCGATACGAACCCAACGGTTCAGGTTTTAGGAGAATCCGATGGTCTGATCTCCCGTAATGTCCATTCGAAGTCAATGGTCGAAATTTGCGAAATACTGCGACGCGGCGCTTTTTATTCAGGCCATTATATATAATATATCTATTTCGTCGATTTCCTTTCAAAACGTATTTTAAAAATCGTTTTATATTCGTTTTCAAAATGATTTGAACTTCATATTCAATTTCAAATCAAAAATGAATATTCCATATCATCGATATATAAATGATAGTATTTTCAAAATATTATATTTTGAAATCAATTCCTTTTCGATATTCATTATAAAAATGGATAAAATCAATATAGATATCGTTCACGTCAAAATGACGCATATCTAATCAACACGGCTTTATATATTTCAATAACTTCGTTATTCTATTCAAAACAAATGAATATTTTCTTCAATACATGAATTTTCTTTTATTCAACACATGAATATATATTTTATTCAACACATGAATTATCTTTTATTCAACACATGAATATTCTTTTATCCAACACATGAATTTTTTTTTTCAACACATGAATATATATTTTATTCAATACATGAAAATTCTTTTTATTCAACACATGAATTTTCTTTTTATTCGACACATGAATTTTCTTTATTTTCAACACATGAATTTTCTTTATTTTCCAACTTGGAATGAGGCCCAATCAATTACCATATAATGTTAATTATATGGATTCCCTATAACACATGTATATAATAGCAACGATAAATAATCAACCATCATCCAAAGTGCATTCTACACTGCATAAGCATCAAATATAAATATTTAACGCTTATAACAGCTTGTCAATCAATCGATCGACATACAGCTAATTATTGGGACTAGTGTATGTCCAATTTCATCCCAACACCTGTGTGGGGTTTCCAAACAATCAAACATAGGTTTTATTTGTGCAGTTGGGCAATGTGTAAAATTTATCGTCCCAATCCATATCAGTCAAATGTGTGTACATAAACAAATCGCCCTATTTGTTTATAAATATTTATTTTATATACACGTTAAAAATTATATTTTTAACCATAAAATAATTTATTCCATTTCACATCACACAATCAATATTCACACCACAAACAACAAACAAACAAGTCGTTCATGGTCTGTGGACAACGGGTGTCGGGTGCTGCTAAGCACCGTCTGCATCCTAATATATATTTCAACTAGAAAATAAATTAAAAGTGAGAAGTTCTCACCTTTGGGATCCACTCCGCCATTCTCTATTTCTGAATGGTTCGAATCTACCCTAAATTTCAATGTGATCTTTTCCCGCTGTTCATAGTAAAAATCACATTTTCAATATGATGTTTGTATATTAAAAATCATATTATTACTATCGCTACTATATAAAAATCATATTTTTGTACTCTCTACTATATAAAAATCATATTTTTATTATCTCTACTATATAAAAATCATATTTTTATTATCTCTACTATATAAAAATAATATTTTTATACTCTCTACTATATAAAAATCATATTTTTATTATCTCTACTATATAAAAATCATATTTTTATTATCTCTACTATATAAAAATCATATTTTTATACTTCGTTAAGAATATTATATTTTTATATTGCTCTTCTTCTAATAAAGATTATATTTTTACCGCTATTATATATAAATAAAAAACCATACTTTTAAATTGTTCCATGTATATAAAAATCACATTTTTATATAATGATATGTATAACAAAAATCACTTCTTTTTTAAATTATATACATAATAAAAATCAGTTCTTTTTCTAATTATATACATAATAAAAATCAGTTCTTTTATAAACTGAAGTCATATATTTTCAGAATTAAATCGAAGAAAGGAAAAGAAAGAAGAAAAAGAACTTACAGCGAATAAAAAGGGTTTTCAGTTGCTCGTCGTGGTGTTCGTCGCTGATGGCAGCGGGTTCGGTGGACAACGAAGCAGGAGACGATGGTGGCAATGGTGTAGCCGCGATGAGGTGTTGCGCGTGGACCGAGGAGGGGGGTTCTGTTGCTGGCGGCGCTCGGCGGATTGGGTCAAATCGGAGGGGGGGGGGCTGCTGCGATTTGCGTTGGGCCTTGGAGGGTGTCGTTCTTTTCGAGGGAGGAGCAGCGAAGGAGCGGTGGAAGGCCAGGGGTGCCTCGCCGTCGGCGGCCAGCGCGATGCCAGGAGCGGCGGTTTCCCCTATCGCTCTTCCTCTTTTTTTTTTCTTTTGAAAACTGACGGGCCTTTGAAAGGAAGGGGGCAGGTTTGAATGGTTGACCACAGGGAGAATGGATAAGGGTTTGACCAAGAGATTATATAATATATTATTATTATTATTTTATTTCAAAAAGGTAAATTTTTAATACTAACTCGAAATCAAGCCCACCGACTGTCACCTCTAACTAATTACCCTCTTCCGAACACAATGGGATATGCCCGGTAAGCTAATTCGACTGTTACGATCAGTTTTCATTAAAATTAAAATATAAATCAATATATATATATATACATACATACATACATATATATATATATATATATATTAATTGAAACGCACATTTCAATTTACCGGGGCCACATACTGACTCTAAAAATTCCCGAAAAATATTTTCTAACTTTGCATTGACGATACGGTTCTAACAAAACTAATTTCATCAAATTCTGAGGCCGTTTGAAAAACGGTCATTTTCTGGTCGATCGAAATTGACTGAAACTATTAAAACACGTTTTACTTCGCCACGCTCACATATCGATTAGAAAAATTATGAATTTTGGAACCTAGCAATAATTCGACATCCCGGATCCAACAAAAGTGGTTTCGTCAAAAATAGAGGTCGTTTGCTAAATTTCCATTTTTAAGGGCCAGAATTCCATAGCGACTATTCTGAATTTTCAACTGGGCATAACTTTTTATTCCCGTTATGAAATTTTAATTTTTCAGATTCGTTGGAAAGATATTATCAAATAGATTCTAATATTTTTGGTTTCGCCAAAATCCGGCTTACTTTGAATCCTGTACATTCATTTGAAATTTGAAATCGAATTTTCAAACTACCGCGCCATTTTCAATTCCTTTTATAATTAAAATAAAATATTTATATTCTAATGACGATCTATATAAATATATACATTCTAATTCTATTTAAAATAAATTTCTCGTCGTTATTATTTAAAATATACCATTTTAAATATTCAAAATTCATTTAAATTGCCAAAATAAAAAATTTAAATTGGCTCAGATTTCCGGGTTATTACATCAAAGTTCCAAGTCTGGAATGTTTTTCTCTCTCAACCAAATCTTCTCCACCAAAGTCTCATTTTCTCCCAAAATAGTAATAGCATAATCACTACTGAATCTACCAACCTTTGTAGAAAGATGCACAATTCAAAATAAATCATCTTGCTCTGGTACCAAACTGTTGTGCAAAAATTGCACAAATGCGGAAGAAGTACAAAATATAGGATCTAGCTTGTCGATTAATTATCAACCACCAACTCAATAAAAATAATCACCAAACAAAACAAAAATAGAAGAGTAGAAGAAAAAAAGATTTAACGTGGTTCAGCTGTGCCTACATCCATGGTCCCACAACTGTTCTTTATTTCTTGAAGAGAGTATAAAAGAGAAGAATACAAAACACTCAATATATTTCTCACCCTATAATTTATATAGAAATAGGGATCTTATTGAGGATATGAAGAAGAGAGCACTATGGGTATGTTGTTCAAAAAAAAAAAAGAAAGATGAACAAGCCTCTCTATTTATGAGAATAAAGATGAAGCCTTTCCTGAAGATAAGCATGAAAATTTTCCACATTTCCTTGATTGTAAATCTTGCATATTTGTGATTATTTCCCCGTATAAATATATTTGATTGATTTGAATCAAATAATATACCTTCTCATTCCATCCTAATGTGTTGTCTCATGTACAAAGATTTGATTGATTAATCAAATATCTCTTTCATATCTTTCCAATTTATTGCCCATAATTAATTGATTACAATAATCAATTAAAATCTTCTCCATAATTAGCATAAATTTAAATTGTCTAATTTTAACACTCCACCTCGATTTAAATATGACAATCTCTCTTTATCACCAAATCTCAACAAATTTTTAGGTCTACACCATCAAGCTCAACGTGAACTACTTTGAGCAATAATGCCCAAACAGAGCTTCCAAATCTATCCCAAGCATAAGAAAGATAATATGCACATCTATAAACGTAATGCATATGAGCGAATATCAAAATTCTTCAACATATCTGATGTAGGAGATAAACATGTAGAAACTATGCTACGAGAGACCAACGGAGATTCAACAGCATGCTTCACCTTCTCCATTCCAAATTGAGTGAGGACATACTCAATATAATCTACTCTAATCTCCTTCATAAGAATTTTGCTGGAATTTTCTTTATCAGTATCAACAGACTCTGCAACATTCAAAGCATAAGATGAAGAATCATCATTACAAATATGCTTACCAATAGGGCTAACTGAACTAAAAGGCCTTTTCTGCAACTGAGCTCCACCTAGAGTCTGAACCTATGAAATCTTCTCATCAACCACGGTACCATCGAAAATACCCTTTTTTCTCCGAATATGGAAACAATCTGATGACACAAACGTATTCGGAAATTTTGTGTCCACCTAACGTCATCACTTAATAGAGGCTCCACCTTCAATAAAGACCTCTCATCAAATATCGCATGCCTGCTAGTCACAATTCTCTTAGTTGTTTTGCACCACAATCTATACTTCATTCCTTCTCCATAGCCTAACAAAATGTTCTTGCTTCCTTTAGGCTTCAACTTATCATGTCTCTCATCTTCTAAATAAGCTGAACAGCCAAACACTTTAAGGAATGAATAATCAACAGGCTCTCTTTTCCATACTTCTTCTGGGATCTTCATATCTATGGCAATAGAAGGTGTACGGTTGATGAGAAATACTTCCATAGATATCGCTTCTACCCAAAATCCCTCTTCTAGACCTGCGGTTAGTCTCAAGCTCATAGCTCTGATACCAATCTATTGTGCGAGAAGATTGCGCGAATGAGGAAGCACATAAAATAGGATCTAGATTTGCCAATTGAACATCAATCTAATATAACAACAATTATTCTATTACATCAAACAAATAGCAAATAACTATAGCAGAGAAACAAAGAGAGACACAATATTTATACTGGTTCCACGATCATCGAGATAGTGTACGTCCAGTCCAAAAGAGAGAGATTTTATTCCACATAATAGAGAGAATTACAAGAGATTACAAAATAAGAGTTTACATATCTTAACAAGAAGAGAAACTATTGGGGATCACTGGCTCCATGCCAGGATGGGTTTACACTAAAGTCTACCCCTCAGTATATAGCCAGTGCAAATCTATGTGAGTCATCAATTAAATTACCAACATATGGTAATAAAATAATGGAGGAAAATTACAATAGCAACAAATGTGCACACATAGAAAGTAAATCAATCCCTTTCCTTATGTTAAATGGAAGAAATTAATGTCCGCATTTATTTCTTTCCATCTCATGCAAATGCAATCAATTAATTCATGCATTTCCATATTAAACAAATATTTACTTTCCATTTATTTGTGATTACGTATCACCTAAATTTAACAATAACTTTAATTATCTCTATTAAATTATTATTTCTATCAGTAAACGCTTTCAAGGCATATTTTTCAAACACCCATTCATTAGTGTCTCGCATAAGAAAACTGTTAAAGACCATATTGCCTACGTCCACGTACAGGTATTAACTTCATAATGAATTAAACATATAGCTTGTATAATAGAATTACAACTCAAAATTATGTCTTCTCATTGCAAGAGTAATTATAATTTTACATATCCATCTGTCGTCATGAAATGCTAATTTATTGTTATCTTCAATTAATTCTAACTTCTTATGATTGTCCTTCCCCTTAGTTATTCCGTATGTGTTTTTATGGTTAATCCACATTTAATAATCATTAGAATACATGGTTGAATCATAACCAAAATGTTGTAAATTCGTAATATTATTTTAGAAACCAAAATTTTATGAAGACACGTAGAAGTTGTCACTAGTTTGCAACTATATAGATTCAGTTTCCATCGCCTTATATAAAATTTCATTTCCATCAACTTATCTTTATTTGTTTAAATTAATACTAAGCCTTGAACATGAATTAATCATGAAGTTCAATTTTCCAATATCAATATCTATCACAATATATTTTATTTTCATTGTTTTTCTAGTTGAAATTGTATTGGATGCATGTTAAATTTCCACTTCAAATGCATAAAACAACACCAACTACTTTGTTGCTTGGAACTGTGAATGCAGTGTGTAATCAGCAGAGTTTAACCATAGCTAACTTGCAGATTTTGAATCAAGACATAAAGCAGTATTTCATAAAACTAAACAATTGAAAAAATAATGATCAAGAATAGCCAAATTAAAACAAAGCAATTGAAAAAAAATGAAAATATAAAACAGGGCTTGTTAAAAAAATCCAATTAAATAAAATAAAATTAGCTACCTGCAAAAGATGAATAAAGCATATTACAGTCAAATAAACATAAAAATTTATTACGATTTGAGCATGAAATGAACAAAGCTTAATACCATTACACCTCATAACATTTTGATTCCTTGTTCAACATCGCTTTGGTTAAGCGACGATGTTTTCGCGTTTAATATTTCTAGAAACATAAAAAAGGAAATAGAATGT
Source organism: Allium sativum (assembly GCA_030737875.1). Taxonomy (NCBI): domain Eukaryota; kingdom Viridiplantae; phylum Streptophyta; class Magnoliopsida; order Asparagales; family Amaryllidaceae; genus Allium; species Allium sativum. Next base: position 638,032,892 of record CM060923.1, on the reverse strand, counting down.
AAAATCTGAAATTCATGCTCGACAATTTTAAAAAATGTGTTTATCATTTACTACTGAATGAAATAAATAAGAAAAGAAGGTGAATGTGAAATATTTCAGTGCATCAATCATTAATCCAACAAATTACAAAGAAATATACCTAAAAGCAACAATAGTAACTTATGATAAGTAAGCATGAACAACCAAGCTAAAACTAATTTAAAAATCTAGAAATATGAAATAGGGCTATTTCAAAGCAAATATATGAATTTCCGATCATACAACATAAAATTGGTAATAAGGCAATCGAATAAACATGAAATTTCTTCAATTTGAACATGAAATGGACAAAGAATAATACCATTAAACTCCATACCATTTTGATCTCTCGTTCAACTCCACGAAAGTTGAACTGAAGCAGCGATGCTTACGATAGGGTTGCAAGAGATGTGACAAAGTGTGACAACGGGAAGAAAGGGGCTAAGTTTTAGGCGACGCGATTTAATGGTGGAAAACAACATTTAGGTCAAAGAAGTGGAGAACAAAGTTTCGTGCAGATGGAACAAAGAAATAATCGGATTGTTATGCCCGTAGCATAAAATGACGGTTGATTTCACAAGTGGCCGAGGAGGCCTGTGAGCGCTCGATTGTAAACTCACTAATTATAATACAGTATAGATTTCGCATGCTAGGTTAAGGCTATCGATGCATGGCTAGATGGATGCTAGTTTGGATGATAGATTGGTTGCTCATAGGTGATAGGCATGCATAATCATTTCTGGCTGCTTGGGATTTCAGGAGTGAAATTCCTAAACGGGGGAGAATGTAATGACCTACATTTTACATATCCAAGGATCATAATATATTTTTATTTAATTCTCTAAAGGTCGGATCATTCTCATATTTTGATATGTTGTTTATGGGGATGTGAGACATGTCCATAATTTTTTATCAAATTTATTTGTAATCATTTTACCCCTGTCAGTTTTGTACAGGACATAACTTTTGACTGGGATCGAAATAGGTGCTTGAATCGATTTCATTGGAAAGGAAATGATGTTTCCAATTTCGTATAATGGTCAAATTAAATATTTCGTTCAGCGATTGGGGAGGAATCGCTGCTTTAGTGCTACACAATTTCTGGACATACTAATTAGTCATTAGTGGGATGATTAGTGAGGCCCATTAATGCTAGGGGCCGTGGTTATAAATAGAGGGGTAGTGGTAAAGAAAATGGTTTAGTTTCTTCATTTCTCAATTGGTTGATCTCGTGATCCTCCTTGCTCAATCAAATACATCTCCACTCTAATAAATTCTTATGTCTACAATGGAAGATTGAAGGTCAACATCAAAGAAGTTGATTTAAAGACTGTTCTTCGTTGTTCTTCACTGCCAGAATTAGAGATTCATCGATTTCAAGCTATTTTAAAGATTTTGTGGGTGATAAGCATCTCTTACACGGATTCAATTGAGTATATGGGTTGTTTGATCTTATTTTTGTTATTGCAAGTCATTTTCACCTAGATCTACATCATGGTAAGTATATTTTCATTTGAATCACCATATGATCTAAACTAGCAACCTAAATTGGCAAGTCCTTATGTTAATTCACGTGTTTATGCAAGTTTAGATGCAATTATTTGATTATTGATTGCTTTATCATGATTTAGTGGATTTCACATGATTATATGATGAATATTTGTTGTGCAAGTGTTCTTTGATGATATCATGAAGTGTTGATGATTGAATTGTTGAAATTGGATGATTTGGATGAATTGGTTTAATGGATTTATGCGCAAGAAATGATGGATAATCCAAAACATGATGGATCGGTCAGAACTTAAGATGAATCGCATGGCTTGGGGAGCAAGAAATGATGGATCATGTAACGATCCAGATTTTTTGCCGTATTGTTTAAACATTTAAATTGGTATTAAATGTTGATTTGGAAATATAAATGGATTTATATTTATTAATTTAACGAAGTTTGAACGTATAATTTTTATATATAATTAAAAATGAGCTCGTAACAAAGTGATAGTTCGTAATATTACGTTTTGAACTTCAATTGAATATACATAATCCATTTTAAGTCAGATTTCTGTGAAACAAGAATCGTCCGAATCTATTTGATTATAATTTTTTAATGAAAGAGAAAAATCAAGATTTCGTATTGTAAATTTTGTGTTATGTCCAATTCAAATTTTCAAATAGTCACTATTGAATCGTTTATAAATTATAACCTTCAATTACTAAAATAAATGGATTTTTAATAAATTAAATATCATTTTAACCTGGAAATTTGATCAAAATGATTTCTGGATAATTTTATATGTTGTTGGAATATAATGGAAGTTAATAGAATTGTAAAATATTGAGTTTAATATTGATTTGTCAAAAAATGTGAATTTTATATTATTTTAGTCGAGTTAAAAATAGCCAGTTTTGAAACAGTCACGGATTTCAACGAAATCAGTTTCGTTGGGATTTCAACGAAATCAATTTCATTGGATCCGTAACATTAAATTATTGTATGAAAACAAATTTCGTGACGATTGGACTTACCGTTTGATCGTGGCAACAATAAATGCCTAGATTTTAATTTGATCGTTTTATTCGATCTAACATGAATATTAAGAATAACCAATTTTCAAACGATCTCAGAATTCAACAAAACAAATTTGATTAAATCCGTAATGATTTATTGTTGTAATATTTCAAGTTCTAAGATTTTTGGAGTTAATATATGATTGTAAGAATTTTAAACGTGAATTAATTCAAGTTATGCAATTATGAAGGAATTTTCACAAACGACCTCAGAATTTGACGAAACATTTTCCATCGTGTTCGGAATATTTAATTATGCTAGGGTGCAAATTTTCATTGCATATGTAGGTCATATGAAGTGGGTTTTACCTAAAGCTTACAACGTAAGATTCATATATATTAAAATAATAATAACACCATTATATATACACTAACATTACCCGTAACCCTAAGTCAACTAATTAGCGTTGGTCAACATTATAAGCTGCCTCCATCTCTTCAGCAGATGGCTGAAATCGATCAGCACTTCCCTCCCCCAAATCTCTCCATCAACTCATTAATTCAAAGATCATCCAAATGCAAACACCTAGGGCTTGATGAGATCTACAGGTTGACCAGTTATGATGAAGATTTAGTGAAGGGTATGAACAAAATTTAGGTCCGAATTTGCTGGAGTCAAGGGGGGTTAGCAGATGAACGAAAGGTCAGGAGCAGGTTATACTCATGGTGGTGGAGGAGGTTGTGCAGGTGCACGAGCCAGTAAGGTTTGACCGACTTCCGATCAACTTATGGTAGTGCAGCTCTGGTGGTATTCGTGCGAGATCGTTCGAAGCAGCGTCGGATGAAGCATGAAGGGGTTTGGGAGGCTGGATTCTTTTAACAAGAAGTCGGGCTTATTTGATTGTTTTATTATATGAAAATAAATTTCGTGACGATTGGACTTATCGTTTGATCGTGGCAACAATAAATGCCTATATTTTTATTTGATTGTTTTATTCAATCTAACATGAATATTAAAAATAACCAATTTTCAAACGATCTCAGAATTCAATGAAACAAATTTTATTAAATCCATAATGATTTATTGTTGTAATATTTCAAGTTCCAAGATTTTTGGAGTTAATATGTGATTGTAAGAAATTTAAACGTGCATTAATTCAAGTTGTGCAATTATAAAGGAATTTTCACAAATGACATCGGAATTTGATGAAACCTTTTCCATCGTGTTTGGAATATTTAATTATGCTAGGGTGCAAATTTTCATTGCAGATGTAGGATATATGAAGTGGTTTTTACCTAAAGCTTACAACGTAAGATTCATATATATTAAAATAATAATAAAACCATTATATATACACTGACATTACCCGTAACCCTAAGTCAACTAATCAGCGTTGGTCAACATTATAAGTTGCCTCCATCACTTCAACAGATGGCTGAAATCGATCAACACTTCCCTCCCCCGAATCTCTCCATCGACTCATTAATTCAAAGATCATCTAAATGCAAACACCTAGGGCTTGATGAGATCTACAGGTTGACCAGTTATGATGAAGATTTAGTGAAGGGTATGAACAAAATTTAGGTTCGAATTTGCTGGAGTTAAGGGGGGTTAGCAGACGAACGAAAGGTCGGGAGCAGGTCATACTCATGGTGGTGGAGGAGGTTGTGCAGGCGCACGAGCCAGTAAGGTTTGATCGACTTCCGATCAACTTATGGTAGTGCGGCTCTGGTGGTATTCGTGCGAGATCGTTCGAAGCAGCGTCGGATGAAGCATGAAAGGGTTTTGGAGGCTGGATTCTTTTAACAAGAAGTCGGGGTTATTTCGGTGATTAACAAGAGTAATCACCTGATAATAATAATAAGGGAATTAATTGTTTGATTTGGAGGTGATTGTTTAGTTAAAGAAATGAACGATGCAAGGAGAAAAGCTAGCGAACGGAACACCAAGAAGAAAATAAGATCGGCCGTTATCTTCTGAGGAGGGGAAAAAGTAAACCATTAGCTCAATTGTAATTAAAATACTTAATTTTATATTAAAACTGGTCGTGTAACGTTTAAACGTGACAAGTTTAAACCAATTTTGGCACTATATGGCACTTGTTTTGAATGAAACAGCTGATGGCAAAAAGGAAATTAGTTAGACGGTAAATTCTCAAATCGAGTAATTAGCCAAATTATAATATAATTAATGTTATAAGTTACAGCCATGGCGTCCTCTACCCAATCCTTCCTCGTTTTGCATCAATTTCCTACGTTCCAGTCAGGTACAAATCATTCCTTCTTCCTTGTTCATCTCCTTTTCCTTCCACCGCCATTCCTCTCCGTTCTGATCTTTCTTCCGAATTCAATTGTAATTCTTTCGCTACAAATTCTCATCATCATCCTCAATCTTCTTCCAATCTTCGTCCTCAGCTTTCATCCGATGCTCGACCACCTTCTTATACTCACAATCATTTTTCGCCTTTGTCTGACTTGCCACTTGAATCTTCTGTCAGAACGTATGCGTAAATTGAGGCGTCCCCTCCACCTATGGTTCCAAAGCCACCTCCTGGAAAGCCCAAAAACCCGCTTCCTGAATTCAAATCAATTTTCCAACTCATCCGTTTCTTGAAAATAAAAAAGCATTGCTTGAAATGCGCATGCAAGGGACACATTGCAAAATTTTGTAGGGACCCGAAAATATGCTATATATGTGGTTTTTTTTAGCCATGATAGTCCACATTTTCCAACGAAATCTCGTCTTAAGCACGCTTCGGCTTCTGTGCATAAAGGTGTCAATTGGAATTATTGTAATAAAGTACAGTGGATCCCCAAAACATCATATCATTCTGCACAACTAACAAAACAAACATCCCTTTGTTTAGCCACCCGTCAGCACACTCACCATGAAAAACCTCTTAATAATCCCACTTCATCCCCTATTTTTATTCTTCATCAACTTTACCTCCAAATATTCGAACTCGATAATAATTTTCAATGGAAGATTCATCGTTATATATCACTGCAACAATTCCTACTGGAAAATGGAGTGTGAAAACGCTGTATTATACTCTTAAAGAGACGTTAAATGATAATGCGTAGCCAATATGGTTTTTAAATGACAATGTCTTATGTCCATCCTACAGTGAGCGCGACAGTGATCTATTATTAAAGATTCTGACAAAACCCATAGCAGCCATCTACTTGGAAGCGTGGTCGGATGTGGAAAGAGAACCTCAGCCTGCCTTGGAAATGGAGATATGGGAAAATTTGAAGGCTTTCCTGTGTTTTGAAGCACAATAATGTACATGTCAAGGAAATTATGAAACCGACGGGGCGTGTGTTCGCTATTGATGACTGTGACTGGTCTCATTTTGATTACCAATTCTTCTTTGTCAAAATGCAATTCTGCGAGGGCATTGGCTCTAGAAATACTTTTGCTGCACACTTTAACAATGAATTCCATATCTTGAAGGTGCAAGGTAGCATTCATTCACATCCTGTTACAAGAACTGAAACTGTATTCTTGGGAAATGTTGATGACCAGGTAGTTCCATGCCTACATGATAACCACATGGAAATGAATTCAGAAGAAAGATTTGGTGTAATGATTAACGAAGCTGCCTTGTTTTCCCCACTACCACCTATTTTCCAAAAAGCTAAACATGACATGCATGTCGATCCTGCTTCACCTGATGGTCAGGAGGTGGCCCAACCTAACCCAATATTTGGTGGAGATCATGATATGCATGTTGACATAAACCAATTTATCCCTGTAGTACAAGAAAATCAGTCTGCACCTCTTGAATTTGCCATGAATCCTATTCAGTCTTTACCGCCTGAGCTTCCGCTACCTCAATCACCACCTCGGAAACCTACATCTCCTCACCTATCAATGAACATGGAAGATGATTGGCCACAATTCCTCTCTCCAATCTTCGTTTGCCGAAGTGGCAGGCACAATCAACCTAGCTCTTACCCTGAAGTGACGGTTAGCTTCCTAACCCCTGTTTTTTTTTCTTTCATCTAATAAGCGTTTGATTAAGAGAATATCAAGTTGCATGGGTGTGAGTTTGTTTGATTCCCACTATAGTTCCATGAATGCATTAGAATTGGAGCGTATTAATAAGCATCAATGAAATTAATCTCTTGGAATGTTCAGTGTTTGGGGGATCCATCAAAGTGTCATGCCATTAACCTTGTGTTGTCCACGCTTAACTTAGATGTCTTAATGCTCCAAGAAACCAAATTAGAAGACCCCTCTTATTTTCATTTTAAACTTATTGCGGGTACTTTTTTAAATGGTTGGGTTTATGTTAATGCTATTGCAATAAGAGGTGGTCTTATTACTGCATCGAATGAATCTTCTTGGTCTCTTTGCTAAACTTTTTCGTATCAACCTGCTTTGCACGTTGCTCTTCATCACCCACCCTCCAATACCATCTATTTCTTTTCAAACAATTATGGTCCCTAAGAAGCTCATGATAAGGTGCGTCTTTGGTCAAATTGTAAAGAATTAGCCAATCAATTTGTTGTTCCATGGGTTATTGGTGGCGATTTTAATACTACAAGAACTGCAGATGAAAGAAACTCAGGAAATACCTCGACTCATTCTGATGCTTTTAATTATTTTGTTTTTGACTGCTGCCTCCTTGACCCTCTCATTTGCAACCGCTCATTCACTTGGTCTAGCCATAGACCTGTTCCATCTCTAGCTAAGCCTGATTGTTTCCTTTTTAATGCTGCTTGGGAAGAACAACATCCTCTATCATTCGTACAAGGCCTTACCACTATGATCTCTGATCATTGTCCCATTCTGCTCGATTTTGGTGCATTATCAAACCCTAAACGTCCTTTCAAATTTGAGCGCTTTTGGCTTCTCAAACCATCCTTTGCAGATTTTGTCAAAACTATTTGGTCACAACCATTTCAGGCACAAAATGCATCACATCGAATTGTGTTGGAACTCAGGTCTTTGAGAAAATTAATCAAACCCTGGGGTAAATCTATATGGGGATCCATCCGTACACGTATATCTTCCATTCAGGATGTTATCCTTGACCTTAACATAATAGAAGAATCTCATACTTTGACTAACAGTGAAAGTAATGAACTAAAAGAATTCGAATCTGAACTGGATACGTTATTCAAACAAGAGGAAATGTGAAAGAAACAAAGATCAATGGCTAAGTGGATTGACGAAGGGGATAAGAATACATCTTATTTTTATCTCTTATCTATTGGAAGATGTAGATTAACCATCATATCTGAGATCATCCAAAACAACCATTGTTTCTCTTACCAGATTGATATTCTCTATCTCTTCACTAACTATTACCATTCTATCGTTGGTAGTTCTCCCTCCTCATTGCCTGACATTGACTGGAATCTTCTTTACCCTAGCCCCTCATCCATTCTTATTGATCAATCTTTCACATAAGAAGAAATATGGGCTGCTTTAAGAGATATGGATGATGATAAAGCCCCTAAGCCAGATGGATTTGGGCCTTGCTTTTTAAAAAAAATTGGCCCATTGTTAAAGACGATATAATTGATATGTGCATGTAATTTCATGAAAAACCGATGCACATAACTGGGTTTAGCTATGCTAATATTCTTCTTCTTCCTAAATCCACTAGTGCCAACACTTTATCTTCCTTCCGTCCTATCAGCTTATTTAACACCACTTTCAAAATTATCACCAAAATCCTGGCTAATCATCTCCAAGCTATCATCTCCTCTCTGATCGGTCACGAACAATCAGCTTTTATCCTTGGTCGTAATATCCTTGACTGCGTTGCTGCTACACAAGAAATAATATCTTTTTGTCATAATACCTCTACCCCTGGTGTTCTCCTCAAATTAGACATTTCGAAAGCCTTTTATTCTGTTAACTGGGTATTATCCCTGTAATTGATGAAACATAGAGGCTTTCTAGATAGATGGTGTAAATGGAGAGAATGCATCCTTCAATCTAGCTTTTTGTCTATATCAATAAATGGCAACTCTAGTGGTTTAATTAAATCATCTAGAGGCCTTAGACAGGGAGATCCTCTATCGCCGTTTATTTTTGTATTGATTGCTGATGTTTTTAAACGAATGTTGAAAAGATTTGTTGCTAACAACTTCTTTGATGTCATTCATCTTCCCAATTCCAATATATCTGTATCAAACTTGCAATTCGCTGATGACACTATCATTTTTTTGTCTCTTAATCCCAATCAAATCTGCAACCTTAAAGTCATCCTTTACACCTTCGAACTTATCTATGTTCTCTCTATCAACTTTTCTAAGAGCTCCGTTATCATGTTAGGAAGAGCTTCCCATCTTGGTCCTCTATTTTCTTCCATTCTCAATTGTCCCACTAAGCATTTTTCGATTGTCTATCTTGGCATCCCCCTTCGACCAACTAAACTTTTGAAATCTGACTGGTTCCCTCTTATTGACAAGATTGAATCAAGATTATCATCATGGAAACCTAATGTTTTGTTTGCTACTGGTCGTCTAGTACTTGTAAAATTTGTCCTTTCTTCCATTTCGATGCACTGGATGTCATTTCACAAATTACCCATGTGGGATAGTCAACCTATCGACCTTCAATGTAGCATTGCTCTCAAAATAGATTTGGTGCATTATTTCCCCTGGTAGCTTTATTTGGAAAGATTGGATTCTTGCCTTGCATTACTCTTCGAACTCTCATTTTGTAGTTCAGTTTACACCAGCTGCAAAATCCTCTCCCTTCTGGTCCGATGTCATTCTAGCTCTCCCTTGCCTTGAAATATTGATACATGTTAAATTAGGCCATGGTGCATAGTGTCTTATTTGGCTTGATATATGGCAGGATCAGTTTCCTTTAACCAATTTGTTTCCTGCTCTTTCCGCTTTGATTTCACAAACGGGCTGTTTAGTTGCAACCACTTTGGGCCTTGGCCCATTTGCTCTTGTCCCCTCTTCTATTTTTGATTTTCCTGCATTTCTTAATATTTTGGCAATCTCTAATCTGCTTCTTCATGCTCATCTTTCTGATTCTCCTAATCGTTACATTTGGGCACTATTCCCGAATAAGGGATTTTCAGTTGCTTTTCTTTACCACTTCCTAACCTATTAAGACCGCTCCTTTTCATTTGCTAGACTTTGGGAGTGTCGTATCCCACCCAGGATCCTCTTTTTTCAATGGTGTCTTATTCACGAAAAGTCAATACTAGAGCTAGATTGTATTGTCGTAATTTGGTTGCTAATCCTAGTTGCGCGTTATGTTCCATTCATGAAGAATCAATTCATCACTTATTATTTGAATGCGACACTATTTTCCCTATTTGGGCTGTTTCTAGTTCTCATCTTCTTGGATTTATCCCTTTGATCTCATCTATTTTTTAGCATTGACAATATAGTTCAGCTAACCTGCATTGGACTCATTCTTATTTATTTACTGTTGGTACATTTGGGAAGAAAAAAAATGCGACAGTCTTTAATAAGCCTTTGAAGCATTTTGAAGGAATTTGCAGAATCATCTCTCTTATTTTTCATACATGGACAGGCACTTCCACTTCTGCTCACTTCAGGTTGGCTCTTCCATTGCCAGATGATTCTGCTGAATCGGTGGGTAGCTCTAGTCCTGAGCTGCTCCATTGTGCTTCTCTCTGATGAAGTATGCTTTTGGCTAGCGTATATTTTTATGTATCTCATATTGGCTTCTATATATGTATTTTCTAATGTAAGTTATGCAATGGATGTTTGTTGATTGATGTTTTCTGCTATTTTGGAAACTTCATAATGACCGCTAAATAGTTAGGCTTGTCAATTGGGTTTATTAATATATATAATATATCTTTTAATCGGCTGTGTAGCCCCGCATTACACAACTATCTCTCTCAACAAAAAAAATGTTATAATAAGTTGTTTAATTAAGTAATTCAATTATAACTTCTTGTATATAGGTGTTGAACTAAAACAAATATAACGAAGGCGTATAAGAAAAGGAATGTAAACGATGAAGCACCTTATCCACCTGTAACTCTTGGTTTAAAAAGTAATTTGTCAAATATAATATATAGTTAAGAAGTTTAATAACAAACAGTGAATACTCAATCGTGTATAACTTTCCATTCTGTGAACATGATTAGAGCAAACTAATTACGTTGGGACCATATGACTGAACTATACATGATGGAATTATTTTAGGCAAGTCTGGAAGCTGCTGTAATTTTATTGTTAAATAAAACACATGTTTAATTTAACGGAAACTGAACCACTTAGCGACAATGGAAATCAAGGTGAGTATAACTCACTCAGTTTATCCCACTTATTTTTTTACAAGTTGGGTTTAATATTTGTGAGATATGGTTGTTTATTTTTGGATGATTACCGAATGTTGTTTAATTATTTATTGGTTGAACAGATTAAATTAAAACATTTATCTAATTTAATTGAAATTAATCGTTAATTTTAACGATTATAACCAATTGAGGTAACTTACCTTGTTGGTCATGTTTATAATAATATAAACGTATAGATGAATAGTTGGATGCTTGGATTGCTGTTATTGTTCGATTTTTGAAATTATTGGTTGAGACATTTATTTTTCATTTATCAGTGATAAATGTATTTTTGTATTTAATTGGAATGAATATTTTGAGGAAACCTATTTAAATGCAGGGAAAGACAGGTTATAGGGATCCGATGTGATTCATCACTTTTATTAATAATGCTTATCATATATGTTGACTCTATTTGATTGATGTGAAATTGGATAGATAAACCCTTATTTCATAGCTGGGTATTTTAGTAGACGTTTGGCATTTTTATATCGTTGATAAAAGTAGTATTTGAAATTGATTTTAAATCGAGACCGAAATGTTCTCATTTGTATACATTTTTCAAATGTTGGCAGATCGATGCAATTTTTAAGTCATAAAATTTATTTTATAACTAAGCAAGATTTTCAAGTATATTTTATAAGTTATTTAAAATAGAAGTTCTATAAAAGAAATAATAATAGTTTGATTTATAAAATATTATTAAATGATTTATATAGTAATTTCCTATGATTTTAAGCAAGCAATTGGAAATTAACTAAAGGATAAATGATTACGGACAATTGTTTTTAGGGAAACAATTTAGAAATATTTTTTAATTATTTATATTATTTTAAGACGAAGGATTTATGATTTTAATTTAAAGCCTGAGTTTAAGAGACGTTTATAAAAACAATGTCTAACTAATGCGATAGTTAAAATAAATATTGTACTTGATTTTGAATTAAGTAAAATGGAATTGAACGGGAAATGGAGTTTAATAATAGCATCCTACATTTATAAAACAGGTTTGTAAAGAAGTTTGAATTAAGTGAAAAGATTTTAAATGAGCTTTTATTTTTAAATAAGTGAAACGATGGAAATGAATGGCGATTTCAAAAGTAGAGGAGGGTTATTAAAAACCATATTTTTAAATACGGAATAAGAAATAGATGGGATATTACAATTGGAATCAGTTTAGAGTTACAAACTCGTATATATCTTGAGATAAGAACATTGTCGTTCAAGGTCTGAGAGGTAATTAGAATACCCCAACTTGAACGGCTTCGCTATTATCAAGAGATGGTATTAGTTTGTAATGTTAGACAATATCGAAAATAGTACGTTTTTCCAAGAGTAAGTTATAAATGGAGATATGTTGAATTATATAGAAAAGAGTTATAAATGTAGCTTATTGAATAGAAATGGATATGCTAAGAAAAGGGATTTCCTGAGTTTAAATGAATGGTCTAATAAAAATGTGATGACACTCAAAGTAATTCATAACATTGTTTTTATGAACATTAAGTTAATTTGATTTGTTAATGAACTTACATTTTGTATAAGAAACTTTGTTTCAGTTTTGACAATGAATAAATGGTTTTGGCGAATGTGGTGCAAATGACAATGAACGTGAAGTTGGATATGGTTATGGGTTATTTTCTAGGTATCGAAATAAAATGTGTTGAGAGTATTCTTATATTAAAATAAGAAGTAAAATGTTGAGTTCCAATTATAGAAATATTTTGAAGCTGAGTTAATAAATGATTAATTAAAAAGGGGCCAAATGATGCTATATATCGAACCAATGAATTTGTTTTCTTGTTATGGTTGAATGGTTGTTTATTTGATAATCAAATAACTGCCTACCAAATCAGGCCTATGCGATTATTGGTATGGAAAGACCGAGATAGAATTTATATTCGAACACCATTCCGACCAGTATATACGTAAACATTAAAGATATCAGAAAGATGATCGAGATGGAACATTGAAGACAGTGGATCTTCATGAGCAAAAGAACTACTCGTTGGATTTCTAAGGGTAGCTCCCGAGGGTATACAGACTTGTGATACTGCCATGATTGGAATCTATGGATTGCAAGGACTACTCGCTAACGATCTATAGGGTGATTTCTAGGATTTGGTAGGAGGGTAGATATGGTAGGAGGGTACCTTCGGTATGTCCAGTCCTAAAACAACTTGTATTGACGGATGTATAATATAGTTTTTCCAGAGGGTCACGTACATTGATTTCTACAAATATACTTTTGTTGGTGGCAGAGGAATTCGTTCTTACTGATTAGACACCCAAAGTATTTTTGTAAATATCAATAAGTGATTTAAGGGATTTAATGATGTGGCATTCAAAGTAAATGATGGCCAGATTTTATAAAAAGGAAATCGTGACCTCTAGCCTCACAACCAGGAAATGACAAAAATTGGGAAGACAACATGGCTAGGTGGGACGCACCCAAGAAGGATATATTTGTCGACAACCGTGAGTGATAAGATATTTGATACATTAATCTAAATGAGTGGTCGGTCATGTGTGGTCGGGTCGCAAGATGTTTCTGTTGAACCCAGTGTATGCTCTCTAGAGTACACTGATCGGAAGGTGGTCCCATACATTGTCATAGTCGGAATCCACTCTCCAATCAGAGCCCTGCGTTTTTTGATTATATACTATGTATGTGGAGCGTGAGATGCAAATGTTCTACTATTTGGTTATTTATTTGATATAGAGACTATTATAATATCACCGGATTTCATATTAAAAACGTTTTGGGTTATAGTAAGGTTAAAATGTCAGTGTTTATGTGCCGGTCGGTCTTAGTATTATATTTTTTTTCAAAGTGATTTTCTAAAATTAGGCAAGTTGGATTGTAATGACCCGCATTGGCAGAGGTATTATAATTAATTTATTTAATTATATTAATAATGATATAGTGAATTAAATGGTCGTGGAATTAAATAATGATGAATATTTAATTAAAATAATAAATTAAATAATACATTTAATTCTAAAATAATCAGAATTGGCTGAAATGGCGATATGGTGTGAACTGGATCATCTGTGATATTAGTTCAGCTTGGAATTTAATTTGAATAACGAATATATTATATAAACGACAGTTTGAACATAGAATTATAATATAATTAAAATCGAGCTTGAAATGGCACTGCAGTTCGTAAATTGGCGATTCGAACTTCAACTGAATATACATGATTCGTTTTAAATCGGATTTCTGTGAAACAAGAAATGTTAGGAGCTGGTGAAGTATATCTTTCTAGTGGAAGAGAAAAATCAGGATTTCATCGTGTAGATTTTGAGATAGGTCCAAATCAAATTTTAAAATAGTCGCTATAGAATCGTTTATCGACCATAACGGTTTATTTGATATAACTAGAGATCGAGTCTGAATTTAGACAAGGTTCTTTTGGGACATAACGATAATTAAATTTTTAGAATTTTACTGTAATTTTCAATAAATTAAATGAGCAACTTTTTATTTGGAGTATTTTGCACCCTGAAATCAACATTTTGGAGTTTCACAATATGAGTTGAACTACCGATATTATTATATTTTTGGGATCGTGGGACCTTGCTCGTCTCGCCGGTGTTTTTATTTCTGTTCGTAGCATCTCGTATGTGGACAGAATTATGTATAATAGGGTACGTTAAATGTTAAAACTCTACAACAAATATCTACCTAACAAATATCTAAACCAAATGGCCTATAAATAACCCCCCTTAACTTCCCTTAAACCTAAATTTTCTTTCCTCAAAGTCGCCCTCTTCTCAGCCGCCAAAATCTGCTCTTCTAAAACAAAATATCGGCAACTTCTCAGATCCAAAACAAAAAGGAAAATATCCGCAACAAGTCATGAGTTGAGGCTTGTAGCCATTTCCGTGGACTGTTAGTATAACGTGGGAGGAGGACGAGTTGAAGCTGGAAGCCTTGAAGTGTTTAGTATGTTTGGATTCACAGTGGAGTGTGGCACTTAATTAGTGGTGGAAGAGGGCAGAAGAGGCTATAACGTGGTGAAGTGGTATATGGAGCATCAACGTTTTACTTGAGCTGGCGGTTTAAGACTAGGGAACATGAGGTTGCGGACTATAGTGGGATAAAAAACAGTCAGCTATGTGTCTCGGAGTAGCAGCGTGGTGGAAGCATGTGGTTCATGGTTGAGGTGTAGCGTTGTGTTCGGGGTAAATGCAGATCCAAGTGTCGATACTATTATTGCCACTGCGTAAAAGGGTGCTGCAAACGCGATGAAGACCTGGAGTTCGAGTTTGATTGGATGGAGAGGGGAGTGTAGAGTTCCGAAAGGAGAGCGCGTTGGTGGAGTTCTTTTTGAGTTCTGTTGCTTTGTAGAGGGAGGACGGGGTGTGTAGAAACTCGACAGTGGCACTGAGATCTGGAAGTAAGTCGCGATTTTTAATTTCAGGAAGAGGATACTGTTCATGAGGGTGCAGGTCGAGTGTTATATGGAGATGGGCCTTGGTGAGCCCAATTAGGAAAAAAATGAAATTTAGTTTTTATTTAATTTTTGTATATAACTTCGAAACTGAATATCTTTGTCATACGTGAACGGAATTTAGCGAAACAAGATCCGACAGGATCGTATGGGCGGACACTACCAAATGGAACTGACTGGGAATGGATTGTGGCTCGTATGAATTTATGGCGAAATAAACTGTTTGATTCAAATCAAACAACAATTTATCGTTCTTTAACGATGAAATGCCAATGTGAGTAAATCTTACTAACGCTGAACAGTTTATAATTTCATGTTGTATTTTTAGAACTGTTAAATATTGATTGATTGATTGTGTATTGATTGTTTGATTGAACTGCTAGTCAGTTAGTTGAATTTCTATATTGATTCTGTTTAACAGAATATATCGTATGGAACTGAAAGTGATGTTATCTATATTGTTTAACATCTGTGATGCAGGGAAACAGGTTGGAGGGACCCAACGGGGTTCCTCAACATTTATTTTACTGTTTTTCATATATTGTGATATATGATGTGATATATAATCTGTTGTCGATTATATGTGTTTGGACGATACTGATCATCGTGATTTGATATGTTGAATACCATAACATACCGAAATGTTGATAAGGGAACATTTTCAAAGTGATATTTGAAATAAAATATTTATAAATGGAATATTTATAAATAAGAAATATTTATAAATTGGATTATTTAAAAATAGGAGATATTTAGAAAAAGGGAAAATGTTATAAAAAGGAAACTGTTATAAGAAGGAAATCATTTTTAAAGTGGAGAACCGTTACTAAAAGTAAATCTTTAAAATGAATAAATGTTGTTAAAAAGGAAATCTTTATAAAGCGAATAAAGGAGTTAAATCGAATTAGTTATTCGAAGGGAGTTAATTCTAATATGGTATTCGAAAGTAGTAAATCGAATTAGTTATTCGAAAGGGGTTAGTCGAGTCGAGTCAGTTGAATAGAGTAATCGAATATTTGTTATTCAAATAAGAGTTAAACCAGTTAAAGTTAACTAGTTAGAGTTAACCAGATGGAGTTAATCAATTAGAGTTAACCAGTTAGAGTTAAACCAGCTGGAGTTAATCGATTAGAGTTAAAGCAAGGAGTTAATCGAATATATAGTTTATTCGAATAGAATAAAGGAGTTAATCGAATATATAGTTTATTCCAATAGAATAAAGGAGTTAATCGAATATATAGTTTATTCAAATAGAATAAGGGAGTTAATCGTATATAGTTTATTCAAATAGATTAAAAGGAGTTAATCGAATATAGTTTATTCGAATAGAGTAAAAGGAGTTAATCGAATATAGTTTATTCGAATAGAGTAAAAGAAGTTAATCGAACATATAGTTTATTCAAATAGAATTAAAAGAGTTATCGAATATAGTTTATTCGATAGGAGTTAAGTGAATAGAGTTAGAGTTAAATCAAAAGAATTAAGTGAATAGAATAAATTGAATAGAGTTATCGAATATACCTTATCGAAGGAAAGAATTATCGAATAGTAAAGATTTGAAAGAGAGTTACGTAAGGAAGTTTTTTAAAGAATTAGAAGGGTGAACTTTGTCTATTTCAAGGTTAGAAACGTTGTTCAGTTAAGGTCTGAGAGGTAGTATTACCCCAACTTGATTGACTTCTTTTTTAACTAAGGTATGGTTAAGGTTCGATAGTAAAGGATGGTTAAGTGAATTTAGTAATTAAAGGAAATGGTTTGAGTTGGCATCGCGATGGTTTGTTTAAACATCTGTTTAAGTCCAATGAAGAAGCTTTGGAAAAGTTTTCCAAATTAGAAACCAGAAATGTTTTCTAATAAAGAAAACAAGAAATGGAAATGTTTTCCATTGTTAATAACTTATATTTTCCAAATTTAGAAAATAAGAAATATTGAATATAGGGAAACAGGAGATAAGTAAATTAACGAAATAAAGAGATAAATGTTGAATGATGTTTGATCGATATAAATATCCATTTGGAAATAATATCGTTGTTTGCACACCTGTTTTTCTTCGATAGTTAAATCACAGACTATCGAAGTTTTGACCATTTTAACGTTGTTAATATGGAGAGACCGGTTGGATTATTATCCAAAGAACCACTCTGTATTGGCATAAGAATTGCGAATCATATATGATAAAGGAAATTGAAGACGGAGTTATGCAAGGGCTATCCTGTTTACAGAATAGTGCCTTCGGTTCATCCTGTTCCTGGATGACTTGTATGGACGAATGTCTGACAGAGTCTTTCCAGACGATCACGTATATTGATTTCTCCAATCGTACCAAGAGTGGAAGCGGAGAAGGAAACTTCTTTTAGCTAATACATAATGTATGGTTGAGGACGTCAATCGGTGATTTGATGGATTTGACGATGTGGCATTCAAAGTGAATCTGATGTGATGATAAAGCGTAGCTTCTAGCCTCATCAAAACGGTAAATGACAGAAATCGGGCAGGCAGCATGGTTAAGTCGGTCGCACCGAAGTAGGGTGTATAATCACCTGATCTAGAGTTTCATTTACTTCTAAAAATCTATTGTTGATGCTGTCCCATTCGGGGAACGGTTGCTGATCCCAACCGTTGGTGATATACATTCGATACACTCAAGCGAAATGAGTGGTCGGCCATGTGTGGCCGAGTTGCAAGATGTTCTTGTTGAACCCTGTGTATTCCTTTCTAGAGGTACACTAGCAAAAGGTTGTTCCATACCTTGTCATAGTTGGAAATCCATTACCCAATACGTGCTTGCGGTTTTGATTGTATACTATATATGTAGAACGTGAGATGAAAGCGTTTCTGCTAGATGATTATTATATTGTGGTTGATAGACATTATTATAATATCAAAAGGTTTTTGATATAAAGATAATTTGGATTCTCATAAGGGAAAAACCCGTTCTGTTATACGGTGTGGTCTTATGAGATATCATTTACTTGTTCAAACTGTTTTACTCATACCAGTCCCATGACTGACCCGGAGTTTATTTTGTTGTTTTCCCTAAGCTCTTGGGTGCCCAATTTTGTACGGACAGTCAAGTAGTCAGGATTTACAGATATACTGGAAGAGCTGGAGCAGGAGGCTTCAGGATCAAATAGCTATAGTTATTTTCCGTTGTGTTGTAAGTGTTGTACTTTGATAATGATGTATATTCAAATACAAATGTATATTTCAAAGTTATGATTACGTATATTATATGTTATTCGTTCCGCTGTGAGATTCGTGTTACTCTGATATTGTGTTCTTCTTCTTCTATTCTAAGTTTCTATCTTATCTTTCCTCACCCTCTGTTTTCTTTCTATTAATTTCCTGATTTTCAGTTTAATTTGGGGTTGGACTTGTGTTTTTGGTCAACTCAAATTGGACCGGAATTTTGGGTCATTACAGTTGGTATTAGAGCTTAAGTTATGTGAATTACCTTGGCTCTGTGGCATGACTCAGTAGAGATAGGGTTAGTAATACCCTAGATTGAGTTGAGCGTATATATACGAGTGAGCGTATTTGTTATTGATACAAAACTTGTTTTATATTGTGAAGATTTATTGGTTGAGTCGTTTATGAGTTCTGGTCGATCAGTTTGATCCACTATATCGGTAGGGATTTTGTAAACACTCGAATACGATGAACCGTCATGGTATGTTTTGAAAAGAGGGTAAACGAAATAATTTTACCCAAATTATATTGTTGATATAAAGGATTTATATTGGAATAATTATAATATAGTAGATATATTGTTTGTTATTATAATCGAGTAAGATTATACATTAAACGGTTATGTAGATAACCAATTAGAATTCATATAAGTGAAATACGTGAAATCAGATGAGTTGATTCTGAAATTTAAACCAGAAATTGAAGTTAAAACTCTGGAGAATTGGATAAGTGTTTGTAAATGGATTTGGATTAAAAGTAAGGAAAATTTAAGATCCTGGGAGATTTTAAATTGTTTTACAAGCAGTGTGAATTATATTTTCAAATAAATTTCAAAGTGGAAATGTTTAGAAATGGTTTTATAGTATTGAACTCACTTCGATCGCTGGAAAATAGATTCTGATGATGACAGCTGCATCATCAGTATTCATTTTCGAGTTGTAAGTGACGAATTACTACCAGAGATACTGCTTTGGATTTGTTTTGGGAAAGACAAGTGTGTTGAATTTCAAAATGGGATTTATAATATAGAATTGAATATAGAATTTGAATAAAGAAAATTCAAATAGATTTAAATATAGAATTTGAATAAAGAGAATTCAAATAGAAATTGAATACAGAAATTCAAAGGGAGTTTGAATATATGAAATTCAATGGAATTGAAATAGAGTTTGAATATAGAAATTCAAATGGAATTCAAATATAGAATTTGAATATCGAAAATATAAAGGAATTCAAATATACGATTTGAATATCGAAAGTGAAATGGAATTTGAATATAGAAATTCAAATGGAATTTGAATATAGAATTCAAAAGGAATTCAAATATAGGATTTGAATATATAGAATTCGAATATAGTATTCAAATGGAATTTAAACTATAGAATTTGAATATATATAATTTGAATAGAATTTGATATATAGAATTTGAATAATAGAATTTGATATATAGATTTGAATAATAGAAGTGATATAAAATTTGAATAGAAATTTAATTGAATTAACTAAGTCGAAGAGGAATTAGTTAATCGAATTTTGAATTTGAAGTTGACCTTTGAAAGGTGAATTGGATTTGTAAATGGATATTCAAGGTCGAATATAGAACTTAAATTTGAAATTTGGATTCAAATTAGTTAATAAGCAAGTTAAAATATATTTGAACATGTCATGTTCAAATATAAAAGTGAAATAGACTAAAGAGTTAATTAACAAATTAATTAACGAATTGAGATAAAACGATCAGGTATAGTTAAAATAGATTGGACAGGTATAAATATACATGAGATAGGTATAGATAAGGTATGAAGGTATATAAATAGAATGCTCGACGAAAAGGTATGTATTTAATTCATATATGAGAGTTTATGCGCCGTATCGGCTAGCCGCTTGGCTTTTTCTTTTTCTTTTGGATTGGTGAGGGCCATGGGAGGCTATTTGAAATATTCCGATGCTCCTGGTACAAAGGAGGTTATGGCGAATTTTTCCGGGAATTTAAGGAGTTAGAATATTTTTAAGATAATTTGATAGTTAGAAATCAACGTATCGATATATATACAGAAGTCGATAAGGAAACGAACTTAGAAATAGAATAGTAAAATCAAAAAGGAAGACTAAGAATAAAATTTAGTAAGAATAGAAAAAGGAAGCATATACGTGTTATAAAGTGAAGAATTAGTTGTATGGTATTGATTTTTCGAGTAAGTAGTTTCATCTGTTTTGACGTTATAAATGTTTTTCAGTCAAGGTCTGAGAGGTAGTTATACCCCAACTTGATTGATTTCATTATTAACAAATAAATAGTAAGATTTCAGGCTCGAAGATCAATGTTGAATAAGAGTTAGTTGAATAAAGTATTTGGGATATCGTAACGATGTTTTACACAACATTCGTTTTAACCCAAACAAGTGTAAGCTTGGAAATATAATGTAACGGCTGGAAATTTTCGACTCCTCGAGAGTCGAAAATTCCGAGACGTTAGTGAAAGAAAGTAGAGGGTGAGGAAGAAAAGATAGAACTAATAGAATAGAAGAAGAAGAACTTACATCATCAGAGTAAACACGAATCTCACAGCGGAACGAATAAAATATAACATAACTTTGAAATACAAATCAGTACTCGTATATACATACCATTTCAAAGTACAACACTTAACAACACAGCGGAATAATAATAGCTATAATCCTGAAGTCTCCTGCTCCAAGCTCTCCAAGTGTATCTGTAAAATCCCGACTACTTGACCGCCCGTACAAATTTAGGCACCCAAGAGTTTAGGGAAAACAAACAAAATAAACTCCGGGTCAGTCATGGGACTGGTGTGAATAAACTCCAACACTTGGTTAAATAAAGGATATCTTTCTGATATTATAATAATGTCTAAATACAAATAGATATCAATCTAGCAGAACGCTTGCATCTCACGTTCCACATACATAGTATACAAATAAAACCGTGAGCGCTTATTGGAGATTGGATTCCAACAGACAAGGTATGGGAGCACCTTCCGATCAGTGTACTCTAGAGGAGATACACTAGGGTTCAACAAGAACGTCTTGCAACCTGGCCACACATGACCGTCCACTCATTTAGCTTGAGTGTAACGAATATATTATCACCGATGGTTGGGATCAGCAACCATCCTTCCCGATAAGGGACAACATTGAAATAGATTATAAAGAAGTACAATTGAATATTCTCTAGATGGTGATAATACACCCTGCTTGGGTATGGCCCAACTAGCCATGTTGCCTAGCCCAACTTCTGTTATTTCCGGGTTGTGAGGTTTTGAGGTCACGTTTATCACTTTGACAGATTATTTCTTCAATTACTTTGAATGCCACATCGTCATACCCGCCAAATCATTATCGATTTCTCAAGGCATCATGGGTATAAAAACTAAGAGAAACGAATTTCTCTGCCACCAACGTAATACGTTTAAAGAGATCAACATATATGATTCGTTAAGAATACTTTGTCAGACACTCGTCCATATACGTTGTCCTGGGACTGAACAAACCGAAGGCACTATTCAGTGAATCCATCCCGCCTAGGCTTTTCACAATAGCCCTTGCACTTCACTCCGTCTTCAATTATCTTCAGCGTACTTGATTCGCAACGCTTATGCTAATACGGAGTGGTTCTTCGGATAATAATCCAACCGGTCTCTCCATATTAACAACGTAAAAATGGTCAAAACTATGATAGTCTGTGATTCAACTATCAAATGAAAACATGTCGGTGTACAAACAACGATCTTATTTCCAAATGGGAATTCGATCGATCAATCATCATATGTTCATATTTCCTTATTTCATATATTTAGAAAATATATGTTATTAATCATTGGAAAACATTTCCATAGCTTATTCTCACATCACTATTATTTCGCAACTATCAGTCCCTAACTGTAACTAGTATGAGAACAATTCTCTAAGTATCAATCCGGAAGGTCGAAACCAACATCAGATCGTCACTTAGAAAACCGTTCAACTTACCCTCTCCAGCCAGTTTCTGAATTTGCTTAACTCTATTTCTTAAATTCTTATCATGAAAACATTTCATTTTCTATGTTTAGAAAACATATCTGACTATATTTGGAAAATGTTTCCAAAACTCATTTACGGATTTCCAATGAACGTTGTATAAAACATCGTTACGCTTAATCCATTAATCGCTTATTACTTAACTATATTTCAAATCAACCTTTTCTATCGAACCACAACTATTCCTTTGTCAATTCTGAAGTCAATCAAGTTGGGGTATAATTACCTCTCACACCTTAATTGAACAACGTCCTTTACTGTGAAATAGATGAAGCTCGTCACTCACTTTTTACAATCATTTGTTTACGCAAATTCTCGGATTCAGGTTACGAATCCACTTATTATATGACAACGTTTGATTATAACTATAACGTTATAATTCCTACCCCTAAAATATCTAACCTAAATTATAAATTTATTTCCTAACTCGAATAATTTAACAGACATTTAATTTCTAAATCAATAACTAAATCTTGATTTAAACCCTGGAAATTAAATAGTACTTTCCCAAATTCGCTATAATCGAGTTCGACGTATAACTCTCTTTCGAGAAATCTCTATTCGATTAACTCTCCCTTTTTAATAACTTATATTCGATAAACTCAATTTCGATTAACTTCTATCGAATAACTAATATTCGAATAACTCTTCTTGGTTGGCTCTATTTCATTAACTCTTATCGAATAACAAATATTCGATTTTCTTAAATGTGTCAATTCTTATCGAATAACTATCATCCGATTTAACTTAAATGGATTTACTCTTATCGAATAACTTATTCGATTAACTCAAATTGAATAACTAATATTCAATTAACTCTTCGACTAACTCCTTTGGATTAACTAACTTTGAATAACTCCTTTGGATTAGCTAACTTCGAATAACTCCTTTGGATTAACTAACTTCGAATAACTCCTTTGGATTAACTAACTTCGAATAACTCCTTTGGATTAACTAACTTCGAATAACTCCTTTGGATTAACTAGCTTCGAATAACTCCTTTGGATTAACTAACTTCGAATAACTCCTTTGGATTAACTAACTTCGAATAACTCCTTTGGATTAACTAACTTCGAATAACTCCTTTGGATTAGCTAACTTCGAATAACTCCTTTGGATTAACTAACTTCGAATAACCAATATTCGATAATTACTCTTCGAATAAATAATATTCGTTAACTCTTCTCAAATGAATAACATTTGATTTCTCCACTCGAATAAACTATATTCGATTACTCTTCCCTCGAATACACTATATTCGATAACTCTACTTCGAATAAGTGATATTCGACAACTCTACTCGATTAACTCCACTTGGATAACTCTAACTGGTCAACTCTAACTGGTCAACTCTAACTGAGTAATTCTAACTGATCAACTCTAACTGGTCAACTTTAACTGGTCAACTTTAACTGGTCAACTCTAACTGTTTATCTTTAACTGGTAAACTTTAACTGGTTAACTCAAATGGTTTAACCTAACTGGTTAACTCAAATGGTTTAACCTAACTTGATTTACTTGTCTCGATTAACTGAACTAATCCACTTAGTTTAACTTAGTTAATTCACTTAGTTTGACGCAACTAATTCACTTTGATTTACCAATTAGTTTAACTTAACTAATTCACTTCGATTAACCGCTTAGTTTATCTTAACTAATTTACTTTGGTTAACTTAACCAATTACTTTGATTAACTCGACTAACTCGTTTTGGTTAACTTAACCAATTACTTTGATTAACTCGACTAACTTGCTTTGGTTAACCTAACAAATTACTTTGTTTAACTCGACTAACTTGCTTTGGTTAACCTAACCAATTACTTTGTTTAACTCGACTAACTTTGCTTTGGTTAACCTAACAAATTACTTTGTTTAATCCTTTTATAAAGATTTACTTTTTACAACGTTTATCAATTTATAAAGATTTACTTTTAGTAACGGTTCTTCACTTTATAAATGTCCTTTTAATAACGTTTCTACTTCTCTATATAAGTCCAGACTTATATATATTCCATTTATCAACGATAAATAATTTATTTAATTTATAAAACATTATTTATAAATTAATCTACTTCAATTTATCTGTTTAAAAGAGATTTCCTATTAAATATCTCATTTAAATCCATATCGTGTTATACCGTGTGCGAAGCACGGGTTTAAACCTATCCTTGTATAATTCTATTTATTTTCCGAACAAGTGTTCCTTTATTTATTCCCTAAATAAATATTCCTTTATTCCATTTATTTATAATCTAAATAAATGTTCCTTTATTGATTTCCTAAATAAATATTCATTTATTCCATTTATTTATAATCTAAATAAATGTTTCTATTTTATTTCATTTATTTTCTAAATAAATGTTTCCTTTTTTATTTATTTATTTTCTAATTAAATAAATGTTTTCCTTTTATAAAATCCTATCGATTTTATAAATAAGATTCATTTTCAATATAAACATTGAAAATCCCCTTATCAACATTTCGGTATGTTATGGTATTCAATCATATCAAATCACGATGTTCAATATCGTCCAAGCACATATAATCACCCACAGATTTTATATCACATCATATAACAATATATGGAAAACAATAAAATAACTGTTGAGGAATCCAGTCGGATTCCTCCAACCTGTTTCCCTGCATCCACAGATGTTACACAATATGATTATCATCACTTTCAGTTCAATATAAATTATTCTGATAGCAGAATCAATATATAAATATTAACGGTTTATTTATATATATATATATAATTACATATATGTATATATAAAATTTTCACTAACTGACTAGCAGTTCAATCAATCAACCAACACACAACAATTAATAGATGATTAACAGTTCTAAAAATACATTATAAAAATATAACTGTTCAGAGTTGGTGAGTTTTACTCACATTGGCACGTTAATCGTTAAATAACGGTTTGCTTTATTTTGACTGCGACGGATAATTTGTTTTTCCATAAATTGTAACAAGCTCGGATTCACTCCCAGTCAGCTCCATGGTGTAGTGTCCGTCCACACGATCCCAACGCAACTAACGGTTCGTCAATCTGACTTCGTACTAGCTAGATACGATTTATACAAGTTATTATAATTTAAAATTAAATAAAACTTTAAGTAAAGGTTATTGGGCCTTAACCTTTTCAAGCCCAACACCACTTCACAAAGCCTATACCCGCAAGTGCCTCCTTCTTCACCGAATACTTTTGCTCCAGTAACATCCAACTCCCTCCACCATTTTCATACGTTTGACCTCAAAATGCTCCCCCATCACCAACTTTAAAATCGAACAAAAGATACCACAAATCACCTCATAAAACCCTCTTTCATCTCCACCCCTTAATGTTCCATTCGATCTCCACATAGTCACTTCCGTCGTTCACTCGTCGGATACCAGGTTGCGACAGCAACACCCATCGGACCCCTCAAGACTACCATAAATCGAAACTGAATCCAACCACTAGCTCGAATTCAACACCCGTTCTTCAATCCGAGGCTCCATCCATCTATCGTTTTGAACCCTAGTTTACTGCTAGAGTTCCAGCACTGAAAATGCCACATCGATCAACAGAAAAAGCATACTAAAACGAAGAGCAGGTTACAAGGATTCCTAATATACATGTATTAGGATTTAAAGGATTTTATTTCTATTGTTTTGTGGGATTTTCTTTTGATCGAACCCTTTCTGTATTTGGTTGGTTTGGTACTTATAGGATGTTTTGTGGTAGGTGAGAATTGTGGTTGAGAACGAAGGCCGCGTGGCCTGTGTGGGATCACAGAAAATGGGGAGGATATTTTGAATTTGATTTTCTTAATTTATTTTCTTGATTTTCTTCTTGTACCTGCCTTCTAAAAATCCCAGTGATTACATACGATACCTAAAAATCACCAAACTAGACATGTAGCTAGAGTTCGCCATTTCGGTCCCAACGAAACTGGTTTCGTCGAATTCCGACTCCGTATGCTCACACAGCGTATTTTTAACTGTCAAAATACTGACTGTTTCTCACTCTAAAAATCCGTACGGCCACACAGTGACTCTAAAAATCACGAAACTAGAAATCTAACAACTATTTGACATTGCGGATCTAACAAAATTAGTTTCGTCGAATTTCGACTTCGTTTGCAAAACCGGCTATTTTTAAAGCTCTGGATGACCCATTTAAATATATAAATATATTTAAATATTATTAAATTAAATATAAATAAATTTATATTATCGTATATATTTGCTGAGGAATATCATACAGCTCCAGTATAATTATATACTCGCTATTCCGAGTCCAGATTGAATCGATATTCAATTTACATTGAAAATCCTTTTATAACGTATATAAAGCGTTACGAATTATATACGAATTCCATAGCGACTATTTTAAATTTTGATTTGGGCATAACTTACAATCTACATGACGAAATCTTCAATTTTCTCTTCCATTAGAAAAATATAGCTTAACAGATTCAAACGTTTCTTGTTTCACAGAAATCCGACTTATAACGAATCTTGTATATTCAGTTGAAGTTCAACTCGCCAAATAACGAACTGCCGCATCGTTACGGGCTCGATTATAATTATTATTATAATTTATACGTTCAACTATCGTTTATTTAATATATTCGTTATTTAAATAATTAAATAACTTAATTATTATACCTTACAAAACGCGCCATTACAGACTTCCCCCCTTAAAATAATTTCGTCCTCGAAATTGCTAAGCTAGGAAAATGCTACCAACTTTACTAACTAGATTCAAATATCTTTTAGTTTACTTCTCAACTCCAGTTTCAACTGAACCATTTAATTTTCAATTAAATTATTAATTCATTTCCGATCAACTAAAATTTTCAAAAATTCTGAAAATTTTCTAACACCTTAAATTTTCGAAAAATTTCGCCATTACCTCCTTTGTACGGCTCAATACGTCAAACCACAACTCGCCTCTCTAGGCCTCCTCCAATCCAAAAGGAAATCAAAACAGCCAAGCGGCTTGCCAATTCGGCTCATACAATCCAAACTCATATATGATATAAACTTGTACCTTTTTGTCGGGCATTTAACTCTATCCCTTTCATCTGCTACCACTTCAACATATACCAATGTTATCCATTCCAATTAATCCCCAATCAGTTCATATCCTCAAATCCAAATCGAATTTCATTCGAACTCTAATATCAAATTCCAAATTATTGACTTATCAATTTGGTTCCATTCTAAATTATCTCTAATCCAATTCAATTTTATTTAACTCGGTTCAAGTTAAATTTCAATTTATTTTTACCATCTCATTTTATTTAACTTCATTAGTTAAATTTTAATTCCAGAACTTAAGTTCCTGGGTTTCTTTCAAATCAATTTGAAATCATAACACCAATTCAAAACATTTGAATTTCTAAACACTTGTTTTCTCAAAACAATTCAAAAACAAAACCTTTGGTAGTAATCCGTCACTTTGGAACTCAAAAATTGATGTGGCCACACTCATCAGAATCTATTTTCCAGTAATCGAAGTGAGTTTAATATTATATTTCTTTTCAAAATCATTTTAAACCTTTTCATTTTGAAATACATTTCAAATATTTTTCACACTGCTTGAAAACATTTCAAAATCTCCCAGGAACTTAAAATTTCCTTATTTTAAATTCCAAATTCTGATTTAAATTCATATTTAATTCAAACTATTTCATATATTACATTTATATGAATTCTGATTGGTCATTTATAACCATTTCACCCTTTTATAATCTTATTCGATTATAATAACAACCAACACAATCAATATACTATAATAATTTCAAGATATATATTTCTTCTATAAACAAATATATTTTGGGAAAAATTATTTCATTTACCCTCTTTCAAACATACCATGACGGTTCATCGTATTTGAGTGTTTAGTAACCCTTATCGATACAGTGGATCAAACTGATCGACCAGAATTCATAAGCCACTCAACCAATGAGTCTCCACAATATAAAGCCGTTTTATATTGAATAACAATTACGCGCTCATATATATACATTCAAATTCAGTCTAGGATATTACTAATCCTATCTCTACTGAATTACGCCACAGAGCCAAGGTAATCACTTAACTTAAGCTCCGATACCAACTGTAACGGCTGGAAATTTTCGACTCCTCGAGAGTCGAAAATTCCGAGACGTTAGTGAAAGAAAGTAGAGGGTGAGGAAGAAAAGATAGAACTAATAGAATAGAAGAAGAAGAAGAACTTACATCATCAGAGTAAACACGAATCTCACAGCGGAACGAATAAAATATAACATAACTTTGAAATACAAATCAGTACTCGTATATACATACCATTTCAAAGTACAACACTTAACAACACAGCGGAATAATAATAGCTATAATCCTGAAGTCTCCTGCTCCAAGCTCTCCAAGTGTATCTGTAAAATCCCGACTACTTGACTGCCTGTACAAATTTAGGCACCCAAGAGTTTAGGGAAAACAAACAAAATAAACTCCGGGTCAGTCATGAGACTGGTGTGAATAAACTCCAACACTTGGTTAAATAAAGGATATCTTTCTGATATTATAATAATGTCTAAATACAAATAGATATCAATCTAGCAGAACGCTTGCATCTCACGTTCCACATACATAGTATACAAATAAAACCGTGAGCGCTTATTGGAGATTGGATTCCAACAGACAAGGTATGGGAGTACCTTCCGATCAGTGTACTCTAGAGGAGATACACTAGGGTTCAACAAGAACGTCTTGCAACCCGGCCACACATGACCGTCCACTCATTTAGCTTGAGTGTAACGAATATATTATCACCGATGGTTGGGATCAGCAACCATCCTTCCCGATAAGGGACATCATTGAAATAGATTATAAAGAAGTGCAATTGAATATTCTCTAGATGGTGATAATACACCCTGCTTGGGTATGGCCCAACTAGCCATGCTGCCTAGCCCAACTTCTGTTATTTCCGGGTTGTGAGGTTTTGAGGTCACGTTTATCACTTTGACAGATTATTTCTTCAATTACTTTGAATGCCACATCGTCATACCCGCCAAATCATTATCGATTTCTCAAGGCATAACGGGTATAAAAACAAAGAGAAACGAATTTCTCTGCCACCAACGTAATACGTTTAAAGAGATCAACATATATGATTCGTTAAGAATACTTTGTCAGACACTCGTCCATATACGTTGTCCTGGGACTGAACAAACCGAAGGCACTATTCAGTGAATCCATCCTACCTAGGCTTTTCACAATAGCCCTTGCACTTCACTCCGTCTTCAATTATCTTCAGCGTACTTGATTCGCAACGCTTATGCTAATACAGAGTGGTTCTTCGGATAATAATCCAACCGGTCTCTCCGTATTAACAACGTAAAAATGGTCAAAACTATGATAGTCTATGATTCAACTATCAAATGAAAACATGTCGGTGTACAAACAACGATCTTATTTCCAAATGGGAATTCGATCGATTAATCATCATATGTTCATATTTCCTTATTTCATATATTTAGAAAATATATGTTATTAATCATTGGAAAAAATTTCCATAGCTTATTCTCACATCACTATTATTTCGCAACTATCAGTCCCTAACTGTAACTAGTATGAGAACAATTCTCTAAGTATCAATCCGGAAGGTCGAAACCAACATCAGATCGTCACTTAGAAAACCGTTCAACTTACCCTCTCCAGTCAGTTTCTGAATTTGCTTAACTCTATTTCTTAAATTCTTATCATGAAAACATTTCATTTTCTATGTTTAGAAAACATATCTGACTATATTTGGAAAACGTTTCCAAAACTCATTTACGGATTTCCAATGAACGTTGTATAAAACATCGTTACGCTTAATCCATTAATCGCTTATTACTTAACTATATTTCAAATCAACCTTTTCTATCGAACCACAACTATTCCTTTGTCAATTCTGAAGTCAATCAAGTTGGGGTATAATTACCTCTCACACCTTAATTGAACAACGTCCTTTACTGTGAAATAGATGAAGCTCGTCACTCACTTTTTACAATCATTTGTTTACGCAAATTCTCGGATTCAGGTTACGAATCCACTTATTATATGACAACGTTTGATTATAACTACAACGTTATAATTCCTACCCCTAAAATATCTAACCTAAATTATAAATTTATTTCCTAACTCGAATAATTTAACAGACATTTAATTTCTGAATCAATAACTAAATCTTGATTTAAACCCTGGAAAGTAAATAGTACTTTCCCAAATTCGCTATAATCGAGTTCGACGTATAACTCTCTTTCGAGAAATCTCTATTTGATTAACTCTCCCTTTTTAATAACTTATATTCGATAAACTCAATTTCGATTAACTTCTATCGAATAACTAATATTCGAATAACTCTTCTTGGTTGGCTCTATTTCATTAACTCTTATCGAATAACAAATATTCGATTTTCTTAAATGTGTCAATTCTTATTGAATAACTATCATCCGATTTAACTTAAATGGATTTACTCTTATCGAATAACTTATTCGATTAACTCAAATTGAATAATTAATATTCAATTAACTCTTCGACTAACTCCTTTGGATTAACTAACTTTGAATAACTCCTTTGGATTAGCTAACTTCGAATAACTCCTTTGGATTAGCTAACTTCGAATAACTCCTTTGGATTAACTAACTTCGAATAACTCCTTTGGATTAACTAACTTCGAATAACACCTTTAGATTAACTAACTTCGAAATACTCCTTTGGATTAACTAACTTCGAATAACTCCTTTGGATTAACTAACTTCGAATAACTCCTTTGGATGAACTAACTTCGAATAACTCCTTTGGATTAGCTAACTTCGAATAACTCCTTTGGATTAACTAACTTCGAATAACCAATATTCGATAACTACTCTTCGAATAAATAATATTCGGTAACTCTTCTCAAATGAATAACATTTGATTTCTCCACTCGAATAAACTATATTCGATTACTCTTCCCTCGAATACACTATATTCGATAACTCTACTTCGAATAAGTGATATTCGACAACTCTACTCGATTAACTCCACTTGGATAACTCTAACTGGTCAACTCTAACTGGTCAACACTAACCGAGTAACTCTAACAGATCAACTCTAACTGGTCAACTGTAACTGGTCAACTTTAACTGGTCAACTCTAACTGTTTATCTTTAACTGGTAAGCTTTAACTGGTTAACTCAAATGGTTTAACCTAACTGGTTAACTCAAATGGTTTAACCTAACTTGATTTACTTGTCTCGATTAACTGAACTAATCCACTTAGTTTAACTTAGTTAATTCACTTAGTTTGACGCAACTAATTCACTTTGATTTACCAATTAGTTTAACTTAACTAATTCACTTCGATTAACCGCTTAGTTTATCTTAACTAATTTACTTTGGTTAACTTAACCAATTACTCTGATTAACTCAACTAACTCGTTTTGGTTAACTTAACCAATTACTTTGATTAACTCGACTAACTTGCTTTGGTTAACCTAACAAATTACTTTGTTTAACTCGACTAACTTGCTTTGGTTAACCTAACCAATTACTTTGTTTAACTCGACTAACTTTGCTTTGGTTAACCTAACAAATTACTTTGTTTAATCCTTTTATAAAGATTTACTTTTTACAACGTTTATCAATTTATAAAGATTTACTTTTAGTAACGGTTCTTCACTTTATAAATGTCCTTTTAATAACGTTTCTACTTCTCTATATAAGTCCAGACTTATATATATTCCATTTATCAACGATAAATAATTTATTTAATTTATAAAACATTATTTATAAATTAATCTACTTCAATTTATCTGTTTAAAACAGATTTCCTATTTAATATCTCATTTAAATCCATATCGTGTTATACCGTGTGCGAAGCACGGGTTTAAACCTATCCTTGTATAATTCTATTTATTTTCCGAACAAGTGTTCCTTTATTTATTCCCTAAATAAATATTCCTTTATTCCATTTATTTATAATCTAAATAAATGTTCCTTTATTGATTTCCTAAATAAATATTCCTTTATTCCATTTATTTATAATCTAAATAAATGTTTCTATTTTATTTCATTTATTTTCTAAATAAATGTTTCCTTTTTTATTTATTTATTTTCTAATTAAATAAATGTTTTCCTTTTATAAAATCCTATCGATTTTGTAAATAAGATTCATTTTCAATATAAACATTGAAAATCCCCTTATCAACATTTCGGTATGTTATGGTATTCAATCATATCAAATCACGATGTTCAATATCGTCCAAGCACATATAATCGCCCACAGATTTTATATCACATCATATAACAATATATGGAAAACAATAAAATAACTGTTGAGGAATCCAGTCGGATTCCTCCAACCTGTTTCCCTGCATCCACAGATGTTACACAATATGATTATCATCACTTTCAGTTCAATATAAATTATTCTGATAGCAGAATCAATATATAAATATTAACGGTTTATATATATATATAATTACATATATGTATATATAAAATTTTCACTAACTGACTAGCAGTTCAATCAATCAACCAACACACAACAATTAACAGATGATTAACATTTCTAAAAATACATTATAAAAATATAACTGTTCAGAGTTGGTGAGTTTTACTCACATTGGCACGTTAATCGTTAAATAACGGTTTGCGTTATTTTGAATGCGACGGACAATTTGTTTTGCCATAAATTGTAACAAGCTCGGATTCACTCCCAGTCAGCTCCATGGTGTAGTGTCCGTCCACACGATCCCAACGCAACTTACGGTTCGTCAATCTGACTTCGTACTAGCTAGATACGATTTATACAAGTTATTATAATTTAAAATTAAATAAAACTTTAAGTAAAGGTTATTGGGCCTTAACCTTTTCAAGCCCAACACCACTTCACAAAGCCTATACCCGCAAGTGCCTCCTTCTTCACCGAATACTTTTGCTCCAGTAACATCCAACTCCCTCCACCATTTTCATACGTTTGACCTCAAAATGCTCCCCCATCACCAACTTTAAAATCGAACAAAAGATACCACAAATCACCTCATAAAACCCTCTTTCATCTCCACCCCTTAATGTTCCATTCGATCTCCACAGAGTCACTTCCGTCGTTCACTCGTCGGATACCAGGTTGCGACAGCAACACCCATCGGACCCCTCAAGACTACCATAAATCGAAACTGAATCCAACCACTAGCTCGAATTCAACACCCGTTCTTCAATCCGAGGCTCCATCCATCTATCGTTTCGAACCCTAGTTTACTGCTAGAGTTCCGGCACCGAAAATGCCACATCGATCAATAGAAAAAGCATACTAAAACGAAGAGCAGGTTACAAGGATTCCTAATATACATGTATTAGGATTTAAAGGATTTTATTTCTATTGTTTTGTGGGATTTTCTTTTGATCGAACCCATTCTGTATTTGGTTGGTTTGGTACTTATAGGATGTTTTGTGGTAGGTGAGAATTGTGGTTGAGAACGAAGGCCGCGTGGCCTGTGTGGGATCACAGAAAATGGGGAGGATATTTTGAATTTGATTTTCTTAATTTATTTTCTCGATTTTCTTCTTGTACCTGCCTTCTAAAAATCCCAGTGATTACATACGATACCTAAAAATCACCAAACTAGACATGTAGCTAGAGTTCGCCATTTCGGTCCCAACGAAACTGGTTTCGTCGAATTCCGACTCCGTATGCTCACACAACGTATTTTTAACTGTCAAAATATTGACTGTTTCTCACTCTTAAAATCCGTACAGCCACACAGTGACTCTAAAAATCACGAAACTAGAAATCTAACAACTATTTGACATTGCGGATCTAACAAAATTAGTTTCGTCGAATTTCGACTTCGTTTGCAAAACCGGCTATTTTTAAAGCTTTGGATGACCCATTTAAATATATAAATATATTTAAATATTATTAAATTAAATATAAATAAATTTATATTATCGTATATATTTGCTGAGGAATATCATACAGCTCCAGTATAATTATATACTCGCTATTCCGAGTCCAGATTGAATCGATATTCAATTTACATTGAAAATCCTTTTATAACGTATATAAAGCGTTACGAATTATATACGAATTCCGTAGCGACTATTTTAAATTTTGATTTGGGCATAACTTACAATCTACATGACGAAATCTTCAATTTTCTCTTCTATTAGAAAAATATAGCTTAACAGATTCAAACGTTTCTTGTTTCACAGAAATCCGACTTATAACGAATCTTGTATATTCAGTTGAAGTTCAACTCGCCAAATAACGAACTGCCGCGTCGTTACGGGCTCGATTATAATTATTATTATAATTTATACGTTCAACTATCGTTTATTTAATATATTCGTTATTTAAATAATTAAATAACTTAATTATTATACCTTACAAAACGCGCCATTACATATAATAAAGAATATTTCCTAAGTATAGAAATAAACGAGATCGGAAAAGAGATAAGTAATTGGAATATTTTCCAATTATAAATAGCATATATTTTCTAAAGTTTAGAAAATAAAGGAAGGCGATATTCGGAAATGTTTTCCAAATAATATAAAAGGCCAATATGGTTATTGAAAATATTTGGTTAACAAATATTGATAAAGAAACAGAGAAGTGATTTAACTAATGGAATATTAAGGGCTTAGTGACATGTTCAAAAGGAAAATTTGATTTTTGAAAAGAGTAGGCTGTTTGAAAACTCCCAGGGAAAGACTGTTTGAATTAAAAACAAATTTAACAGAAATTTATGAAAGAAAATTTGGATTAAAATAAAGCCAGTAAAGGGTAACAGAGATTGAATTAGAATGATATCAAGACAAATTGGATTGTGAGATTCAAATTTGAAGTTTAATGTGATAATCAAGTTAAGAGTTGGGAATCGAGAAGAAACTCGAGTCGAAATGATATTTGGCTCGGATATAAGCGAATGGTTGTATTGTGGATAAAAGCAGATTGAAATTTGATTGGGATGATCCTTGTATCCACTGAATTGATAACAGGTGAAAAGGATAAAATGATATGCCCGATAAAAAGGTACAAGTTTATATTTCTATTGGATACAAGATTTATGAGTCGAATTGGCAAGCCGCTTGGCTGTTTGATTTCCTTTTGGGTTGGAGATGGCTCAGAGTGGCAAGTTGGAGTTTGACCTACTATACAGTACAAAGGAGGTGCTGGCAAAAAATTTCGAAAAGTTAAGGTGTTAAATTTTTTTCAGGATTTTTGAAAATTTTCGTTGATAAGAATTAATTAATAATTTAATTGAAATTAAATTGGTTCAGTTGAAACTGAAGTTAAGAAGTGAACAAATATGTTCTAACCAGTCGATAGGGTCGTTCTTTACCTTAGCAATTTCGAGGACGAAATTATTTTAAGTGGGGAAGATTGTAATGACCCGCATTGGCAGAGGTATTATAATTAATTAATTTAATTATATTAATAGTGATATAGTGAATTAAATGGTCGTGGAATTAAATAATGATGAATATTTACTTAAAATAATAAATTAAATAATATATTTAATTATGAAATAATCAGAATTGGCTGAAATGGCGATATGGTGTGAACTGGATCATCTGTGATATTAGTTCATCTTGGAATTTAATTTGAATAACGAATATATTATATAAACGACAGTTTGAACATAGAATTATAATATAATTAAAATCGAGCTTGAAATGGCGCTGCAGTTCGTAAATTGGCGATTCGAACTTCAACTGAATATACAGGATTTGTTTTAAATCGGATTTCTGTGAAACAAGAAACGTTTGGAGCTGGTGAAGTATATCTTTCTAGTGGAAGAGAAAAATCAGGATTTCGTCGTGTAGATTTTGAGATATGTCCAAATCAAATTTTAAAATACTCGCTATAGAATCGTTTATCGACCGTAACGGTTTGTTCGATATAACTAGTATCGGGTCTTAATTTAGACAAGGTTCTTTTGGGACATAACGATAATTAAATTTTTAGAATTTTACTGTAATTTTCAATAAATTAAATGAGCAACTTTTTATGTGGAGTATTTTGCACCCTGAAATCAACATTTTGGGGTTTCACAATATGAGTTGAACTATCGATATTATTATATTTTTGGGATCGTGGGACATTTCTCGTCTCACCGGTGTTTTTATTTCTGTTCGTAGCAGCTCGTATATGGACAAAATTATATATAATAGGGTATGTTAAATGTTACAACTCTACAACAAATATATACCTAACAAATATCTAAACCAAATGGCCTATAAATAACCCCCCTTAACTTCCCTTAAACCTAAATTTTCTTTCCTCAAAGTCATCCTCTTCTCAGCCGCAAAAATCCGCTCTTCTAAAACAAAATATCGGCAACTTCTCAGATCCAAAACAAAAAGGAAAATATCCGCAACAAGTCATGGGTTGAGGCTTGTAGCCATTTCCGTGGACTGTTAGTATAACGTGGGAGGAGGACGAGTTGAAGCTGGAAGACTTGAAGTGGTTAGTATGTTTGGATTCACAGTGGAGTGTGGCACTTAATTGTTGGTGGAAGAGGGCAGAAGAGGCTATAACGTGGTGAAGTGGTATATGGAGCATCAGCATTTTACTTGAGCTAGCGGTTTAAGACTAGGGAATAGGAGGTTGCGGACTATAGTGGGATCAAAAACAGTCGGCTATGGGTCTCAGAGTAGAAGCGTGGTGGAAGCATGCGGTTCATGGTTGAGGTGTAGCGTTGTGTTCGGGGTAAATGCGGATCCAAGTGTCAATACTATTATTGCCACTGCGTAAAAGGGTGCTGCGAACGCGATGAAGACCTGGAGTTCGAGTTTGATTGGATGGAGAGGGGAGTGTAGAGTTCCGGAAGGAGAGCGCGTTGGTGGAGTTCTTTTTGAATTCTATTGCTTGTAGAGGGAGGACGGGGTGTGTAGAAACTCGACAGTGGCACTGAGATCTGGGAGTAAGTCGCGATTTTTAATTTCAGGAAGAGGATACTGTTCATGAGGGTGCGGGTCGAGTGTTATATGGAGATAGGCCGAAAATGGTTTGGTGAGCCCGATTAGGAAAAAAATGGAATTTAGTTTTTATTTAATTTTTGTATATAACTTCGAAACTGAATATCTTTGTCATACGTGAACGGAATTCAGTGAAACAAGATCCGACAGGATCATATGGGCGGACACTACCAAATGGAACTGACTGGGTATGGATTGGGGCTCGTATGAATTTATGGCGAAATAAACTGTTTGATTCAAATCAAACAACAGTTTATCGTTCTTTAACGATGAACTGCCAATGTGAGTAAATCTCACTAATGCTGAACAGTTTATAATTTCATGTTGTATTTTTAGAACTGTTAAATATTGATTGATTGTGTATTGACTGTTTGATTGAACTACTAGTCAGTTAGTTGAATTTCTATATTGATTTTGTTTAACAGAATATATCATATGGAACTGAAAGTGATGTTATCAATATTGTTTAACATCAGTGATGCAGGGAAACAGGTTGGAGGGACCCAACGGGGTTCCTCAACATTTATTTTACTGTTTTTCATATATTGTGATATATGATGTGATATATAATCTGTTGTCGATTATATGTGTTTGGACGATACTGATCATCATGATTTGATATGTTGAATACCATAACATACCGAAATGTTGATAAGGGAATATTTTCAAAGTGATATTTGAAATAAAATATTTATAAATGGAATATTTATAAATAAGAAATATTTATAAATTGGAATATTTAAAAATAGGAGATATTTAGAAAAAGGGAAAACGTTATAAAAAGGAAACTGTTATAAGAAGGAAATTATTTTTAAAGTGGAGAACCGTTACTAAAAGTAAATCTTTAAAATGAATAAATGTTGTTAAAAAGGAAATCTTTATAAAGAGAATAAAGGAGTTAAATCGAATTAGTTATTCGAAAGGAGTTAAATCGAATATGGTATTCGAAAGTAGTAAATCGAATTAGTTATTCGAAAGGGGTTAGTCGAGTCGAGTCAGTTGAATAGAGTAATCGAATATTTGTTATTCGAATAAGAGTTAAACCAGTTAAAGTTAACCAGTTAGAGTTAACCAGATGGAGTTAATCAGTTAGAGTTAGCCAGTTAGAGTTAAACCAGTTGGAGTTAATCGATTAGAGTTAAAGCAAGGAGTTAATCGAATATATAGTTTTTTCGAATAGAATAAAGGAGTTAATTGAATATATTGTTTATTCAAATAGAATAAAGGAGTTAATTGAATATATAGTTTATTCAAATAGAATAAACGAGTTAATCGTATATAGTTTATTCAAATAGAGTAAAAGGGGTTAATCGAATATAGTTTATTCGAATAGAGTAAAAGGAGTTAATCGAATATAGTTTATTCGAATAGAGTAAAAGGAGTTAATCGAATATATAGTTTATTCGAATAGAATTAAAAGAGTTATCGAATATAGTTTATTCGATAGGAGTTAAGTGAATAGAGTTAGAGTTAAATCAAAAGAGTTAAGTGAATAGAATAAATTGAATAGAGTTATCGAATATACCTTATCGAAGGAAAGAATTATCGAATAGAAAAGATTTGAAAGAGAGTTACGTAAGGAAGTTTGTTAAAGAATTAGAAGGGTGAACTTCATCTATTTCAAGGTTAGAAACGTTGTTCAGTTAAGGTCTGAGAGGTAGTATTATCCCAACTTGATTGACTTCATTTTTAACTAAGGAATGGTTAAGGTTCGATAGTAAAGGATGGTTAAGTGAATTTAGTAATTAAAGGAAATGGTTTGAGTTGGCATCGCGATGGTTTTTTTAAACATATGTCTAAGTGCAATGAAGAAGCTTTGTAAATGTTTTCCAAATAAGAAACCAGAAATATTTTCTAATAAAGAAAACAAGAAATGGAAATGTTTTCCATTGTTAATAACATATATTTTCCAAATTTAGAAAATAAAAAATATTGAATATAGGGAAACAAGAGATAAGTAAATTAACGAAATAAAGAGATAAATGTTGAATGATGTTTGATCGATATAAATTTCCATTTGGAAATAATATCGTTGTTTGCTCACCTGTTTTTCTTCGATAGTTAAATCACAGACTATCGAAGTTTTGACCATTTTAACGTTGTTAATATGGAGAGACCGATTGGATTATTATCCAAAGAACCACTCTGTATTGGCATAAGCGCTGCGAACCATATATGCCAAAGGAAATTGAAGACGGAGTTATGCAAGGGCTATCCTGTTTACAGAATAGTGCCTTCGGTTCATCCTGTTCCTGGATGAATTGTATGGACGAATGTCTGACAGAGTATTTCCAGACGATCACATATATTGATTTCTCCAACCGTACCAAGAGTGGAAGCGGAGACGAAAACTTCTTTTAGCTAACACATAATGTGTGGTTGAGGACGTCAATCGGTGATTTGATGGATTTGACGATGTGGCATTCAAAGTGAATCTGATGTGATGATAAAGCGTAGCTTCTAGCCTCATCAAAACGGTAAATGACAGAAATCGGGCAGGCAGCATGGCTAAGTCGGTCGCACCGAAGTAGGGTGTATAATCACCTGATCTAGAGTTTCATTTTCTTCTAAAAATCTATTGTTGATGCTGTCCCATTCGAGGAACGGTTGCTGATCCCAACCGTTGGTGATATACATTCGATACACTCAAGCGAAATGATTGGTCGGTCATGTGTGGCCGGGTTGCAAGATGTTCTTGTTGAACCCAGTGTATTCCTTTCTAGAGGTGCACTAGCGAAAGGTGGTTCCATACCTTGTCATAGTTGGAAATCCATTACCCAATACGTGCGTGCGGTTTTGATTGTATACTATATATGTAGAACGTGAGATGAAAGCGTTTCTGCTAGATGATTATTATATTGTGGTTGATAGACATTATTATAATATCAAAAGGTTTTTGATATAAAGATAATTTGGATTCTCATAAGGGAAAAACCCGTTCCGTTATACGGCGTGGTCTTATGAGATATCATTTACTTGTTCAAACTGTTTTACTCATACTAGTCCCATGACTGACCCTGAGTTTATTTTGTTGTTTTCCCTAAACTCTTGGGTGCCCAATTTTGTACGGGCAGTCAAGTAGTCAGGATTTACAGATATACTGGAAGAGTTGGAGCAGGAGGCTTCAGGATCAAATAGCTATAGTTATTTTCCGTTGTGTTGTAAGTGTTGTACTTTGATAATGATGTATATTCAAATACAAATGTATATTTCAAAGTTATGATTACATATATTATATGTTATTCATTCCGCTGTGAGATTCGTGTTACTCTGATATTGTGTTCTTCTTCTTCTATTCTAAGTTTCTATCTTATCTTTCCTCACCCTCTGTTTTCTTTCTATTAATTTCCTGATTTTCAGTTTAATTTGGGGTTGGACTTGTGTTTTTGGTCAGCACAAATTGGACCGGAATTTGGGTCATTACATGGATGCTAGTGAGTTTTACTCATGCTGGTGCGCCAGACTGATCCGTGGCATTTGCAATGCTCGGGTCAGACCGAGTTTTACAGGTTCAGGTAAGGAAGCTACGAATTTCTGAAGACGTGCTGAAGGAGTTGTTAGAGTTTGTGCCCTAGAGGCAATTCATTTGATGAGATTGATAACACTGTTGATGTTATTATTTTAGTTGGAATACAATATTATTCTATTATATTGTATTTACTGCATAATATAAATAATAATATAATAGAAATCCTTAGAATAATAATACGAAATTATATATAGTTCGAGTAAAACTGAACTTGAGATTATATAATGTGATAAGTATTATAATTCTTAAATGCCCCTAGTCGAGTTTTATTGTTAATATAGGACAACAATAAAGCATTAAGACTAGTATGTTGATTGACTGATGATCACATCTCATTAATCATTAATATGCGTGATATTAATGCCAAAACATAAATACGTATTGGAGAATATCGTATTGGGCTGACCCACCAGGAGATAACTCCATGGAATATAATTAACAGTATCATGAGTTATTCTCATAGTGACAGTGATGTAATGGTCCTCAGACCTGAAATCATTATAATTTTATTCGAGGATATTTGTGTTTTGATATCATCTAAAGTTATTTCGTAACAGAGTAACGATAACGGTAATTATTGGATATATCTCAAATCGAATGAAAATTATGAATGATCTAGATGGAATTTAACCCTACGATATATTCGTAGTGATATCCATGGGCCTCTTGATTGAGTGAGACTGTCAAATGCATGGCCATGCTCAAATACTGATTTGTTTTAAACAGTCTAGTCATCGATCAAGAAAAACATATTAAATTATAAAGAGGATGATACAATCCATGCCTTGAGTTTAATCTTGGATATATCGGTTAAAAGGATTATATTACATCGATACACTGGTCACGGAAAAAGGAAGGTTGTATCGAATCCATAATTTTATTATAACTTGGGTAGCAGCGACATATTGCTAGATGCCAATCACTGTTTATGGTTTTAAATATGATTTAAAGCCATTGCCAACATTGTAGTAACCTAAAGGGTCACACAAAAGGAACGTTACAAATGAGAAACTGATTTGGAGAAATAAAATATCAATTTGTTGATATTTTATCTGGGATTGGAACGAGTATTAGGGTGGTTCCTAATTTTAAGGTTAATACTTCTATTTTAAAAAGGGGTTTTTACTTTGTTATAAAATTGAGGTATGACTTAACTTTAAAAAGGGGGTTAGATATGATCAAAAAAAAACCTAGGCCGCTTATAATATAATTTTCAAACCCTAAAATTTGTCATGGCGGCTAGCACTGCAGTCATTCATCTCTTCTTCAATCCGATTGATGAAGGGAACGTTCCAGTGGACTCCTCTAGAGGCTCTACACTTGGAGAGCTCCATCGATGCTTCCGATCTTCGGTGTGTTCGAATATCTCGCATCAGATCTGAACAATTCAAATGATTCAAAATTGGGGATTTTCACATTCAAGCAAGGTATGAACTTTTTCGATTTATTGATTTGCATAGATCCGAATGTTTTAAGTGTTAATATGAAATTAATTTAGGGTTCTCAATTAGATTTAGTAAACCCTAAATTCCAATAATGGTATCGGAGCGAAGTTTGCGGAAATCGATAAATTGATCCTTGTTTTTGAGTTCTAATGTTAGAATTCAAGTATTATTGATTATTTAAAAGAACTTGGATTCTAAATCTAGACGTATAATCAATTCATTGGTGAAATTGTTTCACTGAACATTAAGATTGTATTGATACATCCTATAAAATGTTTTACTGTGCCAAATAATTTTGATATAAAACTTAGAAATGCAATTTTTGGTTAAGTCTGAAATTGACTAAGTTACAATTTGTTGCTACTTTGTTGATTAACATAGGGGTCCAACTCAGTTGACTAACCGATTGTAATTGTTTGAAATGATCGAATGGATCTGTATGTATATTATTTTCTGATATAATTTCATATATACTTGATTCAGATTTGTATTTTGATTTTTAATGCCAGTTAATAATCAAAACTTGTTTGATTTATGTGTGTTAAAAACTGATCCTTTATTAAGTGTACAAAATTTAAATATGAAATCATTTCAGTTGATCTCAAAAGGAGCTAACAATTTTTTTTATATACAAATCCATGATGAAATTGTTTCATCATATACAGAATGTTGTTCTGTTAGATAATCTGAAAGGATAATATATTAATATTTGATATTAAAATAATATTTAGATTGCTAATTTTAATTGTTAAAACATAGAAATTTATTGATTAATAATTATCTATGTAAGTCCTGTAATCATATACATAATTGGTTTTAGAACTGATTTGAAAAACTGTTTGACAGTAGCTTTGGGTAATTAAAATCCTTTTGAATTTGTATTTTATTAAATCTGGGTATCAGCAAGGTCCTTACAAACTCTAATGGGTATTTAAGATTGCCAAATCAACTATCAAAATGTTTGATAGATTTCATAGATGAATTTTGTCATTTTTGGGATCAGATTGGTTTTACTGATTGATGAATCAATAAAATATCATAATGATGAATTTTGATTCAATAAAATTATTATTGGTTATGTCTGATACTTCACCTAGTTTTAATTTGTTATTACTTTGTTAATCAGCCGTATGTTATGTATTAAAGCCAATTCCCAGTTTTTATAAGGTTATATAAGTAAGGTCTGTTATAATGATATGTTTGTAAAATGTATGCATTATAAATACAGGGTATGACTCTGCTATATCATGTTTGATTTAGATTTAGAACCTTTGCTCATGATTAATATTCCTGCAATCATATGAATGATTTGAATCAATGCAGGATATTATATAATAATTTGATTATATATATAAGCTTATCTAGTCAAACAATGAAGCGTATCAAATAGATGTATATGTATAAATTAGCATTAATGATGATGTACTCATATGTATACATGTTAACATTTCTTGTTAAAATTACATATGGATTTTAATTGTATCATTCATTCAAGAATGTTGATATTAGAAATACAATTATAATTCTACTTGTTTTAAAATGTCTGAACACATATAGTATACATATTTATGGTGATAAATATGATGGATATCAATTTTAACCTTTTGGGGTAACTGCAAATTTGATTTGCTGTTTGTTGCTATAAAATCAAAACATGTTCTGATTTACCCCTTTTTGGTCGTCCACAGATATTTGATATTATTATGGATTTGAACATTTATAGTATATACAATCTGTTATACTACATTGAGGATAATGTGAATAAGTACTAATTTGTTAGCACTTGTTTCCTTACCAAACTGATGCGCAAATGTTTCAAACTTCGA
Organism: Allium sativum; assembly: GCA_030737875.1. NCBI lineage: Eukaryota > Viridiplantae > Streptophyta > Magnoliopsida > Asparagales > Amaryllidaceae > Allium > Allium sativum. The sequence continues at coordinate 637,988,595 of CM060923.1, read as the reverse complement.
GCATGATTCAATATACTTTAACACAAAGCTGATTGTGTTCGTAAAGGTATAACTTAATGTAAAATCTTATTAGTTATATTTTATATACCATAATGCACTGTCATGTACTTTATTGCAACTGAGCTATTTTTCATTTCAAATTCAGAATTTGAAAAATGATTTCAATGCTATTTGATAGCTGTAACAAGTATAACTTGTTTTCTATTTTATAATGTTTGCATTTGAATGTATGGGTTTGGAAATTGTCTTCATAATTGCTTAATTCCAAAGGTATAAAAGTTATCCCAGATACATATTTTACATTAACAACTATGTAATTGATATAGTTGCTTACCTCTATTTACATGTATTAAAGCCCACATCAATGATCATTTAATTTTCTTGTGAATCTGATTTGCAATAAAATTATAAATTTGCTTACCCTTCCTTGAAACTAATGTCCCATATACTGTAGTATTATGATCTGGTAACAAAAATGCATATTTCTGGAACATGTATAGCAATTTCTTATAACTAATGTTTAGATATTAAGTTGCAATTTTATGGAATCTGTAAAAGGGAAATTGGTATAAAAGTTATACCATGTCATCTTTACAAATATATATACTGCTATTTATCGTAACTGATGCATAGACATCTAGATACATAATTAATATGTTATATATGTAAAAGCCAATGGTATAAAAGTTATACCGTTTCCGCAGTGTCAAAATTCATTCTACAGATACCTGAAATTCCATAATACTTGAAAAGTACTATGTTGTATATATCTTGATTTGAAATGATGATCTTGTACATATTACATTTGGATGTAATTATATATAAACTTACATGTTTTCTTGCACATCTGTGAATGTCTGTCTCAAGCTACTTAATGCAAAAAGAGATAAGTTTTATATGCAAACACATATATATATTTATATATACATTCGATGTATATGTGTGAGTTATTGCGTGTATGTGCGTATGCCAAATACATTCGATGTATTTTAATCATACTGACCTAATGAATTGAAACTGTATATGACAGGTAGTTGGTAAAGCTTGCTAAAATTGTTTCAGTGACAAGCAATTCCATCATTCAACATTGGCAAGAGCATCTTCAAGCAACACTGCAGTGTAATTCCAGTTAGTATACACTGCATAAGACAGTGTAAATCCATTTGATATACATTTGATGTAAATTTAATATATGTAATAAACACTAATCTGTAGTGTTTACTAAGAGAAATTCGCGCTGAATAGTTTTGTATTATATGATTGAATTGTGAAGTGTATATATAATATTTTATTAGAACAAATCTAAATACTTGTTAAAGGGTTTGACCCTACATAGTTTAATAGTTGATTCTGTGTGTATTGTGTTAATCTGTCATGTTAAAAATGAATGCTTATATTTAAAGCCTGTAACATACATAAATAAATTTTGTTTTGAGTCCAAGTTGTAATTTAGAGAAAGATTAATATATAAATCTCTAAGTTTCCGAAGTTCTGGAAATGTTGCATTTATACACATGTTATGAATATGTTAGAAACATATAGTCATATATTATTTTGAATATATATATATATCCAGAAGCTTTGTAAAAGTCATTTGGAAATAAAATTGGTTAATTATAATTTTATATTAGATTTCAATAGAATTTCTAATACTAGACTTAAAATAACCAATAGTTTTGAAACGTTCAAAATATATGTATAGGAATGGTACCTATATAATTTAAACATATACATTTGTAAGATTAATATATATGTTATTTAAATATTACGAATATAAAATACATATATTTAATATATGTAAATAACTCTAATATAGGTCTCCATTACGAGTTATAAATTCCCTCTAAAAGCAATTTTGTTATATCAAGTCATGGTGATGTCTTCCAATAATATACTCATCACTGTCCAAAATCACTGGATGTTACTAACGCCAAAGCATTGTGCACCTTTTATTTTGGTTATATGTGATGGAGTAAAATGTGGTGCTCCAATTTATTATTGGGTCTGACTTAACTAGGCTGCATAATACGATTATGGCCTTAAAGACAAAAGCATGAATTATTCTACATTTTGAGCAAATGAATAATACTGAACAAAATGTTCAACATGCGATCCAAGAGTTATATAGAAAAATATAATTGACATAAGATGTCTACCTAAAAGGTTGTGTTTTGAGTTTAGCCAAAGCTGGGTCAAGGCATGACTAGATATGGATCTTGAAACACCATTATAAGTATATAACGATTTACATATATAAACAGAGGGATGTTAATTTGAGTGGGAGCGTATTTTAGTTTCAATTACATATTTATGTTAATACAAATTTTGATTTTCAAAATTTTGTATTAAATAAATATTTCAAAATCAGTTATTATTTTATTATCTAATGTAGATATTAAATAATAAATAACTCGATAATTTAAATTAATCCTTAAGAAGGATATAAATTGAATTAAATCAAATTTCTGGACTAACATTGAAATCTAAGGATTGTCCTCAAACAAACCAAACATAATTGTTCTAACAAATATAGAGGATCTAAAACCAAAGTCAAAGTATGACTTCAACTGAATAAGATATAAATGTTATAATAATCTACTTATACATACCTAGTATTAGATACTAGATATAAATCACATAAATGTACGTTGATTTAAAGAAATTGCAGAATAAGTAGAAATCTGATAAAATGACAAGTGGACTTACGAATGGAAATGAAACAAAAGTTGTCGGATTATCCACAGCAAGTTGATTCTTGTTCTATATACTGGCTTAATTAAAATAGATAAATACTTGTTATTATGAAATTCCATTTAAAATAAATGTTATTATAAAACTTGTTTTGACAGGTTTAAATTTCATTTGTAGTAAAAGAACAATTGTTGTTCATTTTATTTAAATGAAATATCTAATGGAATTTCACAAATAGTTAATGAATTTTATAAATCTTTAACTATAATGTACCTGACATAAATACCAAGTGGATTAAATTTAATGATTTAAATCCAACATACTTTTAGCATTACCAGTTAGCCAATATAAACAAGAAAGTATATCAAAATCCATAATGATGGAATTTTGAGATCATTTGATTTTGAATTATATGAAGAATATAAATCTTGTTTATTAGGCAAAATAACTGAATCACTTTTTCACTTGACACAGTGAATAAGTGACAAGTATTGGGTCTCGAACATAATGATGTATATGGAGCAACGAATACATAAGCTAGAGGTCGGTTTTATTACTTCATTATATTTACTGATGATATCAGTAGAAATAGATGTATATATATATATATATATCTTATGAAATACATATCAGAATCCTTTGAAAAGTTCAAAGAATTCAAAGTGAAGTTAGAAACCAATTTTAATAGAAAATAAATAGTTTTCGAACAGTTCGAAAGAGAACATTTAAGCCAATAAATTTAATGACTATCTGAATGAGTTTGGAATTGTTTCACAACTCTGTCCACCTAGAACACCGTATTAGAATGGTATGTCTAAATGGAGATATCGAACCTTATAAGATATAGTACGATTAATGATAAGTCATATAGATCTTCCTATAAGTTAAATTTAGAACAATTATATTAAATCCCAATAAAACAATTTGAAGACGCCATATAAGATATGAACTAGGAAATGTCTTAGTGTGTCTAATACGAAGATTTGGGATGTAAGGCGTTTGTTAAACGTCCTTCCTCTGATAAGATCTGACCGAAATCAGATAACTATTTTTTGGATATAAATTCTCTGAGAATAAAATGTTTATTACTTGATTTGGTATCCTTCTGAAGGAGAGTCAGTCTCTTAGATACCGATGGGAATAAAATAGAATTCACGATGTATCGAAAACCACAAGATACAATTAAATCTTGTGTAGACAAGAAATTGAGTGGGAGTGACACAATAACTCTAATGTTATTTGATAAACACATTGATTATTGTAAATAATGTAAGTTTAAAAACGAAATTAAATACTGATTCTAAGAAAGAAAATGTTTGGATTAAGAAGTTCATGATTGAACTTAATTCATTGTTGATCGAATGATACACATTGCGATAACAATATGGCTGTTGCTCAGGCCTAAAACATTAAACTCATCATCAATCCAAACATATATATTTTAAGAAATATAATTCTTATGTGAAGTTGTTCACAGAAGAAATAAACATATCTGCAAAGTTACAAAAGTTGTAATGTTGCAGACCTACAGAATTAAACTCTATCGCAGCAGAAGTTTAATAGACACACTAGTTTCATAAGTATATAATACATAAATGATTGACTCTAGTGCAAGTGGGTGAGACGCCCCCAAACCCCATACTGACAGCGGCAAGGGTAATCCTTGGAATATAACACAGAAACAGATAATAGCAGAACAGAAATAAACAAATACACCAGATAATGAACAATAGAATATACTGGATAAACGTAAACATCAGAGTTACACAGTATACAGGATCATACTTAGTACAAATACAGTTCAGCTATACATAAATGTCTACAGTGGAAACAAACAAAATATGTACAATAGGAGCTGAAAAGCATAAAAAGAGATAAATGATAGAATCCATCTTCAGCTCCAGCTATCCAGAGAAAAAGGCTTCCCATGTAGAAAAAGGGGCACCCGAGTTTGAAAGTGAAACAAACGACGAGTCAGTCATGGGACTGGTATGAGATATCTACTCAACACATTTATAATTTGGCTAATCACAGGACCACGCCACTTTCGTGGAATGGGTTTACTCCATTGGATCGCCAGTGCTTTAAAACAAACAATTCTTTTGAATATCGCAATGCTTTTTATAAAAATGAAGCCATTATAAGACTCAGTTCCCATCACACAATGCAACGCAAAACGGAGGATAGAGTTTTACCTTATAATGGCCAAAATATGTTTGATACGAATAAAACAAAAGCATTTGATATTATTACTAGTGTTTATAAGTTTCAAAAACAATTTCAATCATAACTATCAATCATAGACGGCATGGGTACCATATATCATGTCACCACATATATATATACAATCAAAACCGCACGATGCCGTATTTGGAAATTGGATTTCCGTCCTGAACTAAGGCAAAAGATAGTGCTTACCGAATTCGAGACTCTCTAGCCCGAGTCTCAGGATCAGAACGCATCAACCCTTTAGATCGTCAAGGCCGGTCCACCGAGGTGGATTATTATGCCTGAACAATACGTTTCCCCGCCCTTTGGGGCGTTAATGAGCCAGCGAATGACTCCATCGGACCCGGATCGTCCGATCAAACCGAGGCGCCTCGCAACAGTAACAACCACATAAGTCAAACTCGTCAGGGCGTGTAAAACCACTGATGCCACTTCTAACTAGAAAGAAACGCATGCCCTCCCTGAGGTCCTTCTCCCGTTTCTGGTTCATACCGGGGTGTGAGGCTCGCGATTTCACGTTATACACAAAGCTACGCCACATAGGCGGTGCTTTGATCATCACCACAAGACTTTGCTTTTCAACAGAAGCCCTGATCACTGCATCTTAGCATGCCACACAGGCAATTCACACCGTGCAACTGATAGCTATCAATCACACAGAATAAATTCCAATGTCAGACACACTGTCCATTTGCAAGTCCGTTCTGGGTCTGAACGAAACCGGAGGCACTATATACCTTGCAAACCCATCGATCACCACGTACGTCTGGACGATCACCACTCATTATCCATATTTCGGGATGCCTCCCAATCAGGACCTCGGTTACCATCCAAACGAGGTGAAGATCTCCGGTCTTCGACCACCGTCTTCATCTTCGATTTCTTATCGTCGATTCAGTTATTCAGAATGGGATAAACTCGGTCTTTCTGAGCAAATCGCGTATATAATAAACAAGTGCAACACTAACATGCATACGCATCATTTCAATTCATTAGTCACTAACCGTCAATCAGTAAGAGAACGATTTCCCAAATATTAACCCCGAAAGCCGAAACCAACATCAGATCAATACCCAAGAAACCATTCAACTTAGCCAACCTTCAGTTAATTTCTAAATTTCACATCCATATCGTTTATAATATTTATAACGATTTATCGCTATTTTTATTTATTTTTAAATAGCCAATTTATTCAAAACGACGCTTCGGGCCATAACTCGGCTGTGGCGCTGTTTTTCTTTAGATTTGATTTACACATATCTGAAAATCTAACCGTTGGATCTTCATAAAACTTACATCATTAGAAAGATCTTTTCAAAACGAATCCAACGGTTCCAGTTTCGGGAAAATCCGACGGTCGGATCTCCCGGTATAATCGTTTGAAGTTTCGATTTCAAAATACGAACTGCAGCGTCGTTATTCGATTAAATATAATTATATATATATATATATATATATATATATATAAATATATAAATATAATCGATTCTGGCGCTTTTTTCTTCAGATTTGAATTAAACATTCTAGACAATCCAACCGTTGGATCTTTACAAAGTTGGTGCCGTTGGAAAGATATTTCCAAAGCGGACCCAACGGTTGCGGTTTCGGGAAAATCTGACGGTCGGATCTCCCGCACTAATCGTTTGAAATCACGGTTTCAAAATACGAACTGCAGCTTCGTTATTCGATATATTTTAATTCGATTTATATATATATATATATATATCGATTCTTCGATTTCAAAGCTATATTCTTTTCATACATTTGATAAAAATGATATTTTTATCTAACTGTCTTCTATTTCAACACTTCACTATATTTAACAATTCATGTATATAATAAAAATGTGATTTTTATTGTAAAACAATTCATTTCAAAACACTATTATTTTATATAGTTCATATAGGTAATAAAAATAGGATTTTTATTATAAAACAATTTCTTTCAAAATAAGTTTATTTTATATAGTTCATATAGATGATAAAAATGTGATTTTTATTATAAAACAATTTATTTCAAAATATGAATACCATTCAACACATGAATTTCAATTCAACGAATGAATATCGATTCAACACATGAAGGTTTTCTATAGTTTATATATATAGATAAAAATGTGATTTTTATATTTAAAACACGAACACCATCCAACACATGAATTTCAATTCAACGAATGAATATCGATTCAACACATGAAGGTTTTCTATAGTTTATATATATAGATAAAAATGTGATTTTTATATTTAAAACACGAACACCATTCAACACATGAATTTCAATTCAACGAATGAATATCGATTCAACACATAAAGGTTTTCTATAGTTTATATATATAGATAAAAATGTGATTTTTATATTTAAAACACGAATACCAGTCAACACATGAATTTCTATCCAACGAATGAATATCGACTCAACACATGAAGGCTTTCTATTCAACAAATAAATATAGTTTCGACAAATGAAAATAATTCAAACACATGAATATTATTCAAAATTTCGGCAGCATAACGGCAGGGTAGTTAAAACCAGGACCGTCCCTAGTACGGCTCCTCGCTCTACCTTAAAACCTCGCGGTTTTTGACAATGGGGAATCATGCATCTAGTTCGCACGTAGGCGGCATGTATATTTATTTCATTTCCACAAACTAATCCTATGTGGTTTCAACCAAATGTTTCTCAACCACAAACGGGTATTTTCAACCACAATCAATCAATATCAACCACAAACAATTCCAATCAACCATTCGTTATCAATCAATTTTCACACCAATCACAACCAATAAATATCGTCCATGGTTTGTGGACGAGGGGCGTGTATATATATATATATATATATTTATATCTATATTTATATATAGCATATCACTTCTATTTCAACACATATATAATTTTTACAACACATATACAACTTATACATCGAACGTACAACTTATACAACGCTTATAAAAGAGGTGTACAACGCTTATATAACTCATACATCGATTATATAATTTATACATCGTCGTTTTCCATATCGTTTATAAATTAGAAATCTCACATTGGGTTCCACTCCACCAAAAATAGCAGAAGGCTCAGAAAAATATGCGGTCTCTTCTAGAATGTAGAAGACGTCCACACGAGTCCACTATCTCTTGTTTCACTGAATTTCGTCAAGAAACGAAAAAGATATTATTTTTACAGTGAAATCATGAACGGTAGCGCTTTAAAGTGCTATAATATATAAAATATTTTCAACTGCCGTTACCATCTCGTTGGTTCAAAACTAGGGTTGGCAAATCCGATCAATCTGTTGCTCGAGGTGACGATCTGACCTTGCCACGTTGGAGAGCTAGGAGGCGCGCACCCGAAGAGATAGGCGGGGCCCAGTTCAACTGTGCCAATCGACGGTGGTGGCTCCTTGAAGTTGCGTACTTTGAGGGGCTCGTGCTCGACGATGGTGGCACGATAGGGGGTGGAGTTGGTTCGGATTTGAAGAGGGAAGGGAGGCGAACAAAAAACCCAACTGGAGGCGGGGCTAAAGATCAACGTGGCGGCGGCAAAATGCTCGGGAAGGAAGGAGCAATGGTCGTCGTCCAGATCGAGAAAGAGAAAAGGGTTTTTTTCCTTTTTTTTATAAAATTATGATTGGCCGGTGAGTATATATTTCAAAAAAAATAGGGTTTCTCGCCACGAACTCCAATCCAGACCCAACGACTGTTGTCCCTAGCGTTTTACCCCCATTCCGAACACAATGGGATATGTTTCATAGGCCCATTCGAATGTTTCAGTCAGTTTTCCTTCAAATTAAAATATAAAACATTCAATATTTGATTTGAACGTACATTTCAATTTGCCAGGGCCACAAACTGATTCGAAAAATTCCAGAAAAATAAATCTGGCTATGTTTTGACGATACGGTTCCAAAAAAACTTGTTTCGTCAGATTCTGAGACCGTTTGCAAAAAGGCCTATTTCTGGTCGATCCAATTTAACTGTAATTGACCCAAAACACGTTTTCCTTTGTCACGCTCACATACTAGCTTCAAAAACTATGAAATTTGAAACCTAGCAATAACTTCACATCCCGGATCCAACAAATGTGGTTTCGTCGAATTCCAAGGTCGCTTGCAAAATGGCCAATTTCACGGGCTATATAAATTCCATAGTGTTGACCCGCTTTTTAGTCAAAGCAGTCACACATGGAATCTCTTCTCGACAATACACTCAAGCGTTGGGAATATCGTCAGAAGACATGAAGTGATTTGGTTGAAATCGCATCACAAACAAAGAATGGCCCGAAACTCCTACCAGATGACCTTTTTTGGGCCCGAAAACAGCGATTACGGAGCTAAGCTCTGTAACCCTTGTAGATCTCTGAATTAGCTTCAGTTTGAGCTTTGGTTTGGCTCAATCGGACTTACGGTTTGAAAGTTATGCCCGTTTCCGTGAATGCATGCAGAACCGAAAACTTGGAATTTGGAAATTGGCTTGACCTCCCGGATCGGATCGGACCCGCTCCGACTCCACACTTCGAAGATGCTCAAACTTGGATTCCATCTCACCTCGGTTCGGATCGGACTATCAGAACCCGACCCGGCTTGCACTCAGCTCAGAAGTATACATCATAACTCCGGTTCGGAGCCTCCTCCTCGGTTCGGTTCGGAGCCGAACCGATCCGACCTCCATCGCACTAACCTGGCACATGAAGTCTTCGGATTGAAGACACCAGCTCGGTTCGGGTCGGACCCGAACCGATTCCCCTGTACCTGCTCAGACGCAGCAAGTTTGACCGCTTCTTAAGGGATAACTACCTCCTACTAATTCGGATCGGCCGCCACCTGTATGCACACGATCTGAAGGCCACTTCTCCACTCTCTCCGAGATGTCCTCTCCGCTCACCACGTCACACCCGATCCGACCCGATTCAGGACTCCCAGCAGCTCCTCTACGCCTATAAATACACCACGAGATGGTCATTTCAAGGTACTTTTTCCGGCACTAACACCTCCCGACCTCCATTACCAAGTATTCAAGGACTTTGGGTACTCCTCAACTCAATCAAACACGAGGCTATCGTGCATAAATTCAATCTCTTTTCTCCTCTTCTTCATTACAACACAAAGCTATTGTGTATAATCGAATCTTACGGATTGTGAGACACCATTGTAATTGTAATTCCTCAGGATATGAGAAACTATAAAGTGGACGTAGGCTTGGATTGAGCCGAACCACTATAAAAATCTCGTGTGTTCCCTGTTTTTATTGCTTTTTATCTGTAATCTGTGATTTGTGAGGATTTCACATAGCATTTGGGTGTTAGGCCCAAATTTCGGTCTAACATTTTGGCGCGCCAGGAAGGGGGGCACACGATACAACTTCTTCTACTAGCTTGAACGAAAGCGGATTATTTGGCTATTGGATCAATGGTCAAGCGAAAGAAAGACGGAACCTTCTCTCGTGCTGAGGATGTTGGCACTGAAGGCACAAGGAACGAGGCAAGCCAGGAGGCTTCCTCTCATGAAAATCCATCAGCATACTTAACCAGAGATGAAATGGATGGCGTTCTCGATGAATTGAGAACCCAGATGGCTAGGCAAGATGATCTCCTCCGCAAACAACAGGAGATGATCGACCAATTCTTCGCTCGGATGGAAGGTAGGCCGAGTGGCAACACACAACTCGCTGGAAATAGCACGGAAATAGCCCCAGCAGCAGCTACAAACCGGATCGGTTCGGATCCGATCCGAACCGAGGGCCTAAATCTGAATTCAACGCAGATGGAAATGGGAAACATTCCCCACCGGATCGGTTCGGACTCGATCCGAACAGCAACCCTGCATGAGCCTGGGGGCAGCAGCCTCCCCTCTGGAAATCAAGGCTTCGCTCCTGTTCGACCTACATCCGCACCGGTTCGGGTCGGAAATACCACACAAATTCAACATCAAGCTCCCCGGTTCGGAACAGGCGAACCTGTTCGGATCGGCACCTCCGATCCGAACCGTGCACCTCTCCATAACCTCCCTCGCTTCTCCGAACCGCAGCAAGGGGGCACCTCCGAACCGAACCGGATGACCTGCCAAGCTCCTTATACTCTTCCACACTCTTCTGAACTCAACGCTGGGGGCACCAGCTCTGGCTTTAGCAGCTTGCAACAGCTCTTTGAAGGCGATCGGCTCGCCAACCTCATTGAACGCCTCTCGAGAGGCCGCACTTATCAGAATGACATGGATGATGTCAATCACAATCCATTCACACAGGAAATTAGGAATTCCCGCAATCCTCCGGATTTCAAACTTCCACAACTGGAACCCTACAACGGCAGGGCAGATCCTACTGTGCACCTAATGCGCTATAAACGACATATGGAAGTTCAATCGGCGTCGGAAAACGTCATGGCAAAGTGCTTCCCTCTCTTTTTGACTGATATTGCTGCCATGTGGTTTCGGCAGCTGGAATCTGAATCGATCAACAGCTGGAACATGTTGGTCGCTCGCTTTATTGAACAGTTTCGGGTCCATATCGCTCGACCCAAAAATGTCATGTCACTCACTACAATCAAGCAGAGACCCAAAGAAACTCTGCGATCATTTCTGGAAAGATTCAACATTGCAGCAGCATCAGTTGATCGGCCTGAGCCATCTATGGTATTGATGGCGGCAGTATCCGGCGTTCTAGACAACTCGGAGTTCAAGAAATCCTTGTACCGAGACCCACCAAGGAATCTCAGCGAATTCTATCTTGAATCGGATAGGTTTTTGCGTGAAGAAGACGCAATCTCCGAGAAGAAAGTTCTCGATGTTAACATGCTCAAAGATGGAGAACCGTCTGATTCTGACAAAGGCAAAGGAAAAGCTGCCGTCAAGAATGACCGCAACGCTCAGCCCCGGAGAGGGCCCAGATATGAAAAGTACACAGAACTCAATTCGTCACTAACCGACATCTACGTGAACACAAACGGTGACGTCTCCTATCCGAAGCCTCCCAGGAGGGAGCCATCACAAAGAGAACGCGATTCTGGGAAATATTGCATATTTCACGATATGGACGGTCATGACACAAATGACTGTAGACACTTGCGAGATCTGATTGAGGAACGGGTTAGACGTGGAGAGCTACCCGAGTATGTGAAACAACCAACACCTGTACCTGTGCTGCCACCACCTGCTCCCCGGAGAGGGAATGACCCTGGAACGAGCTCCCATCGGCTCGTCATCAACTGATCTGGATTGGGTCACTCTGCGTTTTCAGCATTTCTTAGGATTTAAGATATGTTTCTTTGCTTTCTTTAGGTTTTCCGATTGGCTAAATCGGAGTACACACGTTCGGGGTTAGGATTTAGCTCCAAAACGTGCTCTGCACTCGATGACAAACCAATCAGGATTTGCTTTGGTTTTGTACTTTGAATTGAATAAGGAAGGACTTTCCGAGCATGGATTATGTTTGGCAATTTAAGTATTTTGTCAGGTTGTGGCAGGATTCTCAATCTCAACTAAAGTATGGCTTATACTTATCTCGGACCCCTAGGCATGGATTATGCTTAGGGACAGACTGTCTTGTCAGGTCTTGGCAAGCGTAGCTCTATCCCGACATGGGTATGGATTGTACTCACTAGGACTCTTAAGTATGGATTATACTCTGGAACGGCTTATTGTTTTGTCAGGATTTGGCAAAGGAACTCAATAAAACTCGGGTATGGCTTATGCTCAGTTTGAACTTCCTGGTATGGCTTGTACCCGGAAGGTTAGGTCCTTCGTCAGGTTTTGGCAGGATGATTCGAACGTGTCTTGAGTATGGTTTATGCTCAAACAAACGCCCAAGCATGGTTTATGCTCGAAAGTGTAATCGGTTTTGTTAGGTTTTGACATACCTGTTTGCTTTCTCTTCTTCGCAGGTATGAATTATACTTGCAGCTGGTAGGCCCGGCGTGGCCTCGGATTATCCAGAACACATCTTCCTTCATTCAACAAGATATGTTCTGAGGAGCAAAATGTTGACCCGCTTTTTAGTCAAAGCAGTCACACATGGAATCTCTTCTCGACAATACACTCAAGCGTTGGGAATATCGTCAGAAGACATGAAGTGATTTGGTTGAAATCGCATCACAAACAAAGAATGGCCCGAAACTCCTACCAGATGACCTTTTTTGGGCCCGAAAACAGCGATTACGGAGCTAAGCTCTGTAACCCTTGTAGATCTCTGAATTAGCTTCAGTTTGAGCTTTGGTTTGGCTCAATCGGACTTACGGTTTGAAAGTTATGCCCGTTTCCGTGAATGCATGCAGAACCGAAAACTTGGAATTTGGAAATCGGCTTGACCTCCCGGATCGGATCGGACCCGCTCCGACTCCACACTTCGAAGATGCTCAAACTTGGATTCCATCTCACCTCGGTTCGGATCGGACTATCAGAACCCGACCCGGCTTGCACTCAGCTCAGAAGTATACATCATAACTCCGGTTCGGAGCCTCCTCCTCGGTTCGGTTCGGAGCCGAACCGATCCGACCTCCATCACACTAACCTGGCACATGAAGTCTTCGGATTGAAGACACCAGCTCGGTTCGGGTCGGACCCGAACCGATTCCCCTGTACCTGCTCAGACGCAGCAAGTTTGACCGCTTCTTAAGGGATAACTACCTCCTACTAATTCGGATCGGCCGCCACCTGTATGCACACGATCTGAAGGCCACTTCTCCACTCTCTCCGAGATGTCCTCTCCGCTCACCACGTCACACCCGATCCGACCCGATTCAGGACTCCCAGCAGCTCCTCTACGCCTATAAATACACCACGAGATGGTCATTTCAAGGGACTTTTTCCGGCACTAACACCTCCCGACCTCCATTACCAAGTATTCAAGGACTTTGGGTACTCCTCAACTCAATCAAACACGAGGCTATCGTGCATAAATTCAATCTCTTTTCTCCTCTTCTTCATTACAACACAAAGCTATTGTGTATAATCGAATCTTACGGATTGTGAGACACCATTGTAATTGTAATTCCTCAGGATATGAGAAACTATAAAGTGGACGTAGGCTTGGATTGAGCCGAACCACTATAAAAATCTCGTGTGTTCCCTGTTTTTATTGCTTTTTATCTGTAATCTGTGATTTGTGAGGATTTCACATAGCATTTGGGTGTTAGGCCCAAATTTCGGTCTAACATTTTGGCGCGCCAGGAAGGGGGGCACACGATACAACTTCTTCTACTAGCTTGAACGAAAGCGGATTATTTGGCTATTGGATCAATGGTCAAGCGAAAGAAAGACGGAACCTTCTCTCATGCTGAGGATGTTGGCACTGAAGGCACAAGGAACGAGGCAAGCCATGAGGCTTCCTCTCATGAAAATCCATCAGCATACTTAACCAGAGATGAAATGGATGGCATTCTCGATGAATTGAGAACCCAGATGGCTAGGCAAGATGATCTCCTCCGCAAACAATAGGAGATGATCGACCAATTCTTCGCTCGGATGGAAGGTAGGCCGAGTGGCAACACACAACTCGCTGGAAATAGCACGGAAATAGCCCCAGCAGCAGCTACAAACCGGATCGGTTCGGATCCGATCCGAACCGAGGGCCTAAATCTGAATTCAACGCAGATGGAAATGGGAAACATTCCCCACCGGATCGGTTCGGACTCGATCCGAACAGCAACCCTGCATGAGCCTGGGGGCAGCAGCCTCCCCTCTGGAAATCAAGGCTTCGCTCCTGTTCGACCTACATCCGCACCGGTTCGGGTCGGAAATAGCACACAAATTCAACATCAAGCTCCCCGGTTCGGAACAGGCGAACCTGTTCGGATCGGCACCTCCGATCCGAACCGTGCACCTCTCCATAACCTCCCTCGCTTCTCCGAACCGCAGCAAGGGGGCACCTCCGAACCGAACCGGATGACCTGCCAAGCTCCTTATACTCTTCCACACTCTTCTGAACTCAACGCTGGGGGCACCAGCTCTGGCTTTAGCAGCTTGCAACAGCTCTTTGAAGGCGATCGGCTCGCCAACCTCATTGAACGCCTCTCGAGAGGCCGCACTTATCAGAATGACATGGATGATGTCAATCACAATCCATTCACACAGGAAATTAGGAATTCCCGCAATCCTCCGGATTTCAAACTTCCACAACTGGAACCCTACAACGGCAGGGCAGATCCTACTGTGCACCTAATGCGCTATAAACGACATATGGAAGTTCAATCGGCGTCGGAAAACGTCATGGCAAAGTGCTTCCCTCTCTTTTTGACTGATATTGCTGCCATGTGGTTTCGGCAGCTGGAATCTGAATCGATCAACAGCTGGAACATGTTGGTCGCTCGCTTTATTGAACAGTTTCGGGTCCATATCGCTCGACCCAAAAATGTCATGTCACTCACTACAATCAAGCAGAGACCCAAAGAAACTCTGCGATCATTTCTGGAAAGATTCAACATTGCAGCAGCATCAGTTGATCGGCCTGAGCCATCTATGGTATTGATGGCGGCAGTATCCGGCGTTCTAGACAACTCGGAGTTCAAGAAATCCTTGTACCGAGACCCACCAAGGAATCTCAGCGAATTCTATCTTGAATCGGATAGGTTTTTGCGTGAAGAAGACGCAATCTCCGAGAAGAAAGTTCTCGATGTTAACATGCTCAAAGATGGAGAACCGTCTGATTCTGACAAAGGCAAAGGAAAAGCTGCCGTCAAGAATGACCGCAACGCTCAGCCCCGGAGAGGGCCCAGATATGAAAAGTACACAGAACTCAATTCGTCACTAACCGACATCTACGTGAACACAAACGGTGACGTCTCCTATCCGAAGCCTCCCAGGAGGGAGCCATCACAAAGAGAACGCGATTCTGGGAAATATTGCATATTTCACGATATGGACGGTCATGACACAAATGACTGTAGACACTTGCGAGATCTGATTGAGGAACGGGTTAGACGTGGAGAGCTACCCGAGTATGTGAAACAACCAACACCTGTACCTGTGCTGCCACCACCTGCTCCCCGGAGAGGGAATGACCCTGGAACGAGCTCCCATCGGCTCGTCATCAACTGATCTGGATTGGGTCACTCTGCGTTTTCAGCATTTCTTAGGATTTAAGATATGTTTCTTTGCTTTCTTTAGGTTTTCCGATTGGCTAAATCGGAGTACACACGTTCGGGGTTAGGATTTAGCTCCAAAACGTGCTCTGCACTCGATGACAAACCAATCAGGATTTGCTTTGGTTTTGTACTTTGAATTGAATAAGGAAGGACTTTCCGAGCATGGATTATGTTTGGCAATTTAAGTATTTTGTCAGGTTGTGGCAGGATTCTCAATCTCAACTAAAGTATGGCTTATACTTATCTCGGACCCCTAGGCATGGATTATGCTTAGGGACAGACTGTCTTGTCAGGTCTTGGCAAGCGTAGCTCTATCCCGACATGGGTATGGATTGTACTCACTAGGACTCTTAAGTATGGATTATACTCTGGAACGGCTTATTGTTTTGTCAGGATTTGGCAAAGGAACTCAATAAAACTCGGGTATGGCTTATGCTCAGTTTGAACTTCCTGGTATGGCTTGTACCCGGAAGGTTAGGTCCTTCGTCAGGTTTTGGCAGGATGATTCGAACGTGTCTTGAGTATGGTTTATGCTCAAACAAACGCCCAAGCATGGTTTATGCTCGAAAGTGTAATCGGTTTTGTTAGGTTTTGACATACCTGTTTGCTTTCTCTTCTTCGCAGGTATGAATTATACTTGCAGCTGGTAGGCCCGGCGTGGCCTCGGATTATCCAGAACACATCTTCCTTCATTCAACAAGATATGTTCTGAGGAGCAAAATGTTGACCCGCTTTTTAGTCAAAGCAGTCACACATGGAATCTCTTCTCGACAATACACTCAAGCGTTGGGAATATCGTCAGAAGACATGAAGTGATTTGGTTGAAATCGCATCACAAACAAAGAATGGCCCGAAACTCCTACCAGATGACCTTTTTTGGGCCCGAAAACAGCGATTACGGAGCTAAGCTCTGTAACCCTTGTAGATCTCTGAATTAGCTTCAGTTTGAGCTTTGGTTTGGCTCAATCGGACTTACGGTTTGAAAGTTATGCCCGTTTCCGTGAATGCATGCAGAACCGAAAACTTGGAATTTGGAAATCGGCTTGACCTCCCGGATCGGATCGGACCCGCTCCGACTCCACACTTCGAAGATGCTCAAACTTGGATTCCATCTCACCTCGGTTCGGATCGGACTATCAGAACCCGACCCGGCTTGCACTCAGCTCAGAAGTATACATCATAACTCCGGTTCGGAGCCTCCTCCTCGGTTCGGTTCGGAGCCGAACCGATCCGACCTCCATCGCACTAACCTGGCACATGAAGTCTTCGGATTGAAGACACCAGCTCGGTTCGGGTCGGACCCGAACCGATTCCCCTGTACCTGCTCAGACGCAGCAAGTTTGACCGCTTCTTAAGGGATAACTACCTCCTACTAATTCGGATCGGCCGCCACCTGTATGCACACGATCTGAAGGCCACTTCTCCACTCTCTCCGAGATGTCCTCTCCGCTCACCACGTCACACCCGATCCGACCCGATTCAGGACTCCCAGCAGCTCCTCTACGCCTATAAATACACCACGAGATGGTCATTTCAAGGGACTTTTTCCGGCACTAACACCTCCCGACCTCCATTACCAAGTATTCAAGGACTTTGGGTACTCCTCAACTCAATCAAACACGAGGCTATCGTGCATAAATTCAATCTCTTTTCTCCTCTTCTTCATTACAACACAAAGCTATTTTGTATAATCGAATCTTACGGATTGTGAGACACCATTGTAATTGTAATTCCTCAGGATATGAGAAACTATAAAGTGGACGTAGGCTTGGATTGAGCCGAACCACTATAAAAATCTCGTGTGTTCCCTGTTTTTATTGCTTTTTATCTGTAATCTGTGATTTGTGAGGATTTCACATAGCATTTGGGTGTTAGGCCCAAATTTCGGTCTAACATTTTGGCGCGCCAGGAAGGGGGGCACACGATACAACTTCTTCTACTAGCTTGAACGAAAGCGGATTATTTGGCTATTGGATCAATGGTCAAGCGAAAGAAAGACGGAACCTTCTCTCATGCTGAGGATGTTGGCACTGAAGGCACAAGGAACGAGGCAAGCCAGGAGGCTTCCTCTCATGAAAATCCATCAGCATACTTAACCAGAGATGAAATGGATGGCATTCTCGATGAATTGAGAACCCAGATGGCTAGGCAAGATGATCTCCTCCGCAAACAACAGGAGATGATCGACCAATTCTTCGCTCGGATGGAAGGTAGGCCGAGTGGCAACACACAA